>OX376345.1:7245557-8462342 GCA_947369235.1 Udea olivalis | reverse complement strand
TTTTGCAGAGAATTTAGGATTCGTAGAAACTGTAAAAGTAGGTAATATAACTCTATTATTAACCAAGTTTATTTCTACGAAGAATTCAGCTGAACTTTCGCTAGAAAATAATTGGGAACGGTCTGAAGATATAGTTGGCTCTAAAATTCGTTTAAAAAAAAAAACTAAATTATCACTGTTGATCCTGTTGTCGTTATGGTAGCCAGGTAACGTCCCGTATTGTAACTACGAATATTAGCATTTTATAATTAGTACCTACCTAAACTTTATACCGAATAGCAATTTGTTTTAAGTATTTGTGCGTTACATCATTAAATCCAATCAACACTAACAATCAGCTTAGTTTGTTTTAAAAATCACCTTTACGATTTGGTCCTTTTGACATGACATCACGCCAGGTACCTTCACAAAACTATTGCAGAATTGGTCTTCTGTCATCAGCACATGGCCACATGTAAAGCTTGATGCGAATTTCGTCCGTAAATACGAGGTAACCCCTACAATCCACTAAGTAAAATTAACTTCCTAATGAATAACTTGCGCACGCACATCAAATTCAGGCTAGAGTTAATCTTGCCTGTCACAACTTTTTGACGAGTGCATATCCCGCTTAGCTTGACACCGTCCAAGCCATTCGTGCAGGCCTCAAATTATCGTCACTCATTTAACTTTATTAGGCGACCTACAACAACATATAGCTAACAAACATACAAGTAAGTTTGAAATCTAAGTAGCCACTGTTTGCGTACATTAATTGTTACACAGTATAGATATAAACTCGTAATTAATTCTAAGTGGCGTTGTAAATCACTGGATTACCAGCAAACGATCTCAGTGCCAGGGAGTTTGCGACAGGAATACCCAATAGCAAATCACTGTCAACGACTGTACCTATTAAATTTTGATTTGTGAGACATAATATTAATCATTGAAAGTTCTTTAGTTGTGTAGGGGAGACTAGGAAACGATGTGTTTATTTTTTATGACGATATAACAGTATGTTGTACAAATAAACAGGCTTTTGTATCGTTTAATATTATAAATGACACACACCTACTACCGATTCTATAAAATGGGCGTTTTGTTTCTCAGTATGCACAAATGAGTATAAAGCTAGAGGGTAACTAACTATAGTTAACAATTATATTGTTTTATTTGTAATTTTTGTGAAAGTTCCTTAAACAAATATACTCCTGAATTATTTTCTTTCAATGCTTTCATATCCAATTAGTTTATTAATAAATCTCAAAAAATATTGATAAAAAATAGATGTCTTTATGATACAGAACAGTTTTTTTCATTATGATTCGTATTTTTTGAAGTATCGTTTTCATTATCAATGAGCACTCAAAGACTTCCATAAGAAGAAATAAAACTCTGCCACTGAACGAGAGATGTATTGGCATTAATCATCAGTTGTCATTGACCAGTCTTCACGTTCATGACTCTACAATTCGAGGAAATCTACAGCCGACAGAGTGCCACATAAGATTGAAGGTCAAACCTCATATAGTTGCGGATGGTTATGGTCCTTTGTTCTACGCAAGTGTTTAGGTAACAACTTGTGTGGGTTACAAGTTAACTGCTTGTAGTAATTTAACATCATTTAGAGAATTTACGCTCATTCATATGTGCTTGGTGCAAAACTACGAAAAATATATATTTTTCATATCATCTGGTGGCCAATTTAGGATTGCTCGATCGTAATTTTGTAAAATAAGAAGAGCACTACCCTACCATGAGTATACCTCAAGTAAACTAAGACATTTACTATTAACTATAGACTAGAGCCGTCGTACCGAATTCTCATACAAAAACTTGACAACAGGCTCTAGTGACTGTCATCGGCGTAAACCCGTGGCCCCTACCATGGACTGCAACGTTTTTGTGCCCAAGTCGAAGCGACATGGTTAAAAGTTGTGTCGGTTTTTGTTCATGCGTAAACTAAAGTAGCATCAACATGTATCAATCGTCGCATGCAGGCTTGCCACCCGCGGCTGCTAATCTAGATAATTAACAACTACTATTCAAATATGTGCGCAATCGCATGTACGTTATGAACATGACATTTATGACGTACTTGTGCCACGCTGGAAAACACGACACTAATGATAATCCTACGATGTAAACTCAGGGTTAGTTGGTGACAGCATGTACACAAAATATGGGATGCGGACTTGTATGTGCATTTTATGATAACGTTTCCCTCTAGAGATTATGTCCAATAAATATCAAACTCTATTTTAATGCATTCATTTATGCTATGCGATATCATTGGCTACTTACTTTAGGGAAGATAGTCACACCATATTATGGTGAAAAAAGTCACAGTCTGAACTAGGGCTTAAACCCACATCTTTATCCCTTTGGCTTCAAATGATGGTAATGTGATGATAATTAGTGTCTTTCTGAAGATGTGCTCACATATAAAGCCTCATGTCGACAAGCGAAATAGAGGTCAAACGTTAAACTACCGTTAAGAAAAATATCAAAGACAATGAGAAAGACATGCTCGTAAATCTCGAGGCTGCAGGCCGCTAGAAGCGGTTTAGGCTCGTGAAGAAAAGCGATGCACGATTGATTTAGCGTGATTATTTGCGGCATGGCTGTTGAGTGACGAGCAGTAACCTTTATATTCACACATATGTGTGATCATCATTGGTATGTCATTTACCAACGAGTGAAATTTATTTTTATGCGAAAGTTTATTTATTTATTTGGTACACAAAACCATTTGCCTCAGTACATGGTGAATGTCTTATCTTATCTAAGCTTAAAACTAGAGTACAATTCTTAAACATGTGTACACGGCATGCTATGCAATATGCAGACTTAAAGTCATAAGGACTTACTTATTTAAGTTTGTTCTATCTAAGATTGTTTGTTTCGAAAATGTATATATTATTTATTATGAGACAAATGCAATCTTAAAAAAAATACTTATTAAAACTGAGCACAGAGTAGCACAGTGACCACCTATCTGCGTGTAAATCCTTGCAGAAGTTCCTTAAGGCACTGCCTTACCCAATTTCGCGAACTAGTTATTAGGAATGATTTGTCTCAAGTACCAGAACATAATGATCAGTGCGTGTAGGTTATACAATATACACGTATGGTGTCAGCTTTAGATTTTTCATTGTTTTATATGCCACCCTGGTTGATTTTCTCCAAAGGATGAATGCATTTTTTGGTTGTTTTACGGTCAAAGCTTAGACTTATTTTTCCCAGTATCAGTAGTTTCGATTTCACATGCACCTTACATCCCTTATTTGATCTCCGTAATAGATTAATTTTTGATAACCACATTCAGTCGTTTGCATTTATAATTTATAGTTAATGGTACGTATAATATACATTAACGTCTATTCCTGAAAATGGTAATTCCCGAGAATTTCAATCGTTAGTTCCACTTTGCACGTCAGTTTTCCATTTTATAGACATAAAACAGTATATTAAAGGTAAATTGGGAAATTCCGTCGTTTTATGTAAACCCAGCTTAACTCCACAGATTGCGCACGCGACCTTTGCGCTGGGCAAGTTGCTCTGGCCTGCGATAGCCCATGCACTGGTGATAGCTCCTAGCTCTAGGCTAGGACGGTCTAGCACTAGCGCTACTTGTGCTATTTGACCTTGACATGTTGCCTTCTGGGGCCTTATTCCGATCTCTTAAAGCTTGCTCGCATTGGTCTGTGAATTGAGCGTCCTGGCATTTTGGTATTACGATTTCTTATTCCAGTTACGTGACCATTACGTCATGAAAACTCAACTTCGGCGCGGCGTATTGGTATTACGAAGTCTTATTGACGTCAAAGAGGATATAATAACTAGCGTTATATTTGACGTTTTTAATTGTCAATTAGTACCAGTCTAAAACTTTTCAGTTGCAGAAGTATCTATTGAAAAGTGACATCGCAATACCAGTACAAAGTGAGCATTTTTAGAACGGTCAAGCTGCGATAGTGGCAAAAGATTGTAATACGACCCCTGGTTAACCGCCTTTTAGTTGTCCATCAATCCTTGTATCAGAGTAACCAGACCTACGGATTCATCCAACTCTGCGTTTATTTACTGCGATCGCAGCCGTGACCCATCGCTTAGCGGGTCTTAACATCCTTTGTGATCGCTTATTCTAAAAAGATATTTATTTAAACATGCAAACAAGAAGGTCCTATTTTTTGATTAAATGATTTTCAGTTAAATTTACTTCAAGAATTAATTGAACTCGACACTTTTATTTATGTATTTAATTAGTATTTCAGCCAAGAATGTATGTCAAGTATTTTATTAAAGATTTGTTTAGATGTTCAGCTACAAATCTCTAGCAAGCAACTCAATGTCTAAACCTTCTCATAGACGCAAACACTAAGAGTGAACTATCAGCGTGCCATTTGAAATAGATTTATATTAAGCCAGATTAAAATCTATCTCTAAATGATCGACGCGCCATCCCGCACGGTTGGTTCATGATACGTTTTCGCGCAAGTTATTGCCTATATTGTATGACCCCTACCACGAGTTACCGCGACGACATTCATTGCGTGTATTGAAGTATTTGTTTGCGTAGGATCTTACACAACACCTCAACGGCCTTATGTTGTTGTACTTAAAAACATGGTACAGGTAATGTTATTAGTGGAAATAGCGTTAAGGAAAGACGCAGTGTTCAGTTTTTCTGATCTCTTTACTCCTTGGCACTTGCATGCGGACGTATTTAGAAATAAATAAAGAAAAAGTCAAATCCATTCACTCCGCGTTGACATTTCTGAGCTGTAATGGTGCCAATCATTGCTATTTTATGAGATTTAAGAGTAATAAGAAACATTGAAAATGCGCTCATGTAATTTTCACTGATAAAGTTTAAAGAGAACAAAAACATTTCCACTTTTTGTAATTTAAAAAACCAACTTCAAAAAAAACTATTCCAAAACAAAGCACTTAAAAGTAAAGAAATAATTGCGTATTCTTCTAAAACTTATACGATAATATGATGTAGGTACGAGAATTATTGTTATTGTTGGAGTCGGTGTCAGCCAAGGAAACACTACAATATACCTAGCAATATACCTATTTCTTATATATCACGTTTACGTATGTATGTAGGTAGTTACAAACCTACATTGGCTGACACCGACTCCAACAATAACAATAATTGTACCTACATCATATTATCGTATACGTTTTAGAAGAATACGCAATTATTTCTTTACTTTTGAGTGCTTTGTTTTGGAAGTCTTTTTTGAAGTTGTTTTTTTTTTATTAAAATTTTTGTTTATTTCTAGATTTTCAGTGAATAGTTCTTATTTATTTTATACATCGAAAAAGTATCGTCCAATTGCTCCTAAGAATTGAAGAGTTTCGTTACTTTGTCATGGATCCCATAATCAGAACCTAACACTCATCAAACTACCCTTGAAGTATATCCTTTCCAATAAAAAAAGAAGCATCGAAATCGGTTGGCGTGTGAGTTATTCGTCCATTTGTCGCGCATATGGTTTATCTAGATTTAAGACTTATATGGATTTCCAATGGATGCCACCGTCAGAACTGGACCAAATTAAAATGGGACCACACGGGCACCATCAGCTTTCAAATAAATAAAGAATTATCAAAATCGGTTGCCGTAATATTGAGTTACCCGTCCATTTGTCGCGCATTTTGTCTATCTAGATTTAAGACTTATATGGATTTCCCATGGATGCCAATGTCAGAACTGGACCAAATTAAAATGAGACCACACGGGCACCATCAGCTTTCAAATAAATAAAGAATTATCAAAATCGGTTGGCGTAATATTGAGTTATTCGTCCATTTGTCGTCCATTTGTCGCGCATTTTGTCTTTCTAGATTTAAGACTTGTATGGTTTTCTCATGGATGCCACTGTCAGAACTAACTAAAATGGGACAATTCGGGAAGCACCAGCTTTCAAATAAAAAAAGAATGATCAAAATCGGTTCACCCAGTCGAAAGTTATGAGATAACAAACATTAAAAAAAAACATACAGTCGAATTGAGAACCTCCTCCTTTTTTGAAGTCGGTTGAAAATAGTCAAACATTCAGTCTTTTTTCTCAATGCATATTAATCATTTTTTTATACAATTCGCAAATTCATTTCCACGAATAGTCTTTACCATGAAAATCATTCAACCGAATTCTATTTCCACATTCTTTTCATTTCATCAATATATTGTTAAATCGGTGCTACGGTTCCCATAATTTATTTCCACGAATGTCTTTGTCACAAAATAACGAAAGTTAACTGAAAGTACGAGATAAACAATTAATCGAAACAGAATGTTAATGAAAAACGACTCATTTGACGACGACTCCAAATGGTCTTGTCTGCCCTACCCTCAGAGTGTAATTCAGAGCCGCTTAGGCGCGAAGGGGCGAGGCGGACCGCGGGCTTAGGAGCAGGTGGCTGTAAGCGAGCCGCCGTTGCTGAGACAAGCCGAAACTGCGGTGGTGAGCCAAAGCCATCTGCGACGATTAGCATGCGTGCAACCGCCGGAGCCCCGCAGCGACGTATCCGTGACAGAAGTCATACATGCTGCATTGCTGTGTGCATGCGAATCTATTACGTAATAGTCATTGACATTGTTACTGTTCTCCACTTTAGAAATCAATAAATGAAACAGTACTTGAGTCGTTCTGTGCATAATTATTACGAACTGTTATTGTAATATGTAACTTGAGTATTTCTATGAAAAGTTAAAGCGATAAAGTAACATTATATAAAATGTGTTTTTGATGAATGCTTGTTCGGGTAACAAGCAAAACGTTAAAGTTTTTTCGATGAAACGTTATTCGTTTTGATAAAATCTGTATTGCGAGTTAAAAAAAAGTGTTGAAAATCGTGGAATAGTTTTCTGTGAAATTATATACGATATAATTAAAATGTGTGTTCTAATAGAGACCCATAAATGGATCTAACTTTAGTAATGAGTAGGTATATGATCCATCAGTGCGGATGTGAATGGAATGGCTTGATATCTATTATTCTGAGGGCATCGTCGTCTCTACTTATCACCACATTTGCTTATCTTTGCATAAGTGGTTAGATTTAACTTTATGTCAAATGACGAAATAGGGGTTCTTGGAATAATGACACAGTTAAATTATATTACAGTGAATGAAGCAGATGGTGAATAAATAAGAAGCGTGTCATTTACCTCCTATTTACCTTTGCTCTTTATTTGCGCTATGAGATAAGAAACATATTTTTATTGAACAAACAAACAAAATAATATAACAGGTTATGCAGTAAGTATACAATAATAAACTATACAATTTAGCCCAAATAATGTTACCTCAGTTAATAAGGACTCAGTTCGCAAAGTCTCGCATCGTGGGCCAGTTCAAATATTATTGGCGCATTCAAACTTATACAATTTTTTACGCGAATGATATAGTAGATATATATTATATCGAGGGACTAAACGAAGCCATAATATACCAGAGGTGGTTTGACTCCCGAGCGCGCGAGTGAGTCAATGAAACCGAGGGTATATTTAGTTGGCGTTTAGTCTCGAGGTGCAAACTGTACTTTCCACTTTGAGTGCGAGAAAAATAGTCAATTTAGTACAAAAACATTCAAAACCGAACCTTACACTTGACAAAAGATCTGAAATTTTCGTGGTCAGTTTTGTCTTCTGAACTGAACCACAGATTAACAATTTAAAACACATGGCGCCACCTTCTTCGCGGACAAACCATGGAACTAAAACTCTCAACATTTTCGCAATGAAGACGGTCCACAC
This sequence comes from Udea olivalis, assembly GCA_947369235.1. Taxonomy (NCBI): domain Eukaryota; kingdom Metazoa; phylum Arthropoda; class Insecta; order Lepidoptera; family Crambidae; genus Udea; species Udea olivalis. The sequence goes on along the minus strand of OX376345.1, from coordinate 8,454,583 downwards.
TCCACAGATAATATTATATTTTTACTGGCTGTTTGAGTTTGTCTTTGTCACATGAAGGAAATTAAAAAACTAATTACTTTTTACTGCATACTTCGTAGGGCTTTATTGGCGTACTTTTAGAGCATGGGAAGTGAAAACGTAAATTTCAAGGGCTACTCGTGGTAGACGTACAGAACTAGTTTCGCACGTTTATCCCTCAACATTAAAATATCGTTAACGTGAATAATAATAATAGAAATATAAAATACGAGTTCTTATGTTCTATGAACGCCAAGTCTTGTAGACAAGTGCAGTTAGCGTAATAAAGCAAAATGGTACGGACGAATAAAAAAGTAACCTAACATCTTAACACTTTGTTGGATTGGTTAATCCGACATCTATACTTATATTATAAAGAGGAAAGATTTGATTGTTAGTTTGTTTTTTTGTTCGTATTTAATAGGCTCCGAAACTATTGAACCGATTTAAAAAAACCTTTCACCAATATGAAGCTACATTATCAGAGAGTGACAGGCTATATTTTATTATAATTGAACAAAACATTCAGTGAAAAATAACAGTATATGCTAATCAAGTCGGAGAAACGCGGGCGAGATGTGCTGCTTTACCGACGCCGTGACGTGCAATTGCTTTTGACAGGCAGCCGGTCGAGGCAGCTATTTTTTATAATAATTTCTTAAAGAACTTCAACAACGTTGTTGACAAGGAAATTAAGGTGTTCAGTGACTTTCGTTGCTGACTGTACAATCCGCAAGTGGTTTATAAATTAATTCCAATCAGAGCTCAGCCTACGCCAATCGGTACACTGTGGCCGACTGTACAACAGAATTGCTTCCATTATGTGTTTTCTGCATGAGATAGTGGAGTTTATTACAGTGCGAGTATTACTGAATGTAAATAAAACTGCGTAGCTTATTACAATGAGATGTTAGGTATTGGCGAACGATATGCGTAGGTGTAAATGTTTAGATACCTAACAATTTTGCATACGCGTTACACGTATTTGAAATTCTTCTCAAAAATTCACGAGTCGAGAAACAAATGAGTGTTCGAAAAAAGAATTTAGTTTTAAAATCGTCAGTAGATAAATATCGGTTAACATGATTCGGAGCCGCGGCATGACGTGGTTAAGTTAAAAAATAAATAACCTGAATTCAAGAGAACAACGACACTTTGGTTTACCACTAACTGTTAAGAGAGATGGAGTTAAATATCTCTGGAGATCTTTTCACACACTGACCTCAAACTAAGCAGAGCTTGTAGTCTGAAACTAATACACGGACTTAGATAATTTTAATTTTAAATCAGTATCTACTTATAAGGATAACACAAACACACCAAACAATATTTTACGTACTGAATTGACGTCATAACGACTGATGCGCATAAAAAGGCCTAGTCTGAAAACGAAATATAACTGCTATTGACAGCGTCAATCAAAAAACTTTTTTACAAGGTTACAGTGTCTACTACAAATTGTTGGCAGTAGATCTCTATAGACCAATGGGCAGTTGTAATAGTCTCTAAGAATAATTCAAAACTATAATACTAGGAAAAGTAAATTGTATAATAAATTGTATATAGTTTAGTTTAAAGACACATTTTATTTGCGAGCCATTCAAATACCGGGGTATGCCGGAACAACTTCCGAGAAATCCAAATACACGCTTTCCTGATCTGAGTTCCAAGGACCTCAGGAGCTCCAAAGATTCAGCTTTAGGCATTACTAGTAAAAAAACAGAGGTAAGATTCACCGTAGTACCCCCTTACTATGCAAAAGCTTACTTTATAACTTTAATTGGTTTGATTTCGTACAATGTCTGCTATTACAATTATAAGAGGATTCAACAGCATCCGTCTCATCAGCGAAAAGGATTGGCGGGTTTACGAACGTCTATTACAAAATCCCCGCAGCCATAAGTCAGAACAGCAATTCAAGGCGGCTTCAAAACAGAAATAATATTTTGTTATATTGTACGTCTATAATTAAAGTGCGACGAGAGTCGAACCGCGTTAAAAATAGCACTTTGTGACACAGTAAATCTCGCGTACGGCGAAACTTGCTCGGTAAATCATCGAGGCACGCTTTAAATGGTACATTGAGTTTTATTGCACACCCGTACTAATAAAATTATGTCATAAACAGTAATTAACAACAAATGCTTGATCATTAGTGCGGTAAACATTGTTCTGTTGTCAGCGTTTGTTTGTTACGGCCTCGGAAAAGTCAAATGTGAAATTAGCTGTTAGGTATTCACTCTTATAAAAGATAGTCATCTTTATTACCTTTTGATGCGAGTGAGATTCTTTCAGAAGCGAAAATCCGACTCAAGGTTCTCATAGATACTATGTAGGTATAGCTTTGCTTTTCGTTTATTCTGACATGTGAAAAAAAATGATTATCGTTTCTGAATGCTCTACAAATAGACAACTAATTATTATTAGTTCTCTATTAGTTAGAGATAGGTTAGCTATTAACCTATCTCTAACACATTCAACTTTTATTCAGCAACAAAAGAGCTAAAAAAACTGCATCCATTTACGAAACCTAACCAACTTTTTTGAAATCATATTTATTTTCCCCGCGTTAGCACAATCCGTTGATCTTTGTAGGTCATGGTTTCGACTATATCAGACTTTAAAAAAAGAAGCAGTTCCAACGATTTTTTACGCAAGATCATATTGCATTATAGTCTATAATTAAAATAGCAAAAGATATCGCAAAAATAAATGTAGTTGAAAAATGTCTACTTATTACAAAACCTAGCCCATTGTATTGTTATTATTTGTTCTCATTCATTATTTCTGTCAGCTAGCTTGCTATCTTCAATGCTAGTTAGTTGCTCATTGCTCATTTCTGCGTTTTACTTGTCTCGCGTGGCTGGAGACAACTCATCAACGACCCCGACGTAACGGGAATGAAGCAGATGTCGCAAAAGTAGGGCTTGGTAGATAAATAAAAATCTCACCAGCTAAATACAATAACGTAGGGCTTTTGCAATGATCTATCTTCAATACGGGCAATAATATCTTGGACGTTTTTCGAAAAATAAATGCGGCAAAACGGTCTCTTTATGCATTTGCAGGATTTATCACTTGTTGAGATATTATATAATCAGCGACATACACTTTTTTGATAAGAGAATAACCGGCAGATTAATGATGTTGTTACGAATATTTGTAAATTTTAGGATTGTGCTAAAATTTGTGAACAAAATGATACATTCATGCACAAAAAGAGACAAGCTCGAGTTTTGGAACGTCGATACTGCTATCGATATTCTAGCTGGTTTTCGAAGTTCCACTACATATGAAAACCGGACTTTATCATATTACTGCAGCGTAGCCGCGCTTTGATTCGGACTACAGAAAAAATGGGAAATTATTTTAGGAACGTTTCCATTTGTGTTTTGCATTGCACAGTGATACTGTAACAATTGATTTAATCGGTTGTGTTGGCTATTTTAAGCAAGTTACAATACTTGAAATATGGCATCAAAAAGGGCGTTTGTACCCTGATACTTTTTCTCTATATTCAAATACAATTTTTCGTTTTTACAATCAGTGTTTTCTATTTTTATTTCAACTTCTGCACGACACGCATTAAATGCATCTTATGACATGTCGTGCTGTGTTTGATTAGACTATCCGGTGCTTCAAGTGTGAATTTCCTAGAAACCTACTAATGAACGGGTGTCCAGTCCAACATACGTAATTGGTATACTGTGTACCGCGCAGTGGAAACACTCCGCAACTTTGAATTGCGTTTCCAACTGCCCATAATATGATTGAAAGTTATGCTCCAAACAGCATAAATTATGTAGGATTTCAAAGTAGCCGTTTGTACCATAATATAAATCCCAATATAAGTCGTCATCACTGTAGTTCATAAGCTTAGATATTCGACCCGCCATGACACAGAATTGCGCCATGCGAGTGCAGCAATGACGGATAAATTTGACACAACTTAGTTTTTATCGTTTGGTATCAACGCATCCTATGGCAATGACATCAATGAAATTATCCTATGAGACTATAATGTTTGACCACACAAGTAGGCAGTGCTGTGAGGCAGGTATTCGAATATTTGAAAAACGACTCGCTCACGTTTAGATGCGTACCCGTTGCTGTAATGAATAAAGGTAGCGCTGTCAGGTCGACAGTTAGATCAAACTGAGGACAAACATTTATGTGATACACAAATGTGAACTCTAATGAGTTCATTCTGGGTGTTAAAGAATAGTAAATGTTCATACGTCTCTGTCACTCATAGTAAAAACTCAGCTTAGTTCGGTGTCAGATGATTTTGGTCCAAACTACAATGTCCGAGATATCTATACTAACTATAATATTATAAAAAGTAATGATTTGATTGGATAGGCTCCGAGTCCAGTAGTTTACTGGACTGATTTTAAAAATTCTCTCATCGGTATAAAGCTAGAATTAGATTATTTATTGCTTGCCACAGTATTAAAAATATCTTAAGGCTAAGCTTTCCCAAGATTGTCAATATTTGATCGACTTTGTTTGAAGATAACTTCTAAATAAAAAGATATTTAGCAAATAAAAAATTGTACGAGTAGGTCAGTGTCTTTAATGAAGGCGACAACGTATCCAAAACACGATATATCATAATTTTACCGATAAAAAAAAACAGAAAGAAGTACGTCGACGATTTTTATGTTTTACTCTCAAATATTCATTAATAACATTTTGCACTTAAAATATATATATAGATAGGTCTTTGTATATTCTAGGTCGACCACTTTTTAAGCTTTTTAATTTGTCTAATGTTATTTCATAATAAAATTTCATAACAACAGTGGCCCACCGAATGCTCTATCGGACGGCATGCTAAATCCCTGAAGTACAGTTCTTGTGACGCTCTGCTATTATCAGCAAGTGACTTAAGCGATATTTTTTTAATTTAGTCTAAATTTTGACGAGAGAAACAGACAGCTACTTTATCATGGTAGATATTTTTATTATTTATTGATTAAACATATTTAGCTCCCTTCAATAAGACCGATCAAAAGGTACCATGAGCAAACCGTAGTCTAGCAAGATTGTTAATGTCGAAATATTTCGCAAACAACTACCTGTAATAATTCATTGTATTGTGTAAACACGATATTTCAAAGCGGACTGTTTAGCGTTAACTTAATTTAATACAAGTGCTATCGCATAATATGAATCGCGAATGCAGCGAGCCTCTAACGGCCAGTTTACAATGAATGGGCAGTAATCATCTGCATTTGTGGCCATTAGCTCAATTGGCGAGTGCTCAATGAGAAGCGACCTCCGGACACCGCGCCCGCTCCGCTCCTCTGCTCTTCTGTTTGTGCGCAACAATGCGCCTGCACTTATATACGAGTACTTTTTGCTACCTTTTGCTTATTCATACTCTAGCTATATCATTGATCAGGATACTATTCAACCACTAGACCGGCTGGGTTCTTCAATAACTCCGATCGGAAGAACGTTCAATACTTCATGTCATTGGCCGACGAGCTGTCAAATAGCGAGTGACTAGTCTAGTCGACTTATAAGATCTGGGAACCCAGCACTGCTATTCAACCAAAAGGGCTATTTGCTATCTTTGAAATCACTATGAACTATCAAATTACTAAGTGACAATGAACGCAAAAGAAACGCGATTCGGTACTCTTCATTGATTAGGATACCTACCATTCAATCACGATACCGAGATTTTTAATAGCTCTAAGAACGTTCAATACTGCATCGTCATTGGCCGACTAGCTGTCAAATAGCGAGTGAAAAGCAATCTACACACATCAAAAGTGTCTAGGGATCAACATATATTTTTGCAATAACTTTTCTCCTGATTGATTTTAATTAAAATTTTCTTTAAGGATTCATCAAATAAAGTGTTTTCGTTTGTCTACAGTAACGATAAACCAAGTTACCTTTGCATTAATAAAGAAATTTGCCATTTTCCTAATAAAGGGATTTTTGACATTTGAACCACTAACATTAAAGTTCGAAAAAAAGACTGAAATAACAGTTTTCTTTAAAATTTTATTGGGTAACTTAAACAATTAATAATCCGTGTTTCTACCGCGAACACTAACAACACAAGAACATCGGTTTGGCATACTCAAAATGAGTTCATCCAAATCACGCTGTGGAATGGCCGCCCATGTGCGTTGCAACAACAAAAAAAGGTCTTCTTCCGACTGGACACCCTCCATATTCGGCAGAGCTCTTCTCTGTAGCTTATCCCATGCATGCTTAATCGGGTTCAAGTCTGGCGACTGAGCTGGCCAGGGCAGGACATTGATGTTAGCTGCGGCGAGAGTCTGTCTTACAACTCTTGCGGTGTGCGGTCGTGCATTATCATGCATTAACTGAAATAAGGGAACGATTTGCACTTGTAGAGGAACGATGACGTCTGATACAATCGTCTCAGCATAAATTTGAGCGTTGAGGTTGCCTCTGATCCAAATCAACTCAGTTCTTCCGCCGATCCAAATACCCGCCCATACCATGATGGTTCCACCACTATAAGGATGGACTTCCTGGCAGGATTTTAATCGCTGTTGGCGTCCAGGGGTTCTCCAGTGTCGTATACGTCTTGTATCCGGTCTCATACCAAAACGAGACTCATCAGAAAAGCACACGAAACGCCATTGTTCTTCTGCCCAATTTCTGTGTTCAAGAGCCCATTGATATCGAATCCTACGATTGTGCATTGCTATAGGTGGTACCCTTAGCGGTCTTCGGGAACGTCAACGTGCAAATCGGTCCCTTATTTCAGTTAATGCATGATAATGCACGACCGCACACCGCAAGAGTTGTAAGACAGACTCTCGCCGCAGCTAACATCAATGTCCTGCCCTGGCCTGCTCAGTCGCCAGACTTGAACCCGATTGAGCATGCATGGGATAAGCTACAGAGAAGAGCTCTGCCGAATATGGAGGGTATCCAGTCGCAAGAAGACCTTTTTTTGTTGTTGCAACGAACATGGGCGGCCATTCCACAGCGTGATTTGGATGAACTCATTTTGAGTATGCCAAACCGATGTTTTTGTGTTGTTAGTGTTCGCGGTAGAAACACGGATTATTAATTGTTTAAGTTACCCAATAAAATTTTAAAGAAAACTGTTATTTCAGTCTTTTTTTCGAACTTTAATGTTAGTGGTTCAAATGTCAAAAATCACTTTTTTAGGAATATGGCAAATTTCTTTATTAATGCAAAGGTGACTTGGTTTATCGTTACTGTAGACAAACGAAAACACTTTATTTGATGAATCCTTAAAGAAAATTTTAATTAATATCAATCAGGAGAAAAGTTATTGCAAAAATATATGTTGATCCCTAGACACTTTTGATGTGTGTAATTGCATTGCGAGTTAAAAAATCAGGGGACCCAGCATCGCTTCGCTTGTCTAACCTGAAGGGCAATTTGCTAATTCTTTTTTTAAAGTCATCATGCCTGACTACTCTCAAAATAATACTTCCGTTTCGTGCTTTAAGTGGAGATTATACCGTTTCTTTGCGTGCCGACGACGTGAGGTTTGGTTTAAGCCATAGGTGGGTTTACGCATCGTAATTCCGTAGACTGGAAATAGAAAAGTTGGAATTCACAAAGAGCACGGACGTTCCAATATGTGGAATATGAGATTTTGCGCAGTACGGCTCGGGACATATTTGGTTAATCTGCGTTCCTTGCCTAGGAAATTGTGCCAGAGGCACAAATGATAGGCCAGCTATTTAGATCGGTAGGTTTTTTAGTACAACAGTAACAGAGGTTCTGAGCACTTTTAGTAATTTGTCATTGTTGTTCCCATTCTAACTACCTGCCATCTGTCATTTCCCTTGTAATTGCTAAGACAAACTACTTAAACAAAGTTCCAGATTTATACGTAGTGTCTATGTGGATTTTCTCTACGGTAGTCATAATCATTTATTGACAGGGTATTGAAATGTTATGCTTATTTATGGTTCTAATCTTGTCTAACTAATCAATGGATTAATACGTTTCTATTTTATGAACTCTGAAACGACACTCAAAACTAAGCCATCTAAAGCTGTAAAATTTGTGGTTTTGAATCAGATATATATCTTCGATCTTATTTTTCGCATACACTGCCGATGGATCTGTTTAGTAAAAATTGTTAGAATTGGATCGCGAATCGATCCCGCGATGAATCCCGTGCCCTTGACAGATGATGCTCATATGAACGATCATTTACTTTTTAGTTTACTAGTGTAGTTATATCAAATAGTAATTACATGACTATAATTATCAACTTGTGTTTAATACCGTTAGTATGGCAAAGTTCAAATGAATAAAGAAGATTTCTTGCAAGCAATGGCGAGTACCCATTTGCGTAGATATGCATTTTGCATCAAATAGTCCGTAATTGTTTATACGAGTATAGTTATGATAACAGCATTCTATCATTCATTATATTATAATTAAAATTTGCTAGATGAATGGTATGCCATTCATCTAGCATATATAAATAGAGTTCATTTGATTTATATTGGTGGTGCGAAACGTTCAAAGTTATGTATTAACAATGGTTTGTAAAAAGGCGTTTCTTAACTTAACTTGTCATTTTGTTTTTGCTAGCATTTAGAAATAATTAACTTGGAACCTCAACCCCGGGAACGCTGTCAGAGCTATATGTTATTAAAAATATAATCTGGAAGTAAATGTCATGACGTGATCATTGGCTTTTATACCGGGTGATGATCAAAAGACTTACGAAAACGATTTAGCATACTCAACGTGATGTAGTAACGATGATAATGAAAATTTTATTTTTCAAGTCACTTGAATTTCAAGGTTGCCCCTGATGTTACAGACGATACTCTTTCAATCTGTGAATCAATTCATAAAAGTTCAAACCAGTAAAGGGTACATGAGTAACTAGGCAAATATTTATATGTTCAGATGCATCTATAGTTGCATTTAATTTACTGGCTTGTTATCTAAAACACGCTCAACAGACTCAAAGCACACATGTTGTAACGCGTAATATATGACTACAACTGATAATAAACACCTTGATCGCAATAATATTTACTAACCTAAAACTGTTCTTAGTTGTGCATTTGTAGTAGGAGTGAATTTATAAACCTCTCGGTATTGGTGTGGTTACAACACTAATTCTGTAATTCAAGATCCTGGATTAAATGTTTAATTCAAGAAAAAACATTCTTTTTTGGCAGGTGAGCTCAATCACGTTTGCTTTTAAAAAATTTACATTACGAATGCATTGTAATAATAATTTGATTTCAATGATCAAAAATCCGTGCTTTTACGTAGGTAATTTGGTTACGGCTGCTATCGCTAGATGGCATAGTGTAAATTAATACCCCGTTCAGAAGGGAGATTAAATATTATTATCAGAATCGAAATAGATCTCCTAGTTAATTTACGTAATCCTAAAGCAGATAGCTCAAAATGTCATACATGTTGCGATTACGAATTCGCTGGCTTTCATCAGGTGACTTAGTGGTCACCACACAAAAGAAGGATAGGTGCTTCAATTAATGATTCCTTTCTTATCATTGAACCGTTTCAATCATTTAAAAAATACTTCAAATATACGGCCTCCCAGCGGTGCTATTTGCAAATGGATTTGAGGTCTTACGAAAATCGTGTTTTAGTTATGTTTATCTATAGTTTTTGTCATTAGCGAAGGTGAACACTTTCCATCAGTTGACCCAAAGGCTCCTTTGGACCCTGCGACCAAAAATTAACTGTAGCTCCACGATTTGTCTAAGTTCCTATTTCAAACGAATTCTTAAATGAAATGAAATTGACCTTTACTTCATTCAACTCACTCCCTTCACTCTTTTACTAGCACAAAAATTCTGAATATCATTGCAAGAGGTAGCTTACGTAGATTTGAATTTGGGGCCTAATTATAGAACGAGGTTAGTGGTATTTGCTTTTACCAACTTTGTGTTACTATGTCAGTTATATTTATTGGCCTACAGTAAAGAAGTCGGTACTCTTCGCAAACGTTATCCAAGTTTTGTTACCAAGGTTTCACGAAAATGTCGATCCAATCCCAGTAAAACTGCCTTACGTTAAAATCAGAGAAATACTCGTAGGTAGACTATGTTGCGTCGTAATCCACGAAATATCGATCGGAATACGAAATCAAATGCGTGTGAAAATGTAATACTTTAAGTCACTTATCTAATCTTACACAAACAAATGTTTCATATTTCGCAAGCGTATTAATAAAAAAATCTTTTACAGGTCCGAATCGTTCACATTATTTATAAACCCTATATGGTAATATCAAAACAGTGAAAATTTTACTTTACTTCTATTACTTTGTATTGTAGACATGCTGTCAGCTGGTACTTCTTGTATACCCTCACTGTCGCCGCCTTTACCGTACAGTTCAACGTCGAAATTAGTTACCAATTGCTAAAATTTGTATTAGAACATGTATAACTTAATATATATTCTGTAATAGTTCCATAGATATTATGTATAGAACCGAGTAGCGGTTTCTAGTTTTTTTTTATTTCGAGTACTTACTACAAGTAGTTTTCGATTCAGTTTTCCTATAAGTAAGAAGAGACACATAAAAATACAAACCTGTCTAGTGTAAACGAATCCTGATTCTTCACTCAGTAATAGCAAAGTAAATTATCAGCATGTTAGATATAAGTTTACACCCCATGCAATTTCACGAAGTAATTGTTGAGATTCAATGCCCTATATTTAAGAGAAATCACTGTATTAAGAATTACTTACACGTTAGATTCACGGAGAAAATATTTTTCCCAGGGTTACGCAAGCGGTAATTGTGGTGGAGCACCTTAGTTGCCATCTTCCGAAGTTTGGTAAGTGAGGCACTCCATTAGTACACAGTCTGCCCGACGTGATTCCGGAGAGAAATATTTTGTCGATTGTACCGCCCATACCTTGGTGACAAGTATGACACGATCAGATCCGTGCGGACCATCACGCATAAATAGCTCTTCCCGAGAATTACCGGGAGCACTCCTCACGCCGTAGACTAGCCGCTTGCGATCATAGACGCTTATCTAGAGATAGACGCTTAAAGGTCGATGTCACGCTATGCATGATTACGTTATGAGCACATTAATTTCACTTTTTTGATGTTTAACTACTATATTTTAGTTGCACTTTTACAATCTTGCAATTTCCTTATTCTGTGCCTGCTAAAATTGATGTCGGGGTTTATGTGGAAGTTTCGTTTGGATTTTTATTAAAGCAATACACGGCGGTAATATTTGGATGCAATGAGATATTAAAGTAATCGTCGAAGGCTCGGGAAGGGCTTTAGGCAGTGAACCTAAACGCGAGCCCAGTGATCCGTGTAATGGAAGTCTGCGTGAATGCCTCGGCAGCATTTTTCCTTACTGCCTCTTGTGCATAATCTTGCCGATTTCAAAAGTAAACGTCAATGTCTTTTTATTTTTTCTATAAGTAGTTTTTAGACTAGTATTAATGTTGTACAGTGTTTGAATGTAGCTTCTAGCTATCAGTTTTTTCTAATAGTTTCTCCGTTGCTTTCAGTTCTTCAAAGGGGTTTTCATCGGCGTATTTAAATCCCGGGTAAGGGTCGAGTCGTATTTTATGCGAGTCCCGTGCAAGACGAGCCCCACGTCAGACGACATTCGCCCCTAATCCGATTATGTGTAACAAAATGCTACGCGCAGCCGCTAGGGCTGCCTCCTCATCAGCACAAAGTTTGGTATGTGTATTGCCCCAGTCTTGTGAAAAGCAAATCTTTTGCCAATGGTATTTTTGACTAAAAATTTTTTACTACATCATGTTTTACATTGTTACCGTGTTTTATACATGTTTTTAGGTTCGGAGAGAGAAATAATTATTTGTCAGGTGAGATTGTATGTAATTTAACTTTTATTCAGGAGTGAAATTACGGCTATGTATACAGCAGGTACTATTATGTAGAAATCTAATATTATCCTTCAAACTCCAACTCAAATAACTTTATTCAAATAGACTTTCATAGTCAGTACTTTCAAATCGTCAAATTTAAAGCAAGATATACTGAATAATAGACATAATTACTATAATAATATAGATATATAAATACACAGTATACAGACATAATACGACTCTTCCGCCGCGTCGGAGTTGTTTCTTGCTTCAAAAGAACACTGTCGTGGATACCTGAAACTTTCATCTGAATTGCGTTAGCGTAAGCAATATCGAATCTTAGTTCGGTCGGCTGTGGCATAAAGGCAGCTGATATGTATGCGCTAACGATCTTATCGAGGAACAGAGAAGTTAATGCCATATGTTTCATGTTGGTAACCCTACTAAGGCTGCCACTCGCGACAAGTTTCTGCAGTATACGTTACATCTACCCATTCGCCGGCGTGCACTTTATGAAAGGATTTATATGAGCAACGCCACCGTTTTGTCGCGCCTTAAATTAAATGTACAACCCTGCCATGCCATTGGCTTCTCGTCATTAGTTGGATTCTTTTTCTGAAGGAGAAACGTTTTTGTTGAGAATTTTCATAGTAGTGTAAAAATTGGCATTATATTTCGATTTTGATCAGTGCTTAATTTTGATGGGGAAAGAAAGTGCGAAAAATCTTTTTATTACATAAACCATGATAATTTACAAAGTGAATTCAATAACATGTTTGCATAGCAATTTCCCAGAAAGCAAAGTAATTTCAGAATGTACTAAAGACATAAAATATACACATGTCAGTCAAATCAAACTCGATTATCCACTTTTCCCTCTAAACTGCCGCAGTTGCCTTTGAAACGGTACACTACCTTGAAAGATTTATAGAAATCGATTTCGAATTATTCGAGCACCGACGAATAAAAAAACTTTTCGGTCTATCCGTAAACGAAACTATCCTAACTCCTTTAAAACGTTGAAACAGTAAATGTGGTTAGGGTTTTTGGTTTTGAAATCGTCGTAGATTTTCTCTGACTGAAGCAGAGGTTCCCAAACTTTTTTTTCGCATAGAAGACTCATAAGATTTAGCTGGTTCCGGTGGACCCTATGCAGCTACACATCTCTACTATATTCCCAAAACTAAATAAAAAATAAAGCCAACATAAACCCCCTTTGAGTCTCCCGTGGACCCCTTGGGGTCCACCTGGAAAACTTTGGAAACCAATAGACTAAAGTGATGACTAGTTGAAATCCGCAAAGACACAGTCATTCTTACCTAGGTGTAGATATGGCAGTGAATTTTTGTTTTGATTTGTTCGTATACTACACTTTATGACGTTTAATGCATATTATTATATTAATTTACTAATTCGACGTAATGCCCAAGAGACAATATCTACCGGAATGACCTATATTAAAGGCGGTGCAAAAAGTTGAAATTCGTAAATTGAGTTGAATTATTGAACTAAAAAAAAGTATTAAAAATGATCCGTACATACCTAATAATAAAACAGTAACCTTCAAAATCTCTTGAAAAACTGCGATGTAGATTATAAAAAAATCATCTTTGCAAATTGTGTTTCTATGCTTGTTTGTTCCAGCAATACGTTAAACTAACTGGATAAATTTAATAAAACATTGTATACTTGTTCTGTTAAAGCTGTATTACAACAACTTCATTCATATAAAGGCTCATCATCATCATCCGTGCGGTCTATCCCGGTTGTGAACCCACACTGGTGTGGGGGCTCCCAGGGTCCGCCTTTCTTATTTTCTTGGCCCACTTCGCGCGATCTTATGCATCCTCAGTGGTGAGTCTGTTGGCACGCATGTCACCCTTAACGACGTCGAGCCACCGCTTATTGGGTCGACCTCTTCTACCGGTACCTGGCGGGGGCGGCATGGCCAGACATTTGTTGCCCACGTAGTTTGCCGATCTCCGTGAGACATGACCATACCAACGAAGGCGTGCCTGCAGCTTGTCTGCGATGTCACGAACACAAAGGCTGCCGCGGATGTGGGTGTTACGCACGCGATCTTTGCGTGAGACTCCACACATCCACCGCAGCATCTTCATTTCCGTGACGCGCAGCTCCTGCTTGTGTCGCTCTAGTAACGGCCATGTTTCACTGCCATATAAAAGGACAGGCCTAATGATGGTTTTATAGACCTGCCCCTTCAGCTTGATCGGCATTTTGGGGTCACAAGTGACACCAGTCACCTCACGCCATTTGGCCCAAGCCGCGGAAATTCGGGCTCTGACGTCGCGGTCGATGTCCCCGGACGCGCTTAACACAGATCCCAGGTATTTGACACGGTCCGTGCGCTCGACCACGTCAACGCCTATGCGGACGGACTGGGTATCTGTGGTGTTGCAGGCCATGTACTCCGTCTTCGCCACATTAAGTTTCAGACCGCCGTTTTCAAGTGTCATCAAGGTCCAAAATCGTTTTTTTTCTGTTTTTCTATCTTTAAATATGAAAAACAATTTTGAACAACAAAATTGTAAAATGCTAAAATTATCAAAGGGCACTGATTTTAGGAGGCAGTTGTAAATAGCAGTTTTGTTAAGTTAAAAATTAAAAATGGGACGTTTAATAACTAGTTCAGCAGTTAAAAGTAAGCGGTAAAGTAAACAAAAATGGGTAATAAAAAATATCGAAATGGATCAGTGAATATATAATTGAGCAGGAAAATAATAAAATGGGCGTTTAAAAATATTGAATGAGCGCAAAAAATCGCATTCTAAGCAATTCTATAAGCAATGAGGTGGTAAAATAAAAATTAAAAAACAGTTCTTAAATAGGAATGAAAATTAAGGATTTCCGGGTGGTCATAAAAAAATAACACTAACCTACTGACACCTGAAGGATTTCCGGGTGGTCATCAAAAAAAATAACCCTAACCTACTGACAACTGTATGATTTCCGGGTGGTCATAAAAAAAAATAACCCTTACCTACTGACACCTGAAGGATTTCTGGGTGGTCATAAAAAAAAATAACCCTAACCTACTGACACCTGAAGGATTTCCGGGTGGTCATCAAAAAAAATAACCCTAACCTACTGACACCTGAAGGATTTCCGGGTGGTCATCAAAAAAAATAACCATAACCTACTGACATCTGAAGGATTTCTGGGTGGTCATAAAAAAAAATAACCCTAACCTACTGACACCTGAAGGATATCCGGGTGGTCATAAAAAAAATAACCCTAACCTACTGACACCTGAAGGATTTCTGGGTGGTCATAAAAAAAAAACCCTAACCTACTTACACCTTCTTCAATATAGGTACATATTGATTTTATTTGCAATTGCTTTCATGATTTTAATGATGAACACGAACCGCTCATTCCATCATTTTTACCGCTCAATCAGTTATTGGACTGCTCAATTATTTTTAGAATTGAAATCGTGTGATAGAATAACCGACCAATTGTTTTTTTATTACTGTCCATGTTTTACTGTCGCAATAATTAATCAACCGCCATTAAATTAAATAACTGCTCAATATGTTTTCCAACTGATCATAATAACATCTCGAATATTTAAATAACAGTTCGAAAAATTAGTTCCCTTATCAAAGTAGTTATGGCTGAAAAGTTTTAAAAGCTAAGTCCACGTCACTCTGAAGTCTGTGGCATGAGCTAGTATAAACCACTCACTTGTTATTTAAATAACTTTTACATGGGTTCATCCACACTGATCAGAAATGATCCTGAAATCACCCTTAAAATGCAAATGTTATGGACAACCTTCCACTCAATCCAGTAACAGTCTAACCTTAATAAAACAACAACATTAGCAGGTAATGATACCTTAAGATACAATTTCCGGTATAATACTTTTCCTAAGTAGATTACTCTCAGCTTATAAGTAGATTATAATTGTAAGTTTAAGGAAAATTTATAAATTCATGTTCGATGGACTTTTATTCTAATTTCAACATGATTAAATACTTAGTTGGCTGAATACACGAGTGGTTTATCAATTGTAAGTTTTGTTTTTTGTTTAATTTTTTCACTATCTATGTTCGTGTTGAAATTGTGCTATGTCAAAACCAAAGTAAAAAAAAACAATCATTAAGCGTTTTTCTCTGAAACAAATCCGTCCTGACCGGAGAGTCGATTTTTAAATTAATTTTCACTTGTGAACAATATTGGGGTCACATTTTCTTTTATTAATGAAACATCCAAAATGGAATCTCAACAGGAAAATTTAAACTCGTTTTCACACAAATATTGTAAAACCGATAATATACCGCAGCGTGTAACGGAACGCAAAATATCACAATGTGTGGTGACAGCGACCGTAAATTGGATATTTTTGTTTGTCACAATTTTCCTGCCGTAGAATTCCGATGTGGTAGGAAATATCTGCTTACTCTATTTCATCGTTTGTATTCTGTGGATTTCAGGAATAGTAGAATTGGAAATTAATTTTTTTATAAATTAGAGACAGCAGATGATACGTAATTAGGGTTCGTTGTAAAAAAATTGAAATATTTAAGTATGTTTAACAGTATCTGACACCCATAGTATAAGCTCAGCTTAGTTTGGAGTCAGATGATCTTGAATGTTGATCTGCTATTCAGTCAATAATCTGGTTAAACAAACCCAGAATCAGTCGAGACATCTAGTTTTTATGACTACCGTCTTGTGATAGCAGCCAACAAGCCAACATATTCAAGCCAGTCAGCAATAACCGTTCCATTGAGAAGTTCCGAGGCCAGGTCAATATCAATAATTTTTTAACTGAGGCAGTTTCCCGTAAAGAGTCTGGGCACTGGCTAAATGCCTACCCCTGCACAAATAGGGGTAATTGCCTCGACCCTAATACACTGCGTGTTGCAGCAGGATTGCGCCTCGGAGCAGAGCTGTGCGTATCACACACCTGCCCCTGTGGTACTGTGGTTGACTCACTGGGACACCACGGGCTCTCATGTGTTAGGAGTGCAGGCCGCTTGTCCCGCCACGCCGCTTTGAACGATGTCATTCGTCGGGCCTTCGCCTCCGTCAACGTACCGGCTATGTTAGAGCCGCAAGGTATCGTACGTGACGACGGTAAGAGACCCGACGGGATGACACTCGTTCCATGGACCATGGGCCGGCCGCTGGTGTGGGATGCGACCTGCGTCGACACGCTGGCCCCTTCCCATGTTCCCGCTACGAGTAAACGGCAGGCGCGGCGGCTGAAGCGGCGGAATATAAAAAGGCACAAAAGTACCAGAACATCGGTTCCGGTTACACTTTTGTGCCTTTCGGCGTCGAAACCCTGGGTCCGTGGGGTCCGAGTGAACAGAACCTTTAAAAAAATCTAGCTAAAAAATTGATTTCAACTACAGGTGACCCAAGAGCTGGTACATTCCTCGCACAACGAGTGAGTCTTTCTATACAACGGGGGAATGCTGCCAGCATCTTGGGTACCTTACCACAGGTGCAAAATTTTCTTAGTAGTTTTTAGTTATATTTATTTTAAGGTTTCCTTTTTAATTTTTACTGTACTGTATATATTAATTATTTAATCGAATTGAAAAAAAATATATCCATAAGCCTAAATCTGATCAGTGTTTTCAGCTGTACTGCGCCACTTTACTTCTCAGTATGAACTGGTGAATTTATGGGGACATTTATGGGGACATCAAATATACACCTGCTAAACATTTAAAATAAATATCTGATACAACACATACCAAGATCGTCTGACCAACTTATCAGAGTTTGTACTCTCTATCAAAGACTGACAAACTTACATTAATATTACTTAAAACATTATAAATAGATAATAGCACCCAGACAGAGAAGTAACACAAATGTTCATAAATGAGAAAATAAATTACAATATTTATAAAAATATTTTACCTAATAAGTCCCTACTTCCCATGAGTGTTTTGTCAGCACTTAAATGTCCATAATTGACAAGAATCCATGAAAGGATTCATGCTAGTGGAAGAAGCGCAAGATGCGTGGTAGATGGTGGTCTGCCTACCCCGTTGGGAAAAAGGCGTGATGGTATGTTTGTAATCGATAAAGAGCTTGGTAGTAAAAGTGACATGTTATGCAGTAATAAATACAGATTATCCGATCAAAATTAACTCACAACGAGAAGTTAAGTTCGTGTGCGTAACGTTGTTACTAATAATAGGGATTATTAACGTGGCTAGTATTTCAGGCACATGATGCTCTTAATAGCGGAAGGCCAATTTAGGTAACGATGTTTAGTACACCCGGCGATTTAGGCTGTTTAGGTTTCCCATAATGTGGCCAATTTTACGATCAGCTTCTAAAGTTACTTATGCTTTTTACTATTTAGCCCTTTTTATCGGCGGCATCACAAAAACAAGGATGGGTATGTTTTGTTTAATATTTTATAGTTTGAGTTAGTAAAGTAAAATGTGGCTAAAACATAGGTGCCAAAAACTCTCGCAGTTATTTCTTAAATTTAAAATTGTTGTAAAACTA
Organism: Udea olivalis; assembly: GCA_947369235.1. Classification (NCBI taxonomy): domain Eukaryota; kingdom Metazoa; phylum Arthropoda; class Insecta; order Lepidoptera; family Crambidae; genus Udea; species Udea olivalis. The sequence continues at coordinate 8,436,214 of OX376345.1, read as the reverse complement.
ATTCTGTAGACCTTTTTTTGAAATACTAGTGAAATATAAGTGTAACAGTAAATAGTAGGTCTTAAACCAAAATATTTTGCCTGGCCCGTTGGCGCGATGGGTAGAAACCTTGTCTATGACTGTCTCAATCTTCAGGTAGAACAAACATTAATGCGACGAACTTTTTTTTTTGTGTGTTATCTTTTGAAGTACTTCTGTATTAATCACTGACATTCATAGTGTAAGATTATGCAAAAGAAGTGATCTATTTATTTTCTTTTAAAGCAACACACTCGTGCTTACCGTATCCTAATCACCCACTCAATCCCCTTCAAGTAAACAAATAAGCTATTCGTCAATTTGTTTCACATGAAACCTGCTATTATAACGTCTTTTACTTCGGTAATGTTCGCAAGCTAGTGTTGAATGTAGTTAACTATTCATTTTTAATGGGTTGGCCAGTATCGGCCGCTTGGGTAAGACCTAATAGGCCATTGTTTTAAGTCTAGATGTGCTAAATTATTATTATCAATTAAATAAGATTACTGCCTGAACTGTTATTTGGAAATAGTAGGTAAAGGAACTAATAAGTCACAGGCTGTTGTAAGAGCACACATTAATATGTGATATCAAGCTATGCGGTAACATTATTCACGAATACTTTCGGCAGGTGTTTTAGATAGATGAATCGACCACCCGTTAGGTGGACCAACCACCGGCTAGGTGGACTAACCTTACCCTAAGAGGGTGGAAAGCGGTTGGCTGCGGTAGGCTGACCGTGTGTTGTGGCTTTCAATTAAAAAGACCCATTTCCAGCATATTTTTAAGAGGTGTTTGTACTCATCTTTTTCTTTGAACTACTAAATGAATTTTCATCTCTATATAGTTCAATGATATGTACAGAACTTACAGAAAACTCTGACTTCAACAGACGAAGATATATTACGTTAGTTAGCACACTCTTAAACTGGCTTGTTATTGTGTGCTAAGGCTTGTCTTATCAAGATTATTTTTTTCGATAATGTCGTACATAGTAAAGGCGCTCAAACTTTACAAATGAAAGTACAGATTAACCCGGAAGTGGTCCGTCAGCATCATTTTAGAAGCAGGAACATGTCATGAGATGCAGTCGTAATCAGATCGCACCGGCATGACTGGCTACTAAGACGACGAATAGCAGTAGGTATAACTAAATTAGTTATCCAAACTGAGTCGCTACCGACGCAGGAAAACCACACTTAACCCATACTATAGTAGGCTAGTACAGACAAAAAAACAAGCATTACGGTAAAAACGTTTACGATATTCTTTTACGGTAACGATGTAAGCAAATGTAGATAAGATGTCTTTCGCACATTTTGCCCAACAGGCAATGTCGGCAAAAATATCTCCTCCGCTTAATAAAATGTTTAGATGTATTTAGGTGTGAAAATCTACTTCGAGATATTATTTTTTCTTATAAAGATGTTGCTAAGAAATGTATGCGAAATGCTTTCTTATTCATGAGGATTTGCTATTTCGAGGTCGTAGGTATTATTTGACTTATTTATGCAGTGAGCTGCGAATTCGTTTGTAAGTATTTAACTGACGTGTTTTAGGCCATTAATTGAGCTCTACTTATCATTTTAGAGGCTAGTTTACTGTGACATGTTGATTCATTAGCACATCTAAGCAGACGCTTAAAATCGCTCAGACGAGCGATACTGTTGTTTTCTTAATTATACATTTTGATTGCCAATTAAAAATAAATTAAAAGTGAAAGCAGACGTTTTTGTTTAGGTGCGACGTTGACTGGTTTTAATTTATTTACGAGACCATTCTATGTTTGGTCACGTGAGCAAAATTTAATCATTGTATTCAAAGCTGGGTTTCAAGCCTAATATGTATGCTTAATGGCAAAGCACAGTCAGTTTTGAATAGTTCTATAATATACATGTAAAACGTTCTCTTTTTGAGTTACTGTCTTCTATATAAATAAAGAATGAATTAAGCTTACAACTCGAAAACAGTTCGACCAATAAGAGTTTTTTTTGTTATAGCACAGATAACTTTCTTAGGGAGGGGAAAAAACCTAAAAATTACGAGGGAAATAATAAAAACAAAAAAAATTCCCTTAAAAATCAGTTCAGCTGTTCACAGCTGTTAAACATTTGACTGACAGAACGAAGTCTGTCGTGACATGTTCTAAGGTTGCCAGTTAAATAATCGAGATACATAGAGGTCTGTGATACATTTCATTGCTTTTAGTTTGTAACTAGCTGCATTGACAGACTTGTCAATTGTTCTGTCAAAAGTAATTGCATGTCGCGGCGTCGGTAAAGCAGCACATCTCGCCCGCGTCTCTCCTACTTGATACAGTATTATTTTTCACTTTTGTTCAATCTTATTAACATATAGTCTTTGTCACTCCCTGATAATGTATCTTCATATTGGTGAAAGAATTTTTAAAATCAGTAAAGTAGTTTCGGAGCCTATTAAATACAAACAAACAAACAAACAAACAATCAAATCTTCCTACACAAATGTAGAAACTAGAAAAATTCGCCCTTATCCTGGAACTCAAGCGGGATTCGAGTCCCAGGATCAGGTCGAGGTTCTATCTTTGTGTAGAAATAAAGCATTGTTTAATGTTAAAAATTAAAATTCACTTAATCAAATCTCTTCTCTTTATAATATTATATTATAGATTACTTTACCAGTACTTAGTGGAATCGAAAACAGGACCGTGATGCTAAATTACCTACTCCGGTTACCGTCTGGAACAGGGTTATCTGTGGTAGACTTGAAAAGTATGTTGAAGGAACAAGGGGCGGCGCAGTGATGTCAGCCATGGCTAAGGAACGATCGATTCGTTTTACAGACACCACTGTAAAGGGGAAAATAGGGTGATCTCGACTGGCATGCACTGATTAAAAGTTCTTTATACGTGAAGAACCAAACAAATAAAAAGTCTTACACAAGAATAAAGAAATTTCACTCCAAGTTAACACTTCGTTTGTCGATGCAAACAGGTGCGGTAAATTGTAGGTAGATATTGTTGGTTCTATTGTACTTTGTCGAGAGGCGACGTGTAAGAAGCCTTTTCAATGATAGAAAACCAGAAAAAAACTAATTTGGGACATTGAAGATATCGAGCGGGATCTTCAATAACCGGAATAATATTTTTTTAGTTTGCTGTCTTTATATATAAATAAAGGATTGTAAAATTCTAAAAAAAATCTGTGTTATAAGCCCCATCAATTCCATTTGTCCTTTGATTTTACTGACATGTTACAGTTAGGAATTATTTGAGTGTTGCTCAGTTAGTAGTTACGAGTACGATTCAAAACGGTAGTTAGCTAATTTATCTGGGTTTTTTAAATCTTTATCAATTTTATTTATTTTGTTGTGCCACTACCTGGATACCTAGGTATCCAATATCTACCAAAATCTTACGAGCTCTATCTTGTTGTTAGTTGCCAAGAGTTCCTCATTCCAGAATTATCTGCCTACGCGCGTTTTGCTTTTGGCCTCTGCTACATCTAACTTACTTATCTTTTGGGCTTTAGTTCCTGTCTTGAAGATAAATAAACAAGTAATAATCTTATCATGAATAAATAATAGTACTCACTTATCAAAAATAATGACTGCCTACCTTCAATATATTTTATAAGGCAATGAAACAAACACGAATGCAACCCATTACCGTGTGACTGGCAACGCACTGTTCACACATATAACTATTATTTCGTTAGAGTTTTTGAAAAGGAAGTTTGAAGTTGTTTTCAAAACTAGACGAGACGCAATTGTAATTATAATCTGAGATTAATTGGAATAAAATAGGTATATTTAGAACTGAAAGTGTGTTTTTATATTTTTATCACGATAACACAGACGCGTAATTCACACCGCTGTTTTGCGAATATTATACCGTATCTAATCTTATTTTAACATGGTTTGATTTCATCAGTTCCACTAATTTTAATCTCCACATTTATGGTATGGGAGTGTTCTGTCATTCTGATAAAGTAAACGTTTTCTCCGGCGAGTATTTGAGATAAGAATCTCATGTTGACTCAAACCGACGTAATCTGAGTGAGTAAAAAATCAGGATGTCACACGATAAGCAGGTTTCTTATCAAAATAAATATTTTAACTGTGATTTCAAACTCAGAGGGGAACTAGGGTAGCTTTTGGGGGAACATAGAACTGAACCATTATAATTATGCTTTTTAAAAATTGTGGTCTAGCAACCTATTACGGGTTTAAGAAAAATGAATAGTAGTGGTGGTAGAATAATAATAATAATCTCAATGCTGGGTGTGTTAGTGTTATTATTTTATTTTACATAGTGTTGATTATACATAGAACTGTTAAAAGCGTTTTGATCGTGACTACAAGAGCCTTTGCACACACTACGCGCGATTTATAAGCCCGGCGATTATTAGGCGCAGGAAGCAGTGGCGATATCGCCGCGATTTCTTAATGAAGCAAATGAATCGCTAATGTGAAAAGGCTGTTAGTATATCTCACCCGAATTCTGCCCCAGACCAAAGTATGCTTCAAAAGAACCAGGTATTTAATTTTTTTTTTTAAATGCGTGAAGTGGTTAGCCTTCGGAATGTGAATGGTTTTTGGTAAAGATGATTTTAGACACTAAAATCAAACCTATTCTCTGTTCTTTAAGAATCTATACCAGATTTATTAATAATCCACAGTAAAAAAAGAGGCTCTAGAAAATTCAGAATTTGTCCCAACAAAAAATAATATACAAATTATTACCATTTAATGACCATTTAAGTGCTTAGATAAACACATTTTGTTTGAGCTTTTATTATTTATTTGGGACAGGATAAAATTGATGTGTAAACAATAAGGCGACATTATCAATATGTACTGTTTTTATATGACAAATAATCCCAATCAACATTAAATAATAAAATACTTGCGGCTTTTGCCAAAAATTTATGATGTAAGTAATATTTTTTTCATGTTTCGCTTAGATTCTGCTGTTGTTTATTTAATAGAGCTCGTTTAATAAACGAGGGTACTTCATTATTAATGTCATAACATCATTCCGTATTCAAGTAGAGGGATAGTAGAATTAAACCATGTTAGAGCTGAGCGACTTCCGTCTGTAGTAATCATTTCCTTCCAGTTTGTACCTTTGCTCGTTTTATACTTGCCAGAAATGTGATTATCGCTCTTCTGAATTCTTAATAAGTTAAACTGTACTTTTTTAAGGAGCGATTGTGAAGATAGCTTCCATAGGCAGTGCACCTGAAACGTATACACCATGGAATCAAGTGAATTGAAAACTTCCCTTAGCCGTTCAAAGGATTTGCAGCTTAGTGCTAATTGGGCAGTGAGTTCAAGATTTGTTGGCTACTTCACTGGTGACGTACGCGTCGGGCAACAGTGTGAACTTCGCTCGACTGTGCTCTACCCAAATCGAGATCCAGCGTGACTTGCCCCAAAATTTGCATACTAAGCTGTCTCACACCGCATTACTTTATGAAATATTCAACATTATTTACTCCTCCACAATTTAACTAGGGAGACAATACACGCCTTGGGTCGCAACTTCAGTCGTGAGTCACACAAAATAGTGGCAGGCTATGTTATTTGAAATTAATGGAATCATTTAAAGTTAAACGTTACGAATACGAATACGTAACGAATATGGACATATTATGTTAATAAATACCAATCGCAATGGATACAGGATGTCGGTGCAGCTGAGATATTGAAACGTAGACAAGATCGAGGATAAATTAGATGCAATATCAATGCCAGATAACAACAGTAATTGTCCTATAAAGACGCGAAACGATGTCACAACGCCTAGAAATGCAATTTCGTTCGCTAACATGCTCTCACGAACATGTGTAGCTATAAAAAGATCTTTACGCACCCTTTAATGTCATATTTGTCTACGGATTCGGGCATAAATGGCCCCAAAATTATTTTTATGTTTTGAACCGCATGTCACTTTCAGCGCTTGAATATTTTCCGAAAAGAAATAGGCACTAACGCATAACACGTGTGTCCCGACTTATTTAGCGTTTCAAGACAATTGCCTTTATTTACGAATTATACCATCAGGACTACAGATTTGAATTGAGCGAAGTTCAAGAGCTCAATATAAGTTACTTGGCACGTCGCCACATTTTCTGTAAATATTTATGAACACTAAAGAATCTATCTATCATTAAAATGGAATTGTTGTTTCCATCAGAGCAAAGTTTTAGTGTAACTAATGTGTGTTTTATATCTTGTTTAATTGAGATAAGCCAGTTTAGCGGTTTATAATTATTGTAGGTATATTTATATTTATTTATAGTTAAAGTTAAAAAATTAAACTTGCCATGGTAAGAATACCTTATAATTAAAAACAATTACTAGACAAAACTCAAAAGTCGTAATTTCTACTAATGACCGTGTTTTATGCAATTTACTCGTTTCACCAAAATAATAATTGAAATAAAAACTAAAGTAGACTGAGCAAGTCCTTAAAGCTAATTGCTGAGTTGACAAACCCGCGAGATGAGTCACCCCGGCGTATAATACGAAGCAACTTTGCAGCCAAATGGATGGCAATATGGACCGTTTGCCGATGCATTTTCTGGGAATAGCACACGAGATCATAAACTGTCTTCACTTCATAGGGGCATAACTCAAAAATTTGGCTGAGGAGTCCATAGCCGGCACAAATGGAACTGCGCGAAGTAATATGGTCTACACTGTGTGTCGGATTTAGGGTATTTCGAAAGCTTTACAGATATACGACTGGCGCTCTATTCTCGAGATGTGCCGCCGTTTTGCCAATACCGTCGTTAGTTCACCTATTGAAAACCTTCCATATGAAATTGGCGATTCAATCTCCAACGTTAAGCGCGCCACCATTTCACACTATTCAGACAGCGGTGTGCTATTCAGCGAGAGTAGCACTGAAGTACCTAAGAGGATTATTCTAAAGTATTCTTGCAAAATCGTCCCGGAAAATGTATATATGTAAAATATACAATGTGGTGTTAGAGACATTTGCTGGAACAAAGAATGTGTTTTTGAATTTACTTAGCCTTTTATTCGAGAAGGAATTTGTATTTTAAAGTCGCAAGGAGTCGCAACTACGGATTTTCTGAAACATATAGTGAAGGTATTTTCATTTGTAAAACTGTATTCTTGAAAAAAGTAGGATTTCCTTCCTTATTCAGATAACTAAAAGCACATCCTAAATAATGTGTATTATTATTATTCTGTGGACATTTGACTGAAATATGTTCGAAGCAACAATGAGATCGAGAATGTCACACGTCTAAAGAGAGTAAGTTAACACTGGACATAAACGAGACTCGAGTTGTAGCAACACGTGCAGGCGGTAAGTTCCAATTCCTTAAAGTTCGAGACGGTGTTTGAGTCAGACACAACAGTGAGCTCAGAATACTCTGTCATCACTTGCATTGAGTTATGGTACTTCCTCTAGTGTATGCTTAAAGCGAACAGGCACTAGTCTTTGCAGTACGGAGTCTGCGGCGGGCTTACTTTCTGTCGTCGTGAAAGCTATTGCTTCAGTGTGAGCACTTAAGTGTCTAACTCACTCGGCCGCCAGTGACGCCCCCCTCATTGCATTTTCACACAAAGTCAGTAACTCATCAAAGGAGCTAAAAAACTTATCCAATTATCTTCTTAGATCGTCGTATATGTTGTTCTCATCGTGTCGAGAACTACTACTATTTTTGTAGCCCTACTACTACTATATGTTACGTAGTCAAAGAAAGTTCAAGAGAAATAAAAAACAGTGGTGGGTTCATCCTTTTTTAGCCGATCGGTGTAAGAAAGGGCAAGTCGTCAATATATTTTATTCATTTATAATGGGTTTGCGTTTGGCCTCATTCTCACCTGGTGGTAAGCGATGACGAGGCCGATGGTGGTGCACGCTTACCCAGAAAATGCTTATTCACTCTGGCCTTGAAGACACCAAGGTTGTAAGTATCCGGAAACACAGACGCAGGGAGAGCGCTCTACATTTTAGCGGACCAGAAAAGACGCAGCAAACCGTTAGTGTCTAGTTCGGTAGCTTACGGACACCACGGGGGCGTGACTGGTTGCGCCGCCATGGTGTCCTGGTGAAACATAGCCCTTAGACTCAAACAAAACAAGCACTAGTCCTCGTGCTGTCTGCGGCACGCTCACTGTCTGTCGTCATGAAAGCTGATCCCAGCTTCCCAGCACGAAATAGAGCACATTGAAATTTAGCAACTGTCTGTCGGAACGCATTACCGACTCCGCTACCGTATTTATAAATATTCGGCCGACGTTTTCAGCTGACAGTTGAGTTATAGGTCAGGTTATATTTGCTCAAAGTTAAAAACAAAATTTTACTTCTTGATTAATGGTAGATTCGAAGTAACAACTGCATTTGTTAATTTTCATCGCAGTCATATTTTATGCCGTAAAAACATATTTCGTCGGTTCTTCACTAGATCAGGTATCGTGATGTTTATTTACATTCTCCTATGCTCCAAATGTTTTCTTTGAATCTGTTAAAATATACCAGTTACGATTTGCCGTTCTGTTCTGAAACAGTGTCATAATTAAGTAATAAAACATTCATAATAGTTACTATATTTCGTCAACCATTTCAGATTTATGCACTCACTGCAATACTAACTACAATGCTACGAGAATGGATATTTGCGTGTATAAACTGTCATTAAAATCAAATTCTGGCGATGTTCCAAGCCGCAGAAATATTGTTTGTCTTCTTTGCAGAAGGGATAAGAACCCAAACTCTCAAGATCTCTGATCCAATGCATTTTAGGCTAAAAGCCATTTCGCCATTGAATATTAATATTACAAGAAAAGTTTCTTCAAAGATCTGAACACAGGTTGCGTTGTTAAGAAAGGTTAACGTAATAATGGCGGCTAGACGAAAAAGTATTTCGTAACATTTTCGTGGTTTTTTCCGAGTCTGGTATCATGTCTGCAGTCCACGCTTCATCAGTAGGCACCTCGTTACTCCGCCGAATAATTTGTCCATTGACATGATGGATGTTAATGTCACCGGTCGTATTGTAGCGGTATTTAGCTCGCCTTTGAGAAAGTGATAAATCTAGAAGGACTTCCTGAATACAAATTCTGTTTGGACAAAGACTGCTGGAGATAATGAACCTACATGCTAAATGTCATCCGTGGAAATCACTCGGATTCTATGTTGCATATGACTCTGATTTCGAATGCATTCGCTCGTAAACATAAATCATATTGCTTAATGTTTAGTGACTGAAGAGTGAGGGCGTGTAAGTAAGATGTTACGCTTGAAATACAAATTTAAACCTGTTGTGGTATTGGTCAGAAATAAAGTTACTGACGCCGCTCTGAAGTAGGGTTCGGTGTGCGAATTAATCTATGCTAATATTATAAAGAGGAAAGATTGTTTGTTTGTTTGTATTGAAAAGGCGAAACAATTGTACCGATTTCAAAAACTCTTCTACCAATATAAAGCTACATAATCAGAGTGACATGCTATGTTTTGACGGGAAATACAGTCTACGCGAGCGAAGCCGCTGACGGACAGTTAGTTATGAAAACCATCAAGACTTCGAGAGCCTATATAAGCGTAAACTTACTAACGTACCTAGAACGATCCTAGTGGCCACAAGCATGTGATCTACAGCCACCGAGCCACCATTTTGAACATTGTCTTATCCTATCTATCCAGCTAGGTTACCACCTTGTTGGCTTCAAAGCTGGTATCCTAACATAACATCAAAGGCAAGTGACTGTTGCCATCATGGCGTCATTATGATTTTCATAAAATCGCTTGTTTTGAAGTAGTGTTTTGATAACAACTTACTTTTCAGAATGCCGATTTGCCTCTATTGTCTTGATTAAGCGTGCAGATTAAGCGAGTATCATACGCTCCATCATTTAAAAGAAAATAGTCCAGTCAATGAATGCTCAAAAAAGGATTTAGATGGAAAAGTCGGAAAGCACACCTCGGCGGGGTCTTTTCCATCTAGAATCATTCATTGCCTTGGCTTAAATATCAGCTTCATACGGAACTCTGAAGTTTTCAGTATGGCCGTTGTAGGGGACTGCTCGAAATAGCAACAGCACAGCAACGCATTGATTGATGGGTAGTCGTACGGCGTCTTGTTTCTGACAGCCCGCATCATGGAACGAGTGTAGGGTTGATAACAATGACGAATTAGTAGGAATTTTAAGAGCCCCAAAAAAAATCTTTTGCTGTTGCCTGATATAAAACTCTCGCGCAGGATATTGGATCCCATTTTCATATTGTGCGGCTTACATTATAAGATTTTCATATTATGCTACATTTTTATTTTAATATTATTATAGTAAATATTAATCATTAAGATATCATTGATAAGGCAGCAAAATTATGATCAACAGTACGAACAACATCTGTTGAATCCATAATTTTGTATATTCATTAGTGATTAGAGGATGTCTTACAAAAACAAAACGGTCTCAGCTCAGTTCATTTTCCTACGTTTACTCGTAAACCGGATGATTATGTTAAGGTTTTCCTAAACGTACCGATAAGTATCCACCTGATTTATATGTATCATGAACTTGATACTATCTTTTATAACAAAAATTCTTTCGAAAATATGGTTGATTTCGTCATTAATAACCAGTCAAGCCCGCCATCACGTAAATATCAATCATTAAAATATAATAGTCTACCAACATCCTTATGCTAACAATTATTGTTATACAAACACTCACTAATGCCAACAATAAGAAGTTTTACTAGAATCGAAATTTTTTTGAAGCTTGCTAACCCTAAACAGTCCGCGTGTTTTTCGGCGCGTAAGAACACCACACCGCGAGAGATGGTCACATGAGTTAATGAATTCTTACTCTGCGCTCGCAGGAAGCGCGTGACGTGCCGCGTTCCAAATTATACTGTTTTTCATCTTTCTGTCTCTATTTGATTGGTGCTGAAAGATCATTGTTCTGAGCCATGGCATAATCTAAATAACCAACATTTAAAAGCGTGTTATGAAACTTGATCAGGATTATCCTTCTTTTAATTTTGGGTATATTCATTTGTTATTAGATACTGATGAGTACAATTTTAAAAGGAATTTTAAAATAGCGCTAGCTACTCATTTACTGAGTGCAAACTAATCTCATCTTAGACTTAGTTAAAATGCGGTGGATGTACATTCTTTACAAATTATTTTACTTTATCAAACTTAACACTAACAACAATATCTATAGGTACTTAAGAATGTAGAAACACCCAAATACGTCTAATTAGATTTCCGCCATTGATATTTGAGTTTCTTGATGTAAAGAGAGAATCAATTTGTTGTCTTAAGCCAAGCCTTTCGCCTTAATTCTCGAAGGGCCATTTAAAATAGTCATCTATCTCCCATGTATAAAATGAATTAGTAGATTACACATCGAAGCTCTTCGATTTATTAAGACGGTTATTTCAATGAACTGTCAACCGCGTGCCAAGATTAGTACACAATAAGCTAGTAACATATAACTAATTATAGCTTTCTAAATGTTTTCATTGACACGCCTCGCTGACGCAACCACGTCAACAATACGCGTTGATGTTGTCAATCACTAGTGCACATTAGTGCCCAGTGGCACATAGTGAGACTAATAATCCAGAGTGCCTGATGCGAATTGCACAAAGAGATTCGAATGCCTTCACTATCGCGTTTTGCGAGCACGTAAACGCCATGGATATGTGGATCTTTGTTGAGACGTGCTACGAAAATAATCAATTATAATAAGCAACATAAAAAATCTAAAATATCTTTGAGCCATTTTTGTACACATGCCCACCAGACCACTATTCTGAAGAAACAATATGGTCACTGGAAACACTTGCGCTTTACCGACGCTGTAAGGTTACGGAGAACTTCCATGTACCTACAGTAAGATGGAAAATAGCTAATTTCATAATACTTCCACTATTAGCTATGGCTACTTTACTTACCATAGTACCACAACGCTGCTTAAGCAGTGTTATTAAGTTGTGGTTTTCTGTAAGGTGACGTTAAGGCAAGTCAAATACCTTCAATGGAATCCTCTGCGTCCAACTCCTTTTGAAAGTAAAATTGCAAGCGCAATCAGCGACAGAACAATATCGAATCACAGTGCGTTCAGTTAAGGTAGTCGGGAGCAAGTTTCATTCGATATTTTCACGCAGATGATTGAGTTAGAGGGTGCGCAGGAGGCTGGGACGCAATCTCCGGTGTCGCACGGAAGCCGCTGCCGCTCGCAATCGCAACCCACGTTGCTCGCTGCCCGCCTGGCATCCTGCGTCTTAAAGCCGACTGCACATAGCAATCGTCGTAATAAGAGTACAATGAGGCAGTCAAAACTGTATTTTTTTAAAACATACCAATATAATAACGTAAATAACATAACGAACTTTTCAAATAACTAACTTTTTATTTTCTTATTATGAATTAGGTAAAGTTAACATTTAGGAAGGATAAATATTCTTGTCTTGCGAGGTATCAGACAGTGATGTAAGCCACGGGCGTGTTCCAGCACATGCAGACTCAAGTCAATTTATAAAATTGAGCCGACCGCGAATCGAACCCTGAACACTACGAAAACCGTACAGCCCACTACACCAACATTGTTCGTTTATCTTGAATAAGGATTGAACCGAATATCTGCGGCTGAGCAGGCAGGACCACTACCCTTTGGCTGTCATAGAGCCATTTAAAATACTCGTTATACTGACCGGAGCTATAATACCTAGCTACCTTAATAATGAGGAAACATATTGATGTAGCTCCTGTAAAACTGAAAATGGGTTTGTTTGCGGTTAGCTTTATTTCAGTGCTAGAATTTCTGCTCTCTACAAACCGTTGTCACTCCGAGTCCGACCTGAGACTCCCAGTGACATAGGGCTAGTTTACGAATGCGGGATAATTAATTAAGGGAACGATAAAAGGTTTACGGTTAAGTAATTCGTAAAAACACTCTTCCATCATCGAGAGAATATTCCTTGTCACATTACTTAAAGTGATTAATGACCTTTTTTCATTAAAAAAAACAATGAACGTGTGTTTTAAATAGTAGATACATGTGGGTTTGCTAGCACATGGTTAAGAATTTTGAGGTTTTGTTTCAAAGAATTAAAAAAGGATTTTTACGGCTGTAAATGCCGTTCAGTACTATGACAAAATAATAAATACTCGGTCAAGCACAAAATATGTAATATCCAAAGGAAGTTTCATCCTTAACTATAAATGAATACTTTTGTAGTTTATCTGATGACCATTTTCAATAGTGATAAAGTAAAAAAAACGCCCAAATATAAACACCCTTTCTGTTCGACTGGCATTTTTACTGTTCTTGCTCCAGCTTAAATTTAGCCCAAGGCTTCCTCAACTTTCAGCAACTTAAGAATTAGGAGGCTACTTCCATGATGACTTCTTAGTAATTTTGCTTATCTTTACCTAACTTAAGTACCAAATGGAGACGATCGCGGAAATTCGAGGGTTATTTTCCTATCGCAGTTAAGGACCTAGTTTCCTCCGTCGCGATAAACAAGTTATTGGCTTTAGTTAGGGGGAAGTGGGGAGGCGGGATGTGGGGTAATTCACCCGTGTAATTAATAAACGAAGCCAAAGGAAACTTAGAAGATGTGACGGTTTCTGTGCTTGATATTATTTTGCAAAAAAAATGTATTTGCTAAACATGAGTGAAAATGGTTTCTTTGTATTGACTAAGAGTAACCTACACCTACACATCAAATCAGACACTGAATGCTACATCATAATTCGGAAAATATTCCACTAGCTATAACGCCTTGACATAAAATGATTAGTTGTAGTGAAGTATATAATACCACTTAGCTTCATTTGTCGAGAAGGCTTAACTTCTCATTACAGAGCTTCAGGAAGATGAATATAAACTTTCCCTTTAGTTTGATCAATTATTGATAAAATTACGATAATATGACAAAGAAAGCTTCGTGAAAGAAGGTATGCGTTATGTCCTAGTAAACACACTTAACTACTCAGGCATATGTTAATGAAGCTAATGTTTCTTTCTTCTTTAAATTTTTTAACTACTTTGAAAAGTAAAACACCGAAATAATAATACAGTACTTATTTAAAATCTAATTTCAAAGCTTTTCACGTGAGATTCGAAGTTTGGGCTTTTGAGTGCGATTAACTTACTCGTAAGCGTATTTGCTGCCATCAGTACTCATGCCGAAAAGTAAGAACTTACTTGAACTATTTTTCTAGTTTTGGTAATTTTATAATTAGGTACTTACAAACTATTGCCTTTAGTACTTTGACGAAATTGTTCCCACTCTAAATACTGCCATCTGGCATTTTTAACTATAGTGCTATGTCGTGGATTCGATTATAAGCCGGTTGAAACATTTGTGTCTGTCCTGTGGTTGGTCTGTGCATTAAAATATTTAAATAGTTTAACAAAATGTTTATCGGTCTTTAAAATCCATATTACAAGAATTGCTCAGTTCGGGTTAAAATAGTCTTGTTGCCAATATTTATAGATGTGAATCTAGCGAAATTAATCTTTATTGTTCGGTATTAAGAGCGTCGGCACGCGCGCTCGTAACATGATTGTACAGAGGCGTTCACATCAACCTTTACAAAACCATTGAAAATGGGTCTTAGTGTCAGCACCATAAGGTGCCTCTATGTAAAGGTTGATGTGAACGCCTCTGTACTATACCATGAGATTACACCGACGGTAGTCGCTAGCGGCGGGAGGAAAGTTTTCGTATGGGATATAATCGCCTCCAGTAAATAATAATGGAAGTAAAAATTTACAAACAAGTTTCTGTAGTAAACTATCGTAGTTTACGTGACTTAAACTCATGGTAGGGGTGCGGTACTACTAACCCTCACGTGTCGATGTTCCTGGAATTGATATAAGTGGTAATATCGATACGGTATGAAATACGCAAAACGCAAAGTTAAGTGAATTCGTGTCTTTACCTAGAAAATAAATTTAGATATTTTTTGTAAGAAGAAGGCAAATTAGATGATTTTATTTATGTTGAATTATAACTCTGTTTTCGCGTAGTAGGTAAAGGCACCTGCATGTCTTCCACGAGTTTCTGTCACGTAAACTACAATAGTTGACTTTAGCAATTTGAATGCCATTTTAGTTCCATATCTCACCACTAGGGGCGCTGTACCGAAATCTAAAGGTTCAACCCCACCAAACGGCCCGCATCGCGTCGTATAGGAACGGATTTTACAATCTTTAAACGGAACTAAATCTTGTAAACAGTGTTTAAAGTCTATATTTCCAAGTCACGCACAGCAGCTTGTCATCGGTTGTGTTCACCCATCGACGCACGCGCTTGCAGTCCAGCTGATGTGCATGACTTGGTAATATACTTAGACTTTAAACACTGTTTACAAGATTTACTTTCGTTTAAATATTGTAAAATCCGTTCCTATCCGACACGATGCGCCGTTTGTTGAGGTTGGCCTTTATACAAAAACGTCAACGCCGTCAACGCAAACGCCAGCAGCTTTCGACATCTTTGTAAACTCATGGTAGACATACTCACCGTAGCACCAATGGTCAAGGAGTTCGATTTCTATCCAAGATCAACATTCATGTGACTAACATTTGTGTCTGTTGTGTGTCTGGGTGTTATCATTTATATAAGTATATTTATTAAGAAATATTTAAGGATGTTTATCAGTCTCTGACACCCATAGTACAAGTTAGTACTCTGCTTAGTTTAGGTTCAGATAATCTTGGTTTAATGTGTCCCAGATATTCTTTTTCATTATTTAATAGTTGAAGATTTACTCACAAATAGCTATATTAAATCGTATAAAATTTATTTTCACTGAGTATTGGCAGTTGTAATCCTTTTTCATTTAGTGAGTTAGTGTAATATTGAATAGCACATATTTATATTATTAATGTTCGTACATATATTCACACTCCGAACAGATACTCTGTTAATTTGGATTAAATGATGTGGATGCTCACGGCCAGGACTAAAAACATGTAAGTGACAAAAAGCGGCAGTTTCGAAAGTATTTATATTACCCCAGTTCACACTTACCTACATTATTGTCCTCGAAGACTTGTCAGACGCCTCTTCACTGCTCCGATAGAATGCGCCACATAGAAATCGACTACACTGGTCTTTTTTCAAGCAAAATAGGACTCTAGCATTAAGATGCAAAGCGCTTTATTGTGTGCCTGTCCGCAGGCACCAGTTCATTTGTTTCCGTTAGCACTTCTAGTCCAGAGATTCTTCGTCGAAGTATCAGTTGTCTCCCTGATTAGCGAAGCACGACTAGCTACATGGCTTTGACCGCAATGCAAACAGTATTTTAGTGTTAACGGCCCTTAGTTTAGAGAAAGTTGTTGGAAGAAAAAAGATCCAAACATTAAGAAACTCTTTTTTCATTAAATCATAAATCTTATTTATGACTTAAATCCAATTTTACTTCTATATGAGTTTTATAATAAAAGTTCTGAAAGTTAGCCAGGCTTTCAACAGTTTAAGGGTTGGCGGGTAAGCAACTTCGGACGCAGTTGATCAATTCAAGAATAATGTTTTTAATTACACAAACATTTTTACAGTTTGTTTTTTACAAACTAGGACATGTTATGAAGCTTTGGATTCAAAGAGCCGTTTTAGAACTACTTTGTTAAGTAAACAATGCTTAAAACGCTTTGGTTTCCTGCAAGATGAGTTTCTGAGATGATCCCTACTTAAGAATAAGTAGGGATTGAGTTCTTGTAGAGGGGTTATCAGGTTCTAACAGAGTAATTTATTTACAAATACACCTTTAATGTAAATGAAATCAGTACATACGTTTCTCTAAACGGTCGTACTGTTTCTACGGTGGGATACATTTTGCGTTGTATCTACATGAGTAGTTATTTGACCAGTGCGTGCGAGGTAACACATACAGGATCGTGCCGTAAAGTAAAACACATGCTTTGTCATTTAGCGAGTCTTCCTGCGGCTGTCGTATGGGGTCAGTGACCGAGTCTGTCGAGTTGTCATCGAGTTATGTGCGAAAAGACGGCGACTACGAAATCACGTGCAATTTGTTTTCCGCTATTAGCGCGATCACTACTCACTGAAAAAAACAACCTAACACATTCTACGCGTCGCATTACATGTTAACATCTTTCAACCTGATAATAAAAAATAAATAGAATAACAAACCGCGAGTTGAATCAATAAGCTACTTACTTCAATTTTATGATAGATTAGATAAATAATCTTTATTGCACAAACAAATACAACACGCAAAACAAAAGTTCGTATTAGTTTTTTTTTGATATTCGTTTATTTACTTTAACATTGAATTGGAATAAGGCTTTCTAGAGTGGACGGTTGTCCATCCACCAAAACTGCCATGGAGATGGACGTCCATTGCATTTGTCATCGAATGGTCTAGAACTTTTTGGTCCCGAGATGGACAATTGGACATCAGTTTCTCGTACATGTACTTTTTTTTTCATTTAAAATGGTTTTTTCACAGATTTCCTGGTTACACATTCGTTCGCCTAGTGAGCTGCGGGTATAGCTCCTACCTTAGTGATGAAGTTTTACGGAAAGTTTAAGCGTAATTTATTCTCAATTACCTAACTAAAACGATGATATAAAAATCAATAGGTATCAGTTGACCGTTAGTCTATGAGAGTCACTTTAGTAGGTGCATATAATATATTTAGGTTACTTGTAGACCCTTTATTCAACAATCATCACTTATTATTACAAGATAATAGTACTTAGATAGATTATATTTAGTATTCAATTACATAGCAGTCAAATAATTAGTGTTTATTGTATTATAGCTTTGTTTAGTGTGTTCTAATAATAGAAATGTGAATTCATCTGAAAAGGTAAAATTTGGCGATTATACTTTAAAAGCAAATGTATCCGCTAACAATGTACCTAAATTTATGTTCACAATAAAGTTCATTTCATTTCATTTCATTTCATTTCATTTCATTTCATTTTCATTTCATTTCATTTCAAAAGTAACTAGAAGCGCTAATGAGAAAGTTGTAGTTCGTAAGTTTATGCATTTACCTACAGAAAGAAAACAATTTAAGTTGTTAGTAAATGCTTACAATTTTTTTTAGTAGAAAAGTTGGCTAACTCTATTGTTATATTATTATGAAACAAAAGGCACGACAGTAAAAAACCATACAATTCGTATACTTACTTAATAACTATTGTGTTATCCACACTTGCTAATAATAATAAAATAGGTCCGTTTTGTAGGCCGTAATGATTGGTATTAAACACAAAATAATACCGATGATTTCAGAGATCGTCGTGGCCTAGTGGTTAAGCACTTCAACTCGGATCACGGATCGCGTGGTCCAGAGTTCAAATCTGGCAAGAACCAAAATCTTTGTGTACATTGTTCCATTTCCGACTGGCTCTCTGGTGATGGAAAACATCGATAAAAAACCAAATCAACCCGAATGACCACCCACAACGTTGGGTTCTCATAACATTGGTAAAAAGTGGGCTTCTGAGTGTCCCGTTCACCATGACGGCAACAGTCACTTGCCTCTGACTACTCCGTTTAAGATAAAGTCGTGATGGTATGTTATCTTATGTTATGTATATTTCATATTATTATAGAGTTTCATTGTCGCGAAAATTTTTATGGTGTGCTGCTTCCGCCGCAATTCTGCGCTCGGAATTAAATATAGAAGGATCGATGTTGCGGCGTTGCGCTGATAGGTTTCAAAGTTCGTTTTGTTCACTTAAGTACGGTACTGTGTGGAATAGCCCCAACAATTTAGCCTGCCTGATCGGTGGGTCGACAGTCAGAATTTGAAGACCTAAGGCGCAGTGGTTAGGGCTAGATGAGACGTGGTTCATGATTTTGATTACTTTTAGGAAATATTTGCCGATGAAAGAGCTATTAAAAAGTTTTAACACAAATATGCTGTTGAGACTCTGTGTTTCAGATTTTTGTGATGCAAAGAAATTGTTTGTGTGACCTATCAAGAATGTGCAATTGAAAATAATTATAAAAACACAATAAATAGGTGCTGACAATGCTGTATTGTCTTGATTCAATCCCTCTTCAAAAATAGTAAAAAGTAAAGAAAACAGGCACATGTCGAAATCATTTGGGATTGATTGATCATAATGTCATAAATCTCATTTATTAACTACTAACTGCCCCGACCAACTTCGTTCTGTCAAAAGTTTGACAGCTTGGAACATTTCTGTATTGGAAAATTTAATTATTGTTTTAGTATTTTTGTTCCTTATTATTTATGTTCCTCACCGTTTAAACCTTCCCTGAACTTCCACAAATATTTCAAGGTCAAAACTAGCCAAATAGGTCCAGCCGCCAGCCATAATCGAGTTTTAGCGAGACAACCAAACAGCAATTGATTTTTAGCCATATTAGGTTGAGAACACAAAATTGGATTAACAAAACTCTTTTATAATAAAACCTAAATTCATTATGTGTAAATAGCGTTTTATTCGTAACAATAAAATTGATCTGCGCACATGACGGTGCCGTGCGAAACCGCAAGAGGGCGTGTGACTGGGAACATGCGTTTTCTGAGGACGATTTCACACTGAAACATTGAAACTAAACTGACTAAACTATAAATATAACTCTCACGAAAATCGACCTTATCTTATTAAATGAAGATAGTAAGACGTATTCTAAAACAAAATCTGTACTTGAGTATAGATCCGAGTGACGTTTTTGTATGAACTGACGTTTTGAAATCTCTACTAAGTAGGTACAGATCAGTGCTAGAGTACGATTCTAGAATACGGACCTAAGTTAGCAATAATGAGGCCTTATTACAATCGCTC
Source organism: Udea olivalis (assembly GCA_947369235.1). Classification (NCBI taxonomy): domain Eukaryota; kingdom Metazoa; phylum Arthropoda; class Insecta; order Lepidoptera; family Crambidae; genus Udea; species Udea olivalis. The sequence goes on along the minus strand of OX376345.1, from coordinate 8,416,407 downwards.
ATAGCCAGTCAAGTTATTTCCCTAAACTGAAGGTAGCAAGCGATTTAATCAGTAAATATCCAGTCTAGAAGATCAGTTAATTCCAAATAACCGCTGACTGGCTGGAGTTGAAAGATCATATTATGAAATTGCTCGCTAGGCTCTGTTTAGGGAATAAATTTGAAAAGTTATAGGCAGTAGTCGGAATTAGGTAGAGTTATTTATGTACTTACACTGATTTCATACAGCGAAAGAATAAAGTGAATATGCCTCGAATCTCGAGATTTATTTTAAAGAGCAGAACAAATCCCGTGATTTATCAAATGAAAAATTTATTTACTTTTACACGTTGCCCAACTTACATCAACGACATCGGATGTCAAAAGCATTGAAATATTATGTACTAGCGTACTAGAAGCGACGTCGCGCCTTGGCTGTTTGCTACACGCGTTAGTCTACCTACGGGCTCAACCTTTCTTAGTCTGTGACAAGCGCTTGCCGCAACGTGTCGTCTTTGAGTGTTTAATTCGAAGCCCTAAAAATATGCCTTCATGTGCACTGAGGTATTGTGTAAACCATTCAAGAAAAACAGGCAAAGACAAACTAAAGGAGTGACTTTTCACACGTAAGTTCACTGTATTACTGGTAAAACACATGTAATATTCATAAATTTTACTCGTGGCGGCACGTCACCGCGCTGGCGGCCATGTTTCGGCAAATTTCATAGCGTAACTTTAAAATGGTCTACGCAGATGTGACACCACACTATTGATGTTGTAGGTAACAAAGAGAGTAATAATTAATTAAATCACTATACATTTTAGTTTATAAATATCAGACAGATAAATAAGTTTGTTTACTAATATAATCACGATATATTTTATTTAACCATTGCAATTCATACTTCAACGTTCAACCATAGAATCCATTTAATTCGAGCCATAATAAATCAGTACACAAATTAAAAATACGATTACATTACGAAAAAAGAACTGATCAAACTGTTGATTACAATTTTTTTATTTTTCCTTCTATGGGTGTCAAGTACAATAAATATTGTAATTAAAACAGTTGCATTTGCTTTTTATTTTATTACGTTTCCTTAAAGTAATTAATTAGGCAGAATATAAACAAAATGTCGCCTCTTTGTAGTTTTCTCACATCTATGAAACAATTGCCTCGGCCCGCGCCCCCGCACAGCTGCACGTGGTGCACAGTTATTGTTCGCGGCGTTGGTTCTAGTGGAACATAATACTTCAATGGTCAAAAGTTGGAAAATTCCAATGCGCACATGCGCGATGTTGCCACATTTGTAGTTCGCTCTACACAGTTTGTGAGAACAAAAGAAAAAAATTGCTAAAATGCGGGGCACTCTGCGCTTTACGATATGTACTAGATTTTGTCTCTTTCTGCCACATTCAAACTTTCTATATTAGCAATAAATATGAAAAATGATTCTGGGCAGTTGGAATAAGCAAAACCTCACGAGTCTAGGAGAGAAGCAAAAAATTTACTCGTATTTATGAAAAAGGAAAAGTATAAGTATGAGAATTTGCTTACGACTGTATTCATGATTTGTATTGTGAATGATAAAAAATGCATGATAATTCTCTTTGTTTTATTCGTCTTATCTATCACTGAGGTTTCTATTATTATTTATTTGTAATAATTTTGTCCATTAAAAATCCCGGGAAGATCCATATTAATATCAACATTTTGATGCAAGTACATAAATAACTCTACCTAAAACCTACCTCTGGTTATAAAGGATTGTAATAAGGTTGCCCGAAAGACTACTGCTACTTGAAATAAAACACAAACAAAACGGACACAGTGGTCTGTATCGTGCACTGGAGTCGAGCTTGCTAATCGCGAGGCTGGCTGCCATGCGGCTTTGCGCGCCGAAGGGTCCTGCGAGGAGTCTCTTCCTTGTTGGGGATCCCACGTCCCTTCCATTCTGCGCCGAAGATGGTCTCTGTTTTCCCAGGAGTTCCGAGTCCCACATATTCCAGGTGTCCCGAACCCAGGGCCTTGGGAATGCCTAAATGCATTTTATGACGCAAAAAAAAGGTCAGCATCTATATGGATTATTAGAGCTTATAATCGTACGTGTTACGCGTGTGGCAAAAGGCACGCCTGTACGCGCCTACATGCGCTTTCAAAAACAAAAACTACCATACTGATATTACCGGTGCAGGTATTTTAGTCATTAAAACAGAAATGTTTTAATGACTAAAATACCTGCACCGGCATTTGAAGACTCGGATGCCCATGTGTCAGTCTCCTAAATATCTAGCGGGCGATCACGTGATCAGTTTTACGGTCGCGTACAACGTTCCCGGCGATTTATTGCTCGATTCTTCGTTTGGTTGCCGTGCAAGCGTCCTAGCAACAATGTGGCTGTTGGGACTCCAGGGCCGAATAACAATCTCCCGCCACCCTGGCAGCGCGGCCGTTTACGATACTAAAATGCTCACTTTACGTTTTAAATATAAATAAATATGCGGCAGACAACACACCTCTTGTAATGGCCTCGACGTAGGGATTAATATCCCTGTGTTAAGAGGTACCACACAGGGAAACCAGCCAGGGGCGTCTCCCAGCACACCCAGACCCGAGTCAATTCAGAAAAGATCGTTTCCTGAATTGACCCGCCGGGAATCGAACCCGGGACACTACGGAAATCGAGGCGAGAAACCGTGCTACATGGCCGGGCCCATAAAGCCCAGGCTATATGCTGAGTGAGGTCCATTTGTCTTTTTGGGCATCGGGACACCGCTGTCTGATGGTATGATCTTTTTTTCCGGTTACCTATATGTTTTGTGGTTAATGCCTACTTCTTTTGTGTTTACTTTATAAATGTAACGGTGTCCATAAAGTTAATAAATGTTTTTCTATTTTTATTTCTATTTCTATTTCTACAGCGCACCGTGCCAATCGTGTGGTCTATACAAAGTGAGCGTCTTAGTACCGTGAACGGCCACGCCGCGACAGTGGCAAAATATTGTAATATGGCCCAGACCATAGACAGTAATGCTGGACTTTTTTAAAAAGAGTAGATAACTACTGAGTTTCTTGCCAGGTCTTCTTAGTGAAATAAGCGTGGTAGAGTCATTATTACGTATGTATTATATTTAGTATATTATGTATAGATTGTATTAATATTATGTACATTTATACTGAAGTTAAAGTATTCAATGACAATTTGAAAGAACTGTAACTACTCGTATATGGCTACTTGAGTAAAGTATTTTACAAATTAGATGGAGAGAAAGTAAAAGTAATGCAGTTACTACTGAGCTGTTCAACATTGTCTTTAAGACGGTCCCTCTCCTGGAGCATTTTCCTGTAATGTAACATTTCATATTCGATTTTGAGCATTACAATACAGGACTGCCTCCCTGACATGACGAACATTTGCCTGTAATTTGCACTTCAGATCCGATTGTGCATTATACATTACAATTCTGCCTTACAAAATTTCAGGGAAATTGTATCAAAATATTACACATTGTAACAACAAATTGCGCACTGTAATGCGCGGGTCCTACCTCACCGATGTAATATTCGACTCTGTAACGTTGCATTACAGGAAAAGGCTCTAGGTGAGGGAGCACCTTTACATACCCCAGTTGAAGAACACGTGATTATAAAAAAAGGAAACTGAATTACACGTATGTGTAATTGTGTACCTATCTATCTGGAACACTGGAAAATTTTTTAGTCTCTTCAAACCCAGCCACGCTTAACCTAATATGGCTTAGAAAACTAACGAACTATTTAATACTATATTATCTATCCAGGTTCATAAAATGGCAATGAGGTCAAGGTCTTTGAAATGGCAAATCTAAAAACCACAGCCTGATCTACGTATTTCTATTCGCTTCACCAAACCTTAATCTTAACTCACTAAAGGTGTTTGGAGGTGTTTCCCCAGGTCGGAACCGAGTTAGTTAATTTTCACTAGTTCAATTATGATTAAAACCACTGAAATGACGACATAGACAGGATGTCTGATTTGGACATCAAATTTTATTACTGTAAAATGGAACTAGTAATATATAGGCAATATTTAGAAATAACTATTGGACGAGCTTTTATTCTTGAAATAGCTAGTTAACCTAGGTTCTGCATGATTGCACGCAACAGACATGATGATGAAAACAAAAAAAAATATATAAATCTTAATAATCTTAATAAATATAAATATAAATATGCGCCAGACAACACACCTCTTGTAATGGTCTCGAAGTAGGGATTAATATCCCTGTGTTACGAGGTACCGCACAAGAAAATAAGCTAGGGGCGTCTCCCAGCACACCCAGACCCGAGTCAATTCAGAAAAGATTGTTTCCTAAATTGACCCGACCGGGAATCGAACCCGGGACACTACGGAAATCGAGGCGAGAAACCGTGCTACACCGCACTACGCCAACCGTGTCGTCAATATACTAAAACCTCATTACTCGCTCGTGTAATACAAATAAATAACGTGTATGGAAATACCAGAATAAACCAGCCTATAAGAGTATAAAGTTCAAAATCATCAAAAGTTATTCACAGTTTCAAAAGTTTCCCATAGGGAGTTTATTATTTCAACTTATAAACTCAAATATTGGAATAAGATAAAACATAAACAGTTATTAATAAATTATGAGCACTGGGCATTTTTCCTGTAGCAACTAATTTATCTTGTTCCATTTTTAATGTTTTTGGTCTACAAAAGAGGCGTGGATGAATTATTGTTCTTAATTTAGCCGCTTAAAATATCTCGTTCTATATAATAATGTTTTCTCGTTTTTTTTCATTGTTGGTAATTTATGTGAATCGTCTTATTAGTAGTAAGTGAATTAAAAGTTACATTCAGTGGGTATGTTACATTCATTACTTAATGCAAAAAAAACAAAGTGCATCAAATTCTCTATGCCCAATGTGAGACAGGTTGATACTATTGTAACTATGAATGACGAGCCATTAGAATTAACAAATTCTACTGTATTTTTAGGAATAACTTTAGATTCTAAGTTGCAATGGGGTCCGCATATAACGGCCCTGGCAGGGAGACTCAGTTCCGCTGCTTGTGCTGTTAGAAAAATACGACTCTTGACTGATATTGAAACAGCAAGACTAGTATATTTTAGCTACTTTCATAGTGTTATGTCGTATGGTCTACTGTTGTGGGGTTCAGCTGCAGACTTGAACACCATTTTTGTACTTCAAAAAAGAGCCATCCGCTCCATTTACAAACTTAGACCACGCGACTCGCTTAGGGAAGTATTTAAGAAGATCGATATTTTAACTGTGCATGCTCAGTATATTTTAGATAACATAATGTATGTGCGCAAAAACTTGCATCTGTTCAAAAAAAACAGTGACACTCATAAACATAATACCAGAAATAAAAACAAATTGAAAACTCCCAGTCTTAGGCTACACAAGGTGGGAAACTCATTTGTGGGTCAATCTGTAAAATACTTTAACAAAATACCTCAAAGTCTTGTTGATCTACCTCTTCACAAGTTTAAGTCTGCAATTAAAGCAAAGTTAATGAAACAAGGTTATTATAATGTAGAGGATTACTTGAACGACAAAAGTTTGTGGTCATAGTAGGAATAATCTGCTCCTCTGCTCAATATTGTGTTCTTTTTTCTACTCGCATTGACTGTACTCTGAATTTATTTTTTGTAAAACAAACAAAGTTGAAAAGAGTAACTATCGAGTTTCTTGCCGGAGTCTTCTCGATAAGAAGCAACGTCCGAACCGGTGGTAGATTCACATTATGTATATTCACGATGTGTACTAATATTGTACTATTTTATTTACGTTTATTATTATTATTTCTGTATACTTTTTTTGACATGTCATAAGTGCTTTATACAAGCTTAAATGAATAAATGATTTTTTACTTTACTTACTTTACTTACTTCAATTACATTTAATAAATGAATTTAAACTATTTTCTGTTATACCAAAGTTTTCCTAGACACAGATTTTGTCATATTTGCTCCAAATACTATCTTGTCATGTGACGAATGCTTAAATAGCCTAACATATAACCACTTTAATATTATCATCTTCAAATTATGACTATTGGGATATAGTCGCGATGGTACGAGTACATGTTTATATTTACTGGTGTACCAAAAGTCTCTACCAAAATTCAGTTGTCGGAATTTCAGCTGATTGAAATTTCCTCTTTGACCGGATTACAAGCTTATAAGCAGGTTTGATGCAATACACAATGACACAGTATAAACTATAGCGGTACAACATATACATATAACCGCTATAATTAGAGCTCTCGTATCGAAAACAAACAAGCAAATTAGCATATTTCGCTATGAAGACCATCATTATGATCATTGACTGTTGACTTCATGAACGCACCATCCCACTTAAAACCGTGTAGTTTATTCAATCACAGCTAAGTACACAATACACTAGACAGCAGATCAAGCTTTACAGAGCACCTTATGCTGCGAACATAAGATCCCTTTTGCAATGGTTTTTCAAAGGTTGACCTTGTGCTCTGTACCTCGTACTCCGTTTGTTGTGTGCGAGTTCAGCTCACGTCGACAGGGCTAACTTGATGATCACACATAATTGGTGATCAGATCACCCATAAAAAAGTAGACAATCGCATGTAGGTATGTTTTTGCGATTAACATCTCAAGTGAAGATGAATACTCTTATCTCTCAATACTTTACCCGCACATGTACATAATTGTTTTGAATAAATGTTGACCGAATTGTTCAGAAAATGAAAATCCCAGTAGTACTGCTACCCACAATATCTATTTAAAAAAAGAAAGTCGTGTTAGTTAACTAACTAGATGGTTTTATGTTGTGTGGGATAATAAGTATTAAAAACATTGGGAAATTTACGAAAAAAATATATAAAAGGAAAAAGATTCTACCACACTAAATGTTCACAGCTGTTAATAACTTTTGACAGAACGAAGTTTGTCAAGGCCGCTAGTTGGCAATAATTGTTTTGTTCTCACCGTAATTTTTAATGTGAGTGAAATGTTCGATGTACTTAAAAGTAATTTATTGATTTTTTTAATGGTCGGGATACATGTGTTTATCTGTAAAACTGTCGTCCTTCATCTCATGTTAGGTACTTTGTTACAACAGTCAATAAACTTAGTTATGAAAATAAAATAAATAATCTACTGCGACAATAGTTATCGTCGAATGGTTCTTTTGACTTTGCTGTTTATTACAGTAATTGTAACCTGAAAGTACACTTAGGGATTCGCTCGTGTGGTCCTCTAAATGGCAATTTGTGAAATGTTCAGTCTATACTTAGCGGCTGGTTCACTGGCTTCGGCGCAGGAACTGTCATATGCTATAAAAGCGGTTAAATTACAGTACCTTTAGGGGAGTAAGTGATTTATTTGCTAGCTAGTTATTTCCTTGGTAACAGTGGCCGTTCGAATAATATCATGTTACAGTTAAACGCAATATCCAGTAATACCTAGACTAAACTGCAAAAAAAATCTTTGTTTTCATTTAAGTCCTTTTGAATCAGTTGGTAAAATCATACTGGGTGTTCCAAAAAGTAGTGATAAGCGGAAGACCAGTGGTAGAGCATCACTAAAATTTACGAGATGGATGAATAGTTGATAAAATAGTAAAGTTTTTGAAAAAGATTTGGATGAAAAAGTTTGAGTAACTTTTTTTAACTGCCCTTTTAAGCTTAGGGAAAAACCGTATTTTCCACTTCTCAAGTTCGTTTTTTTATTTTAATTTTTCAGTGCTTTAGATTTGAATGCATCCAAATCATGTACCTAGGCCAAATATTCAGCTAATAATTAACAAAAAAGCATGTTCCTCAACTATTTGCACCACAGTAACCAAAAAAGTGATACACGCCTAATATTTTCAAAGATTAGAAAAAAAAAACACAGGGGGTGATTTGTGTAGCCCTAGTGATTTTCTACCAATGGGCTTCCGCTTATCACTACGTTTTGGGATACCCTGTATCTTAGTCAAAACTCTTGAATAATTAAGAAAAATAGTGGAAATAAGCTTTTTGTAATCCTGATTCGGCCTGGCCGGATTAAAATTAAAATTTTAATATTATGTAAAACATCGAATAGTCCCCATTCCACATGAGTGTACATAATATCTACTAAAAATAACTATTGTCCTAGTTTAAAAGAAGGTTAACTTTAGTACCTTGTCCTTTAAACTTTATAATAAGTGTCCACTCTAAGTTTTAAAAGGATATTCAAAAAGATTTGTCAGCCCATCCTAAACATTATTCGTTATTGTTTATATAATGCAATGTAAAATCCTGAAAATCTGTCTGAGTGCATCCTAGCTAACAAATCTATAGAAGGCAGCTGCACATGTAACATGGCCAATAGCGATTCTTAAGATACTTCGAGCGCGAAACGTCCTATTCTTAACAGCTAACTAAGTTTTGCGGCGATAACTTTCGCTTCAGCTTCTTGCAGCGAGCCACATTGCATCATTCGCGACGCATCGCATCGCACACTTGCGATTAGCGATACCACAGCGTGCTGCGCCTCGGCTACTAAGTTGATGGTGCGTACGAAATATATGAACGTTAGCTCGATTAAGACTTTCGCAGAGAGCAGGCTATTACAATGAACTTTTGCTTTATTCCAACCTATACTTCATTCATTATAGCATTAGACATAAGAAGCAGGGGTGCTTAAATTAATGACTATTTGCATTTGACGTTGCCATGACGATGACATACCTGAGTATAACCTGGCAAAATTTAAAACTCCTTCCACCACAACGTATGAAGGGATTACGTAACATTTTAGATTTGGTAGAGTTAAATAATAGTGACAGTAAAAATGTGTTCGGATGAAAACGCCTGCTTCTTTTAGGTTTTTACATCGGCAATATAGTCTGATGCAAGATGATGACAAAATAGGCTATTTAAGCAAAAGCCTCATATATTTTGAAGTTACTTTACTTCAAATGAGAACAATTAAGTGTGACAGCTTCTTTAAAAGTATATTTTAATAAATTCGGCATAAATCTCAAAAGTAATAATGTTTATTGTACTCTGAAAAGAACCTTTTCTACTTTTGTCTAATGCTATAATGAATGAAGTTTATAGGTTAGATGCAGTTTTACATTATGGTTTCACTTCTAACTCTAACCTGGAAAGAGCTTCAAGCAAAAACGGTCTGCTTTTGAAATAGTGGGGTCGATTTGATCCCTAACTACAAAAGTAGATGTATATTAGGTTCGGTTTTTCAACTCTCCTTGAAGAAATCGATCGCTCATTGGGAAAACCTATTAGAGGAACCTAACGTCTTTAACATCACAAATTTGCTTTTCAAATCCCAATAGAATTGTAATTAATTCTCTTGATGTTTTTGTTTTGGAATGGGGAACATTTCTCAAAATTTGTGTCATGTAACTGCGATTCTATTGGGATTCTAATAGCAAAATCTAGACCTTTGGCAGGAAGCATCTAATAATCTGAACTGTCTGGGACTCAACAGAGTGACGAGTGCGCGTTTTGCGAGCATGTAAATGTCAATTTGTATGGAATCAATTCAGCGCCAACTAGCGGCAAATTCAGGCCACATTATGGCCGCTAGGTGGGGCTGACTCGATGCCATACTGTTTGACATTCGCATCTCCTACTGCAACTCGCAGTCGGCACTCAGATGTAGAGTGTGTCGTCAGCTGATTCATCGTAGTCGCTTCTGGCTGTCGCAAATCTATGGCGTGTGACAATGGCAAAGTCGTCCTGCCGACATACTCGTAGTCTCGGTGAGGCGGGGTTCGTTATGGTCCGCGCGTCCGAAGCGCCACACGATATCACCGCTTACCCTTGTCATTTAATTACTGACAGTTTAACACAGTAATGCACGGTGAAGCTACATTTTAAAACTTAAAGGATCGTTTTTTAACTTAAAAAATGGTAGCTTGAGTTAAATAGTGTCATACTAATCGCCCTTTATTTTACTTATCAGCGAATATCTGCTACCTGTTTGTAAAATAAGTATTAGTAATAGAACGGAATATACGTTTTTATATCACTATATATTTTGATTTACCTAGAAGGTTTAGATTGACCCAAGGTAAGACAAGAAAAAAATTTTTGTTCATTTTCCATTTTAAGAATTCTGAATTAGCCGCTAGGATCCCACTGCTGGGCAAAGCCCTCTTTTTCCTCCTTCCACCTACATCCATCTTTGGCCTTTTCTGATCAGTCCCCGGCGAAGACATCCAGTTCGTCTTGGTCGTCCGGCGTTGCTTCGGTGGGGCCCACTCCGTGGCTGATTTTACCCACAAACCGTCCTGCATTGTACAGATGTGTCCCGCCCAATCCCACTAAAGCCTGGCTGCTGCTATTCCCACGACGGCTACTTTAGTTTTGGAGTGTAGATCTGTGTTATTGACGTGGTCAATCAGTTTTACACCTAAGATACTACGCTCCATGGCCCTTCAGTTTGGACTTTTTTGCGTTGGTCGAAGACCAGGTTTGACCACCATTAAGTGAGCGTCGAGAGAATGCACACGTGCATTAGTTTGCGTTTGAGACACAGTGTAAGGTTAATCTTCATGTGCTCTTTCATGGACCAATAGCTCGCAACTTCTTTGTCTTGGCTAGGCTGGAATGAAACTAATTAGCCCAGATAGATATATTCTTGGACGTATTTCACTCTTCCGCCGTCCACCAGTTCAACCTTTTCTGTGCTATTTGTCATTAATTTGGTCTTTGACATATTCATTTTAAGAAAAATGATTTTTCAAAGAATGTGAAATGGTTTTTGACCACTATTACAAGAACTTCGTTGTGCCCCACGTCGTATTCGACTTCATAACAATGAGGGGTCAGCGAATTCTGGCAGTATATTATTACAAATCACATTCATTTAAATTACTTATTGATAATAATAATATGTGGAAATAAATTTGTAATTTATTTTCCGTTGATATTTTGTTTTAAGCTGTTAAGACGAAAACGAGTAAAAGAAAGTTAGGAATTCAACTAATCTTTAAACGATGCCAAAAAAAATTATAAAAGTTTTTCTTAAAGAAAATAGCCTTTTTTTAAAAGTTATTCTTTTTAATACTTCTAAACACATAATATCATGCTGAGTTGTCCTGTTTTTCTTGCCTCAGTCAGTTTTTTAGATTCTTTTTGAGTAAAAATATAATTATAATCCTTTTTTGATATTTATTGCTACGGATATCATCAAAAACTACAGCCAAAGTTCGCCTTTAGTAAGTTATGGCTCCAATTAGATCAAACAACTGCCTTTACAACTATTTAGGCAGTTATAGTTTATTGTACACTTGATTTTAGTGCTCATAGTTGCTAAACAATGTCACAAGCAAATTTGCCGTATTGTTAAAATTCGAAGTCCTAAAACAACTTAGTTGACTCGACCTCTTTGGCTATTTTTAACGGTTAGTTCTGTTTCAAAAGCGCAAGCGTAAGCACAGACTTGAATCGAAATAGATGACACAAGTGTTCGTACTGTATTCATTTACTATGCGTGGCGCAAGGGAGAGCAATCTTTCATTGACTTTGCTTCATTTAATCCGCGCTCTATCATTATGCCAACGATGGTCAAAATTAACTAACTTTACATTTATTTATTCAGTCTTCATTGCACAAAATTAATGATACAAGTGGCGGACTTAATGCGAAAGGGCATTCTCTACCAGTCAACCACACGATCAAACAGATAAATTAAACAAGGTGCACGAGATTAAATTAAATAAATTACTTTTGAAAACAACAACAGATGCTAATTATTATAAAATAACAAAACAACAAAATAAACTTCAACATAAATCGATAAAAATAAACATACATAAATAGAAGTCATAATATAAATAGAACCAACCAAACCAAGAATAGCTTGCCCAAATAAAATAACTTAATAATAGCCAATAAACCCCTCAGAATAACCTCCTAATAACTTTGAACCACATTCACCTCACAGTGACTCAAGGACCCATCCCTAATGCGTGACCACCGATCCGTAATGCTTTCGAACAGCCACTTTAAACCTGTATTTACTAATAGATTTTCTTATTGCAACAGGAAGTTTGTTCCAAAGACGAATCGCAGATACAGCGAAAGAACTAGACATGAAACCGGAAGAATGAGAGGGCGTAAGAAGGGAAAGAGTATCTTCAAAACGCAACTGACGACAATGTGAAGAATGAAGATATTGAAATTTTCTTTTTAAATAAGATGGAAAATTAGGATCAAAAAGAATAGAAAAGAGAACATTTAAAGTTCGAATAGACCTACGCTGGCGGATAGGCATCCAGTTAAGTTTAGAGCGGAAAATGGAGACGTGGTCATATTTGCGCAGTCAGAAAATGAAACGTATACAGTTATTTAGAAGTCGATCTGTTCAAAAGCTCCTGTGAAACGTTACTGAGACAGACATCACCATAATCAATCAATGGCAAGATAAGGGCTTGCACTAGCAGTGTCTTTGTAGATGACGGCAGAAAGTTTTTCAGGCGATAGAGAGCGCGAAGAGTCCCAGTTACTTTCCTTCTCACTTCACTAATATGCTTGGTCCAGCTGAGAGAGCAGTCCATATGAATGCCAAGACTTTTCACACAAGGGGAGTAAGGAACAACAACACTGTCCATTACAATAGGTGAAACTGCACTCATATCAAGCTTTGCCAGTTGTCGTGAGAGAGATTGTCCCACTCGAACAGCTTGGTGGCGATCACGTAGATACGAAGAAAACCAATCAAGCGCAGAAGGGGAAATTCGAACAGCAAAGAGAATGTCGTGATTAACGGTATTAAAGGCGTTAGAGAAATCAATAAGAACAAGTACCGTTAGGCACGTCTCCTCCATGCCGGCTCTGATGTCATCAGTGACCTTTATGAGAGCAGTGGTGGTGCTGTGACTGGGGCGAAAACCAGACTGGTAGGGACTAAGGAGGTTATCGTAAATAAAGGAGGATAATTGTTTGTGAGCAGCAGCTTCTAAGACTTTGGACAAAAAAGGTAAAATTGAAATTGGGTGAAACTGAATGAGCGAGTCAGGGCTAGAGACTTTAGGAAGCGGAATAACAAAGGCTTTACGCCATGCAGAGGGAAAACACCCTCGATCAAGAGAGAAATTAACAATATGTGTTATCACAGGAAGTATTTGGGCCAAAATTAGAACTATCATTGTTCTACTAACATTGTCATACCCGACAGCCTTGGATTTTATGGACGATATAATCTTGCGAACATCTGACTCTGATACCGATGAGCAGGTAAAGGTTTCTATTGGCAAGGGAGCTAAAGATTTTATAATAGTTAAGGTGGAGTTTAACGTAGTAAAATCGAGAGAAGTGGAATGGGAGAAGTGGGTGTAGTAGTTTATCATCCCTATGTTTGTGAAGTATATATATTCAATGTGATATATAATATATGAAATATTAATCGATTATGCTTAGAAATGGAGAATCCAAATTACTAAAACGCTAATGTGGCATCAGAGCAATTTTTAAAAAATGGCACCTTTTTGCTATTTTATTATACTGTCGGAAAGAGTTGCAATATCCAGAGATATTTCAAATTATATCTGTGCTTTACAGCTTGAAATAAACGAAATTCCTGGGCATTGATATACGGGTACAATAGTTCACATTTTCATACAGACTTAACTTAAATAAATCAACTCACTAGCTATACAAGAAAAATCAAAAGCGTGCATAAATTAGGCAGTAATGCATTCAAATCATTTGCATCTGCTTTGAAGCCAGTCACAATGAAAAGTGGTTAAAACAAATGGCAATGGCTTAACATCTGAGCGTTAGAGGTTGAGTTCAAGCGGCGACAGCATTGTGTAGTCACCAGCTCATGACAACGAGACCGCGATGCATATGCATGCTGGGACAGCAATGCTCAGAGCATTCTTAGGACTCCGGACCTCAAACTGTAAAACCATTAAATTAAACGTTTTTTTATGACTAAAATAAAAAAATACGTGTAAATACGAATAATTAAAAAAAAATAGCTTTTTCTCAAGGTTTTTCTGATGTGATCGCCTAGTTATTTATCAAGAGAAGTTTAAAAAGGTTCTTGGATACTAATGCTTATTCGAATGAACTAGGTAGATATTTATAAATACCGTATGAGAATTATACTACGCAAACTCATCCTCCCAAAGTGAAACTTAGCCTTATTTATTAACTGTTATTTTACGGTTTTCAAATTTGGAAAACTCTAATGGTGGATTTGATAGTTTCTAATTTACCTACCAAATACGAAAAAACATTTTCCTTATTACGAGTAACTTGTACAATTTACATCCGTCGCTGTTTTATTATCAGAATATTCATTGGTACTACCTCAATATTTTCCCATGCATCTTCAAGCTGATAACTCCGGTGTGATCCGTCATGCGCTGACACGCAGGTACACCTCTCCTTCCGCACAGATTTCTGTTTTCAGTACCAAGATGTTTGTTCAAGCTGAGGTCTTCCCAACAATCGATCACTGTCTTCGCATACCTACTCGCATTATCATGAGATCGTTGACCTGTTTAGTTATTCGTTGCTAACGAAAATATGGTGCATTGTGTTCCATAAGATAACGTTGTGTATTCCGGCTTTTATCTCGTTTGCTTTTTTGGATTTTAGATGTTTGCCCTCGACTATCTTTTAGAAGCTTAGGCATACTGTAAATACTGTTTCAACCCTTCTAATATTAATCAGGTAGTTCGTGTTCTCAATGCGTTGATGTCAAAGTAATTTTCTAATGTACCTGTCTATCTAATAGGGTTCTTTGAAAGTAAACTTTTCTAGTTTTTTGTTATTACCATAATCAAAAAAGGTAAGGTAGTTTACCAAATGTTCAGTTTAGGCATGGTAAAATTCATCGATACGTTAAAAGCAGTTTCTTCCGAAGCAGTGAAGAAAATGACGCTGCTTAGAGGATACAGAAGTGCCGTTTTCCATACAAACGTAGTCACCTGTTTCCTTGCTGGATTTTGCTAGTAGAGGAATATTTTTGTAACAAAAAATCTATTGCCACTAACGGCATGTCCTATGTTTACCTTTTATTATTAATTAATTATATAACGAGATATGAACCTTCTGAAATCTGAAAAAATGGCCAGATTTTGTTAAATTTGACTAGTTTATTTCAAAGAAAAGAGAACATATTAAATCGACCAAATTCCTTCTTTAATTTTTAGTGAAAAAGTAACTAAATCGGTAAATTTGTCGAAAAGGGATTAGGGCAATTTCGGTCCGATGCATTTGTCTCTGGCGCTCGAGTTTTTCAAAAGACAGCAATAGATTTTACAAATACCTATGTTTCAATTCTCTCCACCGTGCTGTGTCATCTTAAGTGCGATGTTAAGGTTGTGGTTTCGTCGAAAAAACTATTTGTCTAGCTGCAGATGACATTTCTTCGACATGAAAAAACAAACGAAAAAGCTCCGAGCGTAGGTCAAAGTGTGACTATAAATAACCGGTGATCGCTGCAGTGCCGGCCCAAATCTCACCAACTGTACCGTCCAGAAATAGATTGTTCGTCTCGCTCTGCGTACTTTACACTTAGCTCTGAAGTTACAAGTCTCTGAGTCCCCAGTTCTCAAGATAAGCTATTTCAAATAAGCTGATGAGGCAATAATTGACACGAGGATAGACGTTCGTTGTCTCAGTGCTAGGAAGTGCAGATACAATTTGTAGAAGTCCGGATTGGTAGCTGAACCGATTGTACTAACAATATACTACATTAATGTATGAGTATTCTTGGTTATACGCTTGTAAGTGAATGATTGTACTGCTTCCATTACCCTGTACAATGTACAGTGTACAATCATTTCTCGCAGAAATAAGACGCATACTGCTGAAAATAGGAGCAGCAGTATATATAGCAGGCAGCTCTCCACCGGTATCCTGCGGCTTCAGTTAGGCCTGCAGTAGTTCACCTACACCTTTCATGTTCTTTTGGCCTTCAAATGGTATCCATTTTATTTATTTTTTGCCCCTAAGACCATCAGTTCTTCGCGCTCTGTGCCCTGCCCACTGCCACTTCAACTTACTTGCTCCATTGAGTGAAAAATTAAAATTTAAGCAATATACCCATTGCTACGTACTTACCGTAAGATTCCGTACATGAAGAGCTTTAGGCTGTCAAATTAAATCAAAAATCTAAATAAAATCAAGTGGACATACTACTACATAGTGTTTAAGGTCACATTCTCACGTTTTATGCTGCATATTATCACAAAGAAACAATTATATTGCGTTTTTTTATATGTTAAGATTAAAGCTGTGTGACAAAAAAAAAGACGAAAGTCTGATGTGTGAAAATCTCTGCGTGTTGTGACCCTATATTGGATTCACGTTACTTGAAGATTCAAATGTTAACCACGTCGAGTCTCCGCGTCTTATTGCATCCGAGCATTTCGACTAACTATTAAATAAAACGATCAACGCCACTGCCTAATATGCTGTCTAGTGAACAACATGTTTTAACTCCACCTGTTTTTAAACCACACTGACAAGTGTAAACAACCCAGTTACACGAAAGTTAAAGAGGAAATATTATAGACGATTTTTCCCTTCCATTTTATCTGTAATTGCCCTTGATTACCCTACGGGGCCCACTGTTAGATATTCAAATACCAAAATTGCAAGCCTGTGATTAAAAGTTGTGTTTAAAGTTTAATATTCGCTGCCTTGTATATTTCTTTTATACCGGATGTTTTTTTTCTTCCGAAAGTGATGGTCTCACTCAATTTTCTGTTTGTTGTTAGAAATTCCCAAATGTTTTTTTGATATCATACGAGTAAATGGATACCAACACGACATCAGGATCAAACCCACTTTTTGCTTTTTGGCTATCTTCATCATCCATAGCAACTTCAATTCTGCGCAGAAATAACTGCTTTCAGTAATTCGTATCTAAATAACATAAATGATAAATCCGGTAGTGTTTCTACTTAAGAAACGCTAATTTGTCTCCCAGACGCAGCTGAGATGCTCGCGTTGATATAAAAGAGATGTTTATTTTTTCCAAATCTTTGAATCTTACTAAAAACACGCAGTTTTTAGTAAGATTCACACGCAGTTTTTCACGCATTGCTAAGTCGTAATTCTTCCGAAACTAGCAAGAACAAACCTTGTGCTATCAGAGATGAATTTAAAGACATAGATAATTTTTGAAATTCTGTATTTTTAATGTTTGTCCTAACAATCGATCGCACGAATTTGCTAGGCAAGATATCTTCCGGGATATCGAAGCCATCTTCATCATGCATTAAATATATTAGATTAGATTAGATTAATTTATTTCTTAGGACAACATTACAATATACATTACATTTGATATCACATATAAGAATTTGCATTATGATCATCAAAATTATTATAAAAATTACAATTAATACAATAAACAGAATGTCAAAACCGAATAAAAATAAAAAAAAACATTAAGTAAAAAAAAAATCACATGTCTAATAAAATAATAAAAATGAAATAATTCAATCAAAAATAAAAATAATTAATTAATAAGTCATCCGAAGTCATCAGTCAAAAATTCTTCAATACAATAATACGCTTTTTCCAACAAAAGGTTTTCTCAGTTGAATCAAATAACTTTTATATCTCGGCAAAAATAATTGCTTTCTGGAATCCGTAGATATTTAAATAAGTTAATTGGTAAATCCTGTAGTGTTTCTGCGTAAGAAACTCTAACCCGTCTCCGAGACGCAGATGAGATGCCCGCGTTGATGTTTATTTTTCCCAACGCTCTTTTTGAATCTCCGTAAAAATTATGCAGTTCGTTCCTTAGATACTTGAAGAGGTAGACGGCACTAGAAAATATATTTTGCATTTACTAAGGGGTTGCTTTAAATTAATCGCCATAAAAGTTTAAAAGCGCCGTTTCGTTAGCTGCGTGCTAAACTCAAGGTTTATTTGGTCGTAATTGGATAGTGGGTTTGCAATTAATATGCGCTGTGATACGATACAGGTAACTAAATAGTGCCTAACATTTTAATTAGGCAATTAATTAACTTGTAGACTATCTACAGTTAGTATCTAGATAGAAGCGCTTAATCAAGAATGTTTCAGGAATGTCTGTTATATTGGATTATTCTGTTCATCTATACCACAAAATAGAGAGTTTGCAGAAGGACCGCTCGCAACTTGTTCCAAAACTTGCGTGAACCGCCTAGGGTTACTACTATATTCGCTCTGAATTTTTCAAATGAAGTAAGTTAGTTATACCTACTTGACAGAACCGGCCAAAAACAAAATTGAAACATGTGAAAAATTGCACCAAGTTCAACAAAAACAAAAACACTCGCGACAGTGCGACTTTCCGACTCACTGAAACTCACTGACTTCGCTTGTAAAATCATGTCTCTGTGTGCGTACGTCAAAAATGGCGTGTTGTTCTAAGCGGGCTATCTGTCAGAGCACCGCCCATGTCTAATTTGTGTCTATACTAATATTATAAAGAGGTAAGACTTGTTTGATTGTTTTTATTTGTTTGTATTGAATAGGCTCCGAAACTACTGGACCGATTTTAAAAATTCATTCACCAATATAAAGCTATATTATCAGAGAGTTACATAGGCTATTTTTTTTAATTTAGGTTATATTTTGATTAAAAAGACAGTCTACGCGGTCGCAGCCGCTGAAAGACAGCTAGTTTTCAATAAATAACGTATACCCGTGAACCATTCCTACTACTAGTCAAGTTTTTTTGCATTCCAAAGCGAAATAATTTTATTAGGACCAACAAAGTAAGATAAGATAATATTTGTAGCCGGAAGATGGAGCTGACACTGCTAGGGTTAAGGCGATGAATAACTCGAAGCTCAGTGTAAGCTACCAGCGAACACACTGCGTCAGAGCTTATCTACATCTAACTATATTTATATCTATAAGTTGTAGAAGTACTCATACATAAGCTAGTAGCATAATCATTGAATCACAGAATTGTAGCTGTTATGGCGATATGTTGCTCGCGAGGCAATGAAGCCCCAAAGCTTTGAGCGAGCTATTTTGGAGCACACTCCGCTACAAAACGGAAACCGATTTTCTACGCCCTTGTCGTTACAGCCCGCTCTTAATTCTCTTTTATATTTTGATCTTTAAAGTAGATTAATCTGTAATATCCTAGAAATGTAACTGTCACCGCTAGACGCCGAGCTAAGGCGATAAAGTGCCGGAAAGCGAAACATTCGTCACGCTTTTCATACTTTCAGTTACTCGAAACTCCTGTGGAAATTACGTAACTACATAGCTGATTTACTTCTATTTGTGATTCGTGGTCTACTCATAAAATGACAGATATGTGTCTAATACATTTAAACGGATTGCTTGTGGCTGTAAAGTACCAAAACTTAGTGTGAGCTATTTTCAAGCGCACTCCGTCGCAAAACCTCAAGCCACTTCAGCTTGCTCCTAAGACTCTTGTAAACGTTTCTACATAGTATTTATCTTAAATGATTCTAGGACTTTAATAATTCGATCTATGAAGAAGATTTATTTGTAGTATCCTAAATGTAACTGTCACCGCTAGACGGCTAGAGTTAAGGCGATAAAGCGCTCGAAGCTCAGCGCGAGCTATCGGCGGGCACACTCCGCCGCAAACCGAAACCACTTATCCGCGCTCTCGACACTCCAGCTCGCTCTAAATACACTCGTAAACGTGTACCTACACAAGCTAATGTTGAACTACGAGTACTTTTATTTTTAACAGCTATTACTGTTTATTTCAGAGAATGTAGTCATTGAAAAGTATAGATTTGTGATAGCACAAGTAGAATGCGTTCGCAGCAGTATTGTGTAATCTGTTATAAATTCTGCCTGAAGCATGCAACGTCATCATTATCATCATTCGTAGCCATTTTGAGAGAGCGGCTGCTACTTGCATGTGCTGGAATCTCGCGAACCCTATTTGATCGCCAGTTTATATATTTTCTGCCCCAACGGTCATCAGTTTTTCCAACCACTTCAATTCACTTATCCTACTTAAACATTAAACAATTCAAGTATGGCCAAAACATCGCTTAATAAGGCCTCTACTGAAACACCAAACGCATTTAGCATCTGCCACAATCCATTTCAGCTATTCCAATACGGGGTTAAAACACATAAATTATTCCGCCGACATGATACTCGGCTGAAAGCGACTAAAACGGGCAGGTTAAATCCGAAACTGTCTAGAGACTGGGTCATCTGTTTTATATTTAAGAATCAAATGACACGTTGCCTCCATTAATGTTGCATGGATCGGCGCAGGTAGAATCGCAAAACGGGTCGGATATACTCGGACGATCGAACCGGACTATTATTGGACGCGAATTGTTTCGTTTAAGGCTACATGTACATTGACGTGGAGCGAGACAGCGGGGTGGAGCGAGGAAATAATCCAGAGCGGTGTTTCGGAGTCCACACGAATCCGGTTTTTTCCGCTTCGTGCTGCGTTTTCCTTCCCCGCTGCACGTTTGAAATGTGTTAATATTTAAACTAGTTCACAAATCCCTGTCCACTAAAGCAAAGCAGAGATTTTGACCAATCCTATCGGTTAATATTAACACAGCTCTCCGCTCCGCTCCTTTCATCTCCGCAGCAGTGGACAGGCTGCCTAAATGCCCGAGTTCAGCTTCCATTGCTTAGTCATAAAGTCGCGTCTGCGGCCTAAAAGCATTAATTGACTCTAGTATGGTAATGGATGAAATTGTTGATCGGAACTATTCCCGGCGTTTGTAGACAGACGGGCAGTTGGAATATGGATTTTGTTAATTTTACCTTTAGCTGGAACAATTTCGTTGACAACTTTTAGCCGTGATATGAACCTTTTTTATAAATAAAATTCTCATTTTAGATCCTTTTTTGAGCACTATTGCTTACCATGTTTATACACTGAGTGCATGAGAGCAATTAGAAGTCCCACAATTAGTACTTGTAACAGGATTAATTAAACATACACTGCTAAGATAAAGATCGTGGTAAGATAGGCAGATTAAAAAAAAAGTTTAGGTTTTTAAAGAGTCTGCACCTATACTAGGTTTTACATGTTTGTCAATATTAGATAAAAGCTGCAATTTTTTGTGTTAAAATGTATCAGAAACTTCATTTATATTCGCATAGCGGATGTATTTTATAAAATAATCTAATAGTTTGATGTAAGTTTGTTTTGTTATGTATCTCAGTAGTATTTATTTGATTGCTTTGGCCTGCTGCTTGTATTCATTGCCTGAAATGTGTTAGTTAAGACTATTATGTAACTAATTACTTAAGATGATAATGAACGCAGAAATATAAATCTTTCCGTGTAACATAGTGCAAAGTTTCTTCTGCCAGCAAAGTAATCGCAGATAGAACAAAGAATTCCATTAACTGATGGGATAGCACTAATACATTTTCCTCTTGTTCCAGGTAGAATTATGCAATAAATCGCACGAGAAGTTTCTCCAGTCTTCCTTGAGTTGAGTTCCTTTCATGAGATGTAGATGGCGCAAACGTAAGTTCAGATATTAACTAATGAAATTAAACGGTAACTTTTGGTTTTATGAATTAAACATGTCTCTTTCTTTAACGACGTGAAGTATAATGCCAGGAACATAAATCTCAGTTTAAATGTGGACGGGAATCCACATTTATTAAATTTCTTTTCAGCGAACTCATTTTAGTCTCCTGCTATTATAGGTACCGTTTGTCATTAAAGCTTCGATATTTTATTCCGATTGTGTGAATCTGCGAATAGATAGCATGTGAATATTTTCGCATTGTTCCTTTTAATGCGAAAACTTACTTAGTTGATTATTTTTCTTCGTAATCAGGGCCTGTATTTTAGAATGTCAATCACGCTTGATCTGTTCCTGAGCAGAGATTTGTCGAATCACTACTCAAGTACAGATATAGGCTGTGTTACGTCATAGAATATAAATCTAACTTCTCAGTTCTAGAACGCCAATCAAATTTGAGCAGCCCTTACAATATAGCTGTACCCGCACTTTCATTTCTATTGCTAAGGAAAAGGACAGCATCGGTTTGAAGGATGCTCAATTTTGAGTTACGTTTCTAAGTTCGGGGGAAGTGTTTGAATTGTAGGTATACTAGTGTTTGCGGTATTTACAAAATTCTTCAATTTTGTACCAAAAAATGTACAAAGCACTTACGAAGTATCAAAGTCTTCGTCTAAGTATATGAATCTTATTAAGGAAGCTATAGATTTCTTCAAAACATTAATAGTAAAAATATTCGCCAGTTCTGAAAACGGATATCAATTATTAAAACGAAGCAAGAATTTTATTTGCCTCAAGCCATCATAAAAAAATAAGCAGCCGAAACAAAACCGCCTTTAATGAGCAATAAAAAGAAAAACGAGATCAGATTTTTAGCATTTTGCCGAAAATTTAATGTTAAACAATTTAAAGAGGGAAAAAAATGCTCATTGTTAACATTAAATGGTCGGAGGGCGGGCGGCGTATAATAGGACATAATATATTCAGGACGAGTCAAATAAAATTAGCACGGTGAAAAATGTAAACGGCCCTTTTAGTGGCTCGAGGACGTGTAAGTATTAGATCGCCGCCTTTGTACGAAATTCGGCTGTTCCCGACGAATAGATTTTTTTTATTCAAAATTACCTCCTGCTTCTGTTCGCAGGTTGGCGCAATAGTAACACTTGAGTTTATTTCAAGTTAAATTCGAGTAAAGTCCTTTATACTTAGTTTGCTTTATGATACTCTGTTTGAAAAAACACAGTCAAGATTTTGATTTGAGTACTGCTACTTTTGATTATTTTGTGCAGTTAAATTCACCTTACGTAATATGATTAGTGGATCGATTTTCACAGTCAAATTGTGGAATTTTGATCCTTTCATTCGTTTATTCTATAATAGTACCTACTATACTACTTTCACCGTATGATGATATCCCTGACAGCTCATAATTGTCAATTATAGCACAAATGAGACATGCGCGGCGCTCTGACAGATAGCCCGCTTAGAACAACACGCCATTTTTGACGCACGCACACAGAGACATGAGTTTACAAGCAAAGTCAGTGAGCTTCGGTGAGTCGGAAAGTCGCACTGTCGCGAGTGTTTTTGTTTTTGTCGAACTTGGTGCAATTTTTCACATGATGAATTTTGTTTTTGGCCGGTTCTGTCAAGTAGGGATAACTTACTTACTTCATTTTAAAAATCAGAGCGAATATAGTAGTAACCCTAGGCGGTTCACGCAAGTTTTGGAAATAGGTGCGATCGGTCCTTTGGTAAACTCGTTATTTTGTGATTATAGTGATGTAACGAATGAAATTTAATCGAATTGGCAAAGGAAATGGAATCGGATTACCGATTTTTTTTTTTTAATAAACTCCTATTAACCGGTTAAGGCTAATAAGTTATTGAATAATAATAGTTAAAAATAGCACACAAGGCAGACACACTCGTACTGATGCGAATGACGTGATTACAAAATGGTCGCTCCTATTCATCGATTTTTTGTCGATTCAGTAGTTTCAATACACTATTGAATTGCTTTCCTTTCACGCATGTAAGATATATTGGCGCTGTAAAGCTATCTTAATTTTATTTTATTTTCTTCATTTACTAACAGTTAATAATAATAGCAATAATTTACATAATAAGATTCGAAAGGACAATAGTTTTATCATAGTTTTTTAGTTTGAAATAGTATGCGTGACACGTAACAATGAGATCTGTCAGGCATATCATCATAAAATGAAAATAGTATAGTGAACTACAATTATTTCAACTCATTGAGTTTTAAAAAACAACATTTGAAAGTTTAGGCTATAAGTTACCTACTTGGAAAACAAGTAAGTATCTCCAAAAAATATGTATTTCCAAAAAAAATCATAATTAGGTTCCTACTTTTTTATCACACAAAATATCACAAACTCACCCAAAACTACACTAAAGTCCTTGTTTATATATTCTTATGATGCTTTACTATGCCAAGAGAACTGTAGGAGTTTAGTAGGCTCGTACCAACACTTCTGCGGTCGGTTTTTGTTTTAGAACCCAAAAAATCCTTTAAAATTAGTTTTGCTGCTGTATCTCTATCATGAGTATATGTCACGTTAACTACAATCTTACTAATCTTAATCTTATCTTAATAATATTATAAATGCGAAAGTTTGTGAGGATGTAAGTATGTATGTTTGTTACTCTTTCACGCAAAAACTACTGAACGGATTTGGATGAAACTGCAGTAATGTAGCTTATACATCAGAATAACACATAGGCTACAATTTAAAAAAAATATAATTTGGCCATTATATATAACGATAACGCGGGCGAAGCCGCGGACGGAAAGCTATATGTTACTAAAGCAATATGTATGCAATTTTTAATTCCAATTCAATTGATTAAAGAGGGTTACGAAATCTCATCCTAATATATTAGTATAGACATTGGCGACTATTTTTTTATGTCACACAACACACCACTGTCATTATCTCGAAGTAGGAATGAATATCCCTGTATTACGAGGTACCAGACGATGAGTTAAGCCAGAGGCGTCTTCAAGCACACCCAGATCCGAGGCAATTCAGAAAAGACCGTTCCCTGAATTGACCCGACGGGAATCAAATCCGGGACACTATGGAAATGGAGGCGAGAAACCGTGCTTCAGCGCACTACGCCAATCGTGTCGTCGACTATTATCGGTATAAACTCGTGGTAGGGGTTTAGAGATTACCTTCTTAGTGTCAAAATAGCAAATTTGTTTAAATAACCTTTGAAATGGAATATTATTTAAATTAAGCGGCTCGTGACAAGCTTATCAGCACTCAGTATACGCTCAATTAAGAGATGCAGCCGATGCGATAAATTCGCGAACGACTCGTAATTGGCCTTTCCGAATGATTGCCTATCTTCTCTTCGAAATGTTGTTTTTTGTTTTATTACCTTTCCGAATGTAAATAATGTCATTGTGAGCTTACTCCCTATTACGATGTACATAGTTTCCGGTAAACTACTCGTAACATGGTCTTAATTAGTAAAAACCCCTGCAATTTAATTAGCCACTGAAACAACTTTTATTTTACAAAATTCAGTTTTAATAAAAGAACAGGCAGAATTTCTTAATGATGATTTTGATACAGTTTTTTTTCTATTTAAAGACGACAATGAAAGAATATTTTGACTGTGATTTTATTTGTAATATTTAATTTATTTTTTTATATGTCTGTAATGTATAATATCAAGGTCACTGCGAACCGATAGACCGACTCATGCTATTCGCAATATGTCACACAGCGACATCAACCGCGTGCGCAAATATTCGTGGTTCCAAAACTTCGGATATCACTCGTCCCGGTTCCGTGCACTTCAATAGTTACACCCCTTGCTCTTAGGATGGCAGTTTTTCCTTGTACTGTCTATTGAGAGAACACTCAGCGACAGTATTAAGTGTAATATGTTAGTATCTTCGAGATTTAAGCCTTTTATTTGCAGTCCACGGCCAGCAGTTGCGCTTGATTGAATCTCTCTCTAATACTCTTTTTGTAATCAGAGACAGACAAAGAAAATTACGACCGTATCAGATCGTTTTAGCAAGGGCATGAGCTCACTGATTATGGCCATTGTCAAGCAGTAAGACAGATCCTTCGTTTTCGACAGTAGTCCGAGACGAAGTAGACGTAGTAGTGTATTATAAGTATATAAAACAATCCGCAGATTGGTCTTTATTGCAAAGGGTAGCTTTTCTTGAAAATGAACGGCATTAAAATTTACAATTCGAACAGTTCTTATAAACGAAAGAAAAGATTATATGCGTAATTGATTTATATCAGATGTCACCATAATACTGAGCAGTAATAGCCAAAATACAAACACAAAGTGAAAAAAAAACTTCTCTTGGCATTAGTTGAACATTAAAAATAAAACAGAGATTTAACACCGAACAATCGCACGCCCCGTCACCGCTCACCAGGCTATTAACAGCCAAACGAATATATTAGACCGAAAAAGGCTCTTAGTGTGGTACATCGGACATTTGAACAGAGTTACTTTTTTATCACACAAAATATCACAAAATCATCCAAAACTACGCTAAAGTCCTTGTTTATATATTCTTCTGATGTTTTACTATGCCAAGAGAACTGTAGGAGTTTAGTAGGATCGTACCAAAACTTCTTTATGCGGTCGGTTTTTGTTTTAGAACCCAAAAAATCCTTTGAAATTAGTTTTGCTGCTGTATCTATAACATGAGTATATGTCACGTTAACTACAATCTTACTAATTTTAATCTTATCTTAATAATATTAAGAATGCAAAAGTTTGTGAGGTTGTATGTATGTATGTTTGTTACGCTTTCATACCAAAAAAGGCTCTACACTACACTATGGTCTTATGGTGGACATATGAACAGAGTTAATTGGAGAATCGGCTCATTGAGGCGTGTTGAGGCGGCAGTTTGGCCGGTGCAGGCGCCCTGCCAGTTGGCGCGGGCCGCTCGCTAATCAGTCCGCGTTGCATCGCGGTGTCGCTCGATAATTTGTCGTGTGGGTGGTTGATGTGGTTTTGCTAATGCACGTACGCACATGCATGGTGCGGCTGATGTTAAAATCAAATGACTCTGAATAGTTTTGCGTTACGTCCCATTAGTTGTTCCAAGGGACTGAATAACCACCATGGATAGATAAGACTAGATAATAAACTTTAACGCTAATTGATAAATAACACAGAAACTGCAACTATTGCAATCAAATTGTTAGTTATCAAATGCAGAATTTTAAAAGAAGTCATACACTAGCATTTATCATCATTTCAATACTAGATCTTGAGTTCCTAATAAGCTCGTGATAACGTTCACTCATGTCAAATCATAATCACATGTGTTTTTTGTCTAAATTAAGTCCCGTTAAAAAATCTAAAAAACTTTAACATTAAGAACCAAAAATAAATAGCTCAATTATGTGTGGGAAAATCCGTCACGGTGAAACATTTAAGGCCTGAGAAAATGTTTTCACAAATGGGACAAAAAATTCAAACAAATTAAAATGAGAACGATGGCGTTGTTTCCAAACGCATTTCAAAGGAGCCAGATGATATTCGATTAAGCCCGTTTTCGTCGGATTTCCGCCTGAAGAAGTGTTTTTAAAAAACCTATCACCAAGACCGAGATTTATGTAGCAATATATCATTCTAAATTAATCGTTCTGACGATTCGTTCTCGTTGAGAAACACTTTATTTTGGGTTCTATTTTAAATACGGCGTACTTTAATAGTTTGTTTTAAAAATGGCTCGAAGTGACATTATTAGGTGAATTTATTGTTCTGTTAGTTCAATAGATCACTTTCATTAGAATTACCAACATAAACCCTAAATTTTCTAAAAGTATTAAAAACGATTGAAGATACAATAAAATTAAGCGATTGTTATATTTGGGCCTTGGTTAAATCTTGAGTGAACTGTATTAGTTACTAGTACTATGAACTGATTTTCTCAGATTCCTGGTCAAAACTGATCAGTGCTTGAGTTTCTTCTAAATATTTTTTTTCGGGTAACATTACAAGCGAGTGGTTTCAAAATAGCTGACTCTCTGATTTTTCGACATTCGCAAACTGGTCGGGGTGCCGCTAAGTGCTGATTAAAACTTTCATATGTTGGCAATGAGTCCGCTGTGGCTAACGGCATTCGGCATTGTTACGTCCTTCAACAAACCTAATCCTTCAACAAAATAAAATGGCACGAAACAAATCAGCGCTGTTAGTATAACAGGGTAAACATTGTTAGCATGGCAACCCGATTGATTCTAATGCGAGTCGGAGTTGGGGCGTCTCGCGAGCATTCGCGGGCGCTCCCAACTTTGCCGGGTAATTTTGTATGCATTCGTTCACGCGCACTCAAGTTGAAAAACCAGCACGCGTGAAGAGGAGATGCCTCAAGTTGGAACAAGGACGGCAAACAGTGGAGGTGCGAAGCATAATTTCACGGTGCGTAGGTCCGGTATACAACAAATACCTGGAGCAGTAGGACGATTCTGTAATAATTCGAACTCGAATGTGCCGAAAGGTGACCGAACACCACACGCTCACCGTATGGACTTTACCTGTACGGGTGATATACGGCAATGTGAATGATATGACAAACTCAGTAGACGATGTATAAACTATTCAAGTAAAAAAATATTTTTCAATCGATTTTTATTTTAAGGTTTTAATACAAAATCGTACGATTTTAATATAAAAAATTAAATGACATGACTAACATGCGTAAATTTAGCATGAAGACTTTTAAAATAAAACTTTTGTTAAATACTTACTTAATTTGTATTTAGTATGCTACCTATATAATTTCCACAACACTATAAATAATCACCGGATATACTCAAAATAAGTTAACCTAAATGGGGTTTTTGTTTTTCAAGTCGTCTTCAGTTTAACAGAATAAGAAATTGGAATCTCACAGCGAAGTCACTGTGAAGTCGAAGTGAGTTTTTCAGAATAGGTACACAGATACAGGTTGCGGTCGACAACGCCGCTGGCGCCTTTTTCGCTCGTTAAACAAATAAAGTGACTCGAACATTACGTTATTTGTTATTGGATTTGACTAAGCCGCAACTGTTTTGTTTTTCCGATAGCTGCGAGTGGCAATGTGCTCATCGAATATTTTTCGTTTCGATGGTTTCGTAAATTGAACATACACTGACGGGCAGAATATTAGTAGCCTAAGCGGCCTAAAATGCGTAAATGAGCAATTAAATTTACGGAGTAGATACATACACATTCGGTGACGTTTGATTTTTGGAACTGCTATTTGGTTTTAAAATATGTGTTTACACGCTGCAGTAAGCAGTAACCGCTTGTATTCAGGCAGTCTGCATGTTTATTCACCGCCGAAGTTGTAGAAAGAAAGACACCTTTACTAATTACGAGTATAATTTTACTAATTACGAGTATATCTTAGATTATAATTTAATTAATCATTTCATAGTATGAAAATTTAAATCTACCAGTTTTATATAAAATACTTTTCCAAAATAGTCATATTAATTAATATGTGGTCTATTTGAATAAAAATATTTTCGAGTATTAGTATTTAGCAAAATTAAAAATAATTTTAGACACAATTTTTTTTTAATAGAAGCCATAATTTTTGAAAACTGCTCATGGGTCTCCGATATTCCAAAAAAATGTCGAAACAATAAACTTAAAATAGTGAAATACAATATTTCGAATACGGAAAATATGACTAATGAGTAAATGACTGAAGGCCTATTTTGTTACCCACCAGTGTTAACGAGTCAATTTCCTCCCCGTCATACCCCCCTTCCTGTGCCGGCTCTATAAAATTGGCCAGGAATGAACTTTAACGCAGTTTAATTTTGTTAACCAAATTATCTTGAAAGGTCGAAAAAGGTACGGCACTTGAAAATTGTAAGTACTTGATATAATCACTTCTAAGTAATTTAGTTTTTAAAGGCTTTGTGTAGGTAATTGGTTTTTTTATTACTGGAGATACGAGTATGTTTGAGAATTGAAAAATAAATATAAATATTAACTTTTAACTAAAAGCTTGATATGAAAGTAATTAGATCATGAGAGCGTCGATGAAATGAAATGAGAGCGTCGTAGCGTACTCGGATCGTGGATCGTATAGTCCCGAGTTCAAATCTGGCCAGAACCAAAACCTTTGTGATCATTGTTAAATTTCTGACTAACTCCGATGAAAAACCAAATTAACCCTGATAACGGCGGAAGGCTCAACATCTACTACGTTGGGTTCTAATACCATTGGTGAAAAGTGGGCTTCTGAGTGTTCCGTTCAGCATGACGGCAACAGTCTCTTGCCTCTGACTACTCCGTTTGGGATATAGTTGTGATTGTATGAGTTGGATGACGAAAAATGGTCGTCACAGGTACGCGAACTTCCTATATGTCCTGCAATCAAACCCATGCACTTCGTCGCCCCTATAGATCATTCTAACAGGCCTTTCAAATTAATTAAAATATTTAATCAAATGTGTCTATAACAATGAATAATAGCTACAAAAGTAACGATGATATGAAAATTACGGGTAAAGAAAAAAAAGTTCAATTTTTTATATCAGATCAGACTAAATTGAATCACTGCTATTTGTAGTAAACTAAGTAAGTTTGTAGTGACTAGTTATAAAATATGAAAATAAGCCCCCGGACCTAAAAGTGAATAGTCATAACTAAAATCTATAAATAGTACATTTTCGGAACTCCCTCAACATATCTCCAACGGAATTGGAATGTAGTTATAAACATCGCCATAAGTACACGACTGTCACGGGCGGATTAGAAATATGTAAACAAAATTCTTTCTCCATTAGAGTAGCGTCGTCAAACTAAAGTTACTGCGTACACAGATTTGAGTTCTCCTGGGGCGTTTTTAGGATTCCATTTTAGTTAATCTTATAATTCACATCCTAGGTCGTGTGGTGAGACTATTTAGCCAGACTCGCAAGGTCCTGGTTTCAATTTCCAGGTTTGCGATCATTAATCTCATTTGAAAGGCATGATTACTATACTTCATTCATTATAACATTAGAAAGAGGAAACAGGGGTGCTAAAATGAATGACAATTGATATTTGACGTTGCCATGACGATGACATACCTGAGCATAACCTAGCAAAATTGAAAACCCCTTCCGCCACAACGTATGAAGGGATTATGTAACATTTTAGATTTGGTAGAGTTAGTGACAGTAAAAATGTGTTCGGATAAAAACTTCTGCTTCTTTTAGGTTTTTACATCGCTAATGTAGTTTGATGCAAGACAAAATAATTTATTTAAGCAAAAGCCTCATAAATTCTGAAGTTACTTTACTTTAAATGAGAACAATTAATTGTGACAGCTGCTTTGTAAGTAGATGTTAATAAATTCGACATAAATCTTAAAAGTAATAATGTTTATTGTACTTTTACCACAAAGTGTACCATATAAAGATCCTTTTTTACTTCTGTCTAATGCTATAATGAATGAAGTATAGTATCAAGACAATACTCATAGAAGCAATCAATTAAGGGATGGTGGTCAGCCTTTTCGCAACAGGAGGTCAGATGTATGAGCTTTACATGATAATTGCCATTCATTGGGCAGAACAGAAATGTTGTCAGTGCGCAAGTGTTTACAATAAACTTAAACGGGATTTGTTTTTTGTTTGTTTGTTAGTTAATGAATGTACTTAAAAACTATAAGACTAATTTAAAATAAATCTTTCACTAATATAAACATTCATTAAGTAACTTAAGCTGTATTTTATCGAAATAAAATGGAACGGCCAACATCTAGTAGTCACGCGAGAGAAACCACGGGCGGAAAGCTATTGTTCTTCTTCTTTCGTGTCGACAGCAACATTAAATTTCATTTGACCAGTATTCTGCCACCTTAATAGCCTCAGCATTAGCACATATAAGGTCATCGTGTGAGCAGCTGTTCGGACATGAGGGGCATGACAAAAGGTGATCCATAGTCTGCGGGGATGCACCGCATCCGCACACATTCTTTGCACCCCCGATGTATCCCCATCTGAAAAGGTTGTCCTTGCAGCGACCGACCCGTGTCCGTAGTCTGTTCAAGGTTTTCCAGGTCGGTCGCGTCAAATCATGGCCAGGCGGTAGACATTCCGAAGGTGCTACAAACGTAGCACCAGGTTGCGTAGCACGCCACAAACCGATTCTGGCTTGCGATAGGGTGCCAGATAAAGGGCGGACAGACTTCATAAAACTCCGTCGACTTTCAGTCTTTGCGGCACGACAGAGAAGCCGAACATGGGGCGACGAGGGTCTTGTTCCACTTTGGATCTTTTTATGGAGTTAGCAACTGCTAGTGTTTGAAATAGATAATATAGTAAATAATATGACTATACTTAGTTTTAAGGAATTATTAAGGCAAACAACAAACTGTGGTAATTAGATGAACGTTCTGAGTTTCTAGCAAAAATATTCATTCTACATATTCTTTAGTTCACAAATGTCATAACTTACGACATTTCTAGAACTCGAGGGCGCGGTCGGATGGAGCCGTGGTTCGCGAAACACGTACAAGTTTCATGTCCAATTTATAAATTTCCAGTGGCAATGTAATCCAATCCTGTATGTCATTACCACAGATGTGAATTGGCATAAAAGACGCGAGTGTACGTTAATATATCAAAAATGTATGCAGGTACATGATTTAACGCTGCTTTATTTAGTCCAAGATTTGTATTTATAATTCTTTTTTCAATAAACTATTTTAACATCGATTTAGATCGGGTGGATTCAGACAATGATATTCTATAACTGAATAATGAATGTCCTACAATTGAGAAGATTAACCTTAAATCATGGCACACGTACCGTGCCACAGTGACAAGGCCTTCTGTCTCTTTATGACATGACTTGCTTTCCGCCCGCGGCTTCGCCTGCGTTATTGTTATATATTATGGCCAAATTACCTAAAATTATTATAAATTGTAGCCCATGTGTTATTCTGATGTACTCGTATAAGCTGTATTACTGTGAAGTTTCATCCAAATCCGTTCAGTAGTTTTTGTGTGAAAGAGTAACAAACATACATCCTCACAAACTTTCGCATTTATAATATTAATAAGAAGTAAGATACGTATGAGTAAAAGAGTAAATGTATTACATTGTAACTAAGGTAAGAAAAGAATGAGTTCAGGCACACTTTTCTCTGTTCCTTTGAATGAGTCGTTGTAATTCAAATAATGATATTCAATGAGATGAATGAAAAAATGTGCACACTTGGTTTTCTTACTAAAAACGGAGTTTCTTGCGTTATCGATTTAGATTAACGTCTGTGGTCATTACAGAGATAAGTGGGGAGGGCCGGCCATAACTCATGAGGTCTTTCTGGAGAACCCAGACTATTGTCACGTTCTAACCGTGCCCTATTAAATGACGTGCTTATGTCATATTTTATGGATGAGAACTGGAAAGGCGTTATATTGAATACAAATTAGTAGATAAGTATTTTTGAAGCAATTAAATCAGTTTTTATTGAACAGTGGTGAATATAGTGGACCAATATTTATTTATATTCTATACCTATGTGCGTGTGCAGGTATCTACAATTATGTCTGTCACTGTAATTTCCCATACTCTGTTCAGTTCAAGGTGTGATAATCTTGTTGAAGCTTACACCACACCTCACACATTTATTTATTTTACGTGTAACAAATGAAAGAATTAGTTCAATTTACATTATGAGGTTTTAACTTTTAATACAAACCCTACGATTTAGCTAGTATGCTTACAATTAGCTACTTACAAGTAAATATCGTATAAAAATTCTTATTCAAAGCACGTTCACTATTCGTTCACGCTCTGTTTGTGGATTTATAAAGATAATTAATGAAGGGAAATTAAATTGATTAGTTGAACCTTTCTTTGCAAGGCAGTGAGTCCCACTCACAACACATATTACATACCTACCTACACACACAAAAAGATGCCCTAATTCAGGTGGTGTTAATACGAATACAAGCACTGCGTATTCGATCGATCTTGGTATGAGATGTCCCCAGTTGCGATTATATTATAGTGTTAATTTTAAAGTCAGTGAATATTTATATACTCAGCATACTATATGCAGGGTTTCTCAAATATCTAGATTGGAAATTGAAAATTGATCAGGTGCGAAACTTGAGCCCCGTGCCTCTTAATTTCATTCGACTTTGATAGGGTTATCAGCAGACATTTTATTGGATTTGTCTTCGCTTCGTTTGTGAATAGTTTTTCAAACATAATTTTTGAGTATATTCAATAACACTCGTCTTTTAGACATGATATTTCGATTGCTTTCCGTGTGGCTCTTGGCTAGGGCCAGAGGTGTCACTTGTGAGCAATGTTGGCAAAAAGTAATCTGATTAACGATTAAAAATTAACGATTAGAAAGTTAATCGTGATTAACGATTAAAGTTAATTAATCGTAATCGACATCTAGACGATTTTTCCCTTTATCAAAGATACCTTAATCAGCTTTAATCAAATTAACGACTAATGATTATTTCTTTTAATCGCGATTACGATTACAATATTAATCATAATTGTTTTAATTACGATTAATATTAATTCGATTAAAGTTAGTCAAATTAACTAATCGATTGAAAAAATAATCAACTAATGCCAACACTCCCGATTCCCGATTTCCACCAAAGTGGAGAGGAGAGGAGACAAGGGGTGATGTGTTTTGAATAACCAATCAGATTTAATTATTTTGTTCATGTCTGTGAAATGTGGAAATAACAACATGTGATTGGTTATTCAGAATACATCTCCTCTCCTCTCCGCTTTGGTGGAAACCGGGCCTTACTGACCCTGTTGTGCCAGCGGGCACTTTTATGTACCTAGTCACCAAGACGAAAAATGGCACGTTTAAGGTCAGATAGCTGACCAAACTCCAGCTCCTGGGTAAGCTTAGGGCACGGATAGCTACACAATTGTGGCTAATTATTGCTATTTAGCTGTAGTTTAAGGTTAGCCTGGAATAAAGTATTAATTAATTATTAGGCCACGTATTTAAATCTTCTTTGTAAAATTAAGATAGTGGTCCGCTCTATGGCCGCTCATACGTAATTAGTGTGGAAATATAGGTAAATAGTGCTTGAAGAACTACCTATAGAACTAAGTAAACCCACCCAACCCTAGTAAAATCGGTCCTTTAAATTTTATTACATTCAAGTCATGTGAATAAAACTAGCTCAGTTTTTAAATCAGAAATTCAGCATAAATAGGCTGCCCGTAAAAGTTTCTAGATTTCGTAATAAGTGTGGAAATATAGGTAAATAATTCTTGAAGAACTAGCCATACAACCACCCACCCAACATTAGTAAAATCTGTGAAAACCACTCAGGCGCCGCACGGCAAATGGCAACCCTAGCCTCTAATGCCCCCGCATACAGAACTTTTCCTAGCAAGTTTTAATTTCATTCCAACTCAGAAGTATTCTGCGATGTATTTTATATTCAATGACTGATCAAATGAATCACATCATTTGAATTTTAAATTTTGAATATTTAATAGTCGTAAATTAATCAAGAATACCTAACTATAAATTATGCCAATATCGAGTTAGGATTTTAGTAGATAAAATGTTTATAAACAAACGCATTTTAGAATAGTAGTTTAAATACAAAACAATGTTAAGGTATTACGACCAGAGTGCGGTTTATGAAACGGGCTGAACAAAAATACCATTAAAGTCTTTACATTAATTTTGACGACACGATTGGCGTAGTGCGCTGGAGCACGGTTTCTCGCCTTTAATTCCGTAGTGTCCCGGGTTCGATCCCCGGTCAGGTTAATTCAGGAAATGATCTTTTCTAAATTGGCCTGGGTCTGGGTGTGCTGGGAGACGCCCCTGGCTTAATTCCTTGTCTGGTACCTCGTAACACAGGGATATTTATACTTCGAGACCATGACAAGAGGTGTGTTGTCTGGCGCATATTTATATTTATAATGTTTTCGGATATATTCCTACACTTACTTTAGAGCATAGGTTACAAAAGCACACGCAGTAACCCTCTTGAAGTAAGTAGTAACTTTGTTAGTTATGGTTTTCGTAAGAAAAGGAAAAACCTAACTTCAACTTTCAGCAAGGGCCATGTTTGCGATTTTAGATTACCTTAATTGCCGTATTACATTCTATAAAAACATGATTATAGCGTACACATTACTTTGATATGTGCCTATCGAGGGACTAAACGAAACCATAATATACCAGAGGTGGTTTTAGTCAATGAAACCGAGGGTACTTATATTAAGTTGGCGTTTAGTCTCGAGGTGCAAACTGTACTTTTCACTTTGAGTGCGAGAAAAATAGTCAATTTAGTACAAAAACATTTAAAACCGAACAAATTTACACTCGACCAAAGTGCTGAAATTTTTGCGGTCAGTTTTTTCTTCTGAACCAGTCAGAGATTAACAATTTAAAACACATGGCGCCACCTTCTTTGCGGACAAACCATTGAACTAAAACTCTTAATATTTTCGCAACGAAGATAGTCCACACTTCACAGATAATAGTATATTTACTGGCTGTTTGAGTTTGTCTATGAAGGAAATTAAAAAACTAATTACTTTTTACTCCCTAGGTGACCACTTTAGTCCCGCTTCGTAGGGCTACGAGTATATTGGCGTACTTTTAGAGCATGAGAAGTAAAAAGGTTACGTAGAGGCATTCCTCCACTTTCATTAAAACTACTGCTGGTTACAATTTGAATTTGATCGGATGATTTTGATAAAAAAAGTCTTAATTTGATGATTTCATTGATAAACAACGGATAAACAACTATATTTCATGCCCTATTGCTAAGTGTGAGATAGCAAGACTATAAAAATCTACACTTATCCACTTAAATATATTTATTCTCCGACTTTTTCTCGGCGGCGCTGCACCTGCGTCGCAAACTCAACTAGACAAGCCGAGCTGCGATTAAACAGTAAACAAATCTGCTCCAACTTCTCTTTGTAATCAAGAGCCAAGGCGACAATTTATTTAATTTACATAAACACTTTAGCATAAGCATCACGAATATTTGATACAACGAAAGTCGCACCTTTGCGAGCGCCTCACTTAATATCTGTATTAGATATACTGCTGTCTGCTTCAATTCATCGCTCAGGTAATCGGGTGAAAGAAAATGTTTTGTGATTTTAAGCTATCACTTGTAGTTTTAAACATGCTTAAGTAGCACGATCGTTTCATTGGTTTGCATGTCATTAGTCCTAGACATTTTATAACATGATTTATATGTGATAAAAAAAATACTCAAATAAATATAGCCTTATATCCCACTGTTGGGCACAGGTCTCACCTCAACTATGAGCAATCCTCAACACGCGGCCTCTGAAAATAAATCTATTTATAAACACTAACAAACTGATTTTACTTATCGCACTGCCTGTAATATATCTGTCTAGCCGTGTGGTTGACTGGTAGACAATGTTTCTAGGCATTAAGTCCGCCATTTTTACTCTCTACATTTGTATTCTGTACTCTGTAAATTCTTAACAAATAAAATAAACATTTAGGAGGAAAGCCTAGATTTTTTAGCAAATCAGTACAAGTTTCTGAAATCCATTCAGTAGTTTTGAGGTGATCCTAGAACCATCAAACAGACAAATGTATTTTTTTTGTCTTTTTTCGTCACAATGGATTATAGCTATTAAAAAAAAACTTTACAGTCATTTCATCAAAATCGCACCAACCAGGTGAAGATGTGGTTTCTGATGGTACATGTCATGGTCACAATTTTGCAACAGGCCAAGATGCAAAGTGGAAAAACTTGTTGAATGTCAAATACCTAAGTAAATATGAGTTATATACCATTTTTCACACAGTTCCACCAAATCTCAACTCTTACCACACATGTTCCCGCCAGTGCTGCAGAGTTTACTTCCTACTAACTATGCTGCAGTGGTGTAGGATGTAGCCGGCTTAAATCTTGAGCCGCAGACGTCGCAGACAGATTGCGGAGACATCGTTTGTATGGTAATGGACCTCATTCGCACATGAGATACGCGGCCTGCAGTGAGAGTTATTTAGCCGTCAACGCGAGCAAACAAGTGGCAAGTGGCAACTGGAACTCGCAATTTGTAGTTTCGAGATGTGCTGAAGTAAACTAGATTTAGGCTTGAGTTTGTTAAACATCCCGTCATTAAAAGTAAATACGAAAATCTAAAAATATCTACGCATTGTTATAGTGAAATCGAAGTCAATTGTAATACAGTATTTTTTTTGCAACAATCAATTGTGATAGATAATATATATACTAAAGCTTCTGAATACATAAATTTTGTCTGCGCCCCTAAAACTACTGAATGGATTTTAATAAGTAGTTATAACAACCAGTACGTCTACCACATTTTTTTACGCGAACGATATTGTTAATTTAAAGTGGCAACTCGTGGTAGGCGAACTGGCCTAGCGCCTAGTGGTAGGCGAACTGGCCTAGCGCCTAGTGGTTTGAAGTTTAGCGGTTTTGTTTTTCTCATGAAGTCACTTTTTACTTAAGACATTCAAGACTTATTTGAAATAACGCGGTCAAAGTCAATGTTATATGTACGAGTATTAATCAAAGACAAAAGTAAAGGTCTCTTGTGTGGTTAATGTTTTACTTAAACAATGAATTAAAGTAGCCTCACCAAAAATTTTTTCTAAATGAGGATGGCCAGCCCCGTAATTCGTTTGAATGACTGGGCTTGTCAGCTTCATATCTGGACCTCACGACCGCTTTCCATCAGGTGGAGTGAGGTCATCTTGACGGGCAATATAAAAAAAAATTGTCAATTTATCTCAGTTTTAGTGATTGTTATACGTAGAGCTTCTCTAATCTGTAATGACGCGTCCCTTCACCGCATTTAGTAAATAAATTAGCCTAAATACTGTCCCACTGCTGGGCAAAGCCCTCCAACATTGAAATCAAGTCATCGCATCTTCATTTATAAAAATATAATATGGACGCCTTAAAAAAGGTGTGGGGCGCATTTCTGTTAAGACAAGCTCTACTCAGATATTTGTAAATACGAATTAAACATACTGATAGCTGATGTGTGGACAAAGAAAAGTATGCAGTTTGGTTGAAAGAATAGCTTAGATAGAATAGCTGGTCCCTTGAACCCCGGCGACAAAGCAGGATCACTTATCACTGCGCCAACGAGCCAGAATGAACAAAGTCTTATACTTAAACGTGTTAATATACTTAACCGTGAATGTCGTTAAGTACTTAACGGTAATTTGGTGTAATTTTTTATCCTAGCAAATTTTACCTGTTATTTCCCAATAAATTTCTGAATTACCGTTGAGCGATTACAGCGATGGAAATTCTAAGCAATTGTTTGTAGGGCTATTTTCGGTGTTGTACTTGGTTTTGTATATTTTTGACTTATATCAATAACGAGAACGGTTCACACCAAATCATTCGACCCCAAACTAAAGAGAGCATGTACTTACCTGCTTACTTTGAGTGCCACAGAATGACAATCATATTGTTTGCGTTTTTCTACCGCTTTAACAACGGTAATTCAGAGATCGTCGTGGCATAGGGGTTAAGCACCCTAACTCGGACCGTGGATCGTGTAGTCCCAAGTTTAAATCTGGCCAGTACGTCTACGAGTTGCCACTTTTAATTTATTGGGATGACAAATAACATGACACGACAATGTCAAATCCCAATACATTTTTTTACGCGAACGATAATGTAAATTTAAAGTGACAAGTCGTGGTATACGTACAGAACCATCATTGTATTCATTGTAAAAACAATCCGGAAAACCGAATTAAGTCTCCCGCGATAGAAAACATCGATAAAAAATTAAATCAACCCGGATAATGGCGGAAGCCTCTCCCACCACCTACCCCGTTGGGCTCTGATACCATTTATGAAAAGTGGGCTTCTAAGTGTTCCGTTCACCATGAAGGTCACTGGCCTCTAACTTCCCCATTTGGAAAATAGTCCTGATGGTATGTTATGTTCTGTTGTTACACAACGAGTTCAGTTCTAAATAACGTTCTATAACCGCGCCACTCTTGATCGACAGTACCAGTAGCATGGTCACACTCTAGGCTCGCATAAGTCGCATAGTCTTGTAGAGTTCGGTTTTTGCGATGTGTTCTTCCAACCAGCTGATGTTGTGGTTTCCTAAATGAGACACGATATGGTGTTCTTTAACTCGGTAAATGTTCTTGCCGAGTCGGCAATGCGCGAGATACCTTATGCACATGGACCTAAAAATTTGCTTGTCACCAGGTGTTCCACATACATTTGTTTCCCTGCAAACATTGTATAGTTCATTATAACCCACAAGTAATTCAACAGTGGTCTCCTTTCTAAGGCTCCTTTTAATAAATGGATTAAAATATCTCGTCCACGATACAATTTGTATAAATGGTACGCCGCGGTTAAGACGACTCTTGAAAAATATCCTTTTAGTCTCAAGCAAGCAGCCTCGATCCCGCATGGCCGTTAATTTAATAGCTCGTTTTCTTTACCGCGGTGGCTTTAAACGACTGCACACTCGGCCAGCGACTAATTCAACCTAAACAGCGAATGAGTTCAAGTGTACAGCGGATGCCTGAAAGCAGAAGCCTAAAAAGTAGATGCAGAAAATTTGTCCTTTATAAATATAGATTGAAAAAAAAAACAATAATTTTGAATTGTGAAACTTGAAAACTGCCGACTAGAAACTGCTTAAGACCGAACCCTTGATTTTGTTCTCTATATGGAAGTCAAATCATTCTATAATTACCTAAATGTTATTGATAATTGTATTTGATCTGTACGTCTACCACGAGTTGCACTTTATATTCACGATATCGTTCGCGTAAAAATTTGTATTGGGATTGGACATGACATGACAATGTCAAATCCTAATACATTTTTTTACGTGAACGAAAATGTTAATTTAAAGTGGCAACTCGTGGTAGACGTACTGGTTCTTAAAGGTCGTAAATGTCAAAAAATCCATAGTTGTGTTAATATTGCCACAATGTTATGTTGACTGGCCTGTTGGCGCAATGGCAGCGATCCTGCCTTTAGCGCCGGAGGTCGTGGGTTCGATCCCCACCCATGACAAATATTTGTGTGACAAACATTTTGTATTTGTTGTGTGTCTGGGTGTTATGATCTATTTAGGTATGTATTTAGAAATATTTAAGTATGTTTATCAGTCTCTGACGCCCATATTACAAGCTCTGCTTAGTTTGGGGTCAGATGATCTTGGTGTGAATTGTCCCAGATATTTATTTATTTAATGGGCTGGCCACGAGCAACACGCCAAGACGATTTCTATTGTAGAAATCGTCGTTAGCGCTTGTGTCATCCCCATACATTTGAACGATTTCTATTATAGAAATCGTCGTGGCGTGTTGCTCTTGGCTAGCCCCCCAGGACATCAATTTTATGTCAATGCATCGAGTGGATAAAAGTCTTTGTTAAATTTAAGAAATTACATTTATGGCTTTCAAGAACTAGATGAGCCAATGTAAGAGTAAAATTAAATTGAACCTGTGTGATGATAAAAGTTCAATTTAATTTTTCATCACGAGGTTATTCATCCTAAAAAAGGATAACTGTAAAGGTGTCAAGATAAGTAAGTCGTTTTTTTTGTAAAAGCTTCCTTCGTTATCTTCCCTAGCAGAAGTAGAGAAGGTTCTCTATCCGGGTACTCTACTTGTCCAGTTTTCTCCACTTAACAGAGCGAAGAAGTAAATTAGTCATAATAATCTGTCTCATAGAGTTGAAAATCTAAATATTTTTCCGACACTGCTCGCCGCTCGCCCACCATCGCTTACGCAGCGCAGCTTATTATCTGCAGATTTATGCATCGCCCACGGCTTACCGATGGTTTTACACTCTATTGCTGGTTAAAATTGTATTAACTTTGAAACTGAAAAACTTAACGGGGTTCAAGTTTAATAAATACGTTAGTGGTTTGATCATTAAAGTTCTTCGGAGATAATCACTGTGGGTTTAGAATAATTTAATGTAAATTTTAAGTTTTGTATTGAAGCTTAGCGCTATTGTTAGAGGGTGTTAATTTTTTTTACAATAATTTGACAGCTACAACAGTTTTTATTCAAGTACATTTTCCTTTGTATTACCCTTACGGCTAATTTGAAATGAACGGTGAATGTTTTTTGTTTTGTCAGAATGTCTCACTTCAGGTCCTGTTTGCTTTTCTATCCATGAGCACTTGAACCTGAGCTTACGTAACGGAAAACGAAACTTCGTATTTCTTTTTAAAGTGGAGTAGGCCAGCCCATTGCGAGTGCGCGACGTTATTAAGACCTATCACTATTAAGGTCACTGGTGTCACTGCGAGAAATCGCTTCAGTCAAGAAATATAAAAATGGTGCCATGTTGGTCCAAACTTGTTTTTAGAACATAGTTTTATTAAATAAATAGAAATATGACATCTTACACCAAAGACGTTAAACCCTTAGCAAAGTATCGTTTGAGTTAAGGCGTCAGAGCTCATGTTTCAGAGGAAACTGGTTCTTATGATCCGTACTGAAGAAATGAAAAAAAAAATCAACTAAATCTAACAATACACAAGGAGTCAAAACATTTGTCATGTCTGTATTATGGACAGCCGTAAGAATAATTATTAGGAACTTTCTTTGACCAAAACCAAATCCCGAAAATTAAAAATAATTGTTGAAATCAGGATCGATTGCTGGTTCAGAAATTAAACATCCCCAAATGTAAGCCGCATAATTTATTGCTTTTATTTATGTGTATTTAGTAATTATAGGCTTAGATACTTAAACATTAAAGTTCATGATTCAGATGTAGATTGTTAACGTATCCTGCGCCAGTCATGTGAACGGACCGGCCACCATGGTTTGTGGTTTTCCATGTGACGTCCATTGTCGTCGCATCTTTTTATTCGCAACCAGCATTGTGCGATGTCTGATGTGAGTACTCGCTTTCCCACGCCCGCAAGTTGCATACAATGATACCACTTGAATGTTGTACCTACGAGTATAAAACGAACTCGAATTTACTCATTAATAAAAGTAAAGCCGTCAAGTGATGAATACCAGTGTATAATTTAAAAACTAACCTCACCAACTTCCAATTGATAGTTATTAGATTCCATCTGTTACTTCTGTTACGTAAAAACATGCTGAAAATACATGTGATTACAGTTTCAAATTAAATTTACTGATTTCAGTTCAGTACCCCCATCATGATTTTAAACCAATGACAGTCGCTAACGTCCATGTTAACATTTTTGTATGGGATTTCGGTACAGTGGCTCTATCTAGTGATTAGAAATGGAAATTAAAATGGCATTACACATTGATGAACTCAACTTTCGTAGCTTACGTGTCGGAAACTCATGGTATACTGTTTGTGATGCGCCTGCGATGCGCGAGCGCCAGTAATGAATAGAAATTAAACTGAAAATGTTAAACAAGTTGTTGTAGTTAACTATTATAGTTTAGGTGACGGAAACTTATGGTAACATAAATTGAAGCCTCCGATGATTGTACAATTATATGGACTTATATGATACTAGCTGTCGCCCGCGACTTTGTCCGTTAGTTAGGTTAGGTTATGAAGATATGCAAGTTTCATACAAACTATCAACCCCAAAAACACACCCTTAGGGGTCGGGTTTCGCAAAATCCTATCTTAGTTAGCACGTACGTCCTAAAAGGAATTCCTATGCAAAATTTGAGACTCCTAGGCTAGCACTTGTAGTAACGAAGTTTCATACAAACTATCGACCCCAAAAACAACCCCTTAGGGGTCGAATTTCGCAAAATTATTTCTTCTCATTAAGAAATAATTTTGCGAAATTCGACCTTGCTTCCTAAAAATTTGAAACTTCTAACACTTGTAGTTTTTGAGACTTCGTGATGAATGAGTGAGCAGAATAACATCTCAGTGTAACATACTTAAGTTACGCGAATAATGGCGAATCCGTACATTCTAGAGCATTATAATCAAATGAATAAATATCTGGGACACCTCACACCGTGATCATCTGACGCCAAACCACAAGCAGTTAGTAAAATCTGAGTATTGATCAAAAATCTCCAAAAAAAAACTAATATCACATTTGGCAAATAAACTGTGAAGTTTTCCTGTGTTACTGGCACAGTCGATAGGTGTACGGGCGATGGTAAATTATGACAATCCAATAACTGGTTAGATGGCTCGGCCGGCTCCCAAATTGTTCGTGTCGAGGGTGCCAACTCCTGGTACAAAGCGGCTGGCCTGGCATACGATCACATACGAGTACTATCTAGTTACATACCGGCGGCTTGGGCACACGGAAAGCGATCGATTTGCGAAGCGAAAACTTGCATTTATTCTTCTTAGATTTTTCTACATTTTTAAAGCACCCATATTTCAAACTCTGTATGTCTACCATGAGTTTCCGTCTCGTGAACTCGTACTTGTATAGTTGATTTCAGAAATTTGCATAGCATTATTGGTTCCATTTCTAATTACTAAGGGCTCTGAAAGTCCATACAAAATCGTCAACGCAAACGCTAGCAGCTGTCATATTGGTGTAAGCTCCTGTCAGACATACTGCTAAGTACAAAGTGTATTCTTCTGCTAAGTACAATAGTATTATTAAATATATAATATAAAGTATTTATGAATTAAAAAACTGTTAATCATTAGTCGTCAGAAGCCGTCCACAGTATGTCAAGGGATTCTAGAGCCACCTCGATTTCGTACGGTTCAGTTGCTCGGAAGTTTACTTCCCAAGGTATTTAAATTGGAGAATTAATTAAGAGTTTTAAAAGTATCTTACTTAAAAACTTTTAAATAAAGGTTAGAACTATTTTAGCGTCAATTTGCTGATGTTATAAACGTTACTTAGTGATCATTATTATGTACTCGTATGTTGAAAAAACTATCGGCGCAGTCAAAATTATATTATTGCATTCAGTGGAGAGTTAACTAAGGAGTCAAGGGACATAGCCCCACTTACGCATGAAGTAACTCGATGCAATGTGCAATTGTTGCAATAAATTGATCAAATTATGGCCGGCCTTACTGTTGAAGGTTGTCGCACTCTGTTCCCGTGGTGAATGTACTCATGTAAATGGCTTTTGATAAAACGACGTTATCCTGCGTTGTCCATGATTGTTGATGACTAAGGATGTGCCTCAGGCACTATCATAGTTTGCAATTGCACTGAGTAACTAGATTGACAGGCAAAAATTAGTCACCTACATTTAAGTTAAATCAAAGCTTTTTTATCGTAGCCACTTTTAGTGTGGTCAATTTGTAGTCAAAGCAGCCATGAAACTTCACAGAGATTTCATTATAATACCATCAATAGGGAGGGAGAGGTTCTT
The DNA here is from genome assembly GCA_947369235.1 of Udea olivalis. Classification (NCBI taxonomy): domain Eukaryota; kingdom Metazoa; phylum Arthropoda; class Insecta; order Lepidoptera; family Crambidae; genus Udea; species Udea olivalis. The sequence goes on along the minus strand of OX376345.1, from coordinate 8,371,631 downwards.
AAAAACAATAAATAGATTACATTAACCAGACAAATATAAGCCATGAAAAGCCGTGATTGCGTGCTTTGTATTATACTGGGTGAAAACAAAGCAGATCACTTTTACAAAAAGAGAGATATAAAAGAATTTTTATGAGCACTTTTGAGTGCGTGCCGGCGATATCGTTAATCCGCCCCTGTGTTACACTGTAATTTTATGTTTCTCCAGATTATGTTCAAACTAGCGTAAATACCATTCTATAAATAATTGGTGAAATATCACATTGTATCAACTTAGGAGATTCTCAATAGATTTAAAAAGATTAGTCTAATCTAACGAGACCGTAAATGAGCTATTCGGTATCGTTCGAAATATTTACAAATGGACATAAAGTGTATGAATAAAAACTGAATCTTCCTTTTGAAATATTGTGTTCATTGATTGATGCTTCGTGCTTCGGAAAGCTTGTATGATAGTTCCGCTTGCTGTCGTTAGATGGCAGTCGTAAAAAAAAACATTTTAGAATCGCACAAAAACTGACAACTGGTACCAAGATAAGTAAAGATAACAATTTTTTTTGATAAAGACTTATCTTGAGGTTAGGGCAAAACATTTGTATACAAATGTAAATTGCTTGATGGCGAACATAGAATTTGATTATCATTAGGTGGTCTTTTATCAACATTGAAAACCTAAATACGTAATTTTAGGGCACGTATACCATGTAACAAACCATAGATATAGTTAGTTTGTTACATGGTATACGTTACATATATAAAAGAAAGTTTTGTTAGTTACACCAATTATAACTCGAGAACGGGTGGACCGATTTTTATGATTTTTGTGTTTTTAATTTGTCTACATCGGAAATAGGATAATAAGTATTAAAACATTGGGAAATTGATGAAAAAAAAAAAAAAGAAAAAAAAAATCCATACTAAATGTTCACAGCTGTCAAGCATTTGCCAATAACTTTTGACAGGACTAAGTTTGTGGGGGCTGCTATATAGTGTCATATATAAACACGTTATGGGTAGCGTAAGCCAGGAACGCCCTAGTTATGACAAATTGAATGTAACGTCCGCCGAAAGTACCACTCCTGGCGGGTTCGGATGTTGGTGTCCACGTGACTGCATCCGGCGACCTCTAGCCCAGTCACGTGACACCAATCTCCGTTGCCGGGGTACAATGAATGCACAATTGCACACGTAGGTAGCCACGTTGCGTTGGCTTACGTTGTTGTTCACGCAAATAGTTGGGCGAATGCTGAGCCCAGAAGATTCTAGTTCAAACAGTTGAGAGCAACAGCAATTTTAGTTAATCAGCTGTTTTACAGGTAACCTAATAACCTTACCTAATTACATCAGATTTACGAGACAGGTTCAAGTGTAATGATGTGAAATACATTCCTAAAATGGCAAGTTTAGACGCAACAAAAGTTTGGTGCCATTGAGTATTGTAGATAAGTATTTCACCTGAAATTATTTTTCACAAAAATACGGAAATTCTAAGGTCTAAGCAATTGCTAACGGCTACTTTTCTGAGGGACTACAGAGCTTGTAATAGTTCTCATATGGGAAATCTGGCGTAAGTACCTGTTGAACTTGGTGGCAGATTGTTAGTACCTGTTGAATTTGGTGGCAGATCGTTAGTAAAGGTATAAAGAGCGGGGTTACCTGCCACAAGTTTATGTATATGCTTAATAGGTAACCTTAAATATGACTGTAACAGTAACTGTAAGTACATGATGTGTTATGTAAGGAAATGAATATTTTTGTGTTTTTTTTTGATCAAACTCGTAGCGTCATCATCATGTTGGCCTGATCCATGATTTTGCTTAGCGCCAATATTGCAACACGTAAACTACTTGAACTTGTAAAACAAAGCACTAGTCATGATATGGACCTACTCTAATAGTTCAAAGACATAAACTGAAATGGATGGTCTTAGTTAGTTTTTACACTCATCGTAGACTGGATAGATGTCTATAAGCCATGACTATTGATGAAGATGTTTTAATCAATTTAAACATTAGATACTTAATAGAGTCTGAGCCAAATATTCACCCATATTTGGATGGCCTTCATTAAGTAATGTTTATATTGAAATGGTGAAAACATATTCTTAAATTTCCTAACATTGGTTTTAACGCCGTAGTTATTAGAAATACTTGAAACAGTTGTGAATGCCCTTGGGTTGACTAGGTTTTTCTCAGTTTCAACATGAAGAGCGTATTGCCTACCTAATTCAATGCCATTTCTCAGAACTTTGAGCTTATTTTAATCGCACGGGATAGATTGAAATTTAGAAACACTATTCAATTGACAGCTTGAATCAATTGAAATGAATGAAAATAAAAAGGTAACGTATTTTAAATAAATAATTGACAGAGTTGGAAACTTTCGCGTAATCCATTACCGGCTACAAATCCGAGCGGACGGCGAATAACGGATGCACGTTGTGAATTTCCGAATATTTAACTGACATTCCGTCAATCGACAAAACAGATTCACACTAAAATAACTCATTGGATTTATGGAAAGTGCAGGTGCCGCGCGAAATTGACGAGATGTTTGTTATGTATACTTTTGAAATTGCAACGCCTGTTATTCTGCGTTCGATTTTTGAAATTCGCGGTAAATATTTGTTGCGAACTGGCTGTTGCTACGAAATTGTAGACAAAGTAAAAGGTTATTAGATTTATAAATAGTAAGTATTATGAAAAAACAAACTAAACAAAGCCTCTAAACAGCATTAGTAAGTTAAATCGTACTTGTATCTCTTCAGGATAACGTAAAAAGACAGACAGTTAATCAGTGCCTGTTTGTGGTGAATATTAATTTACATATCAAAAACACAGGCTCAAAGTGCAAAACAGCTAGGTACCTTACCTATGCTAAATCCCACTAAAAATGTTTTGCCATAACAAACTCATTAGGAACTATACTACAAATCCTCCATCAAATTAGGGAGGTGTATTTTATAACAAACTGCATAGGTACAAAAATTACAAAATTTAATTATTAAAATTGTCATACATCACTGCATCTCATAAATGTCGTAGTTCACAGTATCATACAAGATTTATAAAGTGAAGACTCTTTTGATGCTTGATATTTAAATAACCGTGAATGGTTTTGTTTGAGAGATCATTAAATTTCATTCCTCTTATAACGGCACCGCGAACTAATAGTGTAGTGGAAATTTTCTGTGCGATATTAGACTTTATTTCTTGGTGATAAGAGGTATGTGTGATGTGGGATGAAGTTGACAGCGGCTGGTCGGGATTGGGACGGATATATACGTTACACGTGATGGCACGCGGCTGATCGTCACATGCTTGGCCATCAGATCTTTTGTCGGTGCGTCTTACAGACGTTCATCATGAAATGGTAATAATAGACATCATATTGAAACTTACTAGACTTTTATAAATGGTTAAGTTGTCAGGACATTTTGGGAGTGACAATAGCTAGTAAGTACCAGCTTTAACAGCTGGACAAATGCCAATGGGATGGTCATTATTGAAATCAAGTTATCGCTACAATTTATCGGTATTTCCGTAATCACACATGCTTGCTATATAAGGGTGCGTGATCACAAACCGAAATACCCTCTGAACCCTCTTACCACGCTGCCACCTTCTTCCTCTACTTCCTTAAAAGTATGACGTAAAGTCAACCTTTTAAAGAATACCGTCTCGATGTAAGCCTATTAATTAAGAAGCTCATTATTGAAATAGTTATGAAGCTCTAAAATGAGAGTTACCAATTTATGATCAGCATTAAAGTTTAGAAACAATTCGCCGAGCGTCTCAACGCGAGTACAGTACGATTTCGGTTTAAACCGTCAAGACTCGGCTAACCCCTGACATCGGAGGTGGTTTAATGACTTCGGGCTGCCATTGTTTACCAAAACAATGCGCGGCGGGCGCCGTCAGTCCTGCACCACAGATGACGTGACCTTTTTAGCTCTCAAGCGAAAAATGTTACTTTAAAAAGGTTTAATTAAGCATCGTAATAGCTGCAGAAGCGGCACAGGCTACTGTTTCAATGCTGGAAACTGGAAGAGTTAATGACCTATTAGTCTATTGTTGCGTACGGTATGCGATGAAGCGAATATGTAGACGCTTAGTGGTATCATACACTCTTCAATCTTCTTTTCCATCTTTGTGTAGAAAATAGTGTATTGGTAAATGCTCTTACCATATCATACTTGGACAAAATACTAACGCTGGGTTTCTTCCTAGAAAATGTTCCAGCCTTATTACTATTTGAATACATTTGATCACAATTAGATTTTTATATATAAGGCGTTGCACATACGTGTGTGTCCACCGCAAATGTCTGTCTCAGTAGGGGCCCCTGAAAATCAGCGCCTGGACCAACTAAAAGGAACTAAAAGGTTCGGTGACTCGTTTCTTCGTCGTACCATCCAGACATGGAACGCTCTTCCAGCACATGTGTTTCCTTCCTCTCCCGGGTTCTTCAAGCGGGGCGTGAAAAGGCATTTCTGCAGGCCTTCAAGGCGAGGATGGCCAGCCCAGTGATTCGTTTGAATGACTGGGCTTGTCAACCTCATATCTGGACCTCACGACCGCTTTCCATCAGGTGGAGTGAGGTCATCTTGACGGGAAATATTAAAAAAAAAAAACCCCTTAAAGCCCAGGCTGAATGCTGAGTGAGGTCCTTATATTTTTTGGGCATCAGGACGTCGCTGGCTGATGGTATTGTTTTGTCTTGTTGTTATTTTGTTTTATTTTTGTATGCTTACGACCTAAGTGTTTTTTTTCTCTCAAATGTAACGATGTCCAAAAACTTAATAAATGCTTTCTATTCTATTCTATTTGCAAAGTATAAGGGCTTAATATACATATTTTACGCTGTTGTAGTGTGGGTTGAGGATTCCCAAAGGGAGACGTTTTCTGGGGAGGTAAAGAGCCTGTCGTATTTTGAGCACATGAATCAACTTTTTAAGCGCCTAATTTACGACATTTGGAAAATAATTTTGACTGTTCAATACATATGAAACATTTTGTAATGCACATGCCTTTCGTATTGACATATAATGAAACATATTTGTAAATGAAATCTTTTTTCTATTATAAAATGGTCACCTCGATTTACGAAAAAGCCTTATCGTGGCTAATCTCTAATTTAAGCTTACTATAGTTAGTTGCAGAAAGAAACAACCAAAACGTTAGACATATATAATGGTTTAGTTAACACATAATGAACTAGTACGTGTACCATGAGTTGCCACTTTAAATTTGCGTTCCAGTTTGCGTCAAATATTCGAATTATGATTTCGTACAGCGCCTCTGTTGAGGCGAAATGAAACCAAAAAAACGGTAACATAACGTAGTAATAGCATCTTATAACCGTTTTTTAGTTCCATGTCGACTCAATAGTGGCGCGCTCTACGAAATCCCAATTCGAATATTTATTATACATGTGTGCTGTGGCCGGGCGTAATTTTGGTGACGACCCCGACAATTCATGGACTGTCCACTAGGCTAACGCTCGGGGCGTGACGATAAGCCATGTCAAATGTACGAACAGTAAACTCCTCATTATTTAATTAGGCTTTGCATAGGATCGGCTCACTAAATATACTACTTTCGCCGTATGCTGATATATCCCTGAGAGTATATAATTGTCAATTATAGTGATGTAACGAATGTAATTTAATCGAGTTGTCACAGGAAATGGAATCGGATTTACAGATTTTTAATTTTTAAATAAAGTCTTAATAAACGGGTTATGGGTAATAGGTTATAGAATAAAACGCTGTATCTCGAAAATAATAGTTAAAAAATAGCACATAAGGCAGACGCACTCATACTGATGCGAATGACGCGATTACAAAATGGTCGCTCCTATTCATCGATTTTTTGTCGATTCAGTAGTGTCAATACACTATTGAATGGCGTTCCTTTTCACGCATCAGGCGCTGTAAAGATATATTAATTTATTTTTTTTACTTCATTTATTAACAGTTGATAATAATAACAATAATTTACTTGATAAGATTCGAAAAGGCAATTTTTATTTATTATCCAAATCACAAACTTTACAATATTTTAGTATAAACCTACCTACTGTAATCCCATACAGTGGGATAAGTTAATAGTTTTTAATATAACATTTTCTTTTGCCAGTTTCTTTTCATTTAGTTTGAAATAATATGCGTGCCACGGAACAATGAGACCTGTCAGGCATATCATCATTTAGTGAAAACAGTATAGTGAGTAAGTACATGAGAGTTTCTTGGTAAGAACAGAGTTCCCAAGTTATTTGTTAAGACTGCTATGTTACGAAGAAATGGTAAATTACGTAAAAAAATCAGCTGATGGATATAATTAAAATGAAAGGATCTGCAAGTGAAAATAAAAACAAAGAATCCCCATAATAAAAGCAAAAGTAAATGCCAGATGATCCTGTTATGTTTCTCAGATAATTTTACAGGATTTGTCCAACTTAAGCTATTTAGGTCAGAAAATATCCCTTCAATTAACTTTCGACAAATTAACGAGAGAGAAAAATATAAAGGCACGGAGGGAATGCGGTGGGGGAGGGAGGAGGGAGGTTCAGAAGGGAAGAATAACTGGATCGCGGATAATTAATGGTTTCATTTATGTTTCTGCACTTGAGAGTCTTGATTGTGCCGACTTAGGCCGCCTTTTTACTTTTTTCAAACTTTTAAACGACCATTGTTGAGCTGAACACAAATTGAAAATGGCGAACCTTTGACACTCCGTAAGTAACGGGTGAAATTCTTAGCTTTGATATCCATTCACCTAATAATTTTCCGTTCTCATTCAGAACTGGCGGCCGACGGAAATAAGACGAAACTGCAGACAGTAGGATTGTTCTATCGTTTGTATTTTCTTTTATAAAAATAGCTTCCTGTCAAGCTTATGAGTACATTTGTAAAACAAAACTGTCCATTTTCTAACTTAGGTATTTACGACGGTACGTAAAATGTAAAAAAACTATTTTTTCTTAAGGCGTCGTCGACCACAAAGTGGGAAGAATTAGCGTATCAAGCCTCTTTTAGCTTTTTTGAATGTTGACAATCCAACGAGTGTGCTGCTTAAATTACCTCCATGAACCATGGTTTCATGTAGATTTTCGTTTAAGAAATAAGTAGTAATGAACAGCTACTAGTTAAATGAATTAAAACAACCTATAGCTTCAAAATACAATTGCATTTTTTGGTGAAGAACAATTTTGGTCTCTATAATAATAAACACAGTAGGTACCTACCTACATTGCAAAAATACTAGGAATAAGGATAAAATTGCGCTTACACTCTTAAGGTTACAAATAGTTTTAGAATCCTTTAAGGAGCAAAGTGTACATTATTACAACAAGATCCCAAAAGCCATTTGTGACTTACCACTACATAAATTCAAAAATTACATTAAAACAGCTTTAAAATGCTACCATATTGATAAAAACGCCTAAGTGTAAGCTCTCTGCTCGATGCGGGATTAGATCACTCTATTGTAACAGATATTTCATTGTAAAACCTATTTAATACTTAGTTTGTACTGACTAACAATTTTTTCGTTTTGAATTGTTTAAATGACCATAAGTTTATATTCTTTTATGTTTGTTTTTTTCCATTTTTTTATATTCCTCAGATTAGACACTCAGTAGGTTTATTTGTATTTGTTAAATGACATGTTTTTCTTTACTAACGCCTGTTCTAAGTAAGTCTAGTTTCTAGCAAGTCTAGTCTTCTCAGGAAGAAAGAACTCCGAAGCGGTGGTAGAGTCGCATTATGTCTGTATACTGTGCATTTATATATCCATATTATTATAGTATTTATATGTATTATTTAATACATATTTTGCTTCAAATTTGACGATTTAAAAGTACTTACTGTTAAAGTCTATAATAAATATATACTTAAAGTTTTTTGAACAAAACAAATATAAAACAGTGCTTAAGAAACTTCTATAAAACAGTGCTTAAGTAACATTAATTAAGCCCTAAAATTTATAGTCATCTATTGTAATTTTTCTAATGACCAATCATAATTCGAACATGTCCTGCTACGCCACGGAAAAACGGTATGCAGATTCGTTTTCGGGATTCTATCTATCTCTAAGTCGATATTGTGATTCCCAACGCGATCGTCCGCGTCACGATCTCGTAACCCTGACCCCGTGAACCCAAATGTCAAGAAAGAAGATCTACGCGCGATTCGGACCTCGATTTATGGCTGTTACCGTTAAAAAAGATTTTGATAGCGCTTTTAGGGCTTACCTAATAGACTAGTACTTTACCACAGGCAATAAAACTCGACGCGATCGCAGCAATTGGTGAACAAATCTTTTTCTATCTTACGAGTACTTGGCAACTGAATATCGAAGTAAGCCGTAAACAGACAGAATATTAAATTGGAAAATGATACCAGTTAAATCATCATTTATGAAGAAATCACAAACACAGTAAAGTAAAAATGCTTGATGGAGTAATCAATTCGATCAGTGCTTACATATCGGTAAAATCAGCATACAAGGGATGGCTAGACTTCTATTTTGTAAGAAATAACTGAACGCCCAGTATCGTGAAGATATGATGACAGATAAAATTGGGAATAAACGCAAGGAAATGTGTATTAAAAAGGAAAACGAGAGAACCAATAAAGATTGCAAGATATCTGTCGATGCATATCACCCACAACCTTCTTTTGCTTTGGAAGTCTATTTAAGTCTAGTAATCTTATATCAACAAGAACATCACGTGTAGCGCTTCATTTGTCCAACAATAAAAACAAAATAATGACTTTGAACAGATAATCGCCAATCAATCGACGCTGTCATTGTAAATAAGTTCTAAATTAAAAAGGTCCTTCAAAGTAGAAGCAAACTGTTACTTCGTTAATGTTGCCATTTACAAACAGAATTAAAAGCTTAAAGGCAAATTAATTTCCCCGTAAAGCACTCAGTGCCAGTTTACTCAGAAGTGGCACTTTAATGGCAGTTAATAACATCCGGCTTGTTGACACATCCCGCCCGCTAATAGCATGTTTTGCTTATTCCTAGAGACAATAGGGATTTTGCTAACTATTCGGGAAGCATTTTTATTTTCCAACTAAAGACAGAGATTTTTTTGGGCCCTAACTAAACGTAAATCGTCCTGAAACAAATTCATGAAGCTGACATTTGGGAATTACTATCGTCAAATGGCTCGTTGGCTCGGTTAAAAATGATCCTGCCTCTTAAGCTGCAGGCCAGGTATTCAATTATACATACCGGTAAGGTGTCGGACGTGACCAATCAGACAAAAAGCTTGAAATGTGCAATCAAAATTCCTTAAAAAAAGATACAGGCCAGTCCGTTAAAACCGCAAAGTGGGAGTGATTCCAGATTTGCAAGCCTCTGTCAACAATCAAAGTTTATAACAACAGCTACAAATACTTATCTTTTTTCACTGGTCAGCAACTTAATAAATTAGTGAATATATATTGTTTACGCAATTTTAGATCATAAAATGAAATGTAAAATTGTTCATTAAGCTGTTAACTGTTAAAACAACTTGAAATTATGTTTTTAGTAAATAAATAAATGTCGGTACTTATGCGGAATCTCTGTTGTTTACCATAACTTGGGTAGTGAATCCTCTTAGGACAAAGTTATGATTTGTAATACAACGCAAAGATGTGAACAGAAGCCTAAAGCAGTTACTTCAACTCATCATACTTAAAAGGATTAGAGCATAATGTCATCCGATGTACTTATACAACTTGTGACGTCGCAACTTCGACGTCCATAATTCTTGCGAAAATGTTTTTCACGGCCTTACCTATTTTAAATAGTTGGTTAATGGGTACATCCTTAATTAGAAACTGTACAGAGTGAATCGGTGGGTCTTCTTCTGATTTAATGAGGAGGGAATAGTGTGATCCCTTTCGCTCAAATTTAGCCACGCCCCCCAGGCGGTGAAAATCAATAACATAGTCCAGAAGTGCGTTCGGTTTCCTACCCTGCTGACGCAGGTTGCTGTCCTCCAAAGATATCCATCTTCTCTTCACAGCGCGATGCAACAGTGTTCCCACTTTACCCCCCGTCCCGTAACACGATTAATACGATAGGCAACTCGAGTTTAAATCACTTAGAAACTTTTTCGGATGTGCACGAACTTTTGCGATTGAGTGGTTCGCGAGTGATATTAAACACAATTTAAAGCTTTTTTACGACATAAGTCTCTGGCGATGCTAAGTTATGTCTTCAAACACATGTTTTAAGAGAGAAAAATATACGAGTAACGTGTAATTCATAGCAAAATAACACACATGAATTTCTAATACTATTAGTATTTACTGAGCGAGAAATTGTATGAAAGGAGAACATTATGCACGATAACCACAAACCAAACAGAAAGCTATTTTCCAAGAAAAAATATATCTAAATAATCACGCACCAGATAAAACCATTCCCATTCTGCTAGTACCTTTACGAGGGTGGCAGGCTTTTAGTATAATTAATAATAGTACAACAAATTCCCCGGTAACGTGTAACAGAAAGCGAATTCCCGATAATTGGCATAGATCCCGCCGGTAAGTTTCGCCGGGACGCGCACCTGCATTAATTACGAGATTTAACGTCATTCCGCCCGCCCATTAATAAGGCATAAACCCACTCCACTCCGTTGTCTTTGTGTGTTTATTAAAACCGAAAGATTAATTTGATTGGTGAATTTCGAGTTAGTTTGCACTGTAGACGATAGTTGGCGCCACTGTCTCTTGAAATACTTCTTAATTTTATGTCTTGAATCTTACACTCAAACCATAACATGACTAAGGCTTTGTTTTGAGTTATAACTAGTCACTTTGTAAGTTCCAAATTTCATGTAAGATTTTGACATTATGCTACCAATTTTAAGAGAGTTGACTGTTTACAATAGCTAAGGCTATTAAGACTTACAGATTGGTGTAGAATTGTAAATCATTGTAGATTTTTCACAGCAAAAAAGGAATTAGTAAGCTTGTAGTATTTAGTCCTACCGAACGCCGATAGCTGGCGCCACTTCAAACTTATTAAAAATGGTATGGACATGTACTTGGTATTGGACTTAGAATTCATGTAAAATTCAAATTAGTAATAATTATATAAACCACTTATGTATTGGAAACAATAAGGCAAAAATATTTTGATAATTTATTTCAGGTCTAAAATAATAATGCTTGTACCTACTTTAGAGGAACATACTCTTAATATGAGCTCTGCTCATTTTAGGACAGATTAACGTGTAGTAAACTGTACTTAATAGTATTTTATAACTCAAAGCCTATCTCTTGTTTACATTAAGCTAAAACACAACAAAAGTTGACAAGCAAATTGCCCCATTCTTGTCTTTGTATGTTTATTAAAACCGAAAGATTAATTACGATGCCGAATTTTAAGAATTCGCAACTTTGTCGAGTCAGCCCACCGGAATTTAATTTAAAAATTCCAAAGTATAACGAGACAGGTGAACCGAACTGCTAAGCGCGTTATGAATTTCGCCCCACGCAGTAGTTTCGGGAATTTTTGCTGGGAATACGGCGAACTTTGCGGATTATCCTTCACTGAGCATTCGTGCAGTATGTGTAAAAAATAACTATAGGATCCGTTTCGCACACGCGTAGCCAACTTTTGTGGACAGCAGAAAAAGTTTTTTAAACATATAGCATTACAGTAGGTAGGTACATCACTGTTGAAATTGGTTGGTTCGATTCCCACCTACGACAATAATTAGTTACTTGGGTGTCGTAAGTTGTCTTACCTTACTTACCTATAAGTACTCGTACCTACTGCAAGTTATACCGAGTGATTTTGAAAAAAACAACATGGCATACTCAGTATGTGTAGTATTTAACTACATATTATGTTAGTGGCAATGAGATTATTTCAGTTGACTTTAATTTTAAGGTTTTCGTACAAAACTGCTGAGTGTCCCACTGATTTTGTATTGAGACCTTCAAATTAAATGAATACATTTTATTTTCACTAAGATTTCTTCATCACTTACTGAGTACTTACCTATGATTTTTGTAAGTCTTTTGATAACCATCCGGTAGATATTTATGCCAGATGTACGCAAAAGGAATCCTAAAGCAGGGCGCAATCGTGGACACTTTTGTGTCTTGTGTCAGACACAAGCTACCGATGAATATTTGATTTCAAATCAGTATGAAATCATCCACTCCCTGCGCAAACGTAAACTGTGTCCGATCACCGCTACAGAACACAGCAACTACGATTACCTGTGATGGTGCCGTGTCGGCAACGAAACGTGTCGACGTTTGGCACGTCATTCATACCCACAATGCTTACTTTAATTTGTTTCTATTTCAAAAATTGCATTTGAGCTTTACAAGTATTTCCAAAGTTACCAATCCGCTGAAGCAACTAAAATCAATAAAATGTTTGGGAAAAATCTGATTGTTTTGACACTTGTAAGTACATTTTCGGTGCTTGACAATAATGTAAAGATGTGAAAACGCAGAACCATTTAGCCGTCAACCCATATCGAAAGCGGTGTGTCTTCTATCGCCAAGCTATAAATGTGTAACGACTCTATAGTAAAAAGTAGTGATGGGAGTGATTAAAATGTCGATATTGTCATTGTTTCAACACATTATCCAGATAATTAAAAAACATGGCGTATTTCGATATCTTGTTTTATTTAACAATAGCGGTACTAAATAGTGAACAACAGCGCTATCTAGGATCCAGATCCTAAGTCAGCACAACCTGAGCCACCTCCAATTGCTATCTGTGTTTTATTTTTTATGTTTCATAATGACGTTTGTACCGTTGAAAACAATAAACGCATTTTATTTATTTACTTACTATGAAAAAACAAAAAAACACTAAATAATGACTAAATAGATACGTAACCTAATTTAGTTTAGCCATATATATTAGATACATATCTATTGTCTTATGACGTCATCACTTTGTCTTAATATCTTGATATTAAGACAAAGTGATGACGGTCTTGACCGTGGCACTCGTAGCACGTTAAATTCAATCTTTTCTAGGGATGTCTATGGTCTTCTTACTTACAATGAAAATACTGCACTACGCACTACGCACTTCGAATGGAAATACGGCTAAATTAAAAAAACATGCTTGTTGTGTCGTCAGGACGGAAATTATGATCTCTGAGAATTATTTTCTTTTTGAGTGAGCAGGCTGTTCGCAGAAATGGAACAACGTGTGTCAATCTACAACCGATCCGCAAAAAATAAGATAATAAGATAATACTAAATCATTATCTTAATACTTAGGCCAAAAGAGCCCATGTACCTATGTACGCTTTTCTAATTATGATACTGAGCAAAAATATTTGAAAAAAGAAAGTAATAGACCAACCTTAAAATCTTCATCTGATGGACTCTCGCTTTCAACAGATTCAGTTTCCGACTCCACACCTTTTCGTATTTGTTCTTCGAAACTTACTTCGTCATCTTCACTCATTTTTTCATGTATCTATCACAATTAAAGCACAAGAAACCATAACATGGTCTATACCCTCCACACAGAGAGCTTTACTATCTCACACTGACCTTGATGCGCTTACGTCTATGACGTCACAAGGAGGCCCAGATATCTATTCGTTTTGTAGAGACGCGATCTTTCAATATCGATATCAGTACTAACCAGAGTACCTACATACTATGTGTGTATTTAAAGTGTAGTGGAAATACGTAATATTATTTATATAAACTATATATTTTTCAAACTCAACGTTTCGATTAGAATTAAGTGTTTTGTTGAAAGTTTTGTGTTTATGGATCCTTAAAAACATATAGTGTAGCCACATCACTAGGCGTCTTCTTATAAAGACTAGGGCACTTGGGACAGTAAAAAATTTTTGACTATTGCAGTTTTGCTGTTTTAAAAATAAACAAAGGCTTCTATTAAAATATAAATGTAACTTTAGGGTTTTAGGCAATATTGAAAGCACGCACAAAATAAAACAAAACATTTTTTTGTATTTTTATTACTGAACTTTCTAATTGGACATTGTCTTCTTTAAAAGACGTGGCGTATAGAGCACGAAATTGTTTTTCTTCTATACATGTCCGTGGCGGTCAAAAGGACTTGTGTAAATTTCAGCAATTTCAGCACTTAATTATTCATAAATCACATACTCTACTGTGAAACCAATAGGATCCTACTTAGTGTTTTTAACGACTAGAGTTCGGTAAACTTTGAGAATATTTACGTAGGTAACTTTACAACACAAATTACAATGCGTTAATGATTTTATTGTAAGATTATTTTTTATCGTAAAAAAAGCAAGAAGTATAAGTGTTAAATTTGTGAACACTTTTCAGTTACTAATACACACATCAAAAGTGTCTAGGGATCAACATATATTTTTGCAATAACTTTTCTCCTGATTGATATTAATTAAAATTTTCTTTAAGGATTCATCAAATATAGTGTTTTCGTTTGTCTACAGTAACGATAAACCAAGTCACCTTTGCATTAATAAAGAAATTTGCCATTTTCCTAATAAAGGGATTTTTGACATTTGAACCACTAACATTAAAGTTCGAAAAAAAGACTGAAATAACAGTTCCATATTCGACAGAGCTCTTCTCTGTAGCATATCCCATGCATGCTCAATCGGGTTCAAGTCTGGCGACTGAGCAGGCCAGGGCAGGACATTGATGTTAGCTGCGGCGAGAGTCTGTCTTACAACTCTTGCGGTGTGCGGTCGTGCATTATCATGCATTAACTGAAATAAGGGACCGACTTGCACTTGTAGAGGAACGATGACGTCTGATACAATCGTCTCAGCATAAATTTGAGCGTTGAGGTTGCCTCTGATCCAAATCAACTCAGTTCTTCCGCCGATCCAAATACCCGCCCATACCATGATGGTTCCACCACTTTAAGGATGGACTTCCTGGCAGGATTTTAATCGCTGTAGGCGTCCAGGGGTTCTCCAGTGTCGTATACGTCTTGTATCCGGTCTCATACCAAAACGAGACTCATCAGAAAAGCACACGAAACGCCATTGTTCTTCTGCCCAATTTCTGTGTTCAAGAGCCTATTGATATCGAATCCTACGATTGTGCATTGCTATAGGTGGTACCCTTAGCGGTCTTCGGGAATGAAGGTTCACTTCATGCAAGCGGTTTCTGACTGTTTGGTCGCTAATTAAGTTCCCTGAAGAGTGATGAAGCCTCACGGCTAACATCATGGCGGTTATTGTTGGAGCTCTTCGAGTTGTGATTTGAATGTATCGGTCTTGTCTCCGTGTGGTGCAGCGCTACCGTCCTCCATGGCACTCAGCCACGGTACCAGTGCTTCGGTAACGTGTCCAAAGTCGACTGATAACACTCTGACTTGTATTCAGAGCTAAAGCCACAGTACGTTGCCGGGAACCAGCTTCTGTCATTCCCACGGCTCTGAGCATTTCTTCCCTGCTTAAATGACGTCGCCGCTCCATAATAACGTTGGTTTTAATCAGTAGTAGGGAAACAGTAGCACTAATAATGTCTTCAATGCGTTGTATGTTTTTATAGGGAAAATATTGACAGCTGATTTTCATCTTTTACTCGAATTTGATTGACAGTTCCTGTTTCAAATTATGAAATGCACCAAAAAGGATCCATATAAATTTATAAAATCATAAATTTATTACAAAGCCACATCTCAATCTCAAGAAATCCGCATAAAAATGCTTGATCCCTAGACACTTTTGATGTGTGTATGTACAAAAACAGACATCAAGAAGTTGCTGCAGCTATTTAAATTACCTATTTTTTAGAACAATATCAAAACACTTTCTTACACGTTGGGTTACATTTCAAAGTTTTCATACGGATCCTTAACGTTTATGAAAAATTTATATGCCTATGGCAATCAGGGATAATATAGCTTTCTATCAGAGAAATATTTTTTGAAATCGGCTCAGTAGTTTCGGAGATTACCGACCTCAAACATACAAACTCACAAACGCTAACCTTTTTATAATATTAGTAAAGATGGGTAGTAGGAGGAGGCAAGTTGACTGTTGCCTCTAGTGAATGGAACTCTCAAAAGCAGTTTCACTTATACCGCCAAATATGATGTTAGTATTTAAGGGCTATTCCTATGAAGTGCCACATTTTTAAACAATACAGTTTAATTACAATGTTTTCACTTATTCACTCTTAATTAAAGTTACATATCTTACTAGCCCTTGCCCGCGATGCCGTATGCGCTTAAACGTAAAAACCCGCTCTTCCCGTTCTCGTACGAAATTCTCTCTTAGTACTCCTCCACACTCTCCAAGAACCACTTATGTTAAATTTCAACTTTCTAGGCTCACTATGACGAGTAATAACTCGTAGGACAGTAATTTGTATTGGCAACATGTACTTACATCTTGTGCATAAAAACTCAACACTGGCAACCCAGGGTTATCGAAATCCTTGTCCCAGGTTCAATGGCAAGGCAGTGTCGTGGCCCGTGTACCCTGAATTAATTAAGAGCCTTATCCCTCCCATTAATGACCCGGACACCGGCCAACTTGATTGATTTGGGCAAACACAACCACCTTCAAAATCCCGGAATTAATGTCAGGTGCCGCTCGCATTAGTTATTTCGTGTTAAAAATCGCTAGGGAAATTTAAAATCCATTTTAAATAAATTCTTAGGTAAAATCTGTTCTTCTGCACATTTTTAGTTAGCCTTAACTCTGGTAATAATTTTTTTATGAAAAACAAGATTGAAAAGGACTACCATCGAGTTCTTGCCGGGTTTTTTTCTATTTATAAAAACCTCCAAACCGGTGGTAGTCACATTATATTCATTTAAGGTATTTACTAGATATAGTAGTTATATTTTATTCACGTTTATTTAGTAAAACATTTTTGCTAGTAATAACTATTTGACGTTTCATCAGTAAATACATTTTAAACATTATTCATTTCAAGCGCTTTTTTCGAAGTTGGATTTCCTCGTCTGCCATTATAGGAAAATACGTCTTCTAATAACACTGCTAAAGCTGAGAGTTGAAAGGCTGTATTTTAGTTCCTGCTGTTAGTAAGGTAGGCTCATCAGGATGCTGTTGTTTAGCCAGATTAGATCCTATCTGGGTTATCTGGTCGCCATTGTTAAGCCTTTGACTGCCGAGAATCTAGACACTATAGAAATCACATTGTTGGTAGGTCACCGGTTACCTACGCGGCAGTTCAAGTTGACTAGACTAAGTCCCGAGTCATACAGGGTCGGAAAACCTCTGACGATGCTCGTATCCTTAGGGTGCGGTAAGTAACAGTTAAAAACCAGGCGTCCGCATACTTGCTACTAAGTTGTATCAAAAAAAGAATTACATACCTCAAAATAAAACTAGTCCAAAGGATAGCCAATTTTCATACACATAACGCAATTTGAGAAAAAAATCAAATGACTGCTTTACTGATGGCCTACTTTGGCTACGTGGCATCGACATTACGATACGGAATTATATTTTCACCAAATTTTACCGACAAAGATGTTGTTAGCAGAGCTCAAAAACAGTGTATTTATTTATTTATTTATTTATTTATTTGGTTCACCAGTAATTGTTATACTTTAACATTAAATATACAGGCTTACAAGTAATTTAGGTCTAAGTGTACAATAAAAGTAGGTAAACACTACATGCACAGTGTTTAAGGTACTTTTAAGCAATTTTATAAAATTACATACTTATGTCTAAATCAGTTTTCAGTCTCACAATTTCTTTAACTGAAGCTTTAACTTATTAGCAGAGGTGTGAAGGATATCAATTTCATTTCCAATGCTGTTGTGAAGTTTGCAGAGCCTCGATATAGATCGATAAAGAAGGTTATTGATGCGGGTTCTAGGATATCTGTAGGGAATTTTGAAATTTAACTTTGACAACAATTCAGGGCAATCAATTTTTCCATTCAAAATCGTATATAAGAATATAATATCCGCAGTGTTCTTTCTAAATTTTTGATATTGATTTGTGTATTCCGTACATGTATAATTTGTGCCAGACAGATTCATGTAAACCGCACTTCATAGGGCTAAAGCTCTATACAGCTTTATACAGGTGCATACGGTTCCTTGTTTATACATCTACAAATGTGGCTTTTTCGTGAAAAATAAAAACATTTGTACTACACTTTTCACAAGCGTGAACGACATAAAAATAAGATTCTTTTGATGCCGAATAAAACCGCTTTGTTGAAACAAAGTAAGTTTTGTAATGCTCCTCGTATTTATAATAAACTTCCATACTGTATTCGCAACATTAATGATTTAACCATATTCAAAACAGAACTCCACGATCTTCTTGTTCTTAAGTGCTATTACGCTATCATTGAATTTTTGTTTAAAAATTATTTCGTGTCACCCTTTTTTTTTTTTTTTTATATTGCCCGTCAAGATGACCTCACTCCACCGGATGGAAAGCGGTCGTGAGGTCCAGATATGAGTTTGACAAGCTCAGTCATTCAAACGAATCTCTGGGCTGGCCATCCTCACCTTGAAGGCCTGCAGAAATGCCTTTTCACGCCCCGCTTGAAGAACCCGGGACTATAAGAGGAAGGAAACACATGTGCTGGAAGAGCGTTCCACGTCTGGATGGTACGACAAAGAAACGAGTCACCGAACCTTTTAGTTCGGGCCAACAAATGTTGAATTGTGTGTGGGTGACGCCGTTGTCCAGCACGCGTGGTACGGGAGTGGAAAGGTGAGGGTGGGATAAGCTGGAATAACTCGTCAGAGCATTCCCCATTGTAGAAGCGATAGAGAACACTTAGCCTGGCAATGTCTCTACGCAATTGGAGAGGCTCAAGGGTCAAAGTTGCCTCTGGGTTTCCAATAATACGGATATCACGCCGCTGCAACCTGTCAAGAGCTTCGAGTAGGTATTTAGCGGAACCGTCCCAGAGATGAGAGCAGTATTCCACACACGAGCGAACTAATGTCTTATACAAGAGACAGAGCTGCTCAGGCGTGAAGAATCGTCTCACTCTGTTCAGGACTCCGAGTTTACGGGATGCAGTTCTAATGACGCTCTCAATGTAGTCCCGCTGGTTTAGGTTGCTACGAACATCCATGCCAAGGATGTTTAGGCTATTCTTAATCGGTAGTGGGGTGCTCTGAAGAGTGGGATGGGAAAGGAAAGGCGACGCCTTTGCTGTGAATGCACACACCTGCGTTTTCTTGGCATTGAACTCGACAAGATTGCATGCACCCCATTCTGAAATGCGGTCCAACACTCCGTCAAGCTATACCCTGGTTCATATACGAGTATGCTAGCACTTTTTTGTTTGACTAATGCATATTTTTATGTGCATAAGTAGGTGTATATATACCTACTACCACTCGTCTGCTACAAGCTAAAGTTTGGGTACAACCAGTGTCAAAACACGTATCCCATAATAGTTGCGTTCTTAGCTTTCTTGTACTTGTCAGCAACTTAAGGTAACGCAGACTTTATATACAAATTTTGCTTACTAAAATTCTTGCAAACACTTGTATATATACCTACTACCACTCGTCTGCTACAAGCTAAAGTTTGGGTACAATCAGTGTCAAAACACGTATCCCATATTAGTTGCGTTCTTAGCTTTCTTGTACTTGTCAGCAACTTAAGGTAACGCAGACTTTATATACAAATTTTGTTTACTAAAATTCTTGCAAACACTTGTATATATACCTACTACCACTCGTCTGCTACAAGCTAAAGTTTGGGTACAATCAGTGTCAAAACACGTATCCCATATTAGTTGCGTTCTTAGCTTTCTTGTACTTGTCAGCAACTTAAGGTAACGCAGACTTTATATACAAATTTTGCTTACTGAAATTCTCGCAAACACTTAACATTGAAATAAAATAACATTCTACGCGCAGTTTTAAAAAACATATATTTGATAGAAAAGAAATGCTGGCCGCAAAAAAAATAAGATTACTGAAATGCTGACTAATCAAACATTTTCTAATCAGACACGGATTAAAGTTGCAAAATGTTTTACCCCTACTTTTTACAATCAAAAGTTGCCATGAAAGTTAAAAGGCTCATAAAAAGGACATAAATCTCAGCGGCAGTTAAAACTGCTCTTAACACCATTATCTATTTAAAATTTTTGTTTAATTATTTAACCACTCTCATAAATGTGACGTCGTAAGTGAAGAGCCAATAACAAGTTTTATGGCACTTAGGATATTTAGTATGTTTATTAGTAAAGCGTGAAAGTTTTTGTGATTGAAAGATTATTTAAATATAAACACCTAAGAACGAGTAGGTAGTCGACTGTAGAGTTCACGGTGACTGTGAAGTGAATAAATCAATATCTCGGACTTCTTACATCAAGAGCAGGTTAAGCTAAGCAAAGATTTAACTACAGTTTTCAAAGACTGACATTTCATTAGGCTCAACACGTACCATACAATTGTCTCACTCTTAAATCGTATAAAATTAAATCCTGCTGACTGTAGTCATAATACAAAAAAGTTTATGAATGGTAATAGAACTGTAGTTTAAGTCATTACAGTTTTAGACTGCCGCAACTAAACACGATTTATTAGAACGGGAAACGTATCCTGTAACGGTCACGCGAAGCAATAAAACCGCGAAACGCTCCCAGAGTTCATTTCTTTTTCATGTGAGAGTGCCTTATAAAATATCCCATAATGCCTAAATGCATGTTGCGTGCTCGTTCCACCGCCTAATAACCCATAGTTTAAAAACAAAGCGCTATACTAAATTGAGACAAACTCATTTGTTACCTGTTGCATAGAATTTTGCAGTAAATTCCGACAAGCATGTTATTATAAATATGCAAACTACACGTTTTTTTTTCGTATTAGGGCGACCTCTACATTTCTGATGCAATAACTTCGCGTTGCCTGCAAATCGAGAAGTTTCTACCTTGAGTTAACAGGTGGCATGCCTTACGGTTGGAAATAAAAATATTATTTTTTTAAATATTGCATTTACTGCCGAGGATTGGGATAATTTTGAACAGAAATTAACTCTAATGTCTAATGTTTTTTTTTGCCTGATATAAAGGCTCGATTTTCTCACCGACCACATTCGACCCACGAAGAATTTCTCATAATGTTACCAATGGTATGGTAAGTATAGGGTGTAACAATAAGAGAAATTCCATTTCCATTTTACCATTGGTAACATTTTGTTAGAACACACTAGTATTGCCAAACTATCGGGCGTTTCAATATTAAAAGTTTAACTCGAGAAATGCTAAGATGTTGCTTGCTTTGCAGATAACTCATGTGATGGCACCTTTGGAGCATGCTTTCTGATAATTAAGATATCTATTATCTGAATTAATAGAACCTAATAGCGCTAGTTCATCTGTATTGATAATCATAATCATTCTTTATTCGCACTACACACATGTGAAGTTATACAAATGTAAAACTAAAATGTACATAGACCATTAAGGGTGTTGCAAAGAAATTGATATCTACTGAAAAATATTTGAATTAAAAATAAATTTAGTATGAACTAAAAACTAAAATTGGTAAATACAAAAAAAAATAACAGTTAACACTTAGGTATAAGACTAAATAATAAACAAAGCAACAGAAAGAGAAAATAATTAAATTAACATTTTATCTTCGAAATATTTTTCCGAAATACTTTGCGATGAGAAGTGTTTTAAGCATAATATCTTCAAATTCTCTTTATGTATTTTGGTAAATACACTTTTGTTGCCACCAGCGAACATATGGATCCATTGCGATTTCAAAACTACGGAAAGCCTATCGATTACTAAAGAGCTTCAAACTAGTGTAGCTACAAAAATAATTCTGTCACAGCAAAAGACGATCACACTGGCCAGTTAAACTGAAATAAAAAAACACAAACAAATTAATTGGGAAAATAAAAAGCTAGAGCTAGCTATTATAAGTCTTGGTGGTTATGGTAAATTCAATTAGTGAGCTTTAGGTTTCGTGCACACGGCGTGGCACGTGCGATCACGTGACTCGCACGTGGACTCGCACCGTAATACAAATTGTGTTTTAATAACGGAATAGAACTGTTTTTATCGTTATCCAGTTGTACTTGAGAGTATTTCATTTTATTTTTCTCCTGGAATATTATTGAAACTTGTCTATTTATTGCTTATTGATCAACGAATGAAGAAGTATCCCAAAATAAAAACAAATGCAAACTCAAAATTATAAAAAAAACGCTAAACATTAAACGACTCACGACTTTATCCCAAACGGGGTAGTCAGAGGCAAGTGACTGTTGCCGTCATGGTGAACGTAACACTCAGAAGCACACTTTTCACGAATGGTATTAGAACCCAACGTGGTAGGTGGTGAGCCTTCCGCCGTTATCAGGGTTGATTTGGATTTTAATAAATGTTTTCCATCACCGGTGAGTTAGTCGGGAACTCGGGAAAGAAACAATGAACAGAAAGATTTTTAATTCTGACCAGATTTGAACTCGGGACCACATGATCCGCGATCCGAGTTGGAGTTACTCTTTGACTTAGCCACTAGGCCACGACGCTAACTACCTACTACAATTTTATTAATAAACTTGATTGCGCCAGAAATGTACAAAATCATTTAATTAACCTCAGTCACACCTCACATTTATAAATCTTTTTTGAAATAATATAATAAAAAACTGCATCGGCCGTCGTGCTCAAATGAAAACATTTCAAAAAACAAAGTATCTCCGGCGATCTATCGGTATTCAAACAAAACTAACTAAAGTAAATGCAATATTCAATATTGCAGGCAAACGGGAAACTCGATCGGTATCAGTCAATACGCAACTACGCATCCTTTGAAATGCGTATTTCAACATTAGGTACCGGTCTTTGCAACTACGCGGCCCTCAAAATTCGTATTTCATAATATACCGGTCTGTGTTAGGGATTTGTTTGATATTACAGCGGGATTAATACCCAATCTTTTTTCGTTATCTGCCTATCCTGAGATTATATTATACAATTTTCTACATTAATCAGGAAACGATCGTTAAATGAAGCTCTCAATTTTACAAGACTTTTTTCTGAGATTTGTTTTGAAGAAACCTTTATTTATTAGGTTGAGGGGGTTTTTGATAAGCTCTTAAAAGATCAGCAATGAAGTTTAGTGGTCCTAATGAAAGATATGGTTTTTACTCTATCTCTTTACTTTAACCCTAGAACCGTACCCTGGGGTACAACTGAAAAAAAATATTTAAAATTGACTATAACTTTTTTGTTTTAAAACGGATCTTTTCGCACCGGCGCGTATTTAGGGGGGACGGGGGGTCGTGTCGAAGCATCAGTCGGGCGCGAGTCCTGTTAGCGTGCGGTCGTGGCAACACGTGTGTGGGTTACTCCAGCACCCTTGGGTACATGCCTTTGGCTATGCATCTACAATGAAGTATTAACGGTATTTTAGAAAAAACACGACCTTCTAGTGCTCCATCCTCTTCAGATTCAACATCTTATAGATGTTGATTTTGTCCCAGGTCAAAAGACCGTAAATCACGCACTCGATGTTAAAAATGTAAAAGTTTTATATGTTTAGAGCAACAAAAAAAGATTTGCCAAAATTATTAATTTAAGTTTGTTATTTTATTGTTTAATTATGTAACGTGAGACTGAAATAAGTGCCATAAAAGTCAATGTCTGTTGATTATTAAAAATTGTTTTCTTTAACGGGGTACACTAGAACCCCTGGGTACTGTTATTGAAAGTTTATTATGGGTACGGTTCTAGGGTTAAGTAAATTAAGCCACTGACGTACCTCCGGATCCTTAAAAGTTACTAAAAGCTTAGCACCCTACAAATATAGCTGTCACTATTCGTCTGATCATATTTTGCATGAAAACATAAAGCATTAAGGCCATACTTTACTTGTGCACTTAAAGTGACAACCCTGAATCCAGAAATGAGACTTTTCAAATCCTTTAAACATCATAAAAAACTATTCAAGGACAAAGTACGAGCCACCGGTGGCTGTGTGCCTTTTGAGTAATAAGATTAGAACAATAACCGCATTGGTCTAAAAACATTGTTCAATTATCGTACAACTTTCGATGGTTCTCATTGTTTTGTCCGCCGTCATAAGCGTAATGGATACTTACATAAACGATTTGTCACAGCAAATGATGGCAGTTGCAGTAATTACAGACCGCCTGCTGTAAAACTGCATCTGTTGTCTGTAATAATATCCTTGTGGTACGGACTTAAATTGTATGCAATAAAGAACAATGCACTGGAGGCTAGAATAACAAATAGTTTGTTAACAATATTGGATTGTGTGAACAGGGTAACTGATTGCAGAATGAAATCCAATTGTGAATAAATGCTGTATTATTATGACACAATTTGAATATCCATAACAGGATAGATTTTAAATCCAGAATGAAAATGTTGAGTGTTTCTAGTCTTTAAACATGTAGTTAGGTATGTCGTAAACATTGTGATTATTTTGAAATCCATTCTCCTTACCAAATAAAATTTTGAACTAATTTTTTTCCGGTATATTATCGCCTTCGTGGCCGAAAGGTCGGCGTACTAAGCAAGAAATCCGGTTTTTTTTTAAAATCCCAGATGGAACAAGAGTAGGTACTTTCGGATTTTTCCATATATTGCCCGGGTTTAGTGATCACCATGACCTGCTTTTGATAGTGAAAGCCTTTGTCCAGCTGTGGGAGAGTTTATAGACAAATTTGTTCGTCTCCTTCTTTTTTTGGTTCATTCTTATAGAATTTGATTAAATGTCTTACTATACAGCGTTTTGCAACTGGATATAGCTACTTATTGTTTTTCTACTAAAGTGTATTCTCGATTTCTGTCCATAAGTTGGAACACTTAAATGGTAAATATTCTTGTGTTTCTCATTTCAAACCTACAATAGCAATTCCTTAAGAAAGTGGTATAGTGCTCGTATAAACAATTTTGTGACAGAAGACAAACACGTAAACCCCACTGTGTGATTTGTTCTAAGAAAAGACCCACAGAAACCATTCACGTATGGCACAGATTTTCTTTATAAATATTTGTACAGTGTTGAGTGTTTGATTACATATATTTACGTTAACATAATAATGAAACTCGTGGCATTTCGTATGACTTCTCTGCAGTTTAATTATGTATCAAATTATATTTTAGTGGTAATTAATCCCAAAAGAACGCTGACACGGCACTGTATTTTCCTTTAATAACAATATGCATTTCTAAATTACTTAATATTTCCTAATACGTCCTCAAGTACGTTGTTATATACAATTTGTTTTTTTCATAAATAAATAAGTAAAACTATTTGCATGGTAAGGACAAAATGTCCTTTTGTTCCTCGTATACAAGGTAAGAATTTAAGCCAAAGTGCCTTCCAGCAGACACCTAGACCCAAGCCAATTAAAAACAAAAACGTTTCCTGTACTGATCCGACCGGCAATCGGACCACAAAACGCAAGTCAAGACAAAAAACCGCGCCATAGCGCACTACGCCAATCGAGTCGTCTTCGATGGTTCGTATATGGCAAACCTAAAAACAAACAAACAAATCTTCGTCACATGAGCCCATGACCTTCGGTGCTACAGGTGAGATCTTTATCTATTGCCCCAACGGGCCAGTTAAAAAGATGTCATAAGGACCCTTTTACACCGTGCATCCATATCCGTGGCTCTCAGAGAGTTCCGCACTCACATGCGCAGTTACACTTCATTTATCGTCAATTTGGACAAATTGTATTTTCGTCGATGGCGCTTCCCGTGGATTATCTTTTTTCACCCACACGTGTATTTTGAATGTGAATCCGCAACGTTATTGTTCGATATATCTGTTTGTTTCAGTGTTTGTGTTGGACTTTATAAAATTCAATCGCATTTCGATTACTCTTGGTTCAGATCGCAATTTCTATTGTTTGCAAATCCGTGTGTGTTCCGTTGTTATTTTTGATCGGCCATTTTTGCACCTGTATCAGCATGGTACTCGTATTTCACTCGCGTAGTTGATTAGTCTGATTATATGTAATTAATTTGCATTATGGCTAGCGGCAATTCTGAAGGTAATTTGAACTACCGCTTGTTGAGCAGTTTTTTCAACTTTTTTAATAGAGTACCTATTAACTTGTTTTTTTATGGTACCTTTTGAATAAAAAATCAGCAGGTTATCAAATTAAGTTTTGCTTTTCGGTAATGATTAAGATTAGACAATACGATTTCAACATTTTCGATTCTTCATTAATGACTTCAATTAATTAAAATGAAAATGAAAATAACCTTAGATCAGTAAGGCTTTTTAAAAATTGTACTTTAAGCATGACAATATTAAAAATAATACCTTCATGCTGGTTATTTATCAACCGTAAAAACCTAGGCGGCTGGTTCGCCAATTATTTAATGCTGAGTAGCCATTTTTCTTTAGTATTAAAGCTGCCAATTTGATGGAAATATTTAGACTGACGCGCGCTGACGTCACAGCGCGTATTGCGCACGCAGACGCGCCCGCGCAGCGCGTCATGCTCTGCGTGTCACGATGTCATCTCGGAACTCTGATATACTGTTGAGGGTCACTATAATAATTATTACAGTGGTTTAAAATAAACACATGAAATAATTATAAACGCGCGTTTTTTTCTTTTATAAATCGAGTTAATGGAATGTTACTAATGATACGTCGAATCATGTTTCCTGAAAATTCTCAATTTGAACTCAATATAACATGGTATTGAGTTCAAATCCTATATAAGACACTTTAAAAAAGTGAAAATTCTCGATTGAAACTCGATAGGAAAATGTAACATGTAAAACTTCAATATAGCTAGTTCGTGCTTGTAAACAGTACGGTTACTGAACCACGTCAGTGGTTGACGCTATTTTTTGATTTCTGAACGTCTGAATTAAAAATATAAGCAGGCGTGCACGGAAGTGTCGTAGTTACACTGGAGAGCAAGAGAAAAACAAAAAAATATCAGGGATCATTTTCTAACACCAAAATTATCTGCTTCCAAACTAACTATCAGACGCTGATAAACATACATCAATATTACAATCGAACCTACGGCCACTAGGTACCCAATGCTCCTAAATGCCTATCTACAATCATTATAACAATATAAATACCAAACACATATCATTATAAATAACTGAATCTCTTTGTTTTACTGAACAGCTTGCGTAAACATTTCAAGTCGACATCTAAACAGTAAACGGGATTATTCGAAGTGATTTCTGCGGTACGTTGACTAGAGTAATGTCATTACAGTATTAGAGACGACGCAAATCTTTTGAAATGAAATCCGCGACACATTGTTATGGTTGATTTAAAATTGTTTCCGTGCGTCACAGTTAGCCCATTTGGCGGGTGGTGGACGTCATGTGACTGCGGATAATTCCGTTATTTCTAACCTGGATACTAATAATTAGTTGCTGCTAATATGAACAGTAATAGTAAAGTAAAATAATCAGCCTATATACTGTTCCATAGCTGGGCAAATGCCTCCATCATTGAAATCAAGTCATTGCTACGATAGTTTGGGTATTGGCTCAATCACCACGCTTGCCAAATGCGGGTTAGTGATCACAAACCCGGGCTATGATTCGAAAAAAGAACAAACTCACTTTGCCCGACCCGGGAATCGAACCCGGGACCTCCGGGATTCGGGCCGAGCTCTGAAACCACTTGGCCACGGAGGCGTTTACAGATATAAATAAAACAGTTATGAGATGTAATAAATAAAATATATATTTAGGACAACATACGCCTAGATCATACGAGCCCAAACTAAGCAGAGCTTGTACTATGGCTGCCTTCAAATATACTTAGATGGTTTTGACAAATATTTGCCGGCAAACAAGAATGCATTAATAACTTAACTGTCCACATCACAGACACAATAAAAATAACAATAGTTTGTATCATATATGACTCAATGGACAGTGAAGTTGTTGAGTATATTCAGAAGTCTCTTGCGCCGATATTACAAGACCTGCTTGGGGTCTAGTATTCTTAGTTTAAGTTAACTGGGATACGTTTTTATGTTTTATAAGTTTGAAATGACTGACTACGGATTTTTTCAAAAAAACCAGCCTTTAAGAAAACAATACTATTACATATTCCATTATCATTCTTATAAACATTACTATATTCCTATGGTAATGTTTATAACAATAAATAAACCAAAAAAATATGGAAAAATACAAATAAAAATATTTCCAGTAGTCTCGATATAAAATTGGTCGACTATTTCTTATTTAACTTACTCGTTTTTATTTTTAGAAACTCGTGAAGATAATCTCTCGAATGTAAGCGAACAGAGGATTGTTGGATAATATTTTTATCCAACCATTATTCTACTAGACATTAAAAAGTAAATTATGCCAGCGGCTCTAATAGAAACGTAAACATACTGTTCGGTATTTAAAATTATTGCTCACATCATGTCACATAGACACGCATTGTGTAAACCTGTTTGAATCATTTTTTTTTGTTAAGAATACTTTTAAATGAGTCTAGTTTTTTTGGGAATCTCTCTAAATCTTCGTCTTTTTTTGTCTTAGCAATATTAGAATTTCGGTACTCAGTCGCTGTCTAAACATATATTTGTTAGATCGGGCGTGATGCGACATGTCATGATCATTACAATTTGGGTGACGTCAATTTGCGTTATTGTCTAGATTTTCTTTTGCTAGTTTTAATTCAATATTAGCAGTAATTAAGTGAATAATTGATGTCAATGCATTCAACCAACATCCATAGTAGTCATAGTTAGTAAAATCATGAACATAAAGCATTACCAGTAGATATTTTATTGAAGTAATTTAGGAGAAACTACTCAACTTCGGCAAAGCCGTAATTGACCGGATAATAACCCTCTTTCTAAAATTTAATAAATGTTCATCCTAATGTCAACTATCTTTTGAGCGTCCACCGCCTAGCACTATTATAAATAATGATTCAAAATAATGTTGGTAATCAAATTAAATAATATCAGTCATATTTAAAATTATGAGTAATACACAATTCCAATTATTTCTGACACATAAAAAAGTGAAGGTCTCAGTGATCAAAGGAATTGTGAGTTTTGACAATTTCCCTCATACTCGTAAGTTTTTTAAACGACCGATGAAGAAGATACATAAAAATAATAGCAGGAAAAATGAGATTCTAAAACACAGCGTACAGAAATTAGATATATTTTAGTTCTCTGAAGTCAAATTGTAAGAAAACTCCCACAGTTGGCATATTCCTCACACACCGAATAAAGAAATTGAAAAAAAAAGACAGAGATACTACTGAAATAAAAAGTCTAGGTTGATAAATTTGTGTGTGAGCGGGATAGAAGCTGAAAGGTTGGGAACATGTGAATGCAAAATAAGACAAATATTTATTTTCAACTCAATTTTATGTAATTATTCAAAATATGACCGTTAGTGATTCAGAGACGAACATTTAAAAAAAATTCCATTACAAATTGTATGACCCAGTAGAATGATAAGTTCCATTGTTCCACCATTGTCAAATGTTAACGATTGCAGATAAAAAAGAAATTAACTGAATAGGACTGGCACGTTGTCTCCTCAACGATGTAGACATGATATTTTTAGAGCCTGACAATTATCGAGCTATCTTTACCGTTAGTTAATTGGCAGTCCTTTCACTGCAGGGCATATACCGAGGAGAATTAATTGACACAAAAAGTATTTCATGACATATCCTCTCAGGTAATTGAAATTAAATTTCTAATTGAATTGGACAGAGATTTGATATTAAACTGTGTTTTTCTGAGAATTTATGTTGTTTAATCACACTCTTTTATTGTTTTATGTAAATGTATATAGAGGAATGTGGCTTGGGTTAAGTCCTAAAGTGAATTGATCAATACATCGACATTTTTTGTTATTGTTGATATGTCTCATGGTATTAGTGAGTTTCAATTGCACAACAGAATCACTTATATTGATTTGAATTTTTAATCTAGTTGTTCAAAATAATTATCTTAACTGTTTGAATACAAAGTTAAGAATATCTATAATGATATGAATTCGTTACAACTAGTGAGTAATGTCTATGTTTTCTCGTGATAATCTATAGTTACTTACAAGTCGACGAAATACCGCAAGCACTGACATGTTATTAGGAAGGAATTTATTAAAATATAAATTTAAATTATTTCGGGCGTGTGTTGAGACGCGTCTCATTATGTCGGAAGGAGGGGCAGGGGGGAGGGTGTGATAAATGAGCGTATTGGAAAACGCCTTGGCACGTCTCGCGTCACGGTGACGGGATATAAATGAGATTTATATTGTCTGTTCACACCTAAGTCTATCTCTCAACCCGGCCTGATAACCGATCAGAGGCCTTATAACCATTTTTTTTGATACCTAGCTGTTCACTTTATGGTTTAAAAACCAGCCGGTTCTGTCTTGTAATATCATGAACGCTTGAAAGATGCAGTGCATTGTTTACAGACATTTCTCGTAATTATGAGAATAAATCACAACATTATATGAAAAAAGATTGCTGTTTAAAAATAAAACCACCTTAATTAAACATTATAATACTAACATGTGAATGAGTTTGTTGTTAAAGTATTTT
Source organism: Udea olivalis (assembly GCA_947369235.1). NCBI lineage: Eukaryota > Metazoa > Arthropoda > Insecta > Lepidoptera > Crambidae > Udea > Udea olivalis. The sequence continues at coordinate 8,341,108 of OX376345.1, read as the reverse complement.
CTGTTTTATCTAATCATAACGCCAATTACCCAGCCTGAAATATATAATTCTCCACTTGACTACGTGATCGGTGACCGCTAACTGGCTGGCTATAACAGATCATTGTACAACATTACAATGCAGTTCAGTCAATGCAACAAAGCAGGCTTGGAATAAGAGTTTGTAATTAGGCCCCAGAAACAACTACAGTCTGAACGTCCACTCGTTTCATTCATTTTGCGACAGACCAACTTAGACGGCTAGTTGAAATGTTTGGCTGTTGTCCAACGCTGTAAATTAACGCCTTTTTCTATTATTTTCAGGTAAATCGTTGAAAGAGATCTCAGAGGAGTGGAAACTTTTCAAGATTAGCGGGCTCCGCAGGTGCTACGTGACTGAGACGTCACGGCGCGAACGCAACAGCAATGTATAAATAAACAAAAACTTTGGGCCACTGTAGATGTTTGCAATAAAATATAGCCAATAGTTTTAGCAGTTTTATTTGAACAAACGTTTGGTTACATACACATTTAAGTACTTAGGATCATTGCACAGTAAGTTAGGCAGTTTGTTTAATATGACTACGTTAACTAAAATAGTTTTTTCCTCAACTTCGCTCTTACTTTCTTCCATCAATATATTTTTAAAAATAGGTAGATGCAATACTGGAAGCTACGTATAATTTGAACAGTTAGTCAGAAAGTAAGTAAATATTCTTTATTGTCCACTAGAAAATAATTGTAACTTATAGAACGTACAAATTGGACGGCTGTATCGCTGAAAAGCGATCTCTAAGAAGCAACATTGAGGAAAATAGACGAGACGGGTAAGTAAGTGCACGTAAGAAGAGTTACCATTGAAGTATTATAGTTTATAGACTAGATTTAGTACGTTACAATAATTTAAAATACAATACATAATTCACATACGTACATACATCTTAAGAGTAATCACATAGTAATACATTTAAAAATAAATATCGTTATCAACCTACCTAGCAATTACTTCATTTGCGAGAAATATAGATAGAAAAAGAAAGAAGGAAATGTGAACCTTGTCTGAAAGATGAAAGAAGTTAAAACAAATATTTGTGTAGGATTTTTATAAAAAAAAAAATTTTTTTAGTTAAATTCGAGTAAGCCTTGCCAATAAGTGTCAACACCAGTGGCAGTGTCCACCCTAGCTGTTAAAATTTTTAAGTTTTTCAGAGTCAAACCGGTTGTGAAATCTCATGTCAACAACCATAATTGATTAAGGAAAGGACATTGACGATATGAGTGTCATTTGATATCCATGAAATGATAATGTTTAAGGTTTCAATTCAATTTATAGGTCTAAAATAAATGGTCAAAGTAGAATATATTCAAATACAACAGTAAGTAATCATATAAAAATGGATCTATTTAGGTTGTCTCGCTATAGTTAGCCAGATAGATGGCGTGCAATAGTAAAGTACCTTAAAATAAGGTTAACAGTTTAATTTACATTTATGTTCAATTGTTAGTACCTGTTATTTTATTTGTGGTATAAGGAAGATATTTTTCAAGCTAAAATACCTACTCTGCTAAGCTGCGGGCCCTAGTCAGCATACGATTTATTGCCGTTAGTAAATAAAACAAATTAAAGAAATATTCCTTGATCTCATTCTTAACATTGTAAATTGTACATAAGCCGTTTTGACAACCTTTTTAGCTTGCACAGCAAATACTTATCGCGAGCCTTCAGCGAAGCTATCAGCAGATAGAAAGCAGTAGTCATTCATGAGAAGAGCTGATATGAACACCCAAATTACCCAGATACATGAAGAAACCGCAAATGTGCTTCACATAAATAATTGTCTTGAAATGGACCTCAGAATCAGTGGCAAATCAACTGAGCCGGCTGATTCTTCAATGATTCCTCCTAATCTTCATCCACGCCCACATTTTTGTACACTGTCAGCAAACAAATCGCGAAACAGCATCCACTTACCGACTATTGCCAAACTCTAATACGACGTAGTTTTACCCGTCGCGGCTGAAGTGGTTTTGGCAAACGGAACAAGCTCGTCTGCTCGACTTAATAACGCGCACCTTCCCGCTTTGCTCAGGCCAAGCTGAGCAAAACTCGTAATGAGTCGGCACAGATGAGCACCGCCTTAACGTCCTTTTACGTGCTCAAGCACTGTTAATAGGTCGGACTCTTAGCGTTCTACGCTCGCTAAATGCGCAATCAAAAATTTCATAGCGTGTTTTGATATTACTTGTAGTGGGTGGTTATTGTTTATTCGGCTTCTGTTGCTTGTTTTAGTGGTTTTTAAATTAATGCTGCGTTGGAGAGTACGGAATAATTAGTTTACAGTTGGTGCTTCTTGAAACTGTTGTTTCTGGTGAGTATGAAGCGGGAATATCTTTATTTCCTTTTTGTGTTTTCTATTCTTATTACGAAAGGTATTTAAAAGTTTTTACACATATAGCCTGAATGCTTGAAAGGTACCTTGTATTTTGAGGAGTTGATACGTCAGTATTGTAGCGTGTAAAGTTTAGACGTAGTAGTAGTAGTATTACTGCATCAGCAGTTCAGCTTTGTTCAAAGTCAGAAGTCATGGGTATAAAAGCCTTACTAAAGTTACAGCAATTTTGAGGCCTTTTTGTGGAGTTCTGTTAGACATAGAAATGCGAAAACACTGGAACCCGGTTACAGCAAATGGATTTTAGTGAAACTTTTTTGATTGCATTGAAAAAAGCTGATAGAAAAATGTTTAAACATATTTTTTTCCTATCTTAATTGGGATAATAAAATAAAATAAAAGATATTTAAGAGTTTTAAAATTTTTTCATGTCTTGTTTTTGTACTTTTGTTGTTATTGTGGACTATTTCAAATCCAAACATTTTTTTTGTCCATCATAATCATCAACATCCGTGCGGTCTATCCCGGTTGTGTACTCACACTGGTGTGTTGTGAGTCTGTTAGCACGTACGAGTATGTCACCCTTAACAACGTCGAGCGAGCGCTTCTTGGGTCGACCTCTTCTACCAGTACCTAGCGGGGGCGGAATGGCCTGACATTTGTTGCCCACGTAGTTTGCCGATCTCCGTGAGACATGACCATACCAACGAAGGCGGCACTCCTGCAGCTTGTCTGCGATGTCACGAACACAAAGGCTGCCGCGAATGTAGGTGTTCCGCACGCGATCTTTGCGTGAGACTCCACACATCCACCGCAGCATCTTCATTTTCGTGACGCGCAGCTCCTACTTGTGTTGCTTCAGTAACGGCCATGTTTTACTGCCATATAAAAGGACAGGCCTAATGATGGTTTTATAGAAATGCCCCTTCAGCTTGATCGGTCACAAATGACACCAGTCACCTCACGCCATTTAGTCCAAGCCGCGGAAATTCGGGCTCTGATGTCGCTGTCGATGTTACCGGACGCGTTTAACACAGATCCCAGGTATTTGACACGGTCCGTGCGCTCGACCACGTCATTGCCTATACGGACGGACTGGGGATCTGTGGTGTTGCAGGCCATGTACTCCGTCTTCGCCACATTAAGTTTCAGACCGCCGTTTTCAATTGAATTACTCCACTTATTCACCCGTTGTACCAGCCATCCCCTGTCCGAATCTGCTAGCGCAATATCATCAGCATATAATACATGAGCAACCAGGGTGGCTGCTCGTGTTGGTCCCGGATGCTATTTAACAGAACGTCTAATATAACGCTGAACAGAAACTGGCTAAGCGCGGAGCCTTGGTGTACTCCAACGGTGATAGGGAAGGGAAGCGTGTCACCAACCGCAGTCCTAACTATGGAACTGGAATCGTGGTACATGTCCTGGATAATGTCAATAAAGACCTCGGGAGCGGCCCTGGACCGCAGCGCCCAGCCGATCATCTCACGAGGGACACAGTCGAAGGCCTTCTCTATGTCTAAGAAAAGGAGATGCAGAGGTGTATTCTTCAGTCAGTATCCCTCCATGAGCGTTCTCAAGGCAACTACGGCGTCCATGGTCCCGCAACCCGGTTGTAACCCTTACTGACACTCCGAGATTGTACACTCCTGTCGAATCCGATAGTCCACAATGCGCTCGAGGAGCTTCATGGTGTGGGACATCACCTTTATGCCGCGATAATTGCTGCACTCCTGCACCAATCCCTTGCCGACAGCTTTCCGGTTCTTCTTGCGGCGAAGAGCCGACTGGATTTCATCAGGCGTTACCGAGGTCACTAGTCCCTGATTTGGAGGGAGTTCAGGTGGCTGCAACTCTTTTTGCTGCTTGTTGAGCAGCTCGTGTAAATACGAGCGCCATTTCTCCTTCACCGCGCGGTCCTCGCACAGCAGGTTACCGAGAGTGTCATTTACACAGTGGCACATGGGAATATCCTGGGCCACTTTGACTCTCGAACGTGCCAACTTGTAAACGAGCTTCTGCCCCTCAGATGACTCCAACTTATCGTACAAAGGACGTTAGTGGTCACGTCTGGCTCTGGCTACAGCTCGTTTAGAGGCACGTTTGGCATCCCAGTACGCGGCGCGATCTTCAGGTGATTTGGAAGCATGCCACGCTTTAAAGAGGGCTTTCTTTACCCTGATCTCATTCTGAACTGCTTCGTTCTACCACCAGGTCTCTCTCTCATTTTTTTAAACACGAGTGTGTTTTTTCTTTTGAATTATTTTTTTATTTGTGTATCCATTTCATGTCCTTCCCATACATTTTTTAATTAGACACGTTGAAACGATATAAGCGTGTTGCTCTTAGATAGGGTCTAAGGTGTATCTTGACCGGAAAATGACGATTTACTCTCTGCTTGATGAGTCGAAGTTGTAAAGCTTCGAAAACACTTGTGCGGGAAGCTTATTCCACTCCATCGTTGTTGGAAACAAACCGATAGTTACATACTAACATGCAGTATTCCAGGAAATTCAGCGTAGTAAAACATAGCACCTACTTGACAGTGTTCGACGGACACTGGTTAGCCATACATTGTGTTTGGTTTGAACTCCATAAAGCACACTAACTGCCTTTTAAAAGCGATTGATGCGCGTATCGACACAAAGTAAGAGGTAATTCGCTAGAGCCGACCCAGGCTGCGATCAACAGGCGTTGAAATTTGGAAATTACCCCCCATTTCGGGCAATAAATTTGTAGAGCTGTCGCCAGCAAGTGTCGACCAGTCGATGGTAGATTGATTCGTTGATTGAAGAGCCCCATTCGTTTCGCTCGTACGGCCAGCGCAGTCTTAATTGCCAACGGAGATTGCTATATTGAGGCTATTATTGTTTGTGTACCTTTGCATTTAGCAGCAAACGTGAAAGGATTGACCGGTTTTATTCGTTTATCGTTTTTGAATCAGAAAGTTTTGACTGACTTGAAGTAGGTTTTGGTAAACGGACAAATAGAGATCATTTGGTAGATACTCGTATTTATGAACAAACCTGAGTGAAACAAAATATATCCAGTGATGTTTTTTTATAAGAGCAGACCGTATCCGTGATCATATGTAATTAGAAAGCTTAAGAGGATGTTTGTTTGGTTGAACGCGCTAATCTCAGGAACTACTAATCCGATTTGTGAAATTCTTTCAGTGTTAGATAGCCCATTCATTGAGGAAGGTTAAAGGCTATATTTCATCACTCCACGCGGACGAAGTCGCGGGCAGAAGCTAGATATTTATAATTTACAAGACAAGTTCTTACAACTTTTCTTGCTGAAAAATGTGACGTTGCAAGTAGTTTCCATCGAAGATTTTATACAGATCTCTTAAACAAAAACGAATAAGCAATTATGACAATTTAAAAACCTTGTGTTTATTAATTTTTAGATACATTACTCAAAATAATTATTAAGAAAATAATAGCCTCATGAGATAATAATCAGAAACCCCTCAAAATTGTACGTTATTAGTTTCTTACGCTTGCTTCTCACTGTTTTAGAGTTTATCTGCATTATTTCAACAGAATTTTCAAACAGTTTTCCAATCCGAGTCACCAGTGCGTAACAAAGCCCCCGTAACATTCCACGTAGACGTCACATAAGATAATCATGTCTCCCAAGCGACGGCCGTCAACAAAATTCCTTCACTACAAATGTTACTTAAGCTCCCTGAGATTTCTTTTTTCTTTACAAAGATCTTCACCCTTTTTCCTGGCTAAGGTCAAAACTTTGGGGCAAAGTTATTCAGCTTAAGGAATTTTCGAGATCTATTGTTAAAGTTAAGGAAAAGTTCTGGATTATACTAGAGCGACGTTACTTAGGCGAGTAATGAGGATATGTTGAACTTTTTGCGCAAATACATAATATTTATACTGGAGTCAGACTCAAGGTTACAGAGCACGTCTGTTCAGATACGGCATGGCATTGAAAAGGTTCAGCGTTGTTTCGTGAGATGTTCTGAAAAACAAATATAGCAAATTCTAAAATTTTGAGAAGAGATTACAAAGGTCTGAAACTCAATCACAGAGATATTCAAACTCGAAATTTACAACCATATGAGATCAATTGCAGTTGTGGAAGGCTATATACCCAGAAGAGAAAATTAGCAACATTGGCTTAAACAGAATCCAGCATCATTTTTGGGCGAAGACTAGATGCCTTAAGGTCGTGGCTGTTACTGGGCAAAGAAGGTACGAGTAGTTCTATCTCGATAAAACGAAACAAAGCAACCTCAAACAGGTATGCCGTCATGTTGGAAATCTATAGTCTCAGACTCAGATCACACACGCTTCGACATGCAAGCTAGGGTGGACTATCTGTTACAAGAAACAGCTTGACACATGGCTCAATAATCACCACTCTAAAGACCTGAATGACGCCATCTGGTGTAAAGCACTGAACTGCTGCGGGTTGGCACAGGCTATATGAAACGCGTCCACAAGTTCACATACGAGTACCTAGGAAGTGTCGTTTGAAATACGAGTGTTGTGACATACCCAGCAGTCTTAGTAGTAGAAGTTGCATTATAATACCTGACCAAAGTATATGGACACATGAAACACCACACTTATAGGTAACACTCTCTCGATGACCACCTGCCAGGAAGACTAAGGGAACTACCACAGACCACTTTAGTTATGTCTTGCCATTTGTCATACATGCTGAATTGTCTTAGTAGCATTATTCGAGTTTACTAAACTTTCAAACAAAAACAAAGTATTCAGTTGGTTGGTATGCTGTGAGTTATAGCAGTACTAACAAATAAGCATTAAAGTTCAGGTACCATTGCAAGATGTCAGTCATAAAACAAGCAATGTCATGAGTCTGACTCTTTTGGAAGGCTTGAAGAAGTAGCATTTAAAATGTTTCAAATTTAATGGAATACAAATATTTATTAAAACTAGAATCATAGTTTTGCAATAAACAGAACATAGCAAACAAAATATGAAAATGAAATAGGACTTGAAATACGGCGTGCTAATGAGCAGTTATAACCAACGTGGTGGTGGTTATTCGGAACTTTTGGGTTTGCACAAATAATGTCTTCTTAAACATCTCATCAAAACTTGCATAATTGGTAAAAGAGCAAAAATATTTTTTATCTCTACAATTTGGGTTCAGATGACGATATAATAATTATTCTCAAATGTTATTTGCAGTAGCAGGTGCAAAATAATTTTACCCCTTTGAATGTACTCATTGGGGGTATTAACGTGACGTGCAGATAAAACATCGTGTCGAGGCGCTCGAGACGCGGAGTGCACAGATGTGCTGCGACGGCGTTCTGCCTCGCGCTGTCGACCTAGTTTGCTGACTCCTTGCTGCTGTTACACATTACGTTTTTTAATATTATTTAATTTTTCATTGCAGATAAGAACGTTTATAGAGGTGGCCTAGTCTGTGCTGATGTACACGAGATCCTCAGATCCCAGTCAGCACCAAATAAAGCAGAAATTGATAATTTAATGTTTATCGCAACAAACCATATATTATCAAAAAAAAACACAACTCTAAAAATATATAACAATGATTAAGATTGTGCGAGCTGTGCAAGGAGTCAAAAAACTGGTACAGTAGATGAAGTCAAAACCCAAAGAATCAACATAGGGGCCAAGATGAAATCTTTCTCCTAAAATTTGACATATAAGATAGGTTCCGTGAAATAAATGAAGAAATAATTAGATTTTTTAAAACAACAATTAATTATTAAACAAACTAATCCATGCGTTATTATAAAATTTAAGAAAGTTAACTATCACGGTGACTTCATGACTGCAGTGTAAAAGATCAGTCGTTGGAGACTCGCGCCGTGTGAAGTGGCCTCTGCGGCCATTCACTGCTCGATGACACTTTAGAACTCTTTGACAGATATTATATAGCAACGCTGTCGGACTTTTATGAGTACATAATCTTGAATGAATAGCTGTACGTCTACCACGAGTTGCCACTTTAAATTGACGTTACAGGCTATGTTTTTTTTTGTTTTTCAGCAAATAAATGATTTTTATTTCTATGCCAGATCTTCCAACAACAAAACAGAAAGAAGAACAGTACGTCTACCACGAGTTGCCGCTTTGAGTTTACATTATCGTTCGCGTAAAAAAATTATATACGGATGACACAACACTACAGACAGCAATGGCAATATTTTTCACTTAGACTCTGAAAACTTGCAATGCAAAAGCGTGCAGAATTTATTGATTGTCGTAACACTGTGTGGCTTTTGTTTTTAATCTACTGGCCTATTGAACATATTATGTTTCTAAAATAAATAATATTAACCAGTCACAGAACAAACAAAATGTTAGTCACTCCACACATCTTTAAGAATATCCTCTACCCAAAGGTTGCCTGAAAAAAATCGCGCTCTAGCGATAAGGCCGCCTAAATTGTACAAATTGATTATTTTGTTTAATAATTACTGTTTTTGTTTTTTTTGTACAATGAAGTATATCTACGAGTATCTATACTTGTTTGAAAATTCAAATTCAAAATATCATTTATTTATAAAAGTTTTTACAAGCACTTTTTTCTTTGTAAACCTGTTGTGTCCCACTGCTGAGCAAAAGTTTTTCCCATTTTTTTTCAAAATTCTCTATTTTGTGCCAGATACTGCCAGTCCGCTTCATGATGTCAGTCTTAACTCATAAAACAATTAAGTACATAAAACAGGCCAATTAAAAATGAAGTAATATGAATAAACGTAAATATAGTAATACGATAGTACTTAATATACAACATAAACATACCACCGGGTCGTAAGTTGCTTCCGTCAGGAAGAATCCGGCAAGAAACTCGGCATTTCAGCTTTTCAGATTTGTTGTTCACAATTATTGAATTTTCAGAGTACTCGTACAAGCTCGACAAAAAATGTGTAGTATGGATTCGTATTCCATGACTTCGTAAGCAGAATCACCAACAGCCATGCCAGCAAGCAAGAAATACAAATAAAACTGAAGCTGCCATCCAAAAAGTCCAAGTTCGCAGTTTAAAAGATCAGTGGTCGGCGGAGAACCGCGCCGTGTGCAAGTGGCCTTCGTTCGCCGCAGCTTCACTCGATGACACTTTAAAATTCTTTGACAGATACATACAGGGGCTCGGTAGCCGGGTGCTCGCAGTCTTGAACTAGCTCACTCGATCGGCGTCTTTTTGTTCGCCGAGATTTTTATGGGCTTTCGTTTATTCTGTTTAGGAGTTTTCAGCTGAGCAGTCTCGAAAATAATATTTGCTGCTGGAGGTGGATCGGAAACATCGCATTTTTGTAAGATTGTCGTGATTATTAATGTATAGTTTTTCCTCTGTTAAGTTTTACATATCACTAAATTATAACACATTGAATCGTCAAAATGATTGATTTCGCAATTAAATAATAAAAAAAAATACTGAATAAGTATGAGGCAACGAGAAACTTCATTGTAAAAAAGTTATAATTATTAAATAACAAGGTGCAGAACAAAACAGAGAGAAACATTGAGCTTTATTTTGAATTCAGCTATATAATTACGAAAATCTTCCAACATGCGACGTTTCCGATTCACTCCCAACGAACGCTCATAACCAGTAGTTTTGGTTTCGAAATCTGGGATTTCGGTATTTTGTGGCGTTACTAAAAGTTTACTCCTCTTATAATTTTCTAGCTTTTGAAATGGAATACTTGGAACCTTTTCCTATTTGTTTGGCTAGGCTATGTTTTTCGAATCATAAATCACACCGTTTTTATTAAAACAGAAGAAGACAAACACTTTAGTCATCAATCATGAATCATGATAGTGTCATTTTTATCAGTATTATTAGATATACTTTCTGACAATAGTCTAGATGGGATGACCATTTTGAAGTGATTTTAAACGTTAAACAAACAGCGATGACGCGATCTTCCTCTGCGAGAATTATTTACATCAGGAGCGAAGTAGAGGAAGCCGTAATTTGTATTTGAAATGTGCATATTTATTTTATTTGTACGGTGAGTGTACATTATTTAAAAAATAAATAAATGAAACAAAACTATGTGAATAAAATGATTTACTCAACAATTAGATACATGCATAGAATGTTAAACCAGACAAAAGTTTAATAAATATTAACTTAGTCCATATAATGGCAACCACACCAGTGTGTTCATTTCGCTGCTGAGAATTATAATGAAGAAAATGATAAGCTAAAGAATACAGAAGCAATTAAATATCTCAATTAGTCGCAATTACACCTAGAAATACGTTTTGAATGAAATGAATTAATCCACAATTACACTTCATCGTTAAATTTTGCCATCGTATAGTCCGAGGGCTTTTGCAGTCCCGGAATTTGAAAGTTGCAAGTCAGCGAGGAACTTCCCGATGCATTCATTAGTGGCTAGAACTTTCTTAATTCCAAGCCAAAATTACGCAAGCAGATGATATTGTATTTCTTGCTGTTTGCGGAACAGCCAATTGTTTCTTAGCCTATTTTTAGACGAAGAAGGTAAAATGTAAATACAAAAATACATTGACTTAGCACCGAAGGTCGTGGGTTCTATGCCCACCCATGAGTCCCATGAAAAACATTCATGTGACAAACATGTTGTGTATGTTGGATGATATCATCTATTTTTATAAGTATTTACAAATATTTAAGTAGGTTCATCAGTCTCTGACCATAGTACAAGCTCTTTAGTTTGTTTCGTCACTGCCCTTGTCCATTTTAAAACAAACTCTTGGTGTTATTTGTCCCAGATATTTAATAATTTATATTCCGCATTGGGTTTGCCTTTGTCACGTGTAAAAGGTTCCTGCATCGTTCTATCTTATTCGTTTGTTGATACATAAAAAAGGGTAAATTTATTTTAAAAACCAGCCAAGTGCGAGTCGGACTCGCGCACCGAGGTCTCCGTACAAACCTGTAGGTATATAGTAAAAGTTCACCCATCACGACAATCGAGTCATTTAATTTTTTTATTTTTTGTTGTATGATGTAACTAAAAACTAACGGTTTTCGCAATTTTTCCTTTATCTGTGCTGTAGGTCGTTGCTTTGTACCAAATTTCAAGATTATGCGTTGACGGGCAGTACCCTGTAGGTTTTGATTCCCTTGAGAGTATCGATAATTTGCGGAAATTTGCGGCATTAACGGCTGTATCGTTTGATTGCGTTGGCTTAGAAGTTTGATTTTTTCACAGCTCCAAGGGACAGTAGACCTGAGTATATTATATAAATTCCAGCTTGATACCTCCACGCGTTCCTGAGAAAAAGGGTATTGACAGGTAGACAGACGGACGGACGGACAACAAAGTGATCCTATAAGGGTTCCGTTTTTTCCTGTCAAGGTACGTAGGTAACCCTAAAAATAGATAGTACTTATACTACTTACATTTTGTCTTCTGTATTTTAGCTATTTGTAGATTTCATAGTACTTTCAATCATGTTGAAATGCACATTGTGATTTGACTTGGTTCTGAAATTGCTAGTAGTGCAATTGATCTCAATAGCCAATAATGATGAGTGATTGAAACTGGACTGGGTTTCATTTAAGGGTTAAGGATACTTAATATCTGATGTAGGTGTACAGTTCAAATGGTTTGGCAAGTAAGTTATTAGTTTTAATTTTTACAAATTATATGAGCTTGTATCACTGATCAAGTGTATTGAATTTGACAGTGAACTTTAACAAAAAGTACAGAAATTGTAGGTACTTGTCACCATCATCATCATCCGTGCGGTCTATCTCGGTTGTGAACCCACACTGGTGTGTGGGGTCCCAGGGTCCGCCTTTCTTATTTTCTTGGCCCACTTCGCGCGGTCTTAGGCATCCTCAGTGGCGAGTTTACTAAATTACAATAGTATTTAGAACCGTATTCCTATATCCCGTATAATATATTTTTTGTTCATACTGATGTACTTAAGGAAAAGTAATTACTGACAGCTTTGTTTCATTCTGCTGCACAAGGTATAACAGCTGAATTTATAACAGTACCCTCAAATTTTCAATGAAGAATTTAAAACAAAAGTAGTATTTTTACTTGAATTTTTAATGTTTGTATTTTTCTAAATTTTTATATCACTAGATACTATTTGTGTTTTACTCGTTGTTATTGCAACACAACGTACCTATTTTGTTTAAATAATGCCAGCAATTCCTTACCAGTTGACAACAAGGTCGAAATAAATTACAGAACATAATACAACAAAAATAAGTATCTATCTAACTATAGTAGTCGGGTTGAAATTCGTGAGTACAAAAAGTCCTTAATCAGATCTTAATTACTCATTATCAAATCACATCGGAAGCAACGATGGCGTTTTCTAAAAACAGAAATACTTCATAATTGCTAATTTAATATTCGTGGATAGATGATCCCGTCTACAGCTTTCGTCTTGAATTACCATATTTTCTCTAATTCCCTCATATTTAATGCAGCTGCAATCAATTAAGGGCAAGCTGGACTGAAACAGCCAGGTTAATGTTAATTCCAGAGTTGCTTTATTTTCATAAAACGACAAATTTAATAAAGTGGCCGTCAACGTTGAATAATTCAGGCGACGTCGGGCGTTATACATTATTTATGATGATGATGTGTAACGTTAGTCCATCTTTGGATTGTGGTTTTGCATCTCAGGCACGTTGTAGCAATATTGAGGGGACTCCGGCAACAGCTTCTTGGAGCACTCGCGACTAACGTTTTTTGGTGCATTCACGGAGATGCGCGAAACTGTTTTTCATTTACGGTTGCCATTTTTTTTATTATACCTTTTCGCTTATTGACAAATAAATGAAGTAATACGTCGGGCGGTGTACATTGTTTATGATGATAATGTGTCGTGTAACGTTAATCCATCTTTGGATTGTGGTTTTGCATCTCAGGCACGTTGTAGCAATATTGAGGGGACTCCGGCATCAGCTTCTTGGAGCACTCGCGACTAACGTTTTTTGGTGCATTCACGGAGATGCGCGAAACTGTTTTTCATTTACGGTTGCCATTTTTTTTATTATACCTTTTCGCTTATTGACAAATAAATGAAGTAATACGTCGGGCGGTGTACATTGTTTATGATGATAATGTGTCGTGTAACGTTAATCCATCTTTGGATTGTGGTTTTGCATCTCAGGCACGTTGCGAGAATGTTGAGGGGACTTAGACTTCTTGAAGCACTTGCGGCTAACGTTTCGTGATGCTGTTTGTGGTTGCTAATAGTGCATTCAGGGATATGCGTGGAACGGTTAAGACGGTAACCATCCTTTTCATTAATGTACCTTCTTGCTTAATATTAAATAGTAGGAAAAAACTAACATTATTTAATTTTATTTTTAATTCTATTCTGTCATTGTTTTTAACTGAATATACCGCACGCCCTCATTGAATTATCTGGGGTAAAATTGGCCAAACCAACTAACATTTAGCTTTATGAATTAGCTTAATAAAGTGAGATCCCTGAATTAAGTTAGTTCTAATGACAATAGTTATTGTGATTAATAGAGTAAAAAAGGGCAAGGAAATTTTAATTAGTTATAGCTTTTTTGACTAATAAGCTCCTTCTAAACTAGTCCACATAATCAATTGGAATAACATGTCGCTTATAGGTACATAAAGTAGGTTTATTCGGGAGGTAACAGCGCCATATAAGAAGTTGGGCCTGTCTTGTTAAGCTATACAGCAAAGTTGGTGAAACCGATTGCTAGTTTTAGTGCAGAGCCGGCCGGATTGGACGACTCGGCGCTGGACCAGTGTGGAGTTTTAAAAGTTTAACAAGTTCTTACTCCTCGTATACAGTGCTCTTATTAAATGGAACTCTAGAATAGAAATAGGTATCCGATTGTTTTGGATATCTTTTGAAACTTTTCATTGTATTTTCATCTTACAGACTACGTTGGCCAATAATTTTCGCTTCCTCTGTTCATCACCGGATAACTAAATAGTGGCACTGGTCCACACCATCGCTTTTCTGTAGCCATTCCATCTTCACGCTCGACACGAGGCGTTTTGTTTGAGTTGAACATATAGACCGATAGCGCTAGGCTGTTTTGAGGTCATAAGTTTAAAAAATTCTAAAGTTGCTTATTTCCTGCCTGAAGATATAATCGTACCTGAGAAGCTTATTATTGCGTTTTGTGTCACATCTGACTGTGGCATAATCAGCCATTCGATTGTTTGTATTGGATACTTTTTATTCACAGTAAAACTGCGAAAAAAAAGCTAAATTAATTTAAAGTTAAAAATGTTTATGGTATCATATCTAGGATAGCCTGTGGAGTATGCAAACCTAATTTGAGTTAGCTTTGACCAGCGCAAACTGTTTTAAGGTCAGTATGTAAAAACAGTGACTAAAAAAATATTACAATTAACAAAATATAACATAATGCTCATGTAATAAATTTGTGTCAAATTAAGGCAAGCAATTCTAAGATTTTTATTATTTGGTTTTTCCGAGCTGCAATCGCTTCAAAAATTTATTACAATAATTGAAGTTCACATAATTAATTTAATAAACACATAATAAGTCTATATTGTAAATTTGTGTCATTTAAATACCACTATTTAAAAAGTAAACCAAAATCGCATAAAGTAAGGCGTTGCAGCTGTATGATTTGAGAGTTTACTAATTTACAGACTAGAATGCTCTTATCAGGTGAGATTCAAATGCTAGAACTGAAAGAACTTGAGCCAGCATTAGTTTTGTACACAGAAAATTACTCAACTTTGATTCAGGCGACATCTCAAAACTTTTTTTTTATCAGCTTCATTGCTGAAAGTTTAACATCGATTCAATAACTCTGAGGACTAACAACTTGATTTTCATTTTTCATATTACACATTGATAACACCATTGCAATCGTTATAACAAGCACCACATGAACAAGCAACAATAAGGATGTATGCACATCTTCAAATCAATACAGGCTATTCATTATAACGAGGTGCATCGGGTCTGATATAAAACACGTGGTGCGCACGCGCTTTGGGTAACGTAGGGTTGCTAAATTTGTGAGAACATGATATTGCAGATTTGTATTTTTTTCCGGTGTTTTGCAAAATACCAGCAAATCCCAGCACACAAAATCAATTAAAATGTATCTAAATGACTTGTTTTATGTCAGAAATATACTAAGCACAAAGATATTGAAAAAAGATAAGGCAAGCTCTTCTATATGAAAACCATCCGTTCCCCTTTTTTGGAATATTTTTGCGTCACAATTGCATTTTATCGAAAATAAAACAACTTTCGATGGAGTAATTTTTTTAGGTGACTATAGAGAGAGGAAAGATTCATAGTAGAGCAGATTTACCTACTTGATTTTGACAATTTCCTTTTCATGATCTCAAATAACTTACAAGACAATAATGAATAATTCTTATGCTGTCGATATTTAAGTTTTTAACACAACCCGTTTCGTCTCTTCAAAAGTAGAATAAATAGGCGTTAGTTGGGACTGTAAGTCAAACTTAGACCACTCATAACTTAAGATCAGGGAAGATTGCGGTCAATTATTTTTACTATGGCAATAAAAAGAATGCCTTCAGTGGCAACCCTGCACCAATCGTTGCCTACGCTCCGATTCGGCCTATTTACGTTTCGCATGCAGATCAATCAGGGAGTAATAAGTCAGTGATTACTATCCAATTGATATGGAGACGTATCGCTCCTTGAAGTCATTTGTCTCGACAAATATTTTATAAAGTATATAGTTGTATAGGAAAATACCAATTATGTTGATCAAATGGCACGTTTTAGCATCACAAATACATCAATGCATTTACCCACAATGATGATGCAATGTGTGAGTACCCACCAGTTTTTATGTACCACAGCTTGTATGTACTCGTAAGTTTTAGTACCATTACCGTTCACTGGGGACGCTACTTTACTACAGCCGCTAGCTACTATCGCTCGCGGTAACTCATGGTAGAGTCAACAATAGTAATACGGAGTGAGACAAACTAATTATTTGAACGGTCATGTGACAGTTGCCGTCATCGAGAAAGGTAGGTTCACTAGTTCAGAGAATTATCAAAACCACGTTCATTAGTAAATTACTAGAAACGCCGACAGGATGGGCATAATAAGTTCTAGTTAATGGGACTGAGCGCATGATGAATCTAATCTGTACATTTGACGTTGATGACGTCAGTGTTGACGCTCACAGAGCAAAACTGGGATGTATTCATGTTATTAGGTTTTTGGTACTAAAAACTAATCGGTTGGGTTGTTGTTCGGATACCTCAAGAGGTCTATTCTTGAGTGCCCGAACACAGGATATTCCAGTGTTAAAAATATACTTACAGCTCGTAATTTATCTTAATCTTCTAGAGAGATCTACACATACATAAACCTATATAAATAAGTACAGTAAATCTGTCATAGTTGTGCCCATTATACCTGCCATCTGTCATTTCCCTTAAAGGTAATTAATATTGACAATTTGGACAAAGTTGATAAAATATAAATAACTAAATATCTGAGACAAATTATACCATGATGATCTGACCCCAAACTAGCTTGTACTATTAGTGTCAGAGACTGATAAACGTACTTGAATATTTATAAATACAAACTTAAATAGATAATTACACCCAGACAAACAACAAAAACAAATGTTCGTCACAATATGTGTCATGATGAGTGAGGATCGAACCAACGTCACATAAATATTTCTCATGAGTGGGAATCGAACCCACTATAGTGTTAAGGTACCTAATCTTGTTGCCGACTGTAACATATTTCATTGTACAGAATGCTATAAACATCACACTCCTACTTAGTGGTAGTACCTCTGAGTAGACCTTCAGGTTCGCCATTGTTCGTAGTGCTGACTCGCAGAAGTTCCTCCTACCCTCGCAGAGTTGGCAACACTCCTCAAACTCCAACTCAAACTCAAATAACTTTATTCAAATAGACTTTCACAGTAAGTACTTTCAAATCGTCAAATTTAAAGCAAGATATACTAAATAATAGACATAATTACTATAATAATATAGATGTATAAATACACAGTATACAGACATAATGCGACTCTACCACCGCATCGGAGTTGTTTCCTAGTATGTCTACCATGAGTTAACATCAATGACAACCGCTAGCGTCCGCTTTGAAGTTTTGGTATGGTATTTTGGTACCCGGTAGTGATTTAAAATCTTAGATTAAATCAAATATCGGAAGATACGGCATGTCCTTAAAATTGTCAACTGAAAACAGGGATGATGCAAAACTACATTATCGTTATGCGATGTGAAGGATAGAGACAAACCTATTTGTTTTGACCTTAGCGTAATACGTCAGAGTCCTGCCAATCGTATATTGCGACTGAGTGAAATTAGGCGACAGGGGCCTGATTTAAGCAGTCCAAGCACTAGAGGCGAGTCACCCATCTTCCTATTTTGATTAATATAAGTATTAAATGGAAGCAAAATGTCATACAAATTTCTGAAGTGAAAAAAACGTTTAAAATACAACAGTCCTTCGGTCAGATGCAAACTGTTTCACGCCCGAATTCAGACACGACAATTAAAGTTGAGAGACCTTAACCCTTCACAGATGTGTCAGTAGATACTGACATCTGACAGGACAGCATCAATTTGATGGGTACTTAACTTTGATTTTTGTTTCTGGATTCGGGTGTTATTTAGAAAATAAATCTAAGTATGCGCCAGATAACACACCGCTTGTCACGAAGTAGGGATACATATCCCTGTATTACGAGGTACCACACAAGGAATTAAGCCAGGGGCGTCTCCCAGCACACACAGAGCCTAGTCAATTCAGAAAAGATCGTTTCCTGAATTAAACTGACCGGGAATCTAACCCGGGACACCTCGGAAATCGAGGCGAGAAACCGTGCTACAGCGTACTACGCCAATCGTGTCGAAGTAAGAACTGTGAAGGTGAAATTTTATAGCTTTGAGTTTTACTTAGCCTATTAGTAATTCTAATTTCTTCGACAATTAGTAAAAAATTGAGTTTCTGTAATGAAATATTAAAGTATGTCAATCAGCATCGAACGCTCATCGTGCTTAGTGCACTTCCAGAAAATTATTACACTTTTTAATTATAGTTCGTTAATGAAAAGCGTCCCTTTAATCCAGTTCATATTAATCTGTTCGATTTCACCTTACGAACCGAGAGCACAACTCACTGAATATTTTACCTACGTAATTACTTCTATAAATAATCGTCCAGCTGTACTGGTACCTCGTAGCCAATCGGATTGTCTCGGGAAGATAAATGATGGCCGGCTTTCGTTCTAAACTAATCGCTCCCATTCTAATTTCTCAATTCGCCAGAGACTAAGACGAATTCATTTTGACACGCTCCACGACAGTGTTTACACTTTTCTATTCATAAACTGTTTCTATTGAATTGGAGATCAATGATTGAACTGTAAGTAAATAATTAGCCTTCAATGATGTAAAAAATAGGCAAGTTTTATGCACAAGTGTGCATGTTATGAAAAGAGTAGTAGGTAACAAAGGGCCTATCAATTTAGCACAATTTCATTATGTATTGAGTTAGAGACTATTGACACAAAGGATGTTATTTGAAAGTTTTCTTAAACAATACTTCGATAGTGATTGGTTTTGGAAACTATAGTGATATCTGTGTACTTCTACCACGAGTTGCCACTTTAAATTTACATTATCGTTCGCGTAAAAAAATTGTATTGGGATGACACATGACATGACATGACAATGTTAAATTCCAATACATTTTTTTACGCGAACGATAATGTAAAATTAAAGTGGCAACTCGTGGTAGACGTATAGACATAAAGAAGTGGAAAGGTGGTTTTTTACGATTATATCTTCTCCATTAATACATTTTCATTACTCGATAACTTTATTCACGAATAACGTCTTAGCACAGCGCAGGCAACTTCCGTCTTTTATAAATGACCATATTAAATTCACTTGAAATTTCCTAAACCAGTATAACTGCACTTACCTACCTCGTTTACGAAATCCAGAGGTTCTCTAGTTTCATGATTGTATACTTCTCCAATAAAAAAGGTGCAAATTAAGGCGGAGCGTGTGACTAAGTGTCAAAACAATGTGATGAGCGTGGGCTGTCGCCTGCAGCGTGCACGCAACTAGTTTTTTAAATTGTTATTAAATTGATCAATCACACGTAGCCAAAGAACGATAAACACGTTTAATTAACTTAACACTTTTTCTAAAAGCTGTCAAAATGCTATTCTTTCAGTCAGATCGCTTAGCTGAGCGCTGAGTGAGAGTTGCAGTAAGAGAAGTGGATCACTTCACCATCGTAAATGTCAATTTGTGTGAAATAGAGTCAGCGCCACCTAGCGGCGTATTCGGGCAACACTAAGGCCGCTAGGTGGCGCTGACTCGATGCCATACTAATTGACATTCACGTGCTCGCAAAACGAGATGGTGCGATGGGCAAAAAGAATAAAACGTTCTGTCACCAGCCAGTTACTAATTTAAAAATCACCATAGATTCAACGGGGCTTTAAAGCCGAGTCTGAGAAGAGACTGGGGAGTAAGTAGCCACAACACATCGGATAGATGGCAGTTTTTACCATAAATTCACGCTGTTCAGAATTTCCATAGGTTCCATGTTCGCATCGCTCACTGCAACACACACACAGGCACTCTGCTTTTGCTCATATCTCGCAGTCAGTGCAAGGCTTGCAACACGAAAAGCGCTGACCGTTCTCAGAACGAAAAGTTATAATAGCGGTTCTGATGCAAATTGGTCACAATTCGATGCGGGAACGCTGAAACGTTACATAATTAACAATAGAGCAATTAACTTGAGCGGGCCAGCGCGCGCGCCAAAACGATTGCCATTTTGCTGCGGGATCGGCGCGTTCCGCTTCGCCAGGGACAATGTGTTCCGCTGATTTCGCTGACCAACTTTTTGCTGACACTCACCTTCCAGTATTGAATTACGCGAGAAGCTTCACAGCTGTTTCATTCACAGGACAGTGTTACAGATATTGGCAGCGGACGCACAGGTTCGGATTTTTAATATAAAGATTTCAAAGCATAAGGTATGGCATATTTTATTGGAAAAGTTGTCACTGATACGGATTGGAAATTGCCACTCTTTTCTTCTCACAATATATGAGTAAACTACCATCTGGCTTAAAAAAATAAAAATAGTAAAACTACAATGATGGCAGTTGCGTTATTTAGTTGGACAGGTAATTAAGAAAATTTATGAAATCGAATAACCATCCCTTGAAATTTCACACCTGACTATGCGTCCCCTAATTAACGCCCTTTTGATAAATACTAAGAAACTTCAGTACGAGCAATTATCTACATAAAAATGAATAGAGACACATAAACAAAAAACAAACACAATGTTTCCCACTCAAACGATTGTCCCGGGTAGGGGTCGAACCTACGAGTCACAGCTTAGCAGACAGGGTCACGACAATCTGTACCAACGAGCCTGATAAAAAGCGAGATATTATAAACAAATACACTTACTAGCAAAAATAAGCAGTCCGTCAGTAATTAAGATTTACTAAACTAGTCAAGTTAGCTTACACACATTATATGTAGTAGTCACCCTAGAGGGCCTAGAGACCTAGACGGTCAGGCAAGTTTAGGTAATTAAACAGTAAAAAGGCGAGAGCGGTCCTTTAAACTCTTTATTTTATGGCAATACTGTCCGTGAATAGAATTGTTGAAACTTCTGACAGTATTGGGATATGCTATTTAATGACTACACGATTGGCGTAGTGCGTTGTGTAGCACGGAAACGATTTCGTGGTGTCGCGGGTTCGATTCCCGATCGGACCAATTCAGGAAAGGGTCTTGTGCTGAGAAACGCCCCTGGCTTAAATCTTCGCCTGGCTCCGCGTAACACAGTGATAAATAATAAATAAATATCCCTGGACATTATTCCACACAGCGCCATCTAGCCCCAAAGTAAGCTAATTAAAGCTTGTGTTATGGGATACTAGACAACGGATAAACATACTTAAATATTTTTTTTTTTGTAAATACATACTTATTATACATAGGAGACACCCAGCCCAGTACAAACAGACATGTTCATGCACACAAATGTTTGAACTGTGCGGGGATCGAACCCGCGACCTCTGGTGTAGTAGCCAACTTCTTAACCATTACACCAAGTCGGTCGTCACAAGTGATATTTATCTTCACTTCGAGAACATGACTGTTGGTGTGTTTTTCTGGCGCATTTTCATATTTATTTATTTATTCTACTGATAGCTTCTAGTGTATGAGCAATACTCTCCGTGAATAGTATTGTTAAATCACTCGACAGTGTTGATACTATCCTTTTGATAGTACTACATATTAATATTATGTCTGCTTGCGATATAAACTGTCTTCGGTGAAACTATCGCCAACTAATCACCGCCACTATTGGCCATCACTATGATGAGATGTCCTTCTAAGTCCACTACGCCACTCTATTGATAGGAAGCAAATCTTATTTAGATCGTAGGCCAATATCCTTTTTTGCGAATGTTTTGTTTATTTTTATTATCTGATTAATAAAATACGGAACATAATAAAATTTAAGAAAAGTTTTTGAATTTAAAATCAAATTTAAAGGCCCCGATACCAACCCTGGCTTACGTTTTATGGCGATCTTTACTTTTAAAGTTTAATTAAAGGAGAGGAGATAAAAATAAAAATATAGACGCCATAGACTAAATTCGAAGTGGTTACCAATAATTACGGGTTACCGGGCTGTGGCTAAAGAGAAACTGTTTTAACAAAAACTAATTAGATGGGAATAATGAGGCGCTTAATTACTTAGAGTACAAATATTTTAAACGACTACTTATGACGGAGTTTATTACAGTATTATTGGAATTAGTTTTAACAGATAAAATATACTGTATCAACAAGTAGTGATGTCAAGTGTTCGGATAAATGTGACTTGTTGCTTATTACTGTAAAAAATAACCTGAAGTATACAATTGCTTACCTTCCACTCCTTGCTGTTTATCAATATCAGTGAAAACTTACTAACTTTGTGCGCTCTAGTACGGCAAAGTTAAGTTTTCAGTGTCTTTAGCTGGCCGTACAATAACAGAACTTTTAATCACACCTTCCAAGTTTACTCAAGGCATTGTTTACACAAAAAGTAACCGCGATGCCCATAAATTGTTATCGAACCTGCTATTTCATTCGATTAGTCTTCCATTATGATTACACACAGCCATCAGGCACAACGTACGATTATTTTGTTTCGTTCGTAAACACACTTCCAAACTATCATTCATTCAATTGCTTGAACAGAGTAATAATTTTATTGACCTATTAGCTTGACGTTTATTTTTCACTGTTTTTAGGTATTTCATCATTTGTATAATACTTACATATTACTCTTCTGATGGTTGCATTGATAGCTAATAACATGCTTAAAGATTGCTATCAAATTGTCCATATTTTATTGTTATTAACAAGCAGAAATAACTCATCACTTAGAGCGGTTTTAGCCTAGCTTTTTATACACGCGTATAAGCTCGTATTTTTCAGCACATTTAAGAACGTATGGGCGTGCCTTTTGCCACCCGCGTAACTCGGACGAGCGTTAACGTGCTCGTATAAGCGCGAACAGTTTCCTGACACCACTACCGGTTGAAGCGAACACTGTAATAAGCCCGTGTATGCGCGTGTGCGTAATGTCGCGCGCGTTTGAGGGCGTATGCCGAAAGGACCGTACCTATACGCTCGAAAAAAAAATGCTAGTCTGAAACCACTATTACATAAATACCTTTATTTACGAAATAACTAGTCAGGATGGCAGTCGGCAGGTGGCAGCCCATGTGCGCTGTAACAATTTAATTGTTGCTAATCGTTTTAAAATGTATGGACAGTGAATTCGTAAAAAGTTACGCAAGGTGTACCCATTTGTTTTGCTGAATAAAACTTTTTTATAAATAGTAGCCTATGTGTTATTCTGATGTATCTGTATTACTGTAAAGTTTTATCTAAATCCGTTCAGTAGTTTTTGCGTTAAAGAGTAACAAACATACATACCTTGAATGTACGAGTATGTAACATTACACGACACGATTGGCGTAGTGCGTTGTAGCACGGTTTCTCGCCTCGATTTCCGTAGTGTCCCGGGTTCGATTCCCGTTCGGGTCAATTCAGGAAACGATCTTTCCTGAATTGACTCGGGTCTGGGTGTGCTGGGAGACGCCCCTGGCTTGATTCCTTGTATGGTACCTTGTAACACAGGGCTATTTATCCCTACTTCGAGACCATGACAGGTGGTGTGTTGTCTGGCGCATATTTATATTTATTTATTTATGCATCCTCACAAACTTTCGCATTCATAGATAAAATTAGAAAGAAGTAAGATATCGAAACTGGGTTATTGAATAATAAAGATTTACTTCACTAACACTACTTCACTGATAACTGTACCTACTACGATTCTGTTTATATTTCTTTTTGTGAAGAAAATAAAGATTCTTCATTATTATTCTTTCTTTATTCTTTTATTATTTATTAATAATGCTAGTCAGCCGCGGCTCTGATGTGTAGAGCCTTCAATGTTGGAAAATATAGATACAAGCTTTTGCCCACGGCTTCACCACGTGGGCCGGTGTCCTTTCCCAAGTTCTAATCTTTTTCCATAACAATATTAATCAAAGTCGCTGAATCTATTTGTCAAAATGAACCAAAAAACAGAGTTATTTCTGCATACATTATGTTCTTGTATGGATTGGTTACTAATAGGTATAAATCCATATAAATGATTTCATACCCTATCTACTTTATATGATAGTTACGATATAAAATTGAGTTTCAAAGATAGCAAAGCGTGCTTCATCCCAGACTTCGTTTAAACGTGAAAAGTACACTCTCATGCAATTGACACTTATCCAATTCCGAAGCTTACAACACCTTCGTCGTCGCCGAAGGAAGCCTTATATCATCAGAGTAAAGCAGAGTAGACATACCTGTGATCACGAAATAGAAAATAAAATAATGTAATCAGCTCCATAGAGCTCTCCTACTTCAGGACACGAACCTCTTCGCAGATAAAGGAAATATAATAAGACTAATCTGTACTCGTAACATGAATTAAAGCCGACGAAAGTCGCCAGCGACTGTAGTAAAGTAGACACTTGTGTCCCCAGTGAATGAAAAGGTGGTGTGAGGTCATCTTGACGGGCAATATAAAAAAAACATAGAAGTTGCAGTACTTAACCAGCGTTGATTTCCGTGACGTAAGCTCTTATTAAAGACACTAATAGTAACACCTTGGACAGTATTTACAACTCACGACGCCGCAGCTTTGCTAAGTATTTTGTAATTATTCCCTTTTTCATAGGACTAAGAATCCTACCCAGTCTTTTAGTTTTGCTTGATTTGACTATAGGATAGGGTGGGTATTAGACAACATCATCAGATTCTAAAAAAATTAAGCAAAAGTACATTAAAAAAGGGCCCTATAAAAACTTTTACTTTGTTCACTTAAAAGTACAATTCATTCTAAGGCCCTTTAAAACTAGTAAAAAATCATTTTTGAAAGTGTAAAGAAAAACTACACCATTCGATAACCTACACAACTTATAGCAACTTTTTTTAAGAAACCATACCTATTCATAAACGTATAACATTTAATAAAGCTGCCAAACAATTATTCTGCAGAACGCAAAGAAATGAATCGCAAATGACGTCATTTGCAGGCCGCAGTTTGTACGTAGCAGTTTGGGCAAGTCAAAAAATATGATTTTTAAAATTGCTATATCTCGAGTAGATTTGGTGCTTCGATTTTTTTTTTATATCAATGTTACTAATTTTCAGATGTTTTTCGATATCACATCAACATAAAAACTAGGCATAAATCCTATAGCTATTTAGCGATAGCAGCCGGTTCCAATAGCTTAATATCCAAAATACGGAGCCTGAACTATTGAAATCTTCGTGCTAATTTGTTGAATAAATCCACGCTATAACTGATTAGGACAACCTCGGCATCCCTACTCTTTCACAATTTGCGCGTCTAACGCCCGTTTCCACAAACCTCTATCCAAGCTGAGCAGTATTAACATGTGACAGGGCAGCATCAATTTGAGGTGTCCTCAACTTTTGATTAGCGTTTGTGGGGTAAGGAAGAAACCACAGAAACTGAACAAGAACATGGCGGCTTCAGAGAATGACATGCTGTTGAAAACGAGCATGGCGATTGTTATTTACGCAAAAAAATATTAACCCTGCAAAAAACCACATGTGTGCTAAAAGGTTTCAGAGTTCTGCACTATACCCACTCCAAGCGAACGCGACTACACTAATAAATGCAGTTATTTAAGATCAGAGTCTTGAGGGAAATTGCATTTACTTATCGCTTGCACCTTTTGACGCATTCTCACCTCTCGTGTTACGTTGCTACTAATGACTCAATTATGCACTGAACCAACTTCAAAACGTCGAATACTCAAGTCTACTCAGCTAGAGAAATTTAAACCCTATTACAAACACGTAAGCAGTAAAGTCGAAACCTAACGCTTGAACTTGTAAAACACATCGCATGGAAACTTATAATATTAAATCAAGCTTTTTCCGACTTTAATTACATGGTGTAAACGTGATATTAATTGTTGGATTGAGTAAGTGTTTCGTGAAAAACAACACTGATGGTAATTGGAATGGTTTACGATGTAGAATCAGGAAGATAAATATTTCTGCGGGTGGCAAAAATCTGTATATTGCAAGGATCAAAGAATTATCTTTATGTTATAGTACATTATGATATAAGTGCGGTAAGTTGAAAATTACAGCCGAGGCGATATTGCTACAAGAAAGCAGAGGCTGTAATTATCAAAGCGCACGTATGTCATATGACGTTTTATAACATATTTGCGAGGAAATAAATAAAACTCGGACTTTCTTAACCAAATAAAATGCCAACCAAACCAAATGTTAAAGCAGTTATAAAAAATGTTACTTGTTCACAAATCAGCGCTTTTTTTAAGGCAAAGGCATAAAAAACAGCCAGTATTACTAATAAAGTAAATTAATATTTTTGTGTTTTTGTTACGGATAACTGGTTGTCATTTATTGTCAAAATTAATTAAATTAAAGAATCAAATGTTTATTTATTATATTTTATCTCCCGAAGTCAATTTTATTCATAAAATGTTGGCCTCTTTTCTGACATAAAAACTCTTTGCTAAAATTTAAAAAAGTACCGTTCGTTTTAGACAGAGCATCTTGATAGGTAAACCGTGCGTTTTACCTTAATAAAAAAACCTCGTGCGTTTTACATCACATAACGCACAAGTGCGTAATGAGATACAATACGATATTGAAATTGGTGAATTAAGAGAACCTTTACGAGCAAATATGTTATAAAAATATTAACAGACTAGCTGCCTCGACAGAATTCGTTCTGTAAAAAGTTATTGGCAATTGTCAGCTGTCAATAGTTGGGAACGTTTTGTATTGGAAAATTAATTGGTCTTTTTCATTTTCTGTAACTTTTTATTTATGTTTCTCACCGTTTAAACCTTCCCTGAACTTCTACAATTTCAAGATCAAAATTAGACAAATCGGTAAAGCCATTCTCGTGACAAACGAACAGCGATTAATTTGTCATCGTTTTTCTGTAAAAGCAATATTGAAGGAGACAATTTTAACAGTTTCTAATTTATCTAAAAATATTTAATTATTTTGACTCAGAAAATAGCAATAATTTAAATCTCACTACCACTAAAATATGTACCTACCAACGAGACTTTTATATTGACTACGAGTATGTATGGGTAGTAAATGGTCGTAAGTATTGTTAAGCAATTTATAATAGCTATCATGTCTGCAATAAATGAATGAACAACAATCGATGTTCATGGAAAATACTGAGTGGTGCCAGAATGCTACCACCTGCGGGACGGACGACCTGCTAGAAGCCGTACGAAAAGGTTTCAGCACACAATCTGTGTTGTACTATGTGTGGACATACATCACCAGTTGATGATTGTAATGATGCGGTGTTTGGAGGAATCTTTCCGGGATTGTTCCATTGGACTTCACTTTCCGCAGGAGCAGTGTGATCATTTGTTCAGCTTTGCTTCAAGGCTTGTGGTAACTAAGTAAGTATCAGTTTTTTTTGTAGATTAATCAAATACTTCTAAAGTATCTAGTCGTTCCAAGCACACGTCTTGAATTGACTGTCAGCAGTATCCAGTAACTATATACTAGGCTTTTTAATAATAATAATAATATATCCGGGACAATTCACACTAAGATCATCTGACCCCAAACTAAGCAGAGCTTGTACTATGGGCGTCAGAGACTGAAAACATACTTAAATATTTCTAAATACATACTTAAATAGATAATAACACCCAGACACACAACGAATACAAATGTTCGTCACACAAATATTTGTCATGGGTGGGGATCGAACCCACGACCTCCGGCGCTAAAGGCAGGATCGCTGCCATTGCGCCAACAGGCCAGTTATCAAAGGAACCATACCAATACCTACATTTTGCAATATTTTATTTATTAAAAATCATTTCTGGGACATATTTTATAACTATGCAATGAATATAAAAACTTTGAAAATGCATAGGTAATGACAGGTCATTACAGCTCAGGAGCTAATTCAATTAATTATTTCTTGTTTAACCTTGAATAAAAAACAAAACAGTTATATAGGAAGACTTGTTTTGAAAATATTGACATAAATAGAAATGCTGGGGCGGTGAAAAACAATATATCAGCGGAAATCAGCTCTTTTAAACTTCAACAAAAACTTATCTAGATTCTGTACAGCCACCTATAAAAAACGATTTCCGAAATTCAAAGGTGCGAAAAAACTTAATTTCAAAACACACGATGTATTATTTAAATTAACTATTGACGTCAATGAATGATAAAAAACTGATTGTAAAACGATATTCTCGTACCCGCTTAGAATGAGAGAACAAAATAAAATTTACATCACAAAGACATTGTGGGCATGCGAGCTGGAAATTATACC
Source organism: Udea olivalis (assembly GCA_947369235.1). Classification (NCBI taxonomy): domain Eukaryota; kingdom Metazoa; phylum Arthropoda; class Insecta; order Lepidoptera; family Crambidae; genus Udea; species Udea olivalis. Next base: position 8,312,788 of record OX376345.1, on the reverse strand, counting down.
AAAGGGGATGCTGAGCAATATTCAGTCAAATTGATGAGGACTCAGAGCTTTTTTTCCTTAGTTCAGGAAATCCTAAGCAATAGCTAAGTGACGTCAAGATGTCCTAACCATGGGCCTGCCGTATTTTTTAAGTACACCAATGACTACAAGGAAACTAGTTTATATATCTAGCTAGGCCGTAAAAAAACAACGCCTAAACACATTATTATGATCAGGGAATGAAAAGTGACAGCCACACTTGTAAGTCCTGCTTATCTTTAGGTTATAGAATTTGAAAGGAAACCTTAACAAGAAAAGAGGTACTACAAGGATATTTAAAAACTGTTTGAACGAAACGTAACGTAGTTTTATTTCCAGCACTTTAGGACTGGAAAACAAATTGAAAAGGAAATAAAAGGACATCACCGATAAAAACGACGAGAACTTTTTCAATTACAACTTGCATGGCATGCTAGTGTCTGGATGTTAAGTGCGGGGCCAACGAACTTACTAGACACTTTACCTGCTTAAAAACAGTAAACAAATCATAAAAAACAGTAAGAAAGCAACTTGTTTGCCATAGACGACTAGAGGCGCTCTACCAAAATCCCATACAAAAAAAACTATAACAACATACAAGTTATACTACTGACTCTCGTTGGTGTAAAGTCATGGTATAGGTACAGAACACAAAATTAACATTATTATTGAGTCAAAATATCACCTTAATACTTCGAAAAAAAATTGAACATCTACTGATTCATACTTCTCTTCACAGAACAATAAACAAGCATTCCTCACACACACACACGACACACGACGACGTCGACGTTGTCAACCTGATTGGCGTAGTGCGCTGTAGCACGGTTTCTCGCCTTGAATTGAGGGGTGTCCTGGGTTCGATCCCCGGTCAGGTCAATTTGGGAAACGATCTTTTTAAAATTAGCTTGGGTCTGGGTGTGCAGGGAGACGTCATCATCATCATCATCCGTGCGGTCTATCCCGGTTGTGAACCCACACTGGTGTGTGGGGTCCCAGGGTCCGCCTTTCTTATTTTCTTGGCCCACTTCGCGCGGTCTAGTGTATCCTCAGTGGTGAGGCTGTTGGCACGCATGTCACCCTTAACGACGTCGAGCCAACGCTTCTTGGGTCGACCTCTTCTACCGGTACCTGGCGGGGGCGGCATGGCCAGACATTTGTTGCCTACGTAGTTTGCCGATCTCCGTGAGACATGACCATACCAACAAAGGCGGCACTCCTGCAGCTTGTCTGCGATGTCACGAACACGAAGGCTGCCGCGGATGTGGGTGTTCCGCACGCGATCTTTGCGTGAGACTCCGCACATCCACCGCAGCATCTTCATTTCCGTGACGCGCAGCTCCTGCTTGTGTCGCTCTAGTAACAGCCATGTTTTACTGCCATATAAAAGGACGGGCCTAATGTTGGTTATATAGACCTGCCCCTTCAGCTTGATCGGCATTTTGGGGTCACAAATGACACCAGTCACCTCACGCCATTTGGCCCAAGCCGCAGAAATTCGGGCTCTGACGTCGCGGCCGATGTCCCCGGACGCGCTTAACACAGATCCCAGGTATTTGACACGGTCCGTGCGCTCGACCACGTCAACGCCTATGCGGACGGACAGGGTATCTGTGGTGTTGCAGGCCATATACTCCGTTTTCGCCACATTAAGTTTCAGACCGCCGTTTTCAGGTGAATTTTTCCACTTAATCACCCGTTGTACCAGCCGTCCCCTGTCCGAAGCTGCTAGCGCTATATCATCAGCATACATAAGCAACCAGGGTCGTTGCTCATGGTGGTCTAGGATGCTGCTTGACAGAATGTCTAATTTTACGCTGAACAGAAACGGGCTAAGCAAGGAGCCTTGGTGTACTCCAACGGTGATAGGGAAGGTGAGCGTGTCACCAACCGCAGTCCTAACTATGGAACTGGAATCGTGGTACATGTCCCGGATAATGTCAATAAAGACTTCAGGAATGGCCCTGGACCGCAGCGCCCAGCCGATCATCTCACGAAAGACACAGTCGAAGGCCTTCTGCATGTCGAAGAAAATAGGAAAGAGGGAGGAGATGCAGAGGTGTATTTTTCGGTCTGTATCCCTCCATGAGCGTTCTCAATGCATATACGGGGTCCATGATCCCGCAACCCGGTCGAAACCCTTACTGACACTCCGAGATTGTACATTCCTGTCGGATCCGAGAGTCTACAATGCGCTCGAGGAGCTTCATGGTGGGGAACATCACCTTTATGCCGCGATAATTGCTACACTCCTGCACCGAGCCCTTGCCCTTGAAGACTGGCGTGATAATGCTCAGTCTCCATTGGTCTCAGTCACCAGGGAGACGCCCTTGGCTTAATTCCTTGTGTGGTACCTCCTAACACAGGGATATCTATTCTTACTTACATACCATGACAAGAGGTGTGTTTTAATTTTTTTTTTATTTATTACTAATTCTAAATACATCACAGCCACACACAGATTTCGTTGTAATAAGCTTATTCAGTTGGGCACGCCTCCATAAGAGTACTTTAAGACTGCTTTTTAGCTGTAGTATTGTCACTCACACCAAATGTTGACAGTTTAAGAATGAAAGTGTGAAACAGTACATCAGTAGAACAGTCTTAAAGACTAATTACGTATTATGAATTAGGACAATAATTTTCGTGCAGTGGCTTAATATTCTTGCAGCATTTATTCTTTACTTAAACAGTAGCATCATATAATAATATTTAACAAAGAAAAAGACCCCATGCTCTGAATAAGCGATAAGTATATCCGGAGAACCTCAGCACCACTAAGTACGCAGTAAAATAAAAGAAATTTTCGTATGCAGATACGTTAGGTAGTTGCGGAATACCCAACATTCTATTAGACCCCGATTCACCATACTATTTTCACTGGAAGATGATATGCCTGATAGCTCTTATTGTTCCGTGTCACGCATACTATTATAAACTAAATAAAAAGAAACTGGCGAAAGAAAAAGTTATAAACTATTAAAAAACTGTTCTTTCGAATCTGATCAAGTAAATTATTGTTATGATTATTAACTATTAATAAATGAAGTAATTAATATATCTTTAACTTTAATATATCTTTCTTTATCTTTCCTGATGCGTGAAGAGGAACGCCATTTAATAGTGTATTGACACTACTGAATCGACAAAAAATCGATGACTAGGAGCGACCATTTTGTAATCACGTCATTCGCATCAGTACCAGTGCGTCTGCCTTGTGTGCTATTTTTAACTATTATTTTCGAGATACCGCGTTTTATTCTATAACTTATTAGCTAAAATCCGTTTATTAAGAATTCATTTAATAATTATAAATCGGTAAATCTGATTCCATTTCCTTTGCCAACTCGATTAAATTACATTCGTTACATCACTATAATTGATAATTATGAACTGTCAGGGATATCATCATACGGCGAAAGTCGTATAGTTGGCTTGTCCTATCGTTCACAGTGAGAAGGGGTTAACTAAAATTGCGCTAGTTCCGTTATCTCAGCTGCTAGGGCAGTCGCGAAAATTAAATCTCTATTAAAATTTCTGAAAAGGGACTAAACTTTTATCAGTTATGAACTTTCGTGACATTTTGCGAAGAATTATTATCGTCTTATCTTTGGCGCAGTTTTCAGGGGAGCGAATTCTACTTCGACTGTGTTTCCGTTCGGTGCATTTTCATTATATTTATGTATTGGATCGATTTCTAAAAATGCGTCATCTACTTAAATAAATAAATAAATATGCGCCAGACAACACACCTCTTGTAATGGTCTCGAAGTAGGGATTAATATCCCTGTGTTACGGGGTACCACACAAGAAAATAAGCCAGGGGCGTCTCCCAGCACACCTAGAAACGAGTCACTTCAGAAAAGACCCCGACCCCCGAGGAAGAAGAAGAAAGTTGACCCGACCGGGAATTGAACCCGGGACACTACGGCAATCGAGGCGAGAAACCGTGCAATAGCGCACTACGCCAATCGTGTCGTCAGCTGTTTTGATTTAATTATTATGTGAGAGTATAAATACGTACAATTCTGTATTTAAAAAAAGATTTTTGTTGCTTGCCGTTATTTTTGAATTTTGCTATATGCTATTGCAATCATACTTTTAAATATAGAAATTGTATTAATATCGCTATGATCGCACCAGTGTGAAAGAAACAAGAGAGATTTCGATAAAGTGTGCGGTACAAACGTTGTCACCTATCACTTTCTTTATTTATCTTTGCCGTAAAAAGTAAGGTAAAGGTTATCGCTACCCTTGCAACAACTTCAAAGTTTTGTTTGATCGTTATGTTCGTTTAGAGCTTAACTATATAATGTTAAGTTATGTAGCACTAAGAACTGATCAAAGCCAAAACCAGTGGATACTATTATTGAAAATGTCACTGGTCCATACAACCTTTTTCAAACCCTTCTATGAATTTAGTGATAACACAAACTCAAACTCAAAAAACTTTATTCAAATAGACTGTATCAGTACTTTCAAATCGTCAAATTTACAGCAATATATACTAAATAATAGACATAAATACCTTAATAATATGGATATGTAAATAAATAACTAAATAAACAATAGTAAGTACCCATTATTAGCTGAAAAGCTAGAATTAATGCTATGATAGGTATCTGATAACGTCCCTAAAAAGCTGATCTCGCACACCTTTTACGAACGGATCCCCGAACCGCGAACGTAATAATTTTAACAAACGGCCGAGTTACAAAAATAATTAAAACGGCTTTCAAAACCCGAAAAGCAGCCATAAAATTTTAAACTGGAAACTGAAAGCACGCGTAAATTAGCGAGTATTGTACGCGCTCCCTGGCGGGCCACAAACGCAACCGACAGCAAAGTTAATTAAATAAAAATATCAACCAATCCGCGGCCGAGGTGTCACAGCAATCAGCAAATAAAGAACCGCCAATAAGTTAGCCTGCCTATTCACAGGATCGGAAAGGTTTCGATTCGTTGTCACGTCTCGATTTGATTGGACGTGCTTTGATACCGATAGCTAGGATTGTGATCGCTTCAAATTTTAATATTTTTTACTTCCTTCGTATTCGATTCTATCCGCTGCCGTTTTGGCGGTATTTTAAAACGTTTCGCTTTGTTTTGGCAAGTGCTCGACTGTTCAATGTAAAAATGCATTTTGCCATTTATTTATTGGCTTCCTATCGATACGTATGCGGATGCATTTTGCTAAAATTGTTAGAAGATATTTGAAATTGCTCAATATACCTTCATTTGGCTTGAGTGAGGGTTGTTAGTTATTCTAGAATCGTAACCTACATACGCTAAAATAGATGAAAACTAGCGATTTTATCGGAATTGGAAAACCTATTTCCTACAACTGGAAATATCTAGACTATTCTAGACGTTTCCAGGTAGGGAAGTACGATTACAGGTTATTTTTGCCCCAGCAGGGCTAAAAATTACCATAACGGAAGTAAAGAAACAACTTCTTATAATTAAGTCCTACTTTGGGATGAAAAATAACGTGAACCACTGATGATTAATTAATAACAACAATAAATGATTGTAAAGAACAGTAAAAATCATCAGTAATTAATATACTTTATCATTAATATCATATGACCACTGCTGGACATAGTTGCAAACGTAAAACACAATTCCGAGGATGTTGCTGATCCTCGCCGAAGCAGAGTGATTTAACTATTATGTATAGTTTAAACTGAATTACATCTTGTTTCTCCATAAATCACGATATTGCAGATAAATTGATAGGAATATTATTAAAAAAAAAAATATCTTAAATTGGGCAGAATATCTCTAACCCTAGGCCTGACCGAAGTTAGGCTGTACGCTATGACGCAACGTAATTCCGGCATAATGTGTCATCAGTAATTCAAATAGCATTACAGGCGTAATCATGGCGAACTTCGGTCGCGTAACTTCGGCATAGTGTGTTTAGTACTTTTGTAGCGTTGTACCAGCCACACCCAAACTGCGATGCTTGAAGGTACTATTTGAAACCGAGCTACCGACTGCAGCTGCTATGATGCTGGTATGATTTCGTAGCCAACTCCACGCAGCGGCAGCAACGTATTGCTGCATTATAAATTCCAAAAAGTAAAAAAGAATCTGTGTGGTGTTGCGCTAGCCGGACCGAAGCTGCTGTTGCGTGCTGCAGTACCAACGACGTTGCTGTACGTTTCCCGCCTCCATTACTCTACGAAGGCTGAGAAAATCGCAGAGTACCTATATCAAGGTCACCACCAAAGTCAACTTTGAGGGTCGAGCGGTTGGTATCCCGCCATAATGTGAATATTAACTTATTTGTTGTGAGAGTGCCGACTGAGGATCTATTGACCTACAAAAAAGAGGAGTTTTGGCCGAAAGGTGTCATTCACTGGCGCTTTTGAGGTCGGTAACCGAAAAGCATGATGCGTCGCACATGTTTAGTTAAGATCTTTGGTTGTAATTTGTTGCCTGAAAATAAATGATTATGATGAAGATGATGATAATGATTAGGTCGCAGCGACACGTCGTGACGCCATGTGTCATGATTCCGTACCTGACTGCAGACGGCAACGGACGGATTATGAGATGTGTTTAAATACTTTTATGAGATATCGGGCCACCTGGTTTATGAGTTTATCTTTCTCGGAAACGTAGAAACTAATTTTAAAGAGAACGAAGTTATCGCTATACAGCGTCGGCGGCACTACTGATCTGCGGTCGGGCGACTGTGTCATCTGCCGCTCGACGACGCGTCGCTAGCTTCGTGTCGCTAACTACAGATGGAGTTTCATAGAAATACAAAGAAACCAGGAGTGTCGCGACGACACGCCGTCTGCTGCTGCGTGAGGTCGGCTACGAACGTGCACCTTTCAGAAGACGCCGATTACACGGGATGTCTCACATATTTCTTGAACCAATGTTACTAACTAATAATGCTGCATCGCATTAGCAATGAAAGTCTGCAAATAGCCGACATATACGTATAATATGTCAGTTGTCCGAGTCATGAGGTCATGACGGTATTCTTCGCCGTGACGCCGCGTGGCTGTTCATTCATTATGCGCTGAATGCGATCTGGATGGATAAAGCGGCTCTAATTATTTCCGTGTCTCGCTCGTCAAATGCGGTCGGCGGGCTTGCAGATTTTGAATCGAACGTTTTGAATCGGAGCTGTTATAAAGAATTGTCATTTCACGTATTTAAGAAGTTTTAATTTTAATTTAAGAAGAAGAAGAAGAAGGAGACCGACTCCACGCAGCACCAGCAGACAACGTGTCACATCGTGACGTCATGTCATGATTCCGAACTTGGTGTCGTTATCGCTACCAGCGTCGGCGGCACTATGATCTGCCGTCGGGCGACCGTGTCGTCTGTCGCTCGAGGACACTTCGTTATTTTCGTGTCGCTGATACGAATGGTATTTCATAGAAATATATAGAAACCAGTAGTGTCGTGACGACACGTCCTCTTCTACTGCATGAAGTCGGCCACGAGCTTGCACCTTAACGCACCGAGTGTAAAATGGGAACGGTGTATGACTGTAATTTACTTCTGAAAGATGGTCAAAGGTCTTATGATTTATTTGGCCACAATAGCAACAGCAACTCAGCCGATAAAGAGGCAATTTGACTACAAGATGAAGATACTTGCCCAGGCAATGCTGGACAGTATAAAGGCTAATTACTTTACTTTACTATCTTTAGATGGAAAATGTAGCATCTTAGAATACTAAATGACAAAATTGAAAAACCTGCATATCACGTTGCTGAAAATCTTAGTAACCGTAAATATTTATTATCAAAAAAATACGAGTATATACATATTAAATTTCATCATCATCATTATCAATCGTAAAATGTCCTGTTTTTACATAAGCCCCATAACGGTTTCAGGAGGGGTTGATCCACTGAAATCCTACTTAAATAATATCTTTTTCACATTGTCATCGCATAACGAGCATGAAAACAACTACCGTCATGAGTCTGAAACTGCACATTTCATTTTGTTTACATTATAATCATTGCATAACGTACAAAACTGAAAAATAGCCGTTAACCCAAATCATAAAATTGCGACATTCTGTTAAATGCAGTCCAAATAAACTTTACTTTGATTTATTTACGCCTTGAAACTTTGTCAATATACATTTTTGTTTCTATTTTTATTTCTTATCATTTGCGCAAATCTGCTCACTCGTTAGCTGTCTGCGATAAAATTGGATGGAAGATATTGCTTCTGTTATAAATCCAGCTTTGCGAGCAGTAATACGGGTTTATTTAAAACTTTGCTTTGTTTGTCGTATAGGTAGGGATAGCTATTTAGATATACGACTTTCTTCCAAATTCTGAAACACTCTTCAAAGATAGGCAGCCCTTACAAGTATCTTACAGCTCTAATGGACCTTTATAGGCCAGCATCGATTTGAAGTTTGACATTGAGAAATTGGGTCTAACACCCGTATTTAGACAAGTATTATTCAGTCAGATTTGAGTGAGGTTGTTGTATGAGATGATACAAAGACGGGATAAAATTATGTAAAGCGTACTTTTGTGAAAGAATTGCCTGAAAATTAAGGCCGAAATCCAAATGAAAGGAAAAGAAGGTAGACTTTATACCCAGCAATGAGTCCCTATGCGCTAATGCCTTATTCAGATTTTTTTTCAATGATACTGCTAGAATACAAAAAAGAGAGAATATCCTCTAAAGATTTGTTTACCAGAAGCTCAAACCTATTGAAGAAATCACCATTACCAAACGAGCTTTATATTTTAAATATTTTTGCCTCCTCGATTGATTGGCAACCCTAAGCTGCTGCGTCGACAAATTTAGAATGCGCGTAAGTGAGAATACCTGGACAAATATAGTTAAAACAGGTGCGGTACTTCTGCATACACTACAATGATAGCATCTCATCCCGTCAGGTAAGAACATAAGAGTCGGCTTTAGCTTATTTTAGACGCGCAAGACGATAAAAATCTCGTGAGTAAAAATTTTACGACATGTGAAATCAGTTCGCTGCGCGGCAGCGGAATAATTTTATACCCGCGACGCTTTGGAGTGTAAAATGAGTGTTTTTATATGTGAACCGGATATTTTTCCGGAGACGTTGGAGAAAATGATGACGTAATTACTAGTCGATAGCGTAATCATAAATTAATGTCATCATTTCAGTGAAGTACATAATTTTCACGTAAAACATAATTTAACCAACACATTCCATGCAATTTTTTTATATTTGGTACTCTTAAAGCGGAACGTCGTCATCATCATATCACAGTAGCACTATTACGTTCGTAAATTACTGAATGTTGGTCTTTGAATGAAAATTATTCATACAAGTACGAGTAGGTATGTTTCTTCATCCGTTGTCTGTAGTTGTGACGGGTAACGTTTCTACCTAAATCTAGCAGTCCCATCTAATATTTAGTAATCAAAAACGTTATAATACGTTACAAAGTTGTAAACATGTATGTTATTTACCTACTGAATAAATAATTTAATTATTTATAACACTAGTAGTAATCCTAGTAGTAACTCATAAATAAAAGCAAGAAACATTTATCTTGCAAAACTCGATTATAATTTGCTACAAAAAGCTCATCGCGAAACAGTGACACAATATTGTTTAGGTCAAAGTTCATGCCGGGGGACATTCATAACATTTATTGTCTGCCATTGGCAAGAGAGGCGCCCACATTTATCTGGTACATGCAACGCACAGCATTTGCCGAATTGGCTGCGCGAAACAGAGGGTTTATTTTGTCGTCTGCGTATGATTTAAGGGTACAAATATTTTGTTCACCAAAATAAGTTTTGTGAACCTAATATGTTTACCCTTAAAATTATAAGTTACACCAAAAAAAGAAAAGTGATCCAAAAAAGAATAGTCTACCAAAAATTGAATATCTAAAAAAGTAAATTCGCTTATCAAATAAGATGTAACTTGTATCTGAAAAAGTGATGCGTCAGCTGTAAAATGTAACCGTATGCCAAAATTAGTAAATGTTCACCAAATTTGACATACTCGTAGGTACCCAATTTACGCGGCAACGCTACCAAGTACAACGCTTGCATTAAAATGTTTGTTTTTTGGATGCAGATATTTTATAAGACTAACAAAATGGTCTTATTTTGATTTTTTTTTTTTTTTATATTGCCCGTCAAGATGACCTCACTCCACCTGATGGAAAGCGGTCGTGAGTTCCAGATATGAGGTTGACAAGCCATGTCATTCAAACGAATCACTGGGCTGGCAGATTTAAAAATTGTAGTTAAAATTGTGATAAATATCAACTAAATGTGTGTTATAGATACATATTTAGGTGTCAGTTGCTTTATTTGGCCAACGTTTACTTAAATAAATGATCACGTTTTAGTATTATATAGGGTAACAAAATTTGGTGAACATTTACCAATTTTGGGTGACAAATATATTTTTTGCATGTCACTTTTAATCAAATTTGGTGAACAGTTAAACATAAGCCATAATTTAAGATAGACACAGAAAAAAGTTTGCTTTTCTCACCTCGTCAATGCAGAGTAAGAGGAGGTCAAAATTGTTATGCAAGTCATTTGTCTTTGCTCAGGGGCCTAGTACAATTCCTTATAACTCGTAAAGTTCGTTCCGTAAACTGAGCGTAGCGAGCAATTTCGTAACACTAATTTTCATTTCCAGCCAGTCAGCAGTTAACTGGCACTAATGCATCATCTAAGCTGGATATAAAATTATAAAATTGCTTGCTACCTTCAGTTTAGGGTATTAACTTGGCTGGATATAAGTGATTGTATTAAAGGCCCCAGCAGGGGGATCCCAGCGGCTAGTTTGTATTTGATTTGATCAGATGTAACTAATATATTATGTTATTTGACTCCATGATACAAAGTGGGATTGTTAACTCATTATTTTCAGTCACTTTTTTATATTTGGGTGACTCCAAAAATAAAGCATTGGCATTATTTATGGGGCTATTTTCGTTCTTCTTTTTTTAGCATTTTTTCGAATTTCGGACCATGAAGATCCCGCCCGATATCTTCAAGGTCCGAAAGACGATTTTTTTAATTTTCTATCTTTACATATTTTCCTACTGTTACTGGATACCTATATGAGTAGTTCTTTGAACTAGTCGTTCTATTTCGAATGTAACTCCAGACAGTTTATGCACATCGCCTTCACCAACGTCTAACCCTGCAGGAGGGTCTACACATTGGCATTTTGACGTCTGAATCCTGAAACGAGAATCAAAGATAAGCAGCTCAGCCCATACATGAATAACTCACCCTTTAATTTCTACAGACATTCGACAAGATAGCATAAATTTGTAGATCTAAGGTTTGATTGTCATTTCTGTATGACCATGATTTCCATCACGTAAACTACGATAGTTAACGTTAGAAATCGGTATTTAGGACCATGATTTCCATCACGTAAACTACGATAGTTAACGTTAGAAATCGGTATTTAGGACCATGATTTCCATCACGTAAACTACGATAGTTAACGTTAGAAATCGGTATTTAGGACCATGATTTCCATCACGTAAACTACGATAGTTAACGTTAGAAATCGGTATGCCATTTTGGGTTTCGTTTCTAATCACTGTACCGAAATTTCATACAAAAAAGTCTACGTGAATGCTAGCGGCTGCCATTGGTGTAAACTCATTGTAGACAAACTGAATTTGTCAGATAATAGGTAGGAGTAGTTGTAAATTAGGTAAATATAATAATAAAATAATAAATATAAATATGCGCCAGACAACACACCTCTTGTAATGGTCTCGAAATAGGAATTAATATCCCTGTGTTACGAGGAAATAAAGCTAGGGGCGTCTCCCAAAACATCCAGTCCCGAATCAATTAAGGAAAGATCTTTTCCTGAATTGACCCGACCGGTAATCGAACGCGGGATACTACGGAAATCGAGGCGAGAAACCATGCTACAGCGCACTCGTATCGTCAAAAAAAAACGTGTCGTAAAACTAAGCAGAGCTTGTACTATGGGTGTCAGAGACTGATAAAATAATATTTCTAAATACATACTTAAATAGATAATAACACCCAGGCACACCACAAACACAAATGTACCTCACATAAATGTTTGTCATGGGTGAGGTGGGGTACTAACCCACGACCTCCAACGCTAAAGGCAGGATCGCTTCCATTGCACTAACTGGCCAGTCAAAATAAATGAATGACTGTGATATTGGCAGAACGTGTAATTAACCCACAATTTTAGTGATGATTTGAGACTGCACAAAGCTAAATGAAGTTTATGTCTTAACACCTACTTGTAAATTTTAACTGAATGGTATATTATTTAACTACATTCAACGCGTTCAAGAACGTCATCCTAGGAATTAATTGCCAGAGACTATTTTATGTTTTGAAACCAAATGACAGACCGAAGATCAGCCTGATGTTTTGACACGATGGCGGTAATGCTGTAGCACGCTTTCTCTTGACTTGCGTGGTGTTCCGGGTTCGATTCCCGGTCGGGTCAACTTAGGAGAAGATCTTTTCTAACTTGACTGGATCTTATATGGAACTTATATTCAAATCGAAACCATGACAAGAGGTGTTTTTTTTTTTTAAATGTGTTTGCTACAAAGTTTTATCTAATAGGCATTTGACAACAGAAAGTCAAAATTTACATAAGTATTTTACTAGCATTTTGCCCGCGGCTTCGCTTGCATTGATTATTTCTCCCGTTAAAATATAGCTTGAAAAATACCCTATAAACACAGCTGCATCTGATAATATAGCTTCAGAATGATCAAAGTTTAAAATAAACATACAAATCTTTCCTCTATTAATATATTAGTATAGAAAAGGCATTTAGAGCTCTAGTCCACAGACACTGTCAGATCCGTCATCGTAGGCGGGTCTGCAGTCACTAGTCAACTGTGCGTGACGTGAACTAATGCTGACGTGTCACTACGTCACCGTTTTAAGTGGACAGATGACGGTTATTGATTTATGTTATAGTTGTACAGCTAGGAGATTGCAGAATAATTATGATCACTTGTCACGCTCTGTGTATTATGGGGTGCGAATATGAAACGGTAGGGATAAGGACTTAGTACGGTAAGTCTTACTGAAATTGATTGATAAAATTGTTAACTAAAATAGGGCCAAGGTTTTACAGTGTTGGCAACGCACAAATAATAATTATTATAATGTTTCACGTGTTCTTACTGCTGTAACCGCGTATAACAAGGCGGTCCGTATGATCATTTGCTCCGATTTACTTTTAAACTACTTACTAAATTGTAATTCTATTGGCTGTTATTCCTTCAAAGTATCATTTCGGTGTCGTACACTCATATCTACGACATCTAAATCGTTACAAATAGGTATTCCGTTTGTAAAAAGGAGAAAGGGTTCTGAGTTCAATTCCCGTGCCGACGGTAATAAATGTATGTTGATAAAACCATCGTTTGCTTGGGGGTCTGGTTGCAAGTATTTGCGTTTATTTTGCAAGTTTAGTTTTACAATTTCAGTGGAGTGTTATTGAGTGATAATGTGGGGAATAGCGTAATTAGAGAACATTGTGGTGTGAAAGAGGATGTTATCACAAAAAGTGAGATGGGAATGCTAATATGGTTTGGGCATATGGAAAGGATGGATGAAAGGCGATTAACGAAACAAATTTACAAGGCGAGGGTGGATGGAGCTGTTGGTAGGGGAATGCCTGCCCTAGACGGACGTACTTAGGACAAGTCCAAGACGTGCTCAGAAAAGGTCAGGTCAGTAGTACCCATAATCGACGAACATGTATAAAAGGATTAATGAGAGTGGAAGAAGCGCAAGAGGTGTGTCAGGATCGTAGCAAATGGAAAGATGTGGTCTCTGCCTACCGCGTGGGAAAAAGGTGTGATGGTAATTGGTATGTTTTTGCTTACGAGAATATGTAGGTACCTACTTTAGCCAGAGAAGCGCTTGTCAGCCTTTTTTAAGACTGTAGACGATTTTTATCGACTGCCATGAGTAAATACTTAGATGTCTGGTAGAGCTTATGCCAAGACCATTCGATTTTCAAAATTCTTTCACCAATATAAAGCTACATTCTGAGCGAGTAACATAGCCTACACATTTTTAGACTATATTTTAATGAGAGAAATAGTGTACGCGGGCGAAGCCACTGACGCACTGTCAGTTATTAATTTAATAGGTAAGTTCAGAAAATTACACATATTATATTATTATATCATATCAAATATATCGGGCATATCTCACCCCCAAACAGCCAGCAGCTGTTCTTTTTCAAAACGTTACCGTCGTGCAGTACACGATGTCGTTTTTGCACGGACTCGTCAATGAAAGAGTGAATTGTGCTGAGCTCGTAGAACGTAAGCTATCGGTACCATACAAACCTCCTCGAACCCCGATTGCTAAACTGGTCGTCGAGCTCCATTGGCAACAACCAATGCAACAATAGAAAATTACGCATATCATCTTAGCATATGATATCAAATATATCAGGCATATCTCACAAGGCCTCAAACAGCCAGAGGCTGTTCTTTTTTAAAACGTCACCTTCGTGCAGTACATGGTGTCGTTTTTGCAAGGACTCGTCAACGGAAGAGTGAATTGTGCTGAGGTCGTGTAACGTGTCAGGCTATCGGTACCATACAAGCCTCCCGAACCCCGATTGCTAAACTGGTCGTCGAGCCCCATTGGCAACAACCAATGCAACAATAGAGTTACACATATCATATTATTATATCATATCAAATATATCGGGCATATCTCACAGGGCCCCAAACAGCCAGCAGCTGTTCTTTTTCAAAACGTCACCGTCGTGCAGTAGATGATGTCGTTTTTGCACGGACTCGTCATTGAAAGAGTGAATTGTGCTGAGCTCGTGGAACGTAAGCTATCGGTACCATACAAACCTCCTCGAACCCCGATTGCTAAACTGGTCGTCGAGCCCCATTGGCAACAAGCAATGCTAAACAAAAAACAAAAAAACAAAATAGGCTAAACAAAACAGGGGTGCAGTTTGTCATTTTTCACGACCAGTTAGCAAATTTCAAACGCAAGCTTGCTTCTGGGGGTGATTGTGCTGTCGATGCTTGTGTAAGATTAGTCCAAATAATGAGAATATTTGGATAGTGGTTAAGAACTGCTGTACCCGTACGCCTCTTATGGGTAAAATACTAACTTATTATTTTAAGCAAACGTACCTACCTATGTATGTATACTTTTGGTTTACCTTTAAATAAATTTATAGGTACGATTTGAATCAGTCCGCGGCATACATACTTGGTGAACAAGTGTGATGTATTAATACGTCAATATATGTATAGCCACAGTTTTACTTGAGTGTCACTGCAATTGTACGCATTGCAACCTTCCTTAGTACTTGACCACGTACTATACCAAGTTAAAACAATAGAATAGGACGGGAAAAAGTTCTTTCCTGAGTGGTGATGCAAGAGATCGCGCCATTTATTGCGTCTCAGAATAGTGCAAGTTCGCGTACGCAGATATAAATTAAAAAAGATGACACGAGATTACTTCATGTGTCAGAAATGAGTGCAGTATGTGTACCATGAGTTTAAACCAAACCGCTAGCATCTACGTTGACGTTTTTGTATGGGATTTCGGTACAGCGCCCCTAGTGATAAGAAATGTTACCAAAAAAGGCATACAAATGTACTTACGTGACAGAAAGTAATGGTAGACATACAGTTTACCCCTTTGACGCTTCTGTAATTAAACGCTCAACCATTATGGCGACGGATGTTAAAATCAAGTCGATCTATGATCCAGTCCTTTCCATTTTCATAGAAAGATACATTGAAAGCATATAAGAATTGGACGACTCCTATCACTGAAATGCCAGTCTGAAGTGACAATACGCGTCAATATTGGCCCATAGGAGGACACCATAGTGGCCAATGGAGTACCCTCCAGAGAGTACCCCTCAACTGGTATCAGTTTGGCTGCGCAAGCAATGCAGCATTATTATGCTGGCTGATTTACCAGCAGGCGCAACCATGGTGTCCTAATGAAATAGGGCACTAAAGTAACATGCTTCGTTATTACTTTGATTATTTCATCATTTTATGATGCTTATTTTCACAACTGAAGAAAACTAATTTCGGACCTTCAACATATCAAGCGGGATTCAAGCCCGCGTCTTCCACAATCTGGCAGCTGCCATCCGGATTGTAGACGACGCGGGTAAATATTTTTAAGGTCTGAAACTAGATTTTTTCTAGTTTTCTATTTTTACACATGTTTCGTATTTATACAGAAGGAGATGCCTATAAAGATTTATACCCGTGTTCCTGTCCGAACACAGGCATCTCTTAGAGACAGTTCGTACAAGTTTTAAAATGCTCTCCTATCTGTGCCCTCTCAGACGGCCAGTTTATATATAGAATTCGATTTGTTTAGTTTGTGAACTTGAATTTATGTTTTTCAATTATATGGAGAATGTTTTGGGCACGTGTGAGTGTTTCGTTGGCCATGACAGCACAAACAGCTTGCTTCTGGGAACCCCATTTGTGATAGGTATAGTCTTGAGTTTCTTTATCAGCATGATAACGATCTCTGTAATTGGTTATTCACTCTAAATTTATGTTTATTAAATCCCTTGTCCCCGAAAAGGTTTTTACTTCCTGGTCTTTTTACAACATATTTTTATAAATTACGGTACATACCTACTTTAATATTATATAAAAGTAGTGATTTTTGTATTCCAAGGGAAGTTTCCTACACAACTTATCAAAATTAACAAGTTCTTTTTTGTTAAGAAAACCAGGCGTTTTGGATCTTCAAATACAAAAATCATAACAAATACTAATGTTAGTCAAATGATACTCACTAAAATGTTTGGAAATTGATAGAAAATCACCTCAGCCACTAAATCCACATCGTTTGCGCAACATTATCTCAAAGGTAATTTTAAAAGCAAAACTGCATTGACTGAAACCTTCTATCATGCAAAATAGCCAGTTACAAATATAATACCTACTACTCCCATCTGGAGTAGTAAACACGGAAAATTCCCTAACACGTGAAAGGAGTGATTTTAAGTAGTCAATCTGAATTTGAATTGCCCCGAGTGGATGTGGAAAACACCTTATAAATAGGGGAATATTGTGCGTCGTCTGCACATTATGAAGTCGACGTAGGTTGTATTCAGAAGGCTGCCTTCACGCGGAACCATTGTGCCGGCCCTTTGCTGACTTCAATTTAATTTCAACCGTTTTCTCCGCGTTACCTCGCATGAACCCTTCACAAAAGTTGTATGCGAGGGCGCGATTTGTATTTCTTAGCGAATTTAGAATCAGTTTTGTTAGACTCGTATACATTACAAAGCAAGTACAAAGATATGTAAAATAACAGCACCTGCACGTATATAAGACGTGCAATCATCCAAGCGGTTGTGTTTATCGTTGATGCAATTCAATTATGCCGCGGTAATATGTCAAAATAAAGTTAGTGAAATACTATTAGATTCTGGATTGGATATCTTTAAAAGATAAAGCTGAACGGACGACCTAATAAAGGCCGCAAGAATCCGTTAGATGCCAAAAATCTGTGGAGCAGGTCTATGTGCAGCAATTGAGCACGGCCGCGAGTGGTGATGGAAAACCATAATAGCTTTGCATATGGAAAACCTATTTATAATTTAACTTAGTTTACATAAAAAAGTATGACTTTATTATGTCAACATAACCTAAATGGAGAGATGGAAACAAATTGACTGTTCTGTTGCAAACGTCGGGAAAGGAACTTTGCGTTTTTAACAATGCCTGCATCACCGCAAATTCCTTAAGAAACACAAAGTGAGTGTTTCAGCTTCCTATGATTGTAAATTGAATATTAAACCAAAAATAACGACTCACAGAGAGAACAAGTATATATTCGCAAGGATTAAAAGAATAACTAACGACTAGAACACACAAAGGATTTGCCCACACAATTAACCAGCCGCTTAGTTTTACATTAGTCGTGAAGTATTTCCTCACAATGTGCCGTTGCGCGTCTATTCTTATATTACCACACTGCACAGAGAAACAAAAGGTTAGCAAACAGACAGTTATCACTTTAAAAATAGATCAATACTGTTCTCGGAGACGTTTGCGACCATGAAAGAACAAAGTGGCTGCTGATTTGTGGTTGCCGTCGTCGCATTCACAATCTCATTCCTACAGAGAATGCACGATACACAGATAGACTGTGAGTACTGCACATTTCTGACGTGTGGAGCAAAAAGAGCAAGCTGGCGTTTGCCCAACCAACTGTAGTCGTGGCTTGTTTCATACGTCACATTGATTAAGCATCAGATAGAATCGCGCCGCGTGACGCGCTAAGATATTTGCGATAAACTATCCAAATAGTAAACATTGTGCGAGCTAACAACAGGTGCGGATTATACGAACATATTCATGTTTGCGTAACAGATTTGACACGAGCAGTTCATTAATGTTGTGAACTAAATTTGAGGTATTGAAATTTAAACTGGATATTATTATAAACTTCTGTCCTGGTGGGGTGGTCCATATTTTTATTGTTTCATGATATATGAAACCATGTCCTAGCTTATTTGCTAACGTAAACAAAAATATCTACTAGCCTTGAATATAATTAAGAATTAAGTTTTGTCTAGACTTTCGTTCACAAATACTTCGTATATACTTGGGATATTATTTTAAACATGACAGACTATGGAAAATTTATTAAAGTTACTGGGCCCGAGAATGTTTGAGGTAACGTTCGCCAAGCTAAAAACTATTACGTGATATAATGTTCCACGTTAGAAATCATGGTGCGGCCATCGTTTTTCATCCGTAGGCAATCAATGAGCATTACAAACTCGCAATTGGTCCACAGACGCAGTAAATCAGAATCGCCGAGAAAGTCCGGAACATGTGTCTCAATAACGCCTTACGCGATGTGCGATATACTCTGTACAAATACCAAACTACTATGCGTCTCTAGCACCAAAGAAATAAAGCCCAAAATCAAATGCCACTCTATAACTACACTCTGAGATGCTTGAAATAGTGAGGGAGGCAAGCAGAACGATTGGATTTAGTATTGCCGTATAAAAATGTCTTATATCAATAGGATCGATAGTAAGGAGAAATGAACGTCATTATATCGACGATAATCATATAGACTTTCCTACTGCTGCGATTGCTCATGTAATATCCCTTTAGTTTAGTATCTATCTGCTTGATTTCTTTTGCAAATATATAAAAAAAATTGGTCAAGTGTAAAATGAGGGAACTAAGTGAACAAGTTTTCTAGTTGTCCATGATTTCATGATTAAATAATATTGCATTTGTTATTTGCCGTAAAGGATTGAATAAACCATTTAAAAATAAGCCTATTTGTGGCCGAAAAAAAATGTTTAGTTGGTTTTCTGTTTGCATTGAAAAACATTTCCTCTAGGAGTAAAAGCACCAAATAATTACAAGGGTCATTCAAGCTTAGCTACTCATCGTTAACTATGCCAAACCAACTAATTGCACTATCAGCTATTCTCTTGTCTTTCCAAAAGCCCTCAAAAAACTGGTCTATTATTTCTCTGAAATCATAACAACTACTTTTCAATGAATATGCCATAGTGGAGGGAATAAATGGATAATGATTTGAGGCAGGTTAAACATTCGAATAAAGAGAGGACCTTCAAAAATTTGCTCATGGGAAGTGATACGCATAGGATTGTTAAAGACCTAATGACGAACCATTGGGTAGGCCTGTGTCCAGCTATAGACTACTACAAGTCGATGACAGTGATGGTTATCTGAGGTAATCGTCTAGTGGTTCGTATCGATCATAACCAAAAGCTATCAACTTTGTAAAAAAATGCAATCTAAGCAGGCATCCTTGCATGCAAAAGGGAGGAGCTTACAAATGAAGACATAGTTACACCAAGCAAGCCATACTCCAACGTGTGTGTACATGCGAGTACAACATCATTTCAATTTAAAATTATTCCATCGCTGCATGCTTGCAACTTGGGGCCAGGTCCTGAGACGGTGGGAGGGGGCGACTCGCCATTTACATGAGAGGTCAGCCGCTCGTTCACTATCTAACTGATTTACAACCATATTCAATTGTTAGCTAGACTTGCATCAACAGATGCCATCCCCAAATAGATAGTTTGCCCGTTTTGTTGTCTGTAATTTCGGTTTATCCGATTTATGACATATATAAGCGGCAGTATTATGGACAAATGAATTCTAAAGTGGAAATAGCTTTAGCTATAGATCCTTCTTGCTTTGGCTAGCTAAAGCAATTTGCATTCGGTTTTTGGATCGTTGTGACTTTGAGCATCTAATAGTGCTTCTAAATTGATGTCTTACTAGCTGACTTTATAGCCTATCGGTATTTTTATGACTGTTTTAATGTATACGCCTTGTTTCTTGTAGGCATGACCTTAAATTCTTAACGTCGCGTGTCTCTCACAGTTAAGAAACCCCTTAAATAACGTTGTACAATAATATGTTCCCGAGTGGGATTAAAAGGTAAGCGAGTTGTGTTTGAATTGACGCTTGTTAAAGTACTACTACCTATTAACTAAAAATAAGGTTTAATCGAGGAGATTAAAAAAGCAGTTATCTATGTTTCAGTAAATAATAAAAAGATCGTACAAAAGCGTCACTAAATGTCAACTAAAGTTCATATTACTTCTAAATAAAGTTCTAGAGTACGGAGAAATAGCAGTACGTCTACCACGAGTTGCCACTTTAAATTTACAGTATCGTTCGCGAAACGATACGCGAAAGATAACGTAAATTTAAAGTGGCAACTCGTGGTAGACGTACAGGTTGATATGTATACTGGTACAAAAATAGCAGATCAACGTTTATCAGAATAATAAAGTTATTATCGATGGTACTGAGTATGGTGAGAGGAAGTTTTATTTGGTTAGAGGTCGCCACAACTGACTGTGGTAGTACTTATGGGGAAATGCAGTAAGTATATTTTGTTCACAATACCAGCGTGATTTACTTAGAATTTCATTACCACGCCATCTACTACCAAGAAATATCAGGGGTCTTCATAATTAACATCAAGTCATTGATTTTATTTGATATGTATTAAATACCCATTAATGGGACACACTCAGGCATATCGTACATAGATCTGAACCGATAATAAGCAAAACAGTGAAGTTCAACTTCAAATAATAGACACACTTGAATATGTCCTTCATGTGAATCGGACCCATGGCCAGCAGCGCAGTAGGCAGAATCTCTACCAATCGAGCCATGCCAGTCTTTTTCAAGATTATGGCCCTAAATTGGGAAAATAAGGTCATTGAACTTCAAGATTTTGCTTGAAAAGATAAAAGTGCCGGATGAAAATATCAGAATTCAGAACATGCGCAGTTCAGACATTTTTCATCAGTTCAAAACTGGCAAAAAAAAAAAAGGTTCAAACCTTTCAAAACATATAAATGTATTAAAGTCTAGAAAGGTTTCATTCAGGGTGCACGCCCCGGCAAACTAGGCTGCGTTTTCTTTGGCGGTGTCCTAGGAAGCTTTAGTATGTAAACACGCTGCCACGATTTGAGCGGCTTTTCTTCTTTGTTTCAGGTAATGACCCGGCTTTCATCGCAGCCTCAATGGCTGCAAAGAGTTACCAGATACCCGGTCTACCGCGACTCAAGACATATATATGTATAGCTAAAGATCTGTTCATCTCGGACGAGCATGTCTACGCATTTAGGGGAACAAGAAGCTATCTGTGTTGTGTGTTGCTAGTTAACTGTGTGATGATGAGAATTGAAAAAGATGTACAGAGAGTACAGTATTTTGAAATTTTCTGAAACTTTCACCACACTTGCTTCTAGATTAAAATTACCACAGCATTTGATAAGTTTATTATGTATCAGGAAATCGAAAAAAAAACATTATAGTTTCTTTGAGACGAGAATTTGTGAAGGTGAAGGTACTGAGCTTTAAGTATGTTGGTCGTTAATGTAGGGATCGCATTAACTCAGATCAATAAAAATTCTAAGTAGATTTTCGTATGTTCAGTAAGATGATGCCAGAGGCGATGATTATTCGGCCCCCACTTTGGTTTTTATTAGTTGAAGTAAGTCTTAATTAAGACACATATTTTACTTTAATTTTTTGGAAATGTACGATCACGACCATAAGTTGGTTGAGTTAGGCAGAAGCAAACTGACTAAATTGGATATAATACTATTAAAGTCATTTTTAAATTAAATTCAGGAATTTGGTCCATCGTGAATTTTATTTAACCTGGGCTTTTTCGTTCAACAAAATAAGAATAATTTAGGGATTCCAATATCCTGCGATCAAGCATTACAAGAAGGGTAAAATTGTATTCCATACTTGGGAGTATTTGCTTCATACCTGTTACGAAGCCCAAAGAAAAGAACAGCAAATATCACAGTGATAACAGTGTCAGATATCTACTCAGTTTGATAAATAGGCAAGACGAAGTGGCAATTGTTCTGGGTTTTTTTATCCACAACCTTTGTAATGGCGAAGTTTACCTTGAAAGGTCATTCCGCAGTAGCTAACAGTCGTATAAAGCACACATATACGTCTATTTTCTTTAGTAGCTCAGTCAAAACAAGTACAATAACGGCTGTAGTGTGTAATACGTGGGAGAGAGGAGCAAAGCCCGTCACTCCGTTTCCACTGTAATGATCCTATAACGGCCGGCATTATTATTTATGTTGTGTAGCTGAGAACGGCATAATAGTGCCATAAGAATGAAATAAATTCTCGCAAAGTTTGAGTTCTTGGCTTCGCTTGAAAGGAGCGATAGTACTTATTGTTTCACATTTGTGAAAATGTTTTCTTGGACGTGTTTTGCATGTGGCAATTATTTCTAAATTCCTCTAGGGGCAGCCGTACGAGTGAAACGGTTTCAAGGTGATGTTTATGTCATAGTAATGTTACATTTATGTTCAACTGAAATTTGTGTAAGCACCTCGGTGGCCAAGTGGTTGGAATACAGGTAAGGTTGAAATATACACTTTGTACATAGGCCAATTACCAGGATGAGCAGCGATAAATGTCTTGCGATCGTTTTTGTTGGTTCTTGCTGCTCTTGCTAGATATTCAGAACTTTGATAAAAAGTTGATTTTGGAGAAACCAACTTTATAGAAAAAAACTATTACCTACATCAAAGATATAGGCATGATAAATGACTAAAAATAGCCAATACTCTCTACCGAGAGATCGATAAGTTGATCACCAGATTACTGGATTGGCTACAATCTCCGAAGGGATCCCGATCACATCCCCAAGCAGGCTCTAGATTGGAATCCCTAAGGAAAACGCAAACGTGACCGCCCCAAACAACACAACAGATAGACACGCGTTCAGTAGCGGAAGAAGCGAAGAGGATCGGTAAGACTTGGAGTGAAGTCAAACGCGAAGCTCAAGACCGATCAAGATGGCGAAATACTGTGGACGCCCTCTGCCCCATCTCGGGGACATAGGTCTTTAAAACACAACAATGGTCTTTTGGTCATGGTCTCGAAATAAGAATAATAATTCTTGATTCAAGCCAAGGGCGTCTCTTAGTAGACCCGAGCTAATTGAGAAAAGTTCGTTGCCTAAATTAACCCGACAGGGAATCCAACCCGGGGCACTACACAATTTAAGGCGAGGGTCCGCGTTACAGCTTACTGTGCCATTAAATGATTGCAGTTGCAGTCTACCATGAGTTCAGCGTCACACCAATGACAGGCTCTAGTTTCCACTTAAACAGCGACTTCAAACTTCAAATTCCTTATTGCATTCATGTTGTCCATCTTATATTTAAATAAAGTTCAGTTCTGTAAGGGCACTATACGACAGCTATTTCACACTTTCATTATCAATAACACTCATCATAATACATTATTTATACTACACCTGCTCGGAAAGTACCTTGATACTTTATCAAATTTACGGTAGAAAGTACGTCATTGCATATCGAACAAATATGCGGGGAGAAAACGCATCTAAGCCGGAGAGAAAAGTTTATGAAAATCCATTTCTTACGTGGTTTTCCTTTTTTAATTTTGGGTCTTGGTCTTGGGTTGAACTATGCGCCGGTAACCTAAATATCAAAAGCCAAAAAGTTTTTACAGTGAGTTTTTATTTCCAAGTTCGCAAAATGACACTGGCCACTAGCTGTGTGTCGGATGGTGTCGGGCTGGCAGTGCGACCCTGCGGCGGCAGCAAGAAGGCTAGAAACTAAGGAGAGATAACTCCCGAAGTGGGGGTAAGCTTTCGAGGGCCGAAAGTCGTATACTCAGTGCCGGGCAAAACGCTGTATTGCGCATGTGCAGCGGCAGCTATTTGTCATTTCATGGTCACATGGTTTTGTTTTGAACGGTGTCACGTGCGACAGTTGTTGTTTTTTGACATTTTCGAGGTTGTGTTGACCAATTTTGACACTTCGCGAGGATCGCGGCAAAGAAGCGTAATGCGCATGCGTCACTGTGGGATACGGATTTAGTCCAACCCTTTCCAGGGAGTTATCTCTCCTTAGTTTCTAGCCTTCTTGGGCGGCAGGATGAACAATTTGAAAAAAGAACATGTGAAAATTGCAGACGCCAATGGCGCCATTTTCTATTTGTGTGTTGTTTGAGGATTCAGTTTTCGTATAAAGTAAAATAAAACTATCAAAATGATAAGTAGTGATAGTGATGATGAAGATTTTTTAACTCCGTCG
Source organism: Udea olivalis (assembly GCA_947369235.1). Taxonomy (NCBI): domain Eukaryota; kingdom Metazoa; phylum Arthropoda; class Insecta; order Lepidoptera; family Crambidae; genus Udea; species Udea olivalis. The sequence goes on along the minus strand of OX376345.1, from coordinate 8,288,118 downwards.
CAGTTGAAGGAAACAGCAAAAATAATAAAGAAAGAAAAAGTGTTACATTAAGCTTCACTAACTGCAACAATTTCAATATAAATTTCAATTAGTAAAGATTTAGTTTTTTATTTTCCTCGTAGGTGTAGTATAAAGCACTATGTATCACTCGAGAGAAAGTGCGATTCCCGATCTCGGGTGTTTTAAAGCCATCGCCTACGGCTCGGGCTTCAAACGACACCCTCGACGGTAATCGGTCTCTTTCTCCTCTCGGTGAACAATGTACTATTGTAAGTGACATGTATATTCATTTAAAAACTCTGACAGCGATAAAAACGCGTATTTATCGCGTTTTTATCGCTTTAAGACTTGCTTTAAGAGTAGAGTAGTAGTAGCGATTTTTTTGATAAGATATTGCTTCAATTTGTTCTAAATTTACTGATATTTGTTTCTCTTTGTAAATGAATTGTAATTTTGTTAAATACTTTCACAATCATGCCCAAACTACACGACCTTACAATCTTCAGTTTCGAATTCGGAGGTGCCAATTTTTCCCGAGGTCTTAAATTTTTTGGCCGCACATACAGAGGGAGACGTTCTGGGTACTTTTTCACAAAAATTTAAGCCTCTAAAGTTTATATACAAGTCAGAGTGAGTATTTTTTCTCTTATGAAGTGGGCGCGCGCCCCTAGTGATTAAAAGTAGAACTAAAAATAGCATACTTAATGAAACGCAACGATAGCCGTTTACGTGACAAAAACTCATGGTAGACATGCTGGTTAAATAACCAACAAGATTACACCAAGTAGGTACCTACTATGGGCGTCAGAGACTGATAAACATTGTTAAATATTTCTAAATACATACTTATATAGATATTAACACCCAAACAACAAACACAAATACTGTCGCATAAATGTTTGTCATGGGTGGAATCGAACCCACGATCTCCGGCGCTAAAGGCAGGATCACTGCCATTGCGCCAACAGGTCAGTCAAATATAAATAAGAAATATGCGCCAGACAACACACCTCTTGTCATGATTTTGAAGTAGGGATAAACATGCCTTTATTACGAGGTACCAGACAAGAAATTAAGCCAGGGGTTTCTCCCAGCACACCCCGACTCGAGTCAATTTAGAAAAGATCGTTTCCTGAATTGACCCGACCGGGAATCAGACCCGGGACACTACAGAATTCGAGGCGAGAAACCGTGCTACAGCGCACCACACCAATCGTGCCGAATATGGCTGGATAAAACTTTTGTAGGAAAGAAACACGATTTAATACAATAAGCTTTTATTGACAACATAAAATTTAAAACCCTGCGGATGAGTTTTATTGGGACACTGTCATAGAAAACATTTTATGTATTTTGTATGTCACGCGATTTCCGGGTGGATGGAATTGCTGTTCCAATCTTTGTTTAACTTGGAGACTTAAAAAGTTTTGTTTTAATTTGTTCGTAGCTCGTGTCAACATTATTAAGCTAAAAAGGAACTCCTTGAGATTCTAATGCCATCCCCTTATCTGCCAAAGGGATAAAATGAACGGTACAAGGCCATCAAAAGGGAATGTCAAATAATGATTTTTTTCTGTTAGGAGCAAACCAGCTTTCATAGAAGCACTAAAAAAGGACTTTTGGAAATAACTTTTTTTTATTTGATAGAGCGTCGTGGCCTAGGGGTTAAGCAATTCAACTCAGATCGCGGATCCTGTGGTCCCGAGTTCAAATCTGGCCGGAACCAAAGTCTTTGTGTTCATTGTTTAGTTTCCGATTAACTCTCCGGTGATGGAAACATCGATAAAAAACCAAATCAACCAGGATAGCGGTGGAAGGCTCACCACCTACTACGTTGGACTCTAATACCATTGGTGAAAAGTGGCTTCTGAGTGTTACGTTCACCATGACGGTAGCAGTCAATTGCCTCTGACTACCCCTTTGGGATAAAGTCGTGTGATGATATGTTATGTTATGTTTATTTTTTAAGAGATAATTATATAGGTACTTATCTTATTTGGTTTATGTTTTATTAAAATATTTTTTATTACTTACTAAGAAGTCATAAGTCTATCATCATCATTATTATTATCATTATCACAAGACGTCCACTGCTGAACATAGGCCTGCCCCACAGATTTCCAAAGCGACTGGTTGCAGGCGGTCTGCATCCACCGGAATCCTGCCACCTATACCAGGGAGTCCGTCCACCTTGCAGGCGGGCGTCCCACGATTATCATTATTAATGCCAATAACAAAATAAAATTAAATGTTTAACCTTAAATCAGTTCTAAGTTGAACAATTCGGGAGGATGTTGGCGACAGATGTGGCAACCCCGGTTGCTAAGGGTTGTTATTGTTCTTCTCCAGGCAACGGGGCCTCGCGTCTTCTAAAAACGATAATTAGATATATTATATTTGTATCACCCGTAAATAATAAATGAATACCCTGGCTTTTCTAGTTTGTCTGTAACATTTGGCTCGAAAACTATAATTAGAAATATTATATTTGTATCACCCGTAAATAATAAATTAATACCCTGGCTTTTCTAGTTAGTCTGTAACATTTGATCTCAATAAAACTGTTCAATTTATCAGTAAAATTCCCTGTTCTTTGCCTTTCCCACCCCTCAAAAATAAAAGACATTCCGTATAAAAATTTCAACCCACAGAAAAACCTGCCAATCGATACGTACAGCATTATTCGATAAATAAATAAGCTTTTCCTCGATCACGTGAGTAACAAAAGCCCGTACAAATAACGTTATGAATATCAGATGAACCACTCCGGCCCACCACGTCGCCTCAACCGATTCATTATCACTTGGTATTGGAAACTCAATAACGTGCGGGTAATGCACTTTTTCTTATTTATACTCTTAGATATCTTATTCATTTATCTGGTTATATTTTATGCTTTAGAATTTTTATTTTAAAATGAAAGTGGAAGTTATATATTTTTTGCGTATTTGTGCCTGATAAACGAATAAGTTACTTAATTACCTGCAGGTATGTCAACCATGTGTTTCCGTCACGTTAAAGACAATAGTTGAGTTCAGAAATTGGAAATCCATTTTTGGTTCCATTTATGATTACTTGGGGCGCTGTACAGGGGCGTTCGCATCAACGTTTACAAAACCATTGCAAAGTGGGTTATATGTCAGCAGCAGAAGGTGCCCCTATGTAAAGGTTGATGTGAACGTCACTGTAGCTAAATTCCATACAAAAACGACAACGCGGACTGATGCTAGCGGCTGTCTTAGTGATAACTCATGGTAGATATACTAATCACATCAGTTATGAATTATTGTAAACACTTTTTATTTCATATTAGGAAAAAAACGATATTATTCTGAATTGTCAAATGCCCATTCTTTAAACTGATGCCGTCTAATTTACAGCTAAAATAATTTTGATAAATTTTGGCATCGACATATTGGACATTAAGGAAGGCCATAGGCTTCCTTTAAGCACGGATATAAAACTGACGCAATGGAAAAACAAGAACTAGTTTACCCGGTTACCCTATATAGCCGCAAAAATATCCTTACGTCCTTGTCCCAATTCGGTTAAAAATTTCTTCAAGCACTCCTACCAGAATGAAGATAGTTTATAATATCTCCCTCAATGTACTGTCAGTAATTGTAATCTGCGATAACTAATCGTTGCCTAAATCCAAGAGCAGGATAGTGGTTCCCAGCACCATTTCCGATCGCGCGGCGTGATAGATGATCACGGAACGTCAATCACTTCCTTTAGTTCCCGACTAGTGTGAGGCTAATCATGGAATAATTTGAATGTGACGTTGAAGGTAGCTCATTATCTATTCTATCTAGGAATAAAACTTTGAAACAAATTCCGAAAGATTAGTTGGTTTGACGTATCTGCTTAACTAATCTTAAAGGTTGTGGTGAAGCCGGACAGACACGGTCGCAATTAAAAAAGTTTCCTTCACCCAAATCCGAAGTTAAACTACGATTAATTTTGGAAATACAAATAATTAAATGATCTTAATTAGTCGATGAACAAAACGAACCTCATCTAAAACGTTATTTTACTAAGATTTTTGCATCATCGTCCCAACTTACGGGATAGTTTAATATCATAACTTTTTAGTATGTTCGCCATATCTGCTTGGACCACACATTGTGGTGACAGGTGCGACTAAAATATCAACATGTGGCATGTTGATATTATCTAAAGTGAGTTTTATGTCAGGCCAATTAAGGCCCTTGCTTTAAATACATGTCGGTGTCCATTACGATGACAAATGCTCGGCTATCACGAAGCGAAGAATGCTAATAGTTTTGGTGCTTGTTGGTAATACTTATTTAGTTTGATTGGACTTAAGTGTATTAAATATGATTTAATTTCAATACAGCAGATTGCTTGACTCTCTCAGATCAGGTTGGTTCTTATTTGCATACAAGAAACGTTTATGCAATTAGCAAAATCAGTGCTTTCCTACCCTACGTAGTTTATTCATAATAAATTTAAAGAGCAGTTGCTTGCGACACACACGTTCTCCGTGCCGTTTGAATTTATGTAACTATTATTAACTCTTTGTTGCCTCCACTTATTTCATACGAATACACGTGTTAAAATAAAATTAAAGTTGGTTTGCACATGTTATATTTTTTAATAACTTAAAAGAAGATACCTACGCTGATTTTAGCATGAATTGATCATTATAAATGGTGTCGCTAGAGCCCTCGGGGTTCTGATTAAAAAATGTTATATTTAGTGAAGGGTTTCTCGATTTTGAAACAGGAAAACTAAATTAGATTATGATAGAAACTTAAACAATGCTCTATTTTCTACACAAAGATAGAAACTAGAAAAATTCGACCTGATCCTGGGACTCAAGCGGAATTCGAACCCGCGACCTTTCACCATCCGGGTGACTGCTCTTCCAACTGAGCTACCGAGGCCGTTAACAGACCTGGCGATTTATCTAGTGTATTTTTACGTCGTAAGCCAACGTTGTTTTATCAATGTTATAGGCAAGCGCCTATAACCAGATTGTGAAAGGTCGCGTTTTTGAATCCCGCCTGAGTCCCAGGACCAGGTCGAATTTTTCCAGTTTCTATCTTTGTGTAGAAAATAGAGTATTGTTTAATTTTTATTTTTAAATTCACTTAAATTAGATTATTCAACTCAATAAGAAGTAAACTGCTAGTCTCAAGCATTTCTAGAATATCTCACGCAGCATCCAGTTCATAAAATATAATTATTGGTGATTGGTAATACGGCGGACCCTGGGACCTCACACACCAGTGTGGGTACACAACCGGGATAGACCGCACGGATGATGATGATGATGATGTAATAGTAGTATAAAAGTATTTATTTATAAAACCCTTTAGATAGAGCAGCTACTTGAATAATACAGTAACATACATGTTATAATACAGTGTCATAACATAACATACGTCATGTTAGGTAAAGCCTAACTATAAGGGCTTTCTCTTTGAATAGCCAACTTATTTGTGACCGTCTTCCATATCCGGATTCAGCAACATTTAAATTTAATGCAAAGCAAACACTGGCAAAAATTAGCTGTACTATGTATGAGCGTAAATAGGCTACTACATTATTTAAAGCATCGGAAAGTGGGCTTCGCAAAGTTTTAATTCAAATTGCATAATCTTTAATAACCTAAGTCCTAGCTAAGGAAAGGATTTAAAAAAATACTTTTTCATCGTCACTTTTACAGCGGGACAATCAGTAAAGTTCGCGTTCGCTTCCCTCCTAACTCCTAATCTTAATTGAAAATTCAATCATTTATTCATCTGATCGAAGTCGTTAACTGTTAATGGTTCCTTCGTCTCTCTGCTTTATTTTTTAACAAATCGAAATGGCTAATTTTCTATCGGGAATCAAAGTTGCAAGTGCGTTTTGTTCGACCAAAGTAAATGTTCGAAAGTAAACGCTGCTAATGGAAACAAACAAGCTCTGAAATACAGACGACGACTTTACTTATGCCATTGAAATAAGGTCTAAAGTTGTACACATATCTAGAGCTGTACAGTACACCTAACGACTCGTTTTATTATTGCTCGAATACTTGTTTATCGATGAAATTGGCTCTAAAAACGTTCAGAAAGCAGAAGAACTAGATAAAATTCGATTTTAAACTTATTAGCTTGGACGGATGTTTACCTAATTTAATTTTTATTGTATTGGGAAATAAATGAACAAGTTTTTAATACCGCTCTAGAAGACTTTACACAAGTTGTAAGAAATCTCTTGGAAAACTTCACACAAGTTGTAAGAAATCTCTTGGAAGACTTCACACAAGTTGTAAGAAATCTCTTGGTTTTTCATTCTTTTAAGCTGAAACTGATTTAACACCCTCTACTTCTAGTTTATATGATTGTAAAACGTAGGAAGTTATTAATCAGATATGTTGGCTTCCGAAATGAACGTGTGTCATTAAGAAATAGGTCCGACGAAAACCCGACATCATAAACGAAAGACTTCAAAAGTAATTAAGTACCAAAATTAAAACAAATTTATATGCAAATGAAGCAAAGTTTACGTATTTATTTAATCAGATGCAGTATTAGACAATTAATACGAAAAGACTTGGGCTCAGAATAATGTGGAAAACAATCTCGTAATTTTTTATGAACTCTGCAAAATCATTTTGTAAGGGCGTGGGAGTGAAACAAAGGGTCTATTGCATTTACTTATTCAGGAGGTGAAGATTCTTAAATGTCGGCACGTAGAACTTCGTTGGCGATTAAATTTTCACGTTAAGAAAAATTTAGTGAAGTAATTTAAGTAAAAGATAAGATTCTCATCAATAGTTAAAAATATTTTTTTCTCAATATTACAAATATAGTGGGATTAATTCCCTGCTTTTCGTAAATGAATGAAGGGATTGTCCTGTGCCTGTCTTTCAATATATTTCAAAGTATAATATTTATGTAAGTAAATCATTGTCTATAAGTACAAGTAATATATCACAACTTGGTTAAGTCTCCTGTCATTGAAATCAATTCTTTGCGAGTCAAACTGTCAAAGGATCTGAAAAATTATTGCATATCACTGAAATTATCTTCGTATCTCTTCAAAATACAAGACGCGGCAAGAATGACTGTGTTTGTTTACTCTTGAGTAGCGCTACAAACGACCTCTACCGAAATCCGTGGGAAAACGCTAATTCCTATTTTCTGCATAGCGCCATCTAGCGAGTGCAGTGGGCTTTGCTTTGTCACAATTTTCTGCAGTGCTCTTTGCAGCGAGACTGATTCGAGGGAGGGTAATTTGTAAAAGCATTAATTCCAAACAAGGTTACATTAAAATGCTGTGTGTAAATTCGTTGAATGATCTAGGATAATCATATTATTAGTTTGTTGGCATAAAGTAAAATGGTGATAATTTAAATGTTCCAACAATTAGTTTGTAATTTTTTTCCAAAAAAAAAAATCATTGGAACAGTTGTTTCATTGACATTTAATTTTGTTGATTATGAATTAAGAACCCCGAATTCGTTACCTCGTAATTTGCATGCTCATACGGAATACATTGATTTATATAAATCAAATTAATCAAAAAGGTTCTGAATCTTGTTGCTATCAGTGCGTAAAGGTATGCACTGTTTCTGTTAGCGTTTGTCTTTTGCAATATCCTTGTGCTGCTGTCCACCTGGGTCATAACATAACGCGTTCTTTAACGCGTTCTTTTTTACATTTCGGAGATGTGGTCAAATAGACAAGCGCGTTAATTAGAACGCGGCGTTGTTAAACGCGATAGACGTTAAGCAATAACTCGTACGGCGGTTATTGACACGCCAAAGGATTTCAGCACGTTAACATTCGTGTTAGCTACATCTGCGTCTAGCAGTAGAGCTTTTCTAATATGAAATGACGCGCCCCACTACTCATTTTATTTAATTTAGATGTGCCGAGTGTACTTTTGCGAACAAACTATGCGTGCTCCTAGGATCTAATCTGTGGTTCAGGTCTAACCGGCTACTCAATAATCAATTGCAGTAGCATGACATGTATTGCGTCTATATTTAAAATTTATATTAGTGGGTGAGTACAGTGAAGGGGCGGTTCATTTCAGCTTAGACAAGCTCTAGCATTAAAAAAAAACTTTTCCGGTGCGTTGTCCGTTCCACTGTGCAGTTTGATAATTATGTTGTCAACCGACTAAAGCAAGGTCGACACAAAGCGTATCAGGGCTTTTTACACTACAAAGGCCATTACGGGATCCGTTTCGGACGTAGGGCTGCCGGATTCAGAAATGTTAGGATCAACCCACACTTTTGACTTCGTTATCTGGGTAGATTAACAGAATAATAATATGTCTAGTAACCGTTTTTAAGAGATGCTACGCGATAAAAGAGGTACCAAATCTTACCAAGAGGTTAGGTAGCCTCACGGAAAAATAAAAATGATATCTGGTCCTAAATACAAACACACAAAAAATTAGTCTTATCAGTAACGATGCACGACACGGGACATGCAAAAAAAGTCATAAAAAAAACCAGATTAGACCAGTTACTTACTTCCACTCGACCATGTTGTGAAAATTTACCCCTAGGAAAAATACTTTGGAGTGAACCTATAAAATAATAGCTGCCTTGACAGACTTCGTTCTGTCAAAAGTAATTGCACGTCGCGGCATCGGTAAAACAGCACAATGCGCCCGCGTTTCAAAGTCAAATCATTCACATTTTGCATAATTTATTTCTCCGACCTGATTTACATAATTATACTAATATTTTTCACTGAATGTTTTGTTCAATCATAATAAAATATAGCCTATGTCACTCCCTGATAATGTAGCTTTATATTGGTGAAATTATCTATTTTTAAAATCGGTACAGTAGTTTCAGAGCCTAGTCAATACAATTAAACAATCAAATCTTTTCTCTCTATAATATTTGTATAGATGATTGACATTGACTTGGTCAATTGGTCCGATAATTATTTTGAAGGAAGAAATAAAACACCGGCCAAATGAACCATATCTTGCACCCATCATCACTTGATATTGGCCAAATCAATATGCTGTACAAGCACAGTTGTTGAGGCAATCACATATATAAAAAATGATTTTTTTTATAAATTTGTAACGTACGCTAGCAGCCCTACTGCACAAAGTCAACACTGTTATGAAGTTTCCATTGAGTTTTCGCCGGAAAATCGGCTAACGCGAAAGAGCTGTGATTGCGATTTGAATGAAATTTATAATGAGCTCCGCTGAAACCGTTAATTGAGCCGCAATGTAAATAAATGCGACCACTATGAAAATTATCATAAATACGAATTTCCTTTACTCATTTAACTATTTGCTCATAACAACAAAACCTCTTAAAAGTCACTGGGCACCATACTATGGAAGCTATACCCAAGCTGTACAGATTTAAAATAGGGTAGATTAGACAGATGAATGTCTCTAGTTTACGATAGGATGTTTCTCGCTTCACCCACATGGGTGTAAAAAATGAAATGTATTTTTCGAAGTGTATATATTGTCTAATATGTTTTTAAATAACAATAAACTTTTGCGATGTCTATAGGTACAATTGCATCATCTAAAAAGGCCGGCGGTGCATCTATTTGTTCTTGATGTCTGGCTCAATAGGCATATCTCGATTAAATAACGTTTTTTTATTGACTTGTTAATTTTTACTTACATCGTAAAACAAAAAGTATGTAAATGAAATAAAAACTGACTTAACTCAAAAATACACATTACACAGTTACATTATACATTTCCATTTGTACACGTTTGTCTATCCATAACAATTTTAAATGAGTTTTCCTGTCGCCATGGTCTGCTGGAAGAAATCTCTTTCTAGAGATAAGCTAACCTGTACTTTTGTACTCCTTATTGTTTTCTCTGTAATTTGTCTCTTTGTGTACGAAATAATAAATAAATAAAAATTAACCGCAATTTTTCTCAAACCGGGTCAGATTACGCCCGATGACCATTTAAGACAACGGTTTAATTTAGAATAACTAATTAGTTCCGCTGACTTGGAGTGTGAGAGACTGGAGCCTACAATCGATTTCTAAAAATACCCTGGTTACAATTATTGGTGTTAAAATATCAGTTTAGGGCGTTAGTGTTTCATTTTGAGAAAGTGACTTTGGCAATTCCAATACCTATTCATCTGTAGGTTTTATTTTTAAAGAAATCCGATGATTAAGTAGTTAAGGTTATAAATAGTTTACCAATCATTCTATAAAAAAAGCTAAAAGGTACGATAGCTATTTTAGATGAAAATAAATAAAGATTTTTTATTATTTCATCGAATAATCATTTTTTTTTTACTTTAAGCTCGCTGTTTCATGAGTTCACATTTTATTCAAAATATTTTCTTTACTCTTCATCTTAAAAAGCTTTTTTTTTATTGATAAAAAATGCTGAAGGATTTTCATTCCACACTCGTATGAATTAATGCGTAAATAACTCTGTACCTTTGTGTATCTTCACATGCGACCCTATGGAAATTTTTGCATAACTACATAGTAGAACTATTGTAATGTTTGTGCAGAGGGAGCTCATTATAATTGCTTGTATCCAGTCGAGTTAATTTCCTAAACTGAGGGTAGTGAGAAATTTCGTCTTTAGTGCCAGGTAACCGCTGACTGGCTGAAAATGAAAAATCATATTACGAAATTGCTCGCAACGCTCATTTTAGGGAATGAACTTGACTAGTTATAAGGAATTGTTATAAGGCCCCAAAACTGCCTGAGAAATGTATAAAATGATGTAATTAGATAAATCCGATTGCTAAAAATATACAACTGCTTCATCCTTGCAATTTTTTCTTTGAGTTGTCACTGACCATGCAATTAAGATCAGGTTTAGTTTTAGAGCCCCTACATTAGTGTAGAGTGGAAATTGATGGTCTTCTCTAAACCAACACTATCGTCTATTGATTTGCTGATACACACATTTATTATTTTGTACAAGTGACATTTAACTTATTCATCGTGCTCCCGTTTCAATTTGTGGTTTGTACAATTAATTGTACATTATTTATGAGTATCGACTTGCTGATTCAAATTTGAGTCCACTGTAGTAGAAATGTCATCAATTAATTTGGTACACACCACTATTTACGTAGTTTATTAGTAGTGTGATTTCAATTACTTGTTTATTTCTGATGGAACTGTTACATGTAGCATATGGTTTTCATTTTACGAATTGTTAGGTCAGGATTGTTGTCAGTGATTCACATTTAGCAAGTGTGCTGATTGAGATCTTTTTTTGTAACGATAACTTTATGCTAATGATCCATCACTACCCATCCTACTCCTATCAGGTATTTGCCCGAAAGCAGTCAGTATGTCTACCACGAGTTGCCACTTTAAATTTACATTATAGTTCGCGTAAAAAAATGCATTGGGATTTGACATGATATGACATGACAATGTCAAATCTCAATACTTTTTTTACGCGAACGATAACGTAAATTTAAAGTAGTAAACTCGTGGTAGACGTAATGTCTAACATGAGATTACACCAATGACAGCCGCTTGCGTCCACGTTGACCGCCATGATGCTTTTATATGGGATTTCAGTTCAGTGCCCCTAGTGGAAAAAAAATGGCAAACAAATTTCTGAAGTCAGCTATCATAGTTTACGTGACTGAAACACATGGAAGACATACAGTCACTACCCACAACTGCACTTCCACTAACTAACCTCAAAAACTTCAGTTTTAAAAATCTCCCCATTTCTGATTTCATCACTTACTGAAATTCCGAGCACAGTCCTCTCCATTATTCATGAATTACATTGTTCCTGTACTGGAAAATTTCGTTAATTCAATTATCTATTGGACATAAGTTCGGCATTTTTAACGCATTGCGGCGCATCGTGAGACTCCATTCGTTGCGGGCAATTTGGCGTAATGTAATCAATTGCCGAACCAATAAAATAAATCAGATGCGACAGTTTTAATTGATACCGTTCAGTATTAACTGCGCCCCCGGATAGAGTCCTCCCCCCCCCCCCCCCCCACGCCCCGCGGCTGAGATGGAATGGAAGTACTCAGTGTTAGACTTCATTTTTGCTTGTTTGATTATTGCTCTGTAAAACAACTACGTAAAAACATGTCGTGGTTTCCAACCCCACCTAGAATGTTTATATTCGTCATTATGAGGGTAAAAATTAATAATCTTCGAAATTAGAATGAATAATGTGGATGAGGTATGGCTTCAGCCCTTTTAACTTTACAAACAAAACTAACATTTTTAACTCTGTTTTTTTGGGCCCGGCCATCTTGACGATCTCGACAGAAACCTATAAATTAGCTGAAAATACAGTTTATTTCACTCAATTGTAACAATAAATCTCATTAAAAATAAAACTAACTACACTTGTAATACCAAGGTAATTTGAAAATTAAATCTAGCTAACAACGCTAAAACGCTAAACGCTTTATATTTTAAAATCAATAACTCTGAAATCTTAAGTAAAGCCTTGTAAAATACCCTTAAATCTAATTGAATATTTACAAATCATATTGATTACGAATTTATCACATCACGTACGTCAATTAGGCATCAATGAATTGATGAATCATTTCGCTCGCACTGTGTCAAAATGTTCATTAATGTTAATGGCCTGACACATTTTTGTTTATTACCGTATTGGTTTATAAAAAATATAAAGCTTTAATACATGAACATACATATTTAGCTTAGTTTTGCGTAATGGCTATTGTATGTTTTGTTTTATGCAAATATATCGTAGAAACAACATTATAAAGAATTGTAACGTATATACTCACGTTAGTAGTTTGATCCGTCCAGGAGTAACCAGCCGGCGGTTTTAAGAAAACAATTGAAGATTTATATTTGTACTTTTTACTTTTCAGTTATTAGACTCGACCAGACAGTGATTTGATCGCAATCGCACTTGGTGACGATGCGCTCTATAATGGAACATGTCTGCCCAGTAAATTCCTGTTCACTCTTGACTTGACGAAGAAAAAACAGATAAAGATAAGTATATTTATCTTTATCTGTTCTTGTTTATAATGTACTATAAACCATAACATTAACATTAGTTACACAGTCTCAGATTGTACAATGTAGGCGGTGTTATCGATAGTAAGCGATCTTTTCCAGACAACTTAAGACAAGATAATATTACTACCTATAGTAAGTTATAGTAGTCAAAGAAGTAGCATTAGTTATAGCCAGCGATTTGTTTCACGTGGACTAAGCTTTAATTTTTTACCCGGCTTTGGTAGTACAAGTATGAGTAGGTACATTCAAATCCATCCAGTGAGGTAGGTGAGTATCAAAGACTGATAAATATACTTAAATATTTCAAAATAGATTATATTATTATTAGATTATATTATTATTGAATGTTCAATGAATGAACACAAATTTTCATAAAACGAATATTTATAGAACCCTTAACGACCTTCTGCGCTAAAGCACAAAATAAAGAGCTTGCAGAAGGACCGCTCGCGCCTTTTTTCTAAACCAGCGTGACCGCCCAGGGTTACTACACTATATTCACTCAGAATTTTTGAAATGAAGAGGTAGGTTATACCTACTTGACAGAACCGGAAATAAATAAAATGTATGAAATAGAAAAATTGCACCAAGTTCTAAAAAACAAAAACACTCGCGACAGTGCGACTGGCCGCGACACTGACGGTCACCGGTATCACCTGTAAACTCATGTGTCTGTGTGCGTGATCAAAATGGCGGGTTTGTTCTAAGCGGACTATCTGTCAGAGGCACCGCGCCGCGTGCGTAATTTGTGGCTAAAGGCAGGATCGCTTCCATCGCTACCATCCCAGATATTTTTGTACCCTATTTAAAAGGGAAACTCACCTGGAAAGCGGGAATAAAATGATTACAACACAAATTTTATGCACTCCATCAATCTTATCGATTACTATCATTTAATAAATACGAGCCTCGGCCATTGTTTTTCCACAGCACTATCAATCACTTTACTAATTGCGTTATTTATGTACCCCTGAAACCGCACTGTCATCGGCCTATGCAATTTCACTTAGTACCCTCTTTAGTTTCTGTATTACTTCTCAATCATATCCCGCAAGTCATAGGAGTTTCGATATTACTCTTTTGATGAATGGTTTCGTCCGGAAGTATTGGAGTATCAAATATCATCATTAGCATCGTTGATTTTCACTGTCGAATAATATAGAGATAACTAGATATATAGATTTCCAGGGAACCTGAAAATGTGGTGGTTTGGAGTAGAACGATCTCCCTGCGTCTGCGTTTCTAGATACTTACAACTTGGTATGTTAAAAGCCAGAGTGAATAGGCATTTACTAGGTAAGTGTACCATCGGCTTCGTCATCGCTTACCACCAGGCGAGACTGAGGCCAAACGCAAATCCATTTCAAAATGAATAGGACCATGAGATAGCTTTTATACTTACTTGGTAGATAACTTCGTTCTGAATCGGGGGGCAGGCGTGACTTATTGCAGCAGTGGTGTTACCATAAAATGTATCTGCTATGAATTTTACTGCACCTAAGCTCCCGAAAATGTTCCGACCCGTTCCTTCGTGGTAAGAAAACGCAACACGTGCACTAGGTAATTGACAACCTGTCGCACTAACGAGAATTGGGATGTCTAGTGAACATCCAGACCGATCACACGTTGACTGTGTTTATGAAGCCACAGTTTAAAAATAGAACTGAAAATCAGTGAAGTAAAGGTTGCGGCGAGGTTGTGTAACGGTGCGTTTTCACCAAGCGAGCGAATGCTCTTTCTATCCCAACTCTATGAAATTTTCTTTGTCAGTCTCTGTTTAAACAAAGAGAATTTGAGAGAGAGGGAATAAAATGAGTATACGCTCGCTTGGTGTAAACGCAGCGTAAAAATTTCTTAGCTCGGCAACTTTACAAAATCAGTGTACTTAACTACTTTTCCAGCCTTAATTTGTTTTTTATATGGATGTTATTATTCAAACTAAGTAGAACTTGTTGAACAATGAGAGTGTATACATTATGTATAGTTCTAGTTTAAAAAACAACCAAGTGCCTTCGACCTGCAAAGCGAGGTAGCGCTAAAATGTAACATAATAAAAATATCATGTACCCCTGTCACTCTACCTACTCTAACGTGGCGAAGAGTTATCGCTCATAACTGCTAATAAATAAAAGTTTCTCGAGTGGCGACCACGAACTAAAAGACGAAGAGTGGTTAGGTCCCCCTCTAATCGACCGATGACCTGGTGCTGGTTGCAAGAAGCCGTTTGCAAACAGCCTACACCTTAAGCATTCTATTCAGTGGACTTCTTCTTTTTTGGAATGACTGTTATTGATTTTGTTACTTTACATTGTTCTCTTTAATCCTTAAATCCTCATAGTATCGAAAACTTCCTTATTTACACACACACAAAAATCTATTAGTGAGCAAAAAACTGCGACAGCCTTCAAGCCGGCCACATTCTGACACATAATTGACAACCCGTTAACGAGAATTGGGTTCGTCGAATGACCGATGTCCGGCCACCGCCCTCACTAATTCCAACTATGCGTACTTTGTTCAAAGTGTAGTTCGCGCTAGTGTTGTTAATTAAACGTTAAAGTATCGACAGGTTGAAAATATGTGGTGACAAAAGTTAATTAACATTAAAAAATATATATTGAAAATAATTGATAAAGAGGATTCTGTAAGAGCATTACAATACAATACAATGATTAATATTCTTCAAAACTTTAATTAACAATGGTAAGAGTCACCGTGATTGCTTACGACTCTCGTTTTAGCGCTTACTTTGGTAAATTGTGTTATACTCGTACACAAGGATTGTATCATATAATTTCTTTGAATGTACAAATAAATACACAAATAACAGGAGTACAAATAAATTGACGTTAAATTTTTTGCTCTTTAAATTAATATAATTTTAAAATAGTATACAGTGTTTACTCTATTTCTTAATGTGCTTAATATAAGTGTTAATACCTACCAGCCATTTCCTGCTAATATTCACTTGACACACACACACTGAAACACCTTAATCTCATCCTTCTGAGCATCACCATGGACATGATTTCTCTCCAGAAATCACTTGAAGAAGTGAAGGCCATTTTTGCGGCAAAGATGACTGATTTCCAGCAAAATCTTGATCGGGTATCTCCCTTTATTTATTATTTGTTTTATGGATTCTCCAAAAAGTGACTTAAGTGACAACTTTCTTTCTTTTTCATCTTCTTTATCAGATGATAGCTTTCACTCCACTTCAACTCCTCTTCACGATGTATTGCAGACCACTTTTGAGGATGTGCCTAAAAATCTAAATTTAGTACACATAAATGCCCAGAGCATTCCAGCCCACTACCCTGATCTTCTCACAGCCTTTGACAATAAAAATATTCACGCTATTCTTGTGTCGGAAACCTGGCTCAAGCCTTGTACCCCCTCCACATCCTTCTCTCTTCCAGGTTTCGTACTAGTTCGAAATGACCGCATTATCAGATCCGGCGGTGGTATTGCCTTATATGTTCGTTCTCAAATCAAATTTTCTATTGTGAAACAGTCTCCCCCATCTTCGACATCTGATCTTCCACAGTACCTTTTTATTGAAATGTCTTTAAATCACAATAAAATCCTGCTTGGCGTTTTCTATAGTCCTAGCTTGAGTGTTGATTACTTCTCCTCTCTTGAGGAAACTTTAGAGGCCCTGATTCCTTTGTATAAGCACACTATTTTAATGGGAGATTTCAACACTTGCCTTTTTAAAAATGACTCTCGTGCACGTCGTCTCAATTCAATCGTTCATGCCAATAACTTGCATATTCTTCCTTTAAATGCGACCCATTTGTTTCCTAACAGCAATCCATCTCTCTTGGACCTGATGATTGTTTCCTCAACTGATCACGTTGTCAAGCATGGCCAATGCTCAGCTGATGCTTTTTCGTATCATGACCTTGTCTACTTGTCGTACAAGGTCCGTCCTCCGAAAATTAAGCCAAAAATACTTTTACAGCGCAATTTTCGTGGAATGGATTTGGAGGGTTTGCGGCGGGATGCGAGTGACATGGATTGGTCAGTGATTGACAGTGCTGGTACTGTGGACGAAAAGGTAATGCAGTTCAATTCACTTCTAATCCAGCTATTTGATAAGCACGCTCCTGTCCGCCCGGTGAAAATTAAACATTCTCCAGCTCCCTGGCTGACTGATAATATTAAGGCTCTTCGTGATAGAAAAAATTCTGCTAGGTCTAAGTTTAAAATGGATCCATCGGAAAAAAACCGCTCGAGATACAAGGAATTAAGGAATCGCTGCAATAGGCTGTGTAGGGATGCCCAAAGACGCCACATTCATGAATCTGTTCAAAATGGCGATCCAGCCAAAGTCTGGAGATTCCTTAGGTCGCTAGGAATTGGAAGACCACGCAATGAATCAGTCTCTAATGTAAACATTGAGGTCCTAAATGATCATTTCTGTTCCACCGTTGCTATGGACGATCGCTCCAAAATTAATACTCTTTTTCGACTGTCATCTCTTCCAATTCCTGACTACTCGCCATTTGTTTTTAGCCAAGTATCCGACTGTGATGTTAAGAGAACCATATTGTCAGTTGCTTCCAATGCCGTCGGTAACGATAGCATTAGTCGTAATATGATCGTTCCTCTCCTCGACATTCTAAATCCTGTTATCACTCACATTCTTAATCACTCTTTAACATCTAGCTCCTTTCCCTTTGCCTGGAAACATGCCCAAGTAATTCCTTTTCCAAAAAAATCCAAGCCCGAATCTCTCTCTGACTATCGCCCAATTTCAATTTTACCTTTCCTTTCCAAAGTCCTTGGCGTGTTGTTTACCATCAGCTCGGCTATTTCCTTTCTAAAAACAATCTCTTGAATCCGTTACAATCTGGCTTTCGTCCCGGTCATAGTACGACTACAGCTTTGGTCAAGATTACCGACGACATTCGCCATGGTAAGGATGACCGACGTTTGACGGTGTTGGCGTTGCTGGATTTCAGCAATGCTTTTAATACTGTCGACTTTGAAATCCTTCTTGGCGTACTTCGTTCTCTTAACATATCTCCGGCGGTTCTAGACTGGTTTCACAGTTACTTGTTTGGACGCCGGCAACGTGTTCGTGCTGATGAGTCATTCTCTGCTTGGCGTGACATTCGTGCCGGTGTTCCGCAGGGTGGTGTTTTATCTCCTCTTCTCTTCGCGGTATTCATTAATGCTATTACTCATAACCTTTCTTGCTCCTACCACCTATATGCAGACGACCTACAGATATATTCCCAGGGCTGCCTTAACGACTTACATGAGGCCATCCAAGTCCTGAACTCCGATCTTGTGCGTATTCTGGAATGGAGTAAAGCGTTTGGCCTCAAGGTTAACCCTGATAAAACGCAAGTTTTAGTCGTCGGTGGTTCACATCAAATCTCCAGGATCGCCTGGAACTCTTTACCACCTATTTTATTTGATGGGGTTAAAGTTCCGTATAGTAAAGTGGTTAAGAATTTGGGTATTTTTATGGATAGCTCCTTAAAGTGGGATAAGCAGATTAGCGAGGTGAGTAGAAGAATGTTTGCTTCTGCTAGTTCACTTAGTAGACTCCGAAACTTTTTGCCAATTCCTACTAAGATTGCTCTTGTGCAGGCTTTACTTCTTCCTATCCTTGACTACGCCGATGCCTGTTATCTGGATATCAGTGAAAACTTCCTTAATAAACTCGAGCGACTCCAAAATTTTTGTATTCGTATTATCTTCGGTCTGCGCAAGTTTGATCATGTCTCCGAATTTCGCTCTCAACTTAACTGGCTCCCAATACGTCTTCGTCGCGATCTTCACGTTCTTTCTTTACTCTACTACGTCCTGTTCGATCCGCGGTCACCGCCATATCTCAAACAACGTTACAATTTTCAGCAATCTGCCAAAGGTGATGATAAGCGTTCGTGCCGTTCACTGCTTCTGTCATTTCCTCCTCATTTCACTGATTATTATTCTAAATCTTTTACTGTCCAATCTATTCGCTCATGGAATTCCTTGCCCTTCTCTATAAGGTCTTCCAAATCCCTACTTATTTTCAAATCACGGGTCAAAGCATATTTTCTGTCACTTATTTGACTCAAACTTCGCCTTAATGATTTAGTGTTGTTAATTAGGTGCCTACTGAATAATCCATACAAAACTTTATGTTTATTCATTTAAGTATGTTTATGTAAGTTTATTTATAGCTTTCTTAATAATTTGTATGTCTATTGTTTTAGTCAATATGTTTTTTTTTATTTATTTTTTTATTTTTTACTGATTAACTACTCATCTTACACCACCTCAACTGTTTACTCTTTTTTGTTTCTCTACCCGGAGGTTGCCTGGAAGAGATCGCTTCTAGCGATAAGGCCGCCTAAATTGTACTAATATGTTATTTAAACTTTATTTTTGTAACTGTTTTATTTGTGCAATAAAGAATATCTAATCTAATCTAATTCATAAAAGTAACCATTTTAAGCTATTTCACCTAATATTTATATTTTTTACTAAAATCAAAGAGAGAAAACAATCACATCAATTTACAGATGATTTAAATTGAAAAGAATATATAAAGAGGATTCTGCAAGAGCATTAAAATACAATACAATGAATAGTATTCTTCAAAACTTTAATCAACAATGGTAAGAGTCACCGTGTTTGCTTACCACTCTCGTTTTGGCGCTTACTTTGGTAAATTGTGTTATACTCGTACACAAGGATTGTTTCATAATATAATTTTTTTAATGTGATTTTTAAAAGTAAGCATTTGTAAGATTCATTTATTTAAAAATGTATGGTGTTTACCCAGGTTATCCGCTATTGTATCCTACACTATTTATATTAGGCATGGTCGGCTATTGTAAAATTGAAGTAAAGAGGGATGTAGCTGTCGCCACGTACTTATTTAAAGTACTTCGTGGTAAAATACATAACCCTAGTGTTTTGTAGCTGCTTCAGCTGTGTGTCCCTGATGAATACGTGGGGCGGCGGCGGAGGCCGAGGCTGCTGGCGTTGCCGCGCGCGCGCACCAACCTCTTACAACGCGCGCCCCTGACGCGTGCGCTGTGGGCGCTCAAAGCGTTGTCACAACAGATTGACCTATTTAACTGTAGTCTGAACGAATTCACAAGAGTAGCTTATTGCATGTGTACCTATAGTATAAGTTAATAATGATAAGAATATGTAACTGTTCTGCTCTTAATGATGAATTTAATTTGTCAACTTTTAATCTTTTGACGACACAATTGGCGTAGTGCGCTGTAGCACGGTTTCTCGCCTCAATTTCCTTAGTGTTCCGGGTTCGTTTCCCGGTCGGGTCAATTCAGGAAACGATCTTTTCTGAATTGACTCGGGTCTGGGTGTGCTGGGAGACGCCCCTGGCTGATTTCCTTGTGTGGTACCTCGAAACACAGGGATATTAGTCCCTACTTTGAGACCATTACAAGAGGTGTGTTGTCTGGTGCATATTTATTTGTAAAAAAAACATAATATTGTAACTACACTATTGCATTAGGTATTATCCTGCAATGATAGTCCTATGTAGTAAAATAAAAAAATAAAAAATAATTAAAATATATATTTTTTACTAAAATCGAAGAGAGAAAATAATCACATAAATTTGCGAATGATTTAATAACTGGGGCATATTATAATCCCTGTTGTAACTTGCTAAGTTCATTCCCTCAGCTGAACGTAGTGAGCAATTTCGTAATATGATCTTTCATTTCCAGCCAGTCAGCAGTAACCTGACAGTAACGCATCTTCTAGGCTAGAAATTAACTGATGAAATTGCTCGCTACCCTCCGTTTGGGAAATTAACTTGACAGGACATAAGCGACTGTTATAAGGCCCCTGGTTAGTTTGAATAGCCTTCCAGAACTTGTTCGCAATTAAATCATAGTACAGAACTATTAAAAGTATCTCGAGGCTATCGATAAACTATCGATGTACAACACTAATTTGCGCTGCGTACGCGAAATGAAACAGCTAGAGTGTTTCAAGTCGTTAGCAAAGTAGTTGGTGCCGCAAGATTCTTAGTTAATTTCGGCTTTCGAAGCTTGGTTTTGTTACTGTCTACTACTGACACAAAGTGACGAGACATTTTTTAAAATACTTAGTCAAAGTCAAAGTCAAATGTTTTATTTGCAAGAATACAGTAAATACATCAGTTGATAATGATAGAATGAGTCCAATGCATTCAGCCTAATACTAGCGTGCAAATATACTTATTACAATAATAATAATTAATATTAATGAAGATTTAATTTATTATATTTTATCTTTAAATTTAAGAAATTCTTTAACAGTGTAAAAGCTGTGGTGTAATAACCATTTTGTCAGCTCTGATTTAAATGTATTTATGTCATGAATTAATCTGAAGTCGTCTGGTAAATTATTGAACAGCACAATACACTATAAACATTCATCTTATATATTCGTTTATTGCAAGTAAGTGGCTTATAGAAGTTAGGTACGTAAAGAAATGTCTCAAAACATTTTCATGCTTTCTCAGGTCATTCTGAGGTCATGCCTTAAACTAGCAGAGTTAGTTCTATAGACATCAGAGACTGGTCTACTTGTATATACCTAAAACTATTAATAAATCTGTGCCTAAATATTTGAAATTAATTCAGAAACTAACCAAACGCCACCTGACCCTTTTTACCTCGGTGGGTATCGAACACGTGATCCGTGACTTAAAACATGGCTTTTTTGTGCCACTTCTCCCAAAGCTAGATAATTTCAGACTTGAATAAGTGATCAACTTATATAATGATAATCAAAGCATAGATTACAGTAAACCAGGTTACTAATACTTAATACTTAATTGATAATGATTTGAACGAATAATAGGATTAGGAACCAACTAGAAATTAGTATTTAGGAACGAAAATATCACTTGTAAATATTCCGTGTATGAAAACACTCTATTTAAAGCTGCACTCGCAGAAATCCACACTTTCATCTACGCAATTCAAATTATATGTTAATGTGCGAAAAGCATTAGGTGCGGTCAGTTGCTATGGCAACGATCCTGCTTAGTTAAATATTTCCAAGGAAATTCTTACTATGAAGAGGGTCGGTGGCCAGAGGATTCTGGCGATTGTTATGATATATGACGGGGCATTATTTTCTTATCTTTTCTCTCTCTAACTCCACCGCCCATACTTCATTCGCTTCAGTATTATAAACGTTTTACTTTTCATATCTCGAAGTAAACGCTTGAATGGTGTTAGTTTTAGGGCGAGTGTACACAGAACATTTTTATATCGATGATGTTTATTTCTAAAAAAACTTGATCATACGTATTTTTTTTTCTCTGGCCCTTTTGTGTGTTTTCCTTTTACACAAATTCGTTTATAAGTAAACTGAAGATGTATTGGGATTTGACATTGTCATGTCATGTCATGTCAAATCCCAATACATTTTTTTACGCGAACGATAAGGTAAATTTAAAGTGGCAACTCGCGGTAGACGTACTGTGTGTGGTTATCGTTGTAATTCTTGAAACTTATAGAATAGAAGATATTTTTGATACGCGAGCGACCAAAAACTCCGGGTAGGAGGCGATCTCAGCAGCAGCGAAAGCTGCAATCAGAAGCCCAAGTAGGAGATTAACACTCTTGTCCTAGTCACTTCCGAACCGCAATACAATGGTTGCTTCATATTATCATAACAACTGGTAAGGGATTATTATTACTTTGTGTATTTTAGCATTTTAAAATGCTTGTTTTCATTTTTAAAGATAGTAAACCATAAAAAGTCGAATTTCTGACCTTGAAGATATCATCCCGCCTGATATCTTCAAGGTCCGAAATTCGAATTTTTCTATTTAGCTATTATTGGGTAAGGGATTACCACACTCGTTGAACACCCAGCCTACGTTTCAAAAAATTCAAAACGTACTTTGCCGGGAATTCAATTTCAATTGAAATCCAACCAAACCAACAACTTGACCTCTGAAGGTGAACCATATAGGTATAGCTGGACTGTCTATTTTAGCTTGTAGTAGTGACATGAACTGCATTACCAGTATGACATACGCTAGTGTGCGTGCTCTCAGCCGGAACAAATTTACACTAGTGACACTAAGACAGTGTGTGTGTACACTATCGTACATGTCACTACTACAAGCATAGTAAAAAGGTCTTCCTGAGATAGAACGTCTATTTGAACGGTAAAGTTGTGTTCTAATTATGTGTCATGGTTGTACCATACGAACTCGCGAAAATCAGATTTATGTATCAGATTCAAACCTTTTCACTTTTAGGCGCATGGTGATTCCATTTTGTGCGTAACAACATAAATTATTTTTTGTTTGAGCGTGTCTCAAAGGAAATTGTTTCACGAAAATGACACTGTATTGTGTTATCGCAAACCGCGCGAGAAAAGACGTCAAAGAAAACGTTTCATTTCTAAAGTCAACGGACAATATTTTAATTTTGTGTTCTAATTTCGTAGTAAACAAGTATAAATAGATGGTGCGTGCAGATGAGTCAGTGACGTCATCCGCAGGAATCAAACTTAATCAAACTTAACTGTGTTTAAAGGTACTTTTTATCTACAGGGAGGTGCGTCTTGCAACCTGCTTGCTTAACGTGGTCAGTAACGGCAACATTACCTACGAACAGGGGCAGGGACAGGGGCTGACTTTATGGAAGTTTATGTCAATTAAAAAAGGTCGATGATCGATCTTTACCGATAGTCGATATGTTGGTCTCCAAGCCACCCTTCCAAACTTCTGTCATTCTCTTTTGAGTCTGCCATCTTGTGATATGAGCTGGAACTAAAGCATAACGTGCTTTCCGAAGACTAGTGCTTCCTCATTAAAATTTAGTTTTCACTTTTATCACATTCTCCGATTAGAAACGTAATTGGACTGGGATACTTACTTAACAATTCAAAGTAAAAACTTTAAGTAGGTGGAAATATTCCCTATTGTCACTGCAGAGGAGAAACAGCTTGTTTTAGGTAACCTAGCTAAGAGCAACACATGTGAAAAATCAAACTTATGCGAGAATGACGGTAACACTAGCCTAATCGGTGTTATTTAAAATTAATTATAATTTCATGCCAAACCTTCGAAGTTTTCTACATGTAAAAACTCAACGGTGTTTAGGTCTTAGAGTGCCTAGGCATTCTGCAATATGGAACCTTTTTAATAGTAAGTTTTTCTTATATTATTTTCAAGTAGCCTTGTGACAAAGTAGGTATCAGTCCATCCGTGACACCGCAATTTGATATAATCATTGTAAATGTATTTTAATTCTGTCACTGCACTCACCTGGTGGCACAGCTTCATTACCATAGCTTTAAAAGTCAGAATTAAAGAGTTTCAGTAGAGGCTGAAGTAAACAAGTTGACCTTGGTGACACCTTGACACGGCTACTAATCTTCAACCCTGCAATCTTACGGCCTACGACACAAAGGTCAATTTTGCAAAGCGGTAAGTCACTGAGTGCCTCCCAAGTTTATAAACGAATCATAATATACGGATAGCGGGACGCTCGACCTAAATGTTGTATTCCGAATAGAGACGAGCTTACTTTCGAGGAAGATAGAAAAAAAACTTTTATATAAGTAGATCTGTATAGTTCGGAAATCACTGTTCGCATTTGCAGGCGGTGCGCTATGAACCTTTGAATTGGTATGGACTGAATCAGGATTATCCTACGTAGGGAATGACTTTTTCGTTTGTGAGATAAAAGTTTGCAAATGTGTTCCTTTGTTTCTTAGTTTTTCAATTATACGGCGTGTCCAAGTAGCTATAGCATATGAGAAGTGGGGTCAAATGTAAGAAGCAAATGGAAACAGTTACCATAACCTTGGTGCAAGTATACCGTAGTGCCAAATTTCGCATTTACAGACTTTATAGTATCAATGATTTCACGACTGAAATTAGTGATTGGTACAACGCGACCTTTGTAATTAAATTGTCTAAAGCAGAGGTCCCCAGACTTTATTTTCGCATAGACCCCTAAATTATGCTGGGTCCAGTGGATTTCCTACTACCTAAATTTCTACTATATTCCCAAGACTCGAAAAATATGTGACGCCAACATAGACCCCCGTCGAGTCTCCCGTGGATCCCATGGGGTCCACCTGGACCACTTTGGGGACCAATGGTCTAAAGCTTGTTATATCTTAAACTCACGAAAGGATACTATCAACTGTAAAAACCACAGCCCACCGTTATTCTTTCATAAAACAAAAGGCATTTCCTTGCTGACCACTATTTTTATTTTTAATCCATTTTTAACGTCGTTGGATCCCGGACTTCCGAAGCGGTCGATGCAATTAAGCTGATCGTATAACGACATATTACAGCCGCATCCTGACACCACCAGCAATCTTGGTTATAGCTATTTTCACAGTGACTTTTACATTTTTTATTGTATATAATAAATAAAATAATAATAAATATGCGCCAAACAACACACCTCTTGTCATGGTTTCGAAGTAGGGATAAATATCCCTGTGTTACGAGGTACCAGACAAGGAATTAAGCCAGGGGCGTCTCCCAGCACACCCAGACCCAGGCCAATTTAGAAAAGATCATTTCCTGAATTGACCTGACCGGGGATCGAACCCGGGACACTACGGAAATAAAGGCGAAAAACCGTGCTACAGCGCACTACGCCATTCGTGTCGTCGTACGTATGACGTATTACTTTCTTGTATTCATGTTGTATACGTCACGTTTTGGCGTTGGGATGTTGGATGTTTTAGTACCTCCGTTGATAATTTGAATTCGTCACGGTTCTGAGTATCTATTGTAGCAAGTTATGTTTAAAGTTTGATAGACTTTTCTGAACTGGTGGTATGAACATTTTAGGAAAAATTTGCTTTACTAGGCTAAAAAGAGACCAGGGGTGTTATTCACTAACTGCGATCGCAAGATAATCACGACTTTGACAGCGATTATTGCTACTTATTTGACGACGAACTACTTCGTCATTGGGTGAAGCTGTCAAAATGCGAGCGACTAGCAATCGACTGGAGTTGCCAGTTATGGAATCTAGGGGTTGTACGTCTGCCACGAGTTGCCACTTATCGTCACGTTATCGTCCTCGTAAAAATGTTGTATTGGGATGACACGTGACACGACATGACAATGTCAAATCCCAATACATTCTTTTACGCGAACGATAGTGTAAATTTAAAGTGGCAACTCGTGGTAGACGTACTGGGGCCTTATTAAAAACCATTATTAAGTTTCAAGTTTCCTTACACTGAGCTTATCAAGCAATTTTGTAATATGGTCTTTCATTTCCAGCCAGTCAGCGGTTTCCTGGCACTAACACATTTTCTAGGCTGGATTTTTATTGCCGAAATGACTCGCTAGCCCCGGTTTAGGGCATTAACTTGACTGGATATAAGTGATTGTTATGAGGCCCTTGGCAGAGAAATTGTGCAAACCAGCTAGTTTTATTTTATAGGACTAGACAGTCATTTGATCGCAATCGCACCTGATGGTAAGTGACGATGCGATCTATGATGGTACATGTTTGCCTAGTAAATGCCTATTCATTCTTGTCTTGAAGAGACCCAGATTGTATTGGTTCGGAAACACATGCGCGGGCAGCGAGTTCCACTCCTTTGACGTTCGCATTAAGAAGGAGTCCGCAAAACGTTTTGTGCGAATGGCTGGAATATCCACAACGTGCAGGGGGAAGGCTAATGTGCGTCTTGTGCTCCTATGGCGAAACGGAGTTGGCGGAACCAACTCATGCAGTTCGCTCGCACACTCCTCAAAATAAAGCCTTTAAAACACCGACAGGCTAGCAACGATGCGCCAGTGTTCTAGATCCCGCAGCCCGGCAGAGAGAGCCGGATCATTAATGAGCCTCACGAGCGAATGAGCTTAATGATGACGATAGCTACTACATCAAATTGACAATATATTGTCGAATACTATCTAAAGGTATATTTTTAAGCTACAAAAAACCTGAAATGATCGTTTGGCTCGTGATTAACAGTGACACCGATGAAATTATCATAATATCATTCAAAAAATGCATCAAAATTCAAGCAGCAACAATATTTATGAAGTCTTAGGAGTGTGTTTACTTCATAAAATATTTTCCTTATTTCTGTTGCAGGAAGCGCCACTGGTGGCAAAACTAAAATTATACCTTGCTGGCACATTTAATACCAAATTCATCTTACCTCAAACTAAGTAGATCTTGTACTAAGGTCCCACGAGACTTGAATCATACGTTTATATTTTAAAACTCATACATTTGCGTCTTCAGTATTAATTCTGAGTGGGATTAGTACCTACTGCCTTCGGCTTAGTATTAGTTACCACTACGGCAACAGGCCAGTAGATGAAAATGTTATTTTAGAAATAATAATTAGTTTCATACCTTCGGCTGGAGAAAGGCACAAGGTACACTGTTTTCTATTTTAGAAACTGATATCAAAAATATGCAATATTGCTATTGTATACAAAGGGTCGCAGAAAAGTTTTATTTTTCAAAATTGTAATATATGTAAAGTTTTTAAAAATGCAGGTACCGCATCTAGCTACACTGCTCCATCGCTGGAAGCCGCAACGGAAAATAAAATTGATATCGCTCCGCCGCGGGCGCTCCGAGAAAAAGCATTTCGAAATAAATGACTTTTTAAATTTCATCGTTGCACACAGTTTCTCTATCAATTGTCGAGGCTCGCTCTACGTAACTGGATTTCGCGACGGGCATTTATTGTGCAACATACAAGATCGCGACTTTTATATCACAGACGTTGATAAATATGAAATAAAGGAGCGTAGACCTGTATTGTGCTGGCTCTGTCGTGTATTGCCAATCAGAGAAATTTCATTGCAATTCAATTTTGCGATAAAGGGTAAACTTTGAAAGCACGCTCAAAAATGTAGCAAAGAGATTAGAAAATCATATTTCAGATTTTAGTTTAGTAATAGGAATTGAGTTTTAGGAAGGTATATAACAATAACCAGGATTTAAAGTCCCAATGATTCAAAATCATACCTCGTGATTATGATTAGTTAAGGTTTTAAGTTCAATATAAATGAAAATTTTAAACTTTTCAAAATCCAATCATGATTATTATTTTAAAGAACTAAGTAGCCTTTTGTTGGTTACAACATTTTACTACAGTGAAGTTAGTAGGTAGGTATGTACGCACCTGAAATACCTAACAAATGAACCTTTGTACCTCGATAAGAGTCGTCTTACAGCTATCTTTCATGGCATAGCACAGCTTATTTACATGTTCAGCAACTTATAAGGTTACGAGTAACTCTAAAATAAGCCCAAGTTTACTTTGCATTTTCAACCTCATGGATCTTAAGAGAATTTCTAAATCCGAAATTTTGTTTGCCATACTCCAACATTAGAAGTACAAGTTCGTAACAAACTGACGTCGGGGGTGTATTTAATCGCCAGCCATTAACTGGTAACACAGTTGCTAAAGTGCAAAAGGTAAACGCAGCAATTACTGAGCCTGACACGTGTTGAAAACCGGTAAGAACTTTCAGATACGGCACGGGCCCACTTTGTACTTTATATTCGTGATATTTGGCTAATATTGGCCTATGTATTCGTATGAGACGGTCGAGGTGAAAGTATCAGATTCCTTTTATGGTTAGCGTCAGGTAGGACTTTTGACGTCAAAACACGCCTGGTAGCCCTACCAGGCGTGTTTTTTAGGAAACCCGTTTTCTATGAAACAAAAAGCGATTAATGACGACGGTGGGAACAGTCGAACTCAAAACAATAGAATTTATTTCATCTTGTTCACGTGAACAGTTGTACACGCATGTGTATTTAATAGCCAAAGTTTAGAACTCTGCTAAGCAAAAGGCTATTAACTATTTATTGCTATAAATTATTAAATGATAATATAGTGAATAAGACTAACCATTGCGAGCTGGCTTAAGAATGGAATATAGGGTCAGTGTGTATTATTGGTATTGACCTAGGTTCGTGCCTTGATCAAACCTCTTCGGGTATAAATTTTTGAGTAGAAGACGATACTTCTAACATAAAAATTTCTGTATCAATTTATGAATCACTGTTTTAGGTGACTTTAGTAAAACTAAAGAAACTTCTTTGAACAAAGAACGTTTGGTTTTAGGAACTCCTAAAACCAAACGTTCTTTGTTTAAAGTTTCGGATTTTACACACAACAATTTATGCTGTTAATGTTTATTTCTGTTATCCTTAGTTTTAAAGCAAATAAAGGAAATATAATAAATTAACCGCCAGTTTGCATACAATTTTATACCTGCTTCTATTCTAGAACCACTTTTTATTAAAACACTAAATTATATTTTAACGAAAATAGAAGGAGAGCGAGCGTAAGTTACAATAAGCGATAAAGATGTAATGCCTGCGATTTCTACTAGCACCAGGTGCGCTCTTCATGAAACTATCGAATAATTTTACTTAAAGTTGACTTTTAGTTTGAGAACGAGAGAAATTAAAAATAAACATGCTTGTGTGAACAGATTATAAGGAAACCTATAACTAGATTTCATCATAGTTATGGTTCGGAACACATGCACCAAAATCCACAACCTCTCCCGTTGTCTGTCGATGCACCGGCCGACGTTAATTGTATTGTTATTTCTATAGTATACGACGGACTAGGGAGGGGGGGGGGGGGGGAGTCTGCGCATTATACTATGACCGTGCTATGAACGTGTCAGGCATAAATATACTTTGTATTGAAATGTAGGAGACTATACACCCACTAGACAGTTGAGTTTCGTCAACGACCAACACCGTCGCGTGCCATGCACGTAGCGTATCGGCCCCGGCAAAATATTCTCGCAGACAATTGTTGACGCTTCATGCATAATAAAGAATATTTTTTTGCTACTTGCTTGTTATGATATGATACGGATAGTAGGAAGATGCCTTGATAGGTCCTTTTTCCTACGTAGGTAGAAAGAATTCTTGCAAATGATGATCTCAAAACTTCAAGATCTTATCTGTCACATCTGCGTGATGTTTTGCAACTCTTTAACAGTGAATAATATGGTTTCATGTAGTTATAACATCATAGACCACGTCGCTCGTTACTAACTACCAGTAGATTTGTCTACCATGAGTTTTCGTCAAGTAAACGACTCTATTTGAGTTCAGCAATTTGAAGGTCATTTGGTTCTACTTCTACTAGACACGCTGTATCGAGATCCTATAAAAAACGTCAACGTGGCGTAGGCGTACAGGTATAAATGTGATTAAATGACTCCCTTATCAAAAAAAGATCAGTCACATTGTATTATTTACAGAAACTTAGTTAATACTCAAACTGAAAAGTCACGGTATCTATATTTGTTTTTTTAATGCACGCAAAAAAGTGTTCAAAATATTCATGAATGCTCACCTCGGCTAGGTTCATTCAATTGGCCTAGTTTAACTTTTTTGTTACGTTACAGAGGGCGGCTCTCGTTCTGTATGCATGCGGTGCATAAACAAATTGTCACTCGCTCATCTCATTACTGTCACATATTACTGCGCTAAAACAGAGTCTGAGCACAAAATGAAGAGTTTACAGAAGGACCTCTCGCGCCTTTTTCCTAAACTTGCTGGACCGCCCAGGGTTACTACTATATTTGCTCTGAATTTTTCAAATGAAGTATGTTGATTATACCTACATGACAGAACCGGAAAAAAACAAATTCATCATCTGTTGGGTTCGGTGTGCTCAGCTGACTGTACAATCAAAGACCTGATGAGAGCCAGAACAAATGCCGTAAAAATCACATAATACTCGTATAATCAGGTTCAGGAATATTGGACACATGTTATGATGGGATCTTTGTTCGTATCGATAGCAAATATTACTGCTATCGATACGAACAAAGATGTTTTTTGATACTCAACAAAGAATTAGTGCCCTAAATGACACGCGACAGCAATAGGTGACAAGCGACAGGCGACAAAACACCGTGTCACGCGGGCTCTGGCGAGTGACGATAATGAGATGAACGAGCGACAATTTGTTTATGCGGCGTGCAGGCGAATATGATGCACTGTGGAATATGCTTTTGTTGGCAGCTGCGAAATATGTGACTTAAACTTTAGGAATCTTATGTTAAATATTTTTCTTGGTTATTCATATATTTTAGAAATAAAGTATGGCCTTCGGCATGGTACCAGAAGTTGACAAACTATTGTTCAGGCTTTCACTAATGTCAAACGATTGTAAAATAATTGTTGTTCGGTCTTTTGCTTAAAACTATCTCCTATTAATAAACCAATGGTAGCTTAGTTTATTTTGCACAAGATATCTTACACTATCAGTGAAGAAACGAATGAAAACGATTCTATTAATTCTGCCCCGAAAGTCGTTATAAGTCTTATTCCCGTTACGACTGCAATCTCCAGTCGTAAGGGCAACGACTCACGAAAGAGTTTCAGCTAATTACCCAAGATAAGCTCACTTTTGTAGTGCACACTTAAGCTGTAACTCAACCGAATGGCTGATGATCTCAGATGTCAGAAGCCGTTATTTTCATAAGTCACGTTCTCTTGTCATTATGAGAGGAACGAATGGTTTGTTACGGGTATATTCTGATTGAATTCCTTTGAAATTTATTAAATCTGTATTAAATCATCTATCTTTATTAACCAATGAATGCTTCTACATTCACTGCTACTGCCACTGCTAGCTTTTAGGCGTTAAATGTCTTGATTTTAGTACCCTGCTTGCTTTAGTTTAGGTCAATACGTCTACCACGAGTTGCCATTTTGGGTTTAAAATATCGTTCGCGTGAAAAAAAGTATTGGGATTTGACATTGTCATATCATGCCATGATCATCCTAATAAAAAAAAAATACGCGAACGATAACGTCAATTTAAAGTGGCAATTCGTGGTAGACGTGCTGATGATGTTTGTGTAGTAAAGTTGTGTATGATATATTCGTTATTGTGAGGAGAAAGTGTACAATAACTTATAAAATATTAGGATATAGGTAGCCGAAATTCGACGCATTTTGCATTTGATCTTAATTTTTATTTAAATAATTAACAAAATAATAGGAAATGTATATCTAATAATTAAATTATGTGTAATGTTGTTGTCTTTTAAATTTCAGCAAGGAAGAGTAAGAACAAAAACAATATAAAAATATGCATCATACATCCCACCAGTTGTCACGGCCTTGAAGTAGGGATAAATATCCTTGTGTTATACTCGTAATCTAAATCCGTAGACTCTACTACAGGGTGACTGTGTTATCCTAACCAGGCGTTATCTGTTGCTCGACTAACCGATGTAAACTTTAGAAGCGATTACAGAATAGGGCTGCGGCCGGCCGTTGTCACTCGCTCAAGATCACGGCCTCTCGAGCGGGATTATACAATGTATGTCTGCAGAATGACAATTAGTTCAGAACGAACACTGCACGGGTTAGGGCGGTTACACAAACAATCTGGCATGAGTTGAGGCCATCAATCTGATCGAATTTTGACTGATGAATTGAAAGACATTGCTACATGGGATTTTGTTTTGATTTTTCTAAAAGTGGTATTTAGGCTAATTACTTACTTACCAACTATGATCCCGTAAAAACCCTCTTTGCCCAACTTAGGGCAGCTAGCGCATCAGCTATTTCTCCTTTACAATGTAGGCAACACCTCAACCTTAAATATTTTTTTTGAATGTCCATATTTCATAAATCCCTTAATTTAATTATTTATTTAAATTAGGTATGCAAACAGATCACAGCCATGACACAACCAAAAAAATAAATCAACTTATCTTATCTAGGCCGTAATCGATAAATAGCATACACATCATGATTTAAGTTTACATCTACAACGAGGGTCAAACAATTTTGATTACTGACTATATATTTATCAAATAATAGGTGTTCTTAATTTCCTAGATTAATCATTTAATTACCCGAAGCATCTAGTATTATTGAATAGATTTGATATCGTGCACCGTGTTTAATTTATCAGTTTGATCGTGTGGTTGACTGGTAGAGAATGCCTTATGGCATTGAGTCCGCGTATTGTGCCTTTGATTTTGTGCGAGGCAGAATAAATAAATCAATAAATGGATGAATTCTGTGTAACCTCCCTAAGACCACTGTGGACGAATGTAGACGTCTTTAAATTTCAAATGTAGACAAGGTTAGGCTCGTAATCATATTTATTTATGATAACGGGTGTCTGGATTCTGGGAGAGGCTGCCTGTAAAGCAGAGTGTGTTTATCGTATGTAGTAAGTACAAGGAACTTCGAAATATAAAGGAATTGACCATATTGACTAGAGTGATGGACTAGATAGCAAAAATTGATATTCTAGACTTAGGTGTTTTATTATTTTATAAAAAAAATGCATCGTGATATTCACCTAGCTCGTAGCAACAAAATAAAAACCACTTAATATTGCTCTCAGACTGCCTACCTACGACTTTTTTGTCCGTATTCTCAACAAAAATGGTCAACTTTTATTATTTTTTTATTTACTCAATAAAACGCGTCGTCGGTCAACTCGCTTAAGTGGCTATCCCGGGTTAATTCCCAAGTGGAGAAACGAAACAACGCCTATCTTATTTTATAAAACTTACTACGCATGTTGATTCCTTTAGGAGTTGGGAATTTATTGTCTCTCTCATATTGCAGTTTACTTTGTTAGAAAGCGATAGTGTATCGTAGTTTGAATTGGCAGTGATAAATTGTGCAGGGTAAGGTCAGAGTGCTACTTTTTTTTATTTCCAACCTTGAAAGAATGACTCGCCGGGCAGAAATCTGAGTCGAATAAGGAGGCCGCCACGGAGGCCTACTTTACTGACCTCGAGAAAACACATTTTTCAGACGGGTTAAAAAAGTTGGAGCATTGCTGGGTCAAGTGTATGCAGCTTAAAGGGGAAAACGTAGAGAAATAAATCGCCACTTTACAAAAATTTTTTTTTTTTGTAGGCTAATTACTTATCGGACCATCCTCGTATGTATTTCTAAATTCTCACATTAACAAATAAAAAACCCAAAATAATAACGAACACTAATGCTCGTCACTATTTATTGTCCAGGGGGGGATTAGACCCACAACCTTCAATGCTATAAGCTGGAACTTTATTGGTGTCGATAATGGGTCAATCACATATATTTACGTCTTTTATACGTAATAAAATAACAACAATTTCAACAATGATTACGGTAATAAAATAATTGTTTAACTACTTTAACACTGGCCTAAAATAAACCACCAGGATATAATGTTTTTTCAGAAACAAACGAAAACAATAATACGTCATTTTGTCGTACCCTTGTTCAATAGAGTATAGTCTTCCATTCACCAGCCTAAGTAGCCTTGCAAGGGACCCGCGTATCAAATCACCGTGTAGTTTTTCCTGGACGCGTGCGCTTGTAAGTAGGTAATGAAGCGCATGGTCCTCAGAGGGACAAGGAGGCAGTGATGCGATCAGCTCACGGACCGCATCAGGAATCAATTAGGAACGGCTGGCCACGGCGTGCCTACCGCATGAATTATTGACGAAGCTACCGCTCGCGACATCACTAGTTAAACTCGATCGGAACGCGAGTGTAACGGCTATTGTGCGAGGTGTGGTCGAGATTAAGATTTTAGTGAGTGTTTGATTGCCGCTTGGTTACATATATTTTGCTTAATGCAGACTTTTCAGCATCGATAGCTTACGTTAAAATATAATTGAGACAGAAATAGTACCGATAGACAGATGGACGAGGCTACGATCTTTTTTAAATAGTACTTACTTGTTTTTTTTTAAAAAAAATGCTGGTGACATTAACCGTTACCTAAAAAGCGGAACATATTGCTGTGCCACGTTCCATGTCATATAGTTTTAAGTTTATGTTTAAAATTACAAAAAAATATAAGGCAAAATCGCTGAAAAATGGATTTGGGCATAAAGTCATCGTCGTTCACTGCTGATCAATAATCACATCACCTTCGAGTTCGTATTGCAAACGACTTTTGATCGACAATAAATCGTTGGTTTTCGTGAGCCGTCCAATTTAACAATAGCCGTCTGTCACTCAATCCGCTTGCACACTCGTAGTTTTGCAATTGTGCAATACGATGTAAAGGATTTCATGAGATAACACACCAGATAACTCCTGTATAAACAAAAATATTAGCATTAAAAACAGTGTACTTATGTGTATTTTATTTTTAATGATAAAGAACATTTTCATGAACATGAACAAAATGTGTTGAGATCGACTTTCGATCGCCAATATTTTGATGGTTACCGTACACCGTGTAACAAAACCGTCCAGTCACTCGATACGCGGTCAAACTCGCACTTTTGTGATATGCAACGCGTTTTAGCCCAACAGTTTTAGTGACGTCAGAGCATTTGCAGTCCGATCACACAGCACGAGCGTATCAGAGTCGAGTTCCATTCGACAATATTTCGGTGGTCCCCGAGCGCCGTCCACTTTAACAATAGCCGTCCAGTCGCTCGATTAGCGAGCAAACTCGATTTCCTTCGCAGATTATCCTGTCCGTCATACACTACGTCCTATTTGACAACTGGCATTTCGTATACAGGTACTGTGCCAATTAATATTAAGAGTAGGTTCGCTCAATTCAGACGCTTAATCAGGCTAAGAGATTTGATGATGATAGTTGAGTTATTCAAAATGGCAGATTAGCAGGTACTTTCAGGCGTCGTAATGAAACCAAAACCTGAGTTAAATGTAACTGCTAAATTTCTTAGTAAAAATAACGTATGCTTAGTTTGTTAAGGATTTTTCATTAAAATACCTATCTTCAAAATATCATACATTATAGATATTATTGTTGTAATCTGCAACTGCGTTTGCGTTCACCTAAAAAATAATTAGAAATTAGTTTGGCTAGTTTATTCTTATGTTCTATGTAAAGAAAGAATTAAAATTAAAGAAACGAAACAGTAGGTACCTTTTACGTTCATACTATAACCAAAGCAGTATTATATTATTTGCATTACCCCTCTGGTCAGTAAAAAACACCTAGCATTTCATAACTTGAAGAAAAATCTGAGTAAGATTTCGCTTGAAATGATGTTCTAAAATGTTCACTCAAGTAAAAGAAATGCTTGAATAACAAGCTAGAAAACTTATATTCATTCACAACCTGTTGGTATCAAATTGTAAATGAAAAATCATATTTGATAGCCAAATTTTTATATTCAAATCATTAGAATTTACATGACGAAAGTTGAATCGTTACCAGTCAAACAAAACCCGACGTAATTGCGATGAATAAAAGTAATCACTATTCAAATAACAATAAAAAGCTTCACGTAGCCATAATCGACCCATTTAACTGCTTATTCATCTCATCAATATGAATGCCTAATGAAAATGCCTATTTGAATACTGTGCAACAAAATTTACTCGAATTATCGACGAAATTATAGCAGCACGATTCGGTCTATGTGACAATAATTGAATAATAAAATATTAACATACTGTGTTAGGGCTGTGCTTAGCAAATTAGTTTATCATTGCCCCCTGAATTCAAATAGTCAGAATAAATTTATTCTTTTTTAAAGCTCTTTAAATCTTTTAATTTTCTCTTTTTTAATCCTACTTAGCTTTTTCTGGCAACAGACTAGGTGACTGTAAAATGATAAAAACCCTGAAAGTACATTCGTATAGGTGCTGCTATATGGCTGCTCAATAATTCAACATTCCAATAACCAGGTTCAGTTCCCAGGCTAGGCAATGTTTTTCCAGATTTTCAGGAACAAGACACGTTTGTGAATCTACATTTAGTAAGATAATACCCATAAATTTTTGCCATGACTAGTTTTAATGATAGATCAGCTGTGGGGCATTCTAAAATGTAATAAGTTTTAAACCATGTTTAACCCTCGTTTTTTTTTCGAACACATGGTCCTTAGTTTAATTACTAACTGACAAAAACTTTTGAACACGTTTAACCATTATTATCATGTCAATCATCACACTAGCGGCATCTGTAGACTAACACGTGGACCACACGCGGTATTATTTATATACCACCACTAGAACTTCACAAAATAGGTTGACGTTTTTATCTATTCATCAATCTGGGGTATTAATATCCGTATTCTACGATAGAAATCTGAGACACAGAGATCTGCGTCTGAAACATGTCAGATAAATACTGGATTAGATTCTATTAGAAGACTCTCACAGCGGACGGGCAACCTGAAGAAGTTCAATAGATTTCAGTAGATGCAAGCCACCTGCAACTGACTTTTCCTTCCTACAGTTAAAGACTGAGGTCTGTGATAACCAATAGACGTAGTTACTTTCGCTGTGAATGATGATATTCTGAGAACAATCATGATTTTGAATTTAGAAGGACTAGTTTTCGAAACCCCAAATATCGAGTGTTGAATTTATCGCTGGTTTAAACCACGTGGTCACACAAGCGGAGTGTAAGTTTGTGTTGCCAGCGAATGAGTTTGAGGTGCGCCGGCCGTGACCGGGCATAATAATTTGGACAGAGCTATGATATGGTGAAGGAACGAAAACGGTGTTTGAAATTAGGTTGGGATTTGGTAAGTTGGGAACATTTCTATTTGGTTTGCAGCAAGTAAAGTAAGTAAAGTAAAAAATATATTTATTCATATAGACTTATAAAAAGTACTTATGAAAAGTCATATTAGTTACAAAAAAAAATTATAGCAAAAATATACTAAAATAAACTTACATAAAATAATACTATGATAGTAAATATCATAATTAAACATAATGTGACTCTACCACCGGTTCGGAGGTTGTTTCCGATCTAGAAGACTCCGGCAAGAAACTCGATGGTTACTCTTTTCAATCTTGTTTTTTAACACAAAAATTGAATTGACAGAGTAAAGTCACAAAAAAAAAGTTTGCAGAGGAGCAGATTATACCTAAGATGACCACCAATTGGCACGACACGATTGGCGTAGTGCGCTGTAGCACGGTTTCTCGCCTTGAATTCCGTTGTGTCCCGGGTTCGATCCCCGGTCAGGTCAATTCAGGAAACGATCTTTTCTAAATTGGCTTGGGTCTGGGTGTGCTGGGAGACGCCCCTGGCTTTATTCCTTGTCTGGTACCTCGTAACACAGGGATATTCAAGCCCTACTTCGAGACCATGAAAAGAGGTGTGTTGTCTCGCGCATATTTATATATTTTATATTTATTTATAATTCTTATCATTTAAGAAATCCTCAACACTATAATAACCTCGCTTCATTAACTTAGCTTTAATTTGTGACTTAAATTGGTGAATTGGTTCAACAAGAGTTTGCGGAATCTTATTAAAATATTTAACACATTGACCAACAAATGATTTTCCTACCTTATGCAGTAATTAGTAGGAAATAATTTTGTGTTAAAACATCGACAATTACAAATGAACGTTTTAGTAGAATGATATACATTTCCGTTTATTCTATAACACATCATTTATATTGATGAATGTAATGCGCGGGTATTTTGTCACTACGGATGGAGGTTACTTTGTCTTCGCTGCAACCTGGGCGCAAGGTCGCTCGCCGATGCCGCGTTCGCTCTGTTATCATAACGCACACATGCACAGCAACGCACACTTACTACACATTGGAATTGGTAACTGGTCAATCAATTTTTTTTTCTTACTTAGTGCATACAACTGTCCGTACGCCCACTCAATGGGCCTGCTGAAAATCAGCGTCTTGGCCTATCAGGCACAGACAATAGATGAGCGCGGTCCAATTACCATTGGACATCGCGACACCGTTGTCTGTACTTTATTTTCTTTATGTTTGTTTTGTTTCGTTTTTGTTCTTGTAATAAAATTAGTAATTGTTGTATGTATTTATATCAAAAAAAAAATCGTTCTTTCTAATATCAAAAAACATTGGCAATCGAAACCGCGGCCTATTCGGCTCGGCTACTCGTCAATATTATTGTCTAATGATAAGGAAGGGAATCTTGAAATAACTAGGCAAATTTATTCAGCCTAAAAAAATTGATACTTTACTATTTTTAGACAGCATACATCAAATGTAAGTTTTTTGTTATAACAACCGCAAACAGCTGATGTCACAAAATATCTACAAAATTGCTAGGATGGGATTAGTAACTGTTCAATTAATATTTTATTGTTTAATGCTTACAGCGTGTATTACTCAAATTCATCTGGAATATAGGTAAGTCCAGGTTCTACATATTGATTGTAAGGATTCATAGTGAATTTGGTTCCCATAACATTACATTATCCAGCAAATAAGCTCTCGGATCAAAGTCAGCATCAACACTATTAATATATCGTGTGTCACATTTTATATGATATCTTCAAAAGTTGTTAGCGAAACTAGCAAACAAAGTTAACCGGGCTCTCAGAGCATATCGAAAGTCAGCCCATCGAAACGATTCCCATCCAATAGAAAGAATGAATATGCGAACAGTCAGCCGATAAACGTATCTCCGATTCTGTGACTTATGTACCTACGTAGGAAATCGCCCCATAATATATTGGTATTTGAGATTGAAGTCGACTGTGAAATATGGCTTATTGGTAAAGTTTTATTGTACTTGTCACAGGTGCGATAAGAATTGAACGGTCTTACTTTAACTACGGCACAGTATGGTCGTTTGATTAACAGCTTAGCTCACGCTGAGTCTTTTCAATCGATCTTGGAAAAGCAATCGTCAATTTAGGAACTGACGTGACGATTTAAGTATCGTCTGTGATTTTTTGAATTAGACGACTTTGCTTGGGTTAGTTATAATACATTTTAACAATGCCTATTGTTATGGGGTTAGTACTCTTTTATTTCATGATTCAAGGTAATGTTGACGCTTATAAGAAATCATGTTTAGGTACATCATTTGCAGCATTTCAGGACATTGTCACGAAAATCCTAATAAACAATCCTCAGTTAAACTACCTGACATTCACACAATCGGAATGCTAGGGTAGCAATGTCAAAGATAGCGTTTGTTACGTAAACAGAAGCCTACACCCTGAAACTATAGCTGGTTCACCATTTTCAGTGCATGCGGTCCTGGAGTGATGCGTCACTGAACCTTGACCGTAGTTGGCTGCGGCACACATAACACCCATTAATTTGTTTGTTAGCTTTTACATTTTAATTTATATGTGCAATTCGGGTTATTGTTATTATGCATGTATGTTGAAGTAAGTAAAATACTTTTAAAGTCACATTATTGCAATACTTGTATTTTGTGTTATTGGGCATTTGATGACATACTTGCCATTTACAAATTTACTGTCGACGTAATAATGTGTCGGTGGGCAAGCTATGGAAGAAAAAAGCAGAATAAAAGTGTGAATTATGTTTTTATTTTATTCATCGCTATAAACACAAGGGCCGAACGTTTGCGGGGCAAAGCACGTTTTATGAGGTGTTACACAGAATAAAAGCCACGATATTTTCAATTTCACGAAACAATTATTCCGCCATGTCATCAATCGGATTCCCGCTTTGATTGCGCGGCAAATTCGTTTTGTTTGGACACAAAAATTGCAATATAAAGAGCTGCCACATCATTCCCTTTTGGTTTAACGTAGATTGCTTCCAAAATGTAATATTGTTTGCAATTCATTTTGAACAAGCGATTGGCCACTTTTATTCGGCTCTCTTTTTTATTCCGATACTAACTTAATATTTTGCACGGATCGCGTAATAGTTGAGGAGAAAAACTATGGAATTGAATTTGTGTAATTTAATTGAACGGAAAATCTTCTTCGGGAAATGGCGTCGAAAGTTCTGGAAGGCGCGGAGGGAGGCGCCTTGGGCTCGATATAATACTCGAATAGAAGCGCAAATACCTTGTTGCTGAGTACGACTTTTTCACTGAAGCATCATATGGCACTTGTCTTTGTTTTATTCTAAAGAAAGAAGCTTGACTTCTATTTTAGTGAATTCAGATGCTTTTATCAATTTACATTGACCATTTTTTGGTGCCATAACAAAACATATCATCATGCCTTTATCCCAAACGGGGTAGTCAGAGGCGAGTTAATGTTGCCGTCCACCAGGACGGAACACTCAGAAGCCAACTTTTCACCAATATTATGGTTTTAGTGCTTTAATGGTAAACATTAAAGATCTTATTG
Source organism: Udea olivalis (assembly GCA_947369235.1). Taxonomy (NCBI): domain Eukaryota; kingdom Metazoa; phylum Arthropoda; class Insecta; order Lepidoptera; family Crambidae; genus Udea; species Udea olivalis. Next base: position 8,247,106 of record OX376345.1, on the reverse strand, counting down.
TGGTTTAGACATAATTACTCGTTAAAATGAAACCTTTGGAAAATTATAGAAATATCCCGAGCCTTTCGGGATGCTATGTTTTATTACTAAAAATTCTACGAAATAGTAACATGTTACAAAAACATGCTCTCACTTAAACACTACACTTTACCGGGCTTATGCAACACCACAAACAATAGTTGAAAAACTGTTTACCGTTGAATAAAAATTGTATAAAAGCAAAACTAATATCGAGCGTTCCATGCACTACAGTTTATCTATTTCGGTGCAAAATCCTAGGACGCACAAATAAATTCTCATCTCAGATTCGAAGGAAGCTCTCTCCTTACTTTGCGCCGCAATCAGACGCCGCCTCGAGCTAATCTTGATGTAAGAACTATTTCTAGTCTGAACGAGTTATTGTGATCTTTTAGCGTATATATTCGTACCTGTAGAGTCGGTGTAACGTGAACTTAGGAATTTGTGAACAAAAAACGTTCACAAAGTGTGTTACTTTTGCGCCTGGCATTTATTAAGCAGCTTGGGTATATAATTATTGTAGGCGCCTTGATTATGAGGTAAAGTAACCTAACACAAAGTTAGAGTGACGTAGAGATAGACATAAGCTTCTTGGTTTGATTAATCAAATACGGGCTTGGCTGGTCACCTTATTAAAAGTACCGTCAAATGTTAACGATATTCACACAAATACTTTTTTGTAAATTAATTTAATTAGTTTTTTTTGGTTATATGACCACTAAATTCTAATTTCTATAAATATCAAAACAAAGTAAAGTTCACGATTGGCGTTTTGCGCTGTAGCTAGCTTTTTCGCCTCGATTACCTTAAAGTCCCTTGTTCGATTCCCGGTCGGGTCAATTCAGTAAACGGTCTTTTTTTAATTGGCTTTCCCCTGGCTTAAATTCCTGTCTAGTACCTCGTAACACAAGGATATTTATCCTCACTCCACAAGTTAAAATCACAAGAAGTGTATTATCTGGCGCATATTTATAAAAATAAAATTTCCTTTTAAAGGGTATGTCTGTATTACCAACCAGCACACAAGTATTTGTACGAATTACGTCAATATCTAATAATTTTCACAAACGTTTCTCAAACATCCGCTTAAACAAAGAAGGTTAAGTTTCATTAAATGTAAAGTCGGATACTACTTTACATAATGACACTGTGATTCAAAAAATACAGAGCAAAGATTTTTTCCTCAACGGATATTGCGAAAAGTTCACTAAGTTGTCTGTGTAGTTGTCAGCGTCTAAATCATAAATAAAATCCGAGCGCTAAAAGCGGATGAAGTTTAAAGGACTTAGCTGGATGGAAGTTAAAAAGCGCTACATTTCATGCAGCGCAGGTGACCAGCGGTTTATCAGTGGGCTACAGGCGGGGATGGGGGGAGGTACGACGACGGAGACGGGAAGACCTACTCTCGTTGATCCGAAAAGAAGAATCGTAAATTGCTAGGCGTTGAAAAAACGAACTTACAATTTGAAATTTGTCTTCCTATTCGCTATTCTGATATCAAAACGTGTAGTACAAAATACATAAAAATTTAAAACTATGAATATAGGAATAGACCCGAAAGGAAATTAAAACCAAATTTATTCAGGGCGAGAAATTGTGCAGTAGCACAGCACCTACTACCTACCTCTTTCACTCATAGTAATAGTAAGAGACAGAAGCCAATATATCACTGTGACGTGTGCCACGTGTGCTCGTCAATTGTATGATGTGCATTATCCCGTTAAAGAATATCGTTGCCTTTAGTCTTTTGAAGTTTTACGAAACTTCGTAAATGCTGCTTCGGAGTAGACCTCTTGGTCGACGCGGCACACACGCCTATCGCGGCGCGGGCGCCTCATTTATAAAACGTGACTTTGGAATCAATTTCACTTAATTAAAGTTTAAAAGAAATAGAAAATCATGGTTTCAGAATTCATAATTGACTTCATTTAGACGACACGATTGGCGCAGTGTGCTGTAGCACGGTTTCTCGCCTTGGCTTCCGTGGTGTCCCGGGTTCGATTCCCGGTCGGGTCAATTCAGAAAAATGACTTTTTCTAAATTGGCTCGGGTCTGGGTGTGCTGGGAGACGCCCCTGGCTTATTTCCCTGTCTGGTACCTCGTAACACAAGGATATTTATCCTTATTTCGAGACGCAAGCAAGCAAGTGGTGTGTGGTCGTGCGCATATTTATTTATATTTATTTATAATCACAAAATGACAAGTGATTAAACATCTTAAATTAAGATTTTTTTTTGAATATCCAATCCGCTGTAATATTTACAACAATGAGTGCAAGCACTTATTATGTTTTTTCTCGATGAATTGAATCATAGTTACAGACATACAGTTTAATAATACGAATTGGTCACGTTTTAATTAATATCATTTTCGATTATTAGCTTTTAGCCTTTCAAAGTTTCACGAAACTTCGCAAATGCTGGTCCGGAGTAGACCTCTTGGCCGTGGCACACACGCCTATCGCGGCTTGGCCGCAGCGCGTGGATAATCGCCTCATTTATAAAGTTTAGCGGGACAAAGCTGCGAGAGTTTTTGATTGAAAACAAACTTAGAAGGGACAGCCTCATTTGAATAAGTATTCTGCGAATAAAGTGTGGCTTTATGTTTTCCTTTAGGTGTTTTTTTCCCTTTGTTATGCAAAACAATGTTCCACCTTGTTTAGGTACTACAACACGCTTTATTTTTGAGTGAAAGACTCTTTTGAAGTTAAGCTTTCCTGTATAAATTATTTTATTTCACTGAATTGTTCCAAAGAGCCCGCCTTTTGAAACTTAAATTTAATAGTCGTTTGTGATTCTTCAACTTGGAATCTTTATTAGTCTTCGTTTTACTGCAGAAGTGTGGAAATAAGAAGAATTACAATGATATTTTTTGTTTTAAACATGTTAATTAAATACTTAATTGTTCTGTCTATTTATTAATGTTAGGATTTAAGCAGTTTTTTTCTCAAGAAACAAATTGTACTCTACTAACTCGCATTGTAAAAAGTTTAAAAGAGTGACTACTGAGTTTCTCGCCGGGTCTTCTCAGTAAGAATCAACTCCTCCGACGCGGTGGTAGAGTCGCATTATGTTTGTATACTGTTTATTTATATTTTCAATTATTATATTATTTATGTCCATTATTTTGTATATTTTTTTGACTGTTTAAAAGTACTGATTAAGTCTATTTATATAAAGATATTTGAGTTTGATTTAGCTTACAATAAAAATGATAAATTCCTTAAACTATGAGCAAAAGATAACACATAAAAATGCATCCATCCTTTTATATTCAATATTATTATGTTAATAGAGGTTTTCAAATCAACATCTTCCAAAATTCGTTTTTGAGTCACGTCTACTTCAGAATATTATTGCACTTGAGTCCACTTTACAATTGGCATATTTCTAGTAGCATTGGTTTGGTTGTAAATTGGTTTGAAAAGATCAGCCAGAATATCCCACATAATTTATTTATTGTAATGCGTGACACGTTGAGTTTTAATTTTAGACTCTTGAGGTTATCGTTTTAAATTTAATCCCACCAAAAACATTCTGTAAAAAACTAGCCAAGTCTCGATGGAGCTGCTTGTTTATCTCTAAAAAATAATGAAATCTAGACAAAGTCGTGCCAAGTCTAAGGTTCCTTACTGCGATTTCTTTATTATTATAGTTAATGTTGTGTGACTTGGCCGTTGAAGGGTACACAAGGGTACAAAACCAGGTGCTCCATGACACCATTGCACCAATCTGTCGCCAGAACCGCTACCCATTGACGATGGAAAACGTTGATTGAATAACCAGTCAATTGTAGGCTTGATAAAGCTGCGTTTACACGTAATGTTATATCTGTTGTAACTACCTATGTTTGTTAAGCGAGATAATCGCCCATACTGGTATTGGTAATGCCAAGGCCAATGGCCATGCCGCCCCCGCCAGGTACCGGTAGAAGAGGTCGACCAAAGAAGCGGTGGCTCGACGTCGTCAAGGGTGACATGCGTGCCAACAGACTCACCACTGAGGATGCACAAGACCGTGCGTAGTGGGCCAAGAAAATAAGAAAATCACTGAGGATGCACAAGACCGTGCGTAGTGGGCCAAGAAAATAAGAAAGGCGGACCCTGGGACCTCACACAAAAGTATGGGTTTACAACCGGGATAGACCGCACGGATGATGATGATGATGACGATGTACCCTTCACAGGTCAAGTCATACAACATTAACAATAATAATAAAGAAATCGCAGTAAGGAACCTTAGACTTGGCACGACTTTGTCTAGATTTCATTACTTTTTAGAGATAAACAAGCAGCTCCATCGAGACTTGGCTAGTTTTTTACAGAATGTGTTTGGTGGGATTTCACTTCTTTTTGTAGAAACGTGGGCATATTGATTTATTATATAAAGCTGCGTACGGATAGCGCGTACCCGGGCACGCGAAGCCGGTTTGTGTATTATAATCAGTGTCACCAGGTACTCCAGATCTTCGATTATCCTAGTTTTTATAGTTTTCCCTTTATGTGGCCATTAAACCCTAACTCTGTACCAAATTTCAGCTCTCTGAGTTTATGGGAAGTACTAGTTCTATTTTGATGATCATGAGTGAGTGAGTGTCATAAATGCGAAACTTTGCTTTCGCTTAACTTCGGAACTAAATGACCTACAGACTTGAAATTTTAGATTTTAAGTATGTGATTATAGCTTACTGGATGACGAAAATTTCTGCGTTCTGGTCTTATCCAGAGGTTCTCAAATAGGGGCCTAAAAATGCGGCGAAATGGTACGGCAGTGTTTGCTTCGCGCTCGACTTGGCGGGGGCACTGCCGTGCTCCCCGACGTATAAAACTAAGATAAGAAAATCATGACTATCGACTTATTAACTGAGAAAAATGCCACATAAACACACTCACTAAAGCCAACTGACTAATTTCCCTTACCAATACGTATCACGTGACTGCTAAAAAGCTACTGTCCGAGATAGGTTTGCGGTCCACCCGCTAATTATCACCGTTCCCAGCACACCATCGCTAACCGAAGCCTGGAACATGTTAGGTGATGGACGCGCTAATCGACAGACGTGGACACGAGTTAGCCATCGAATGCGAGATTTCTCTAATCAACATCACTGTGACGAGTAACGCGATACTCGTAATTAGGAACAGCGGGTATCTGTAACAGGGAGGATACAATGTTTAAATATTAGTTTTCTCTCTCTATTCGTTTCGTTCTATCTTTTTCTTAACTTGTGTTTAGCAATGCGAAGGATTTGATATTATTATCTAGGCGGATGATGACTGACGGTTTCCTGTAGTTTTTTTTTAGCATGGCCTCAAAACCCCGTAGATTTTTGATTTCATATCATTAGGAGAGTGACTAAACATGCTCAAGACGCCATCACCTTCGTCAACTGACTACAAATTATGATTCAGTTCTAGACTCTCATCCCAAAATGTATATGTATTTGAGAACATAATCATTATAATTTATACGAAACCTTCTACCGTAAACGTAACTTATGCACCCTCTAAAGTTCTAAACTGTTGCTCTACCGTAACATAAAATAAATAAATAAACATGTCAGTAGAAATCAAATGTACTGTGTAATTGTACATGAATGTTTGCCTAAGTTTAGGTCTTTATTGTAGGTACAACAAGAAAAAAACAAAACAAAACGAGCCAAGTATATAATCAAGGAAGAACCTTTTCGCCACCCAATCAGTCTGTTAAAAGCATTAAGTTTTAAACTCAATAGCGGCACAAAATCGAATCCAGCCTTTAAAATTCCTGGTAAAGTAAAAGAAGGCGGCACCAACAAGGCTATTCTTACCAACAACTTACTTACGAACTCTTTCACTAATATTTGATGAAGAGGCCGACGTCGACATTCACAGCCGCAACACAATTAGAAAAGATCAATACCAATCGTTTTACTTATTTAAAAGTGGGAGCTACGTCTGTCTGTTACACATTGCCTTTCGACTGACTACGAGTTTATTAAGTTAGTTATTAGTGTTAGTAGTATTTGAAACCAATTACATCAGGGTTTATATTTTCTTTCTTTCCTAACTATTTGACAACTTGTGGGTGTTAACGAAACCGATATTTGTTTGTGTTCCACCTGGAGAATTGATGTAGAGATGTCGCAATCGTCTTCTGAAAAATATTTGAGTTCTGATATTTAAAAAAAATTGCTATGCTAAGTAAAAATAATACATGTTTTTTTATTTAGTCAACTATATCTATACATTCAACTTTACTTAATGTCAACCATTTGAGGTGACGTTTTTAAAGACGGTTATCCACTGTCGCTACAAAGGTAATCTCTGTGTGACGGATCGCCTGGCTCTCCCTCTTTGAGTCAGTTACATTAGTTTATTATTTTATCATTTCATCTAACGTTTTATGGAATAGCTAAAAATAGTACAGTGAACAATAAAACTAGTTGCGAACTATTAGATAAGATGAAATACCCAGTAGGGAACGGACATTAGAGAAGGTAGAATAAAATAAGACTTTTTGAGCTATTTCCTTCATTAACTGATAATTAACAACAGATTTCATTTTGTCAGTAGCTTTAAGGCGGCTCTAACAACTGACACCAGAATTTATCATGAGTACCTATCCGTCACTCAAACTACGATAGTTGACTTAAGAAAGGACATTGCCAAGGTTTGGACCAAGTGCTGCCTAGGAATGGGAGTTAGTCCAGAGGTACTGTAGCATTAACATGATCTTTAAAAAATATTTTCTTGAAAATTGGTCCCACGAAAAAAAAAAAAATCAACGCACAATTTTTTTTACAATACAAATATTTAAAACATGTGGCTGTTTTTCTTTGGTCTACTTGGATAGATTTTTATGCGCTCTGAGGAACAAAATGCACTATGTGAGCATTCTAGGCCTTCTACACCTTGGTCCAACTTCCATACAAAATTAGGCAATCTCCTTTGTATGCTATTTCTGGTTTCATTTCTAATCAAAAACAACCAAATCGTCAACGCGGACACAAACAGCTGTCAATTGGTATAAACTCATGGTATACATATTGAAAACATACTGTCATATATCCAAAAGATAATACCGGATTAACAAACATGGAATATTGCCTCGTCAGTTACAACCTATGCATATACGGGAGTTATTTACGCCACCATAAAATTAAGAGGCCAAGGCAAGAAGCCATTAGACATTTGAGCATGGCAACCCGCACCGAGCTGCCTTAGTTTGACGATGCACATAAAACAGAAGAGTTTTATTGCTGTTGCTACCCACCTGCCATGAAAAGGAAGAAACCAAGTTGCTACAGTGCAATAACTAACATTGTTAAATTTTCCATCGTTCTACAAAACTTTTTATTTGTATTTTGTTGTATTTTTTTTTTAGTGTAGCTAATGGATTTTTATTGCTACTTTTTATGCGATGGCAATTTTGTTGCGTTGACGTCTGAACTATGTGATCCAACTCTCTCTGACCAGTCCTTCACTAAAAGTAGCAGCCGAATTATCTTCGAATATAATTAAATCAAGGAAATGGTGAGTATATTTGCAAGTTTTAAGTTAGCCTTGTAGCCGTTGTTATTACGCACTAAAACCAGTATGCACCGGTTACCGGTTTCTTTTGTTTTTGCCTAGGATGGCGATGGTGAGTGTCTCTGTGTGTGTGCGCGCTTGCTCAAACAAACTTATTAATAAAATGTAGGTTGCTTTTGTAAGGTTAGGTTATAATTTTAGAGAACCTAGTATCTAGATAAACCTAACATAGGATTTAAGATACTACTAACCCAATATTTGTAAGTTTTGATATATGGAAATAAATAAATAAATAATAATAATAAATAATAAAATATTAAGTAGATTTGGCAATTCATAAGTAACACATCCTTTTGGTACTGACTTATACATTTTACTTGACGTAATTCTCACTTCTCAGCCATCATAAGAGGTAATTAAATTCCTGATAGTTGAGAAAATTCAATTATCGCTTGCACAGTGGGTCACAACCATCTAAACTGAGAAAATTAATCTTCAGGGTCCGGAGAGGAGTACTGGCTGAGCAAACTTAGACAATGGATTTATATTTCATTGATTCGGGGTTATCGGAAGCGAGCTGTGACGGGTATCACATCGAGAGTTCTAACCGGCAGCTTTCCAGAAATTGTAGTGTCTGATTGCATGGAAAACTGAGTACGCCAGCCGGACCAGCTGTTAAACTCACATAATGGCGTAAACAATATTCAAATGCAGATTTCTAAAGCGCTGCACTTGTAGATATGCTAATTGAATCAATAGTTGGGAGAACTTAATGCAGAGAGTTTGGACCGCTGAAAGCTGCCCTGGACGTGTAACTGAAGACCAAATATGAGTTTTTTTTGATTGACATGCATTGAGTGCGTATGAGCAGATTTAAATAAAGAAAAACTGGATGCGTAAACGTGCCACAATGGAGGGAGATTTTGTGTATCTCATTTTGCGTCTCACGGCGAAAACGTTCGTCAAATTGACTAAACTGAAAAATCGTTTACAGAAACGAGCTGTGCATCTTGAAGGAAGGTAATATTATATAAATTGAACGCAAAACTTCTTGGCAATCTGAATCCCGTTGAAAATGAAGCAAATAAAGTAAGACGGTATGCCGGTCGAGGGGTCGCGATTGCGTCGGCCTAGCGTACCGGGAAATTTAAAAAGTTACCTTTAAATGTAAGAAAATAACTTCAAGGAATTTCCTCGTATATAACTAAATAAACGAGTTTGCGTATGTAGCATATGGTATGGTTAAGGACGTGAAACTTTTCAAGGTGGACGAACATTATTATTAATAATTGTATGTTATTATTATAAACATCGTTATGAGAAATGTTATGTTTAGTAGATAACGCTTTATGGCTGCAAATAATGATTATATTAGTTATTTAAAAAAATAATAATAATAATAATACTGGCTACGCTTCGGGGACCTCTTTGGGGAAACCGAGGGTTTTGTCTGTGCAATTGCTGATGAAGTTATCAAGGTGAATAACTACCGGAAATACATCATGAAGGACGGTACGGTTGACATTTGTCGGGCATGCCGCCGTCCTGGCGAGTCTATTCGCCACGTTATTTCCGGTTGTTCTCACCTTGCTAACGGAGAGTACTTGCACAGGCACAACCTAGTAGCCAGGATCATCCACCAGCAACTTGCTCTTCGGTATGGCCTTGTCGAGTCGGAGGTACCGTACTATAAGTACGCACCGGTACCAGTTCTCGAAAATAGTCGTGCATTGCTCTATTGGGATCGCTCTATCATCACGGACAGGACTATTGTAGCCAATAAGCCTGATATCGTGTTGGTAGACCGATACCAACGCCAGGCAGTGCTCGTCGACATCACCATTCCACATGACGATAACCTCGTAAAAGCTGAGAAGGACAAACTCAGCAAGTACCTTGACTTGGCTCACGAGGTGACCGCCATGTGGAATGTTGATTCGACGATCATTGTCCCGATAGTCGTATCGGCAAACGGCTTAATAGCGAAGAGCCTCGACCAATACCTCGAGAGACTTTCGCTCAGCGGTTGGATCAAGGGTCAGATGCAGAAGGCGGTGCTCCTGGACACGGCTCGCATTGTCAGGAGGTTCCTCTCTCTGCAGCCCTAACCACCGGTAGTCTGGGCCTTGCCTGCCCTGCTGCCGGCGGCACCCTAGGTTAGGGTTTTTATAGTATTTTTATAAATCATTGTTTTGTAACTTTAATTTAAGCTTAGGTTTTAAAATTGTGAATATTTATTTTGTTTTTATAATTATAATTCATAAGTTTTTTTATTGTTGTAAATCTTTGTTTTTGTAGGAATACTGTACAAATTTTATACCTAAGTTTTATGCTAAATAAAGAGAATAATAACAATATATTCTTTATTGCACACAAAACTTACAGTACAGAAATAATTAACAATAAATGCAAGTACAATTTGGGCGGCTTTATCGCTAAAAAGCGATATCTACAATAATAAATGATCAGCAAGCATGCGAAACGCCTTGTGGTATGCGTTTACCGTAACTCAGGTTAATAATCCACATTAGAGGTACCACTCAAGCTATGTGGAGCTAAAGTAGACCTTACCTTTTAGGTAGCCAGCAAGACGCTCAGTAGCAAACCTCGGATCCAAGCTCTTCACTCAAAAGCTTCTGTAAGGCCTCATTTACGAAGACGCAGGGCGGCGCGCGTAGCGTTGGGCTGCGCGGCAACTCTCATACCACGCAAAATCACAGATTACTTAATAGCTACTAACGTAACACATAAATCACATCAACAGAAAAATGACAAATGCGTGCTGTGCTGTCATTGAACCGCAAGATTCGCATACAAATGCTCTGCGCGGCTGTTGACAATCAACTGCCAAATGGTAATTCCAGTTCCCGACAGCATTTTCACCAAGTTCGTGTGACAGGGGCCTGGCCATATGTTTGAACTGAGTGCGGGCCGCGCCGCCACTCGCGACGCGCAACGCCCCGCGTCTCCGTATATGAGGTCTTAGGTGGAGATATGCGATTTTCCTTTTACGAGCTGCTGACTGAGACATGTTTCTACATTAAATAAATATATTCATAACAATTAATTATTTAAATTGTGCAATTGAAAACACAATTGAACAGTTAAGATAACATACGTTTTTAAAAAGTAAACCACCCGTACAGCGTTGCACGTTCATTCGTAAAATTGTTTGGTTATTCCGTGTATTGGTACCATCAATATTTCACGATACCTATCCAATGTTTTAAAGGCTCGAATGAGATTTTCACATATTGATGATGTTGCTACATTCAGCCCAAACAACGTAGTGCTACAATCACTGCCCGCTGGTTTCAATCTACAATTTATTTTAGGGGTATTCAAGTTATTTATTTTGTTTTATTCACATTTGTGAGAGTGTATTAGATTTGTTACTTGTTTTTGGTTTTTGGATTGCGATTCAACAGGTAAATATGAGACAACAAAAGTTTGTCAGTGTTCTTTCCTTCCATTTTCATGCGCGTTTCATGACGTTATTACAACGTATATATAGTTCATTGTGATTATATACGGTGAAAACCGACTGAAGTGCCAGATGTAGTGACTACTGAACTGGTTAGCCTCAGCTTGAAGCCCTGCGTAATTTACTTTTCTAGGCCCCGCTCATAAGTAATTTTATTATAAGAATTTTGTTTTCGCCAAAAACTTTAAGATACAATGACTTGTGTAAGTATATCGTTGCATAAGGGTTTCCTGGTTTCTGTTACTAGCGAGCTGATTGAAGTCTCAGTATTGGTTTATTTACAATATAGTATCTCATTGCTCATATTTTAAAATATTTTAGTACTTCTCCATTTTTCAGACTAAGCTTAGCTTGAACTACACACTTATCAGATATTACGAACAATAATATGACGAACTTAAAACACAGATGAAATTAGTAAGTATGGCCTGTATAATGAACAAAAACCTAACGGCCACTCAATAATTATCTAAGTTAAAACAAAAAAAGATTTTGAAACAGCAAATGAATTTACAAAGCAAATTAAAAATGTAACATGTTTAATGCCCTTGCGTCGAAATGCTCATAAATTTTGACGTGGTTATAACGCAAATATCAAATTTGTGGGCGTCTGTCCCATCGCGGCCCGTCATCCAGCTTTAATACTTTAGGTATGCCGCTCACGCGCCATCTTCAACGGTCGTCCTGATTGCTGCTAAATTGAACTAAAAACTTATTCAATGCCCCAAAACGTTTCAATTATAATACATCTTAAGAAAACCCAATCTCAACGTCGCGTCTCCTTGCATTAATCTCACGTTATCTTCCGATACTCCGCGCCTGCATCAAAGTTATCCCCCGACAGATTGTTCAAATGACATCTTTAACAAAAACCTTCTTAAGATTACCTCCCTAAATCAAAAGCTCTAGTCGTAATTTGAAATTTCCGTCTGCATTTGGAGATTAAATTTTAAGTTTACCCGATTGTAAGTAGTTTGCTTGGTAACAATTTATTACCCTGGCGTGTAGAACTCGGAATAGCGTTAAGATGTTTTCAATAGAACGCCAACAACGGGATGTAAAGTTTCGCAATAGTGCGCTCTCGGATTGTGCAATTATTGCCAACCGAGTCCTGATTGAATTCTTAGGTCAAGTTTGCGCTGAAAGTTTGCATAAAAGACCCCTTGAAAATTAACAATTTCGCTAGCTGAACTTTTTTTGATTCTGCATTTCTACGAGTCAACGTAATTAAAAAGAAAGGCAGAAATTACAAGAATGTTCAATGTTAACGCCGGATACATTACGTTTTAATTTACAACAAGTTTAAACGTGTGCTTGGTAAAATTTCCGCCGAAATTGACCGAGCGCCAACATTTCGTTAACACGCATGTCATGTCTGGAAGTTCCGTTCGTGTTTTCGGTAGACTATTCGAAATTTAAAATGGATTCGTTTATAGAGGCATTTACTAGGGTTCGCATTTTCGATGAGGGAGAAGCAGGTGAGTGACTTGTTTGCCGGTCCGGAGCAACACGAGCAAAACGCGGGACAGTTTAGTCGGCGTCGGCGGCGCCCTCTATAAATCAGGCAGCGATTGACGCCTTCCTACGGGGAGTGATCTATTCTGCCCCCCCATGATACAGCTTCACTTGCAAGGATTTTTCAGCCACGGATAAGTTTCGACGTTGATATTCACTACAATGCACCGGACGGGTGACGTTAGTTTTTAAACTGATCTCTATAGGGGATTTTCAATGAATTTTAGTTAGTAGCATGTGAGACGCGAGGTATGCCCTACTTTCTTGAAGGCCTTTGCCAAGATTTATGTACAAACTTACCAAATTTGAGATTTTAAACATTTGCTAGCTTTAAGTTAAATGTTCATCAATATAAAGGAAGTAGTATAAACCGCCGTTAACATTGAATATAAACTAATTTTTGTGGTTTATAGATTTCAACCTTCCAAACTGTGCTTTCATGCAATAATTAATAAAAAAATCACATCAAACAAAATTAATGATGGTTTTTTATATTTTATTGTTTATAATGCGTTTATTTCTTTCCAGGTAAAATCAGAAGGCGTATTTAAATGGATGGACGGATGAAAGCAAGTATATATTGCCACGATTGGCGTAGTGTGCTGTAGCACGGTTTCTCGCCTCGATTTCCGTAGTGTCCCGGGTTCGATTCCCGGTCGGGTCAATTCAGGAAACGATCTTTTCTGAATTGACCTCGGGTCTGGGTGTGCTGGGAGACGCCCCTAGCTTATTTCCGTGTGTGGTAACTCGTAACACAGGGATTTAATAATCCCTACTTCGAGACTATTACAAGAGGTGTGTTCTCCGGTGCATATTTATTTATATTTATTTATTTATATATAAATAAGCAAATATACTCCTTTAAATTTTGTAGCAGCTACATGATCAACACCTTTTCAACTTTCAGACATATGAAATAATGCTTTAAGTTTATTTATTGGATATAGTATAGGTATACTCGTAGATGCGCATAATAAAAGGAAATTACGTATAAGTACTCGAAACGAAAGTAGCATGTTGCTCTTGGCTAGCCCCCTGATAAATTTTGCAACGCCCTCACTTTCACTGCTACACTCGACTCTTATTATTCGTTTGCCATCGTGTCAGAACCAATACCTATGTACAGCAAGTCACGACAAATATAATGCAAAAGCTTCAAGTTCTGTAAATTTGAAGATTTTGCCAGGTCCAAGGCGGTATTGAAATTCCCTAATACGGAAGGCAATCTTGTCTAGGAGCTCTGAATGTGCCAGAGGAACATAATTCCGATCGGACAGCAATCAGGGCCCGTTGAGCGCGGCGCGTGAGGCGACTCGGCAAAATATTAAATGTACGGACTGTCGCGTGATTTGTGAGTGTTTATTCATTCCTTGGGGTCATTTGAGCTTATTGTAGCAGAGGGTATACAGCTCGTAGCCGTACTGCAATGCACTGTGGGTCATGTTTGGTTTTATCATAGATTAATTTTAATGAGGTGACAATTGATGCTTTTTTGTCATTTGCCGTAGTGTCTTTAACAAAACGACACATCTGTACGTCTACTACGAGTTGCCACTAAGTTTACATTATCGTTCGCGTAAAATAATGTATTAGGATTTGATATTGTCATGTCATGTGTCATCCCAACACATTTTTTTTACGCGAACGGTAACGTAAATTTAAAGTGGCAACTCATCAGAGTCATTTGTGCGAAGCTATCACGTTTGGGTGACATTAGATTTGACAGCGAAACAACATGAGTCAACTAAATAAATTATTTGAATGTGTCAAATGAGTTGCTAGGCTCAGTACTTATGCCTACCATGAGTTTACACCAATGACAGTCGCTAGCGTCCGCATTGACGTTTTTGGGGCGTTGTTCCGAAATCCCATACACTATCACTATTAGCAATTAAACCAAAAATGACAAACAATCTGAATTCCACTATCGTAGTCTACGAAAACTCATGGCAGACGCACAGTTCACAGTTTTAATTTTGAATTGCGTACATTCCATAGAATTCCATTGACTAGCAAGTTAGTTAGTCACGTTATATTTATTAAAATACGCACGTACTATATTCTTCTTCAAAACAGTTCACTTTAAATTCTATTATAAAAGCTCAGTCAATTTAATTGGCCCAGATCAATTGTAATAATATTTATTTTAGCATAAAACGCAAACGTTGTCAACATTCAAAAGTATAAAGCACAAATCTCCCTCAATTTTGCAGGGACTATTTAAAACTGTGTACTGTTGAAAAATCGTTGAAATAAAATGTAACGTATTCAGATTTAACACGTTGGGCGTGAATTGATGTGAATTCTTCGTTGGCGAGCGATCGACGCTGTAAAGGCATTTTGCGTTTATTCTCGTTTATACAATGGAAAGATTAACAAATACTGCTGGCCACTCTTTCTACCGCAGCTGAGGTATGGCCCGACGGCACGCGATATCCCCGCTCGTTCACTGAAACACACATTAAATTAATAAAATAGAAAAAGTG
Source organism: Udea olivalis (assembly GCA_947369235.1). NCBI lineage: Eukaryota > Metazoa > Arthropoda > Insecta > Lepidoptera > Crambidae > Udea > Udea olivalis. The sequence continues at coordinate 8,232,093 of OX376345.1, read as the reverse complement.
CGCGTGGTGGCATGGTTTAAGTGATTTTTGTGAGAACCTTTTCGTCGTTACTTTCCTCGGTGTTAAGTCCTTTTTGCATCGTTATAGCTTTTGTTGTTTTGTTGGTAGAAAAGGAACATTGATATGTGAATGGCTACCAGTTCTCCAATAAAACAGCTTTATCTCTGGAAGACACTGGAAAGCAAAACCCCAAATAGGTAGAATATTTATTTATTTATTATTTCGTACACAAAGAGACAAATTACAGAGGAAACAGTTAGGAGTACAAAAGTACAGGTTAGCTTATCTCTAGAAAGAGATTTCTTCCAGCAGACCATGGCGACAGGAAAAACTCATTTAAAATTGTTATGGATAGACAAACGTGTACAAATGGAAAGGTAAATGACAGTTACATATTCAAAAATCGTAACAAACTAAATACCCTTAGGTACATGGTTTACTTACAAACAAGTAAATTATTATTCTACAATAAGTACATAAACATATAGATAAACATAATAATACATACAATAAAATATAAATAAATATATGTATACATGTAAACATAATGATCCAATGTAATTTAAGTAAAACTCAAAAGATGTTCTTTTAGCAGTCTTTTGAAAGAACCTACAGTGCCGCATTCACGAAGGGAATAGTGCATATCCTTGCGGTAAGTCTCCGGTCCACCTGCTGATTCCGTTATGGTGATTAAAAACTGAACCACATTGTATAAGTCATTTGGTTGTATATGTTTGAAAGATCATAACGCAGCACCACGCACGCCTCCTCAGGTTCGCTCGAAAGTTATCGACGCCTCTTCCCGTCGCTTAGAATCTCTGTTCTTCGACCACGTTTTCCCATTATGATGTAAAATGTTGCTGGTTTTTTATTGAACACCAACAATTTTTTCTGCTGATAAAAAACACCCTTTGCCTAAAGTAATGCACTAATGTGCATCGTTATTCACCATGAGCAAAACCTGGAAAAAACGATTGTCGAACAGAAACAATGAAAAATTCAGTAAACACTGACGTGGTATAACCGTCCGTAAGTACAAACATAATTGTTACCTCGGTCTTGAGGAGCTATTGATTTTCTAGACATTTATAGACGGTCAATTTTCCTGGAAATGAATCATACCGGGTGGAGTAAGTAGCAATGTATATGAAAATAGACTACAGACTTTACGGCACCACATCCAACATTGTTTATGTATGTGATAGGCTTTTCTAGTAGTACCCACTGAAGTGGTGTGAAAAACTACATTATAGGCACGAATTACGCATGCGACGCGGCGCCCCTGACAGATAGTCTGCTTGGAACAAATCCGCCATTTTGATCACGCACACAGACATAGTGAGTTTACAGGCGATACCAGTGAGCTTCAGTGAGTCGGCCAGTCGCACTGTCGCGAGTGTTTTTGATTTTGTCGAACTTGGTGCAATTTTTCACTCGATGAATTTTGTTTTAGGCCGGTTCTGTCAAGTAGGTATAACCTACCTACTTCATTTTAAAAATTCAGAGCGAATAATAGTAGTAACCCTGGGCGGTCAAGCAAGATAGGAAATAGGCGCGAGTGGTCATTTGCGAAAAAAATATTATGTTTCTTATGTTTATTAAGGTATTAAGTAATGGTATTTAAATGAAAATGATGTATTTTAAATAACTTCGTTCGTTTATTAGTCTCTGACACGGTGAGGATGGATGACCTTATGGTCCAATTATGTATCTATTTGATATAAATATTTCAATACGAATAGTAGAGAAAATATCTCATTTTAATAACTTTATATTTTAAACATTATTATTTATATAAATATAAAATAAACATGCGCCAGAGAACACACCACTTGTCATGGTCTCGAAATAGGGATAGATATCCCTGTGTCACGAGGTGCCAGACAAGGAATCAAGCTTGGGGCGTCTCCCAGCACACCCAGAACCGAGTTTCCTGAATTGACCCGACCGGGAATCGAACCCGGAACACCACGGAAATCGAGACGAGAAACCGTGCCACAGCGCACTACCCCAATCGTGTCGTCAAACAATAATATTTTGTAGAGATTGAGATAATCTCGAAACATACCGCTGTTTTCCTCTAATGTTATGGTTATAATGTACAATACATTAATTATTCGTAAAATTTACAATTAATATATGGTACTATAAACAATACTCAATACTCATAGCAGAAAAATATTATGTTAGAAACTCAACCTTTCAGACACAACCAATGTGGAAACTCGCTAAACACACATTTTGCAAGTACAATTAGATGTTTGTGCACTGCGTCATTGTGGCTGCTCCCATACGATAAACTTCCAACAGACTCCATGGGGACGTTCTCGGCTAATGTCTTTAATAATTGGCAGACCGAGTTTCGATGTAACCACTCGATGTAACCTTCAAAAACTTAGATGCACTTTATAACTATAGATGTGCACTTTACCAAAAAATATTGCGGAAATTTACGTCTGAGTAATTGAGTGAATCTTTTTAAATCAGTGAGATCTAGCAATTGAAAGTCACAACTTTATTGATGGAAAGTCAGTCAGTTGTATGCAGTTAATAAACTGCTTTGTTTTTTTGGTCTCAATGCCGGTTACATTCCCGTAAAAGTAGTGCATACATTCACAATTTGACAAATTTTGCTCTTACGGCTTTTTCTGGACCACATTACAAAAAAAGTTATTTTTCATCTATCTGCGATATGTATGTGATAATAGTCTACCAGCATCCAATTTGAATATTCAGCCTTGAAGTTTTTATTTATCATTTCATTTAGTTCCGAGCAATGCAAGCGCATTTAAAAATGAAATATTATCATCAACATACAGTCTCATAAAGTTTCAGCACACAATGCAATATAATACACCTACGTCTCTATAGATACAATTTGAACTACAACAACACAGCGCTGCAAACCTCTAACAGCTTTGTTCAATAGTTAATAACGAAACAACTAGGTATTTTGGTTCCCATTTCAATTTAAGGACAGGGCTTGCGCAGAAACTTATCCAACTTCGAGTGAAGTTTACAAGAAACTCCATCCTTCTTGCCATTGTCTATTAAATCTGCAAGATACACTTGCAGAAACTGAGATATTTTACCGATGTCACACGTACATTTTTAGTGTCTTTGACATCACATCCATGGCAGAACATGGGTGGATATTTAGATAATCCACTACTAGCAGAGAACTGTTAGGCAACAGGCAATTTCGTGACACTGTTATACTTTTGGAATAATACTAAAAAAATATATAAAAGTACAGTTTGCGGGGTATTGGGTTCAATCATGACACAAAACCATGAAATTCCATACGAAACAAAATGTAACAACCCAGCAGATATAGTAAAATAATTGGTGGTGGGCAACAGATTCCGCTGAGTGTTGTGCAGTAGCTTCAACAGTGGATACCACTTGACGGACGATCCTATGGAGGTCTGTGGAACTGTAAAACTGTTATGGAAATAAGCCTAGTTTGACGTCACAACATCATACATTGTAAACTAATATGGTTGTTAACTCGATCAACATTGTAAGGTATTATGCAAATGTATTGCCAGTGCAAGCCCAGTTTTAACTTGAAACTAATTAGTTTTAGTTTAGTGCTCCTCAAGCATGTCATCTGTTCTAACTCAATATCCCGAACTAAGGAACAAGTTACGGTCAAAGATGTGACGTTGTACAGTTAGCTACAGATGTAGCGCACACTGTAGTCGAAGAAGTCTCTGCTCGTAGTATGTAAGTTGCAAGCAATTAGAGCTCAGCTTATGCCGGTTGTTGTGCTCTACCTGCGGTTGATTGTACGGGTTTGCCTAGGTGGGACGCTAGATCTAGGTACACTAAATACGACAGTAAATAGTGCGATTATTAGATGCAATTACTAATAGGTGAGATCTTAGTCAGATAAGAACGATAACGGTCAAAAAAGGACCTTGATATAAAAATACAAGACTTTAAAATGAAGTAGAACCAAAATATAGGCCGTTAGTTACCTAACAACTAAATAACTATTTTGTATATTTCCAAGGGGCAAATTATAGGTACTGATAAAATAGTAAAATACCAGTAAACTTAGTCCACAGGGTTGGCAACGTGCGTTCGATGGGCAGGCAAGTTTTCTGTCGTCCTTGGTGCAATTTTTCACATGATGATTCACTTTTTGGCCGGTTCTGTTAAGTGGGTTTGACCTACCAACTTCATTTAAAAAAATCATAGCGAATATATATATATATATGCGCCAGACAACACACCTCTTGTAATGGTCTCGAAGTAGGGATTATTATATCCCTGTGTTACGAGGTACCACACAAGGAAATAGGCTAGGGGCGTCTCCTAGCACACCCAGACCCGAGTCAATTCAGAAAAGATCGTTTCCTGAATTGACCCGACCTGGAATCGAACCCGGGACACTGCGGAAGTCGAGGCAAGAAACCGTGCAACAGCACACTACGCCAATCGTGTCGTGGAAATATAGTAGCAACCCTAGGCGGTCAGGCATGTTTAGGAAAAAGGCGCGAGCGGTCCTTCTGTAAACTCTTTATTTTGGTCAAGTAGCTGCGAGTTTCCGTCCTACCTAATACTGTCCAAGTACATTAATTCAGGGTTTCATAACTTCGAGCCTTATTCCATAAGTTAGGGGAAAAACACACAATACTCATAAACAGCGATTAGAAATCGCATAAACTTTAACTCGTATTTCAGCAATTCAACTTGTCAAGACATTCTCTGTTACTAAACCATAAACCAAATTCAATTCCTAACAAAAGGAAGCGTCAGAACAATTACCATAACGTTCCCACAAATATCAACGAGTAAACATGAGTGAAACTTAACATAAACAACTCGCAATGCGGGAAGGCAACATTATAAACAGACCCAACTTAATATTAGACCACAACATCACAGTTTATTCGTGTCACCAGGTGTAGAAAGACGGCCTAACGCCCAAGTTACCGTCATATTATACCTAATTCGGTATTCAGACGCATTACACTCAGGTTTACGAGCCGAACTGAGGTGGAAAGCTTACGTTTATGAATCTTTGAACATCTTTAAAATCCGTGATGTTTTATTTTTACGTTGGTGTTAAGGAGATGTAATCATTTGGACAGTGATGTGTAACAGTTTGGGTAGGGGTTTGTTCTATTTGGATCGCATGTTAGTTTAAATTAAATAAAAAATATTTTTTTTACATTTTGTTGTTATTTTTAAACAAAGTAAAAGGAAATACAAAAATTACAAGTATTATCATTTCACTCCAAGTCTAGCAGTACCTCTGCCATGAGTTCACGCTTACGATTGTCGCTAGCGTTTGTAGTAAAGATTTGTAGGGAATTTTGCTAAAGTGATTCTAGTTATGAGAAATGAACTAACTAACTTTGTTGTTTTGTTATAGTTCACGTGGCGAAAACTCATGGTTAACGTACAGAGCTTGGTCTTTGAGTGATGAAACTTATAAATCCTAAATTAATTACTAATAAATAGTAAACACATAGTACTATTTTGACATTGAATAACTAGATTATTTCAGTGCCATGCATGAAAAATCACAAAAGCGAGCAAAGTAGATTGAACGGAACTATTTAAATGGATACAATAAACCAATAATGAGAATTGCCGTTATAAAAAAGCTTTAAACAACATTTAAGAGTCAAAAGCACGAACCAACTAAGTACTTTGTAACTAAATTCCGAATTTCAAACAACAAAATGTAAATAGCAGAAACAATATGAGCGTAATTTATCGGCACTCGTGTATTTAATTGCCGGTTCTATTTTCAATTGTAACATATACCTCTCTGTGCTAGTCAGTTATTAGGTATTTAGACCTTTTATTAAGTCGAAGCATTATAAACAGTGTTGCTAATTCCTTTGAGACTATAATTGTTCGTGTTGTTTTGACAGTGCGATGCTCGTGTTAGATGCAGTTCATTCTGTGCTTCCTGAAGCGCTGTCTGATCCCATTCACGTTTGCGATCGCCAAAATGAATGGGTGTCACTAAATTAGCAACATATCGTGTGCCAGCTCATATCTCATAGAGAAGACAGTCACCGTGGGTGACATGGATTACGACAATTACGCAGCATTATAGATGGTGATATATTATGTGATTCAATTATCGCCTACTCGATTATTGTTTACGTGACGTGTGATGATTTAGAGTTTAGACCATTTGATTATAGGACAAAGCGGACTGCGATGTGCATTGTGCATGAGGTTTGGCGTTAGCGACATTGTCTATTGATCTGCTTAGTACAGTTAGGATCGTTTAGCGACACGTTCAATTACAGGTAATTGTGTAGTTATTAAATTGATGCCAATGATAATTACATTAGGTGTATCGGTTCGATGTTCATTGCGGAGACTCTCAAACGTGTGCTTAATTATGTGGGGAATAAGTTGAAGTTTTGTTTCAATTATACTTAGTTCAAATAATTGTTTTTTATACCTTCTTTACGCTGCTCAAGCCAAAGCTGACGGTGCACAAACTGGTTATCTGACTAAAGTCAGATTTCAAAGCTCAACTCTTTTAAGCTGGTTACACATGGCATATTAATGGTAACAATAAAAATGGGTTATGTCAATACCTACTTTCATCTTAAATATCACTTTATACCAACGTAATGAAAGTCATTTAGAACTGCAATGTAATAAACTGCAAAATACTTGATAAAACAAAAATTGCTAGAAATGTTTTCAACCGACACCACATTGTCGTGACGATTTAACACCGTAATTTGACGACACGATTGGCGTAGTGTGCTGTAGCACGGTTTCTCGTCTCGATTTTCGTAGTGTCCCGGGGTACGATTCCCGGTCGGGTCAATTTAGGAAACTATCTTTTCTGAATTGACTCGGGTCTGGGTGTGCTGGGAGACGCCCCTAGCTTATTTTCTTGTGTGGTACCTCGTAACACAGGGATTTAATAATCCCTACTTCGAGACCATTACAAGAGGTGTGTTGCCTGGCGCATATTTATTTATTTATTTAATTTGAAGTAGATAATTCGAGTATTCACGTTTTGATAAAACCAAGCGTGATACCTACTTTTTACACATAAACATTTTTGTGACTTCCCATAGTTTCAGTGATGGGTATTGTCCATTTCTCAATGGCTTTTCTATTATATCTTTACCAATATTATAAAGAGAAAATATTTGATTGTTTGTTTGTTTGTGTATTGAATAGGCTCCAAAACTACTGGACCGATTTGCAAAATTCTTTCACCAATACAAAGCTGCATTATCAGCGAGTGACATAGGCATTTTTTTTTTTATTATTATTTAATAGGGAGCAAACGAGCTAGAAGGTCACCTGATGGAGAGTGATCACCTCCGCCCATGGACAACTGCAACACCAGAGGATATATTTTTGGCGGTAGAAACAGTCTACGCGGGCAAAGCCGCTGACGGACAGCTAGTCTTTACTAAAATTAAAAAGAGAAAGAAATTGACTGTTTGTTTGTATTGAATAGCCGAGAAACAAGTAAACCGATTTTAAAAATTATTTCACCAATATAAAGATAAATTATCAGGGACTGACATAAGCTATACTTTTTTAGAATGTAGGCTCTATTTTGACGAGAAAGACAGTCTACACAGGCGAAGCCGCTGATGGATACCTAGTAATTCATAGAGAGGAATGATAGGAATAAGTCTACTATTATTTCGACTATCGTTTTGACATATTGTTAAAAGTAAAAGTAAAAAAATCATTTATTTACTTAAGCTTTTATAACGCACTTATGATATGTTAAAAATCATAAATGTATACATTAATAATTTGAACGTAAATAAAATAATACATCATTTAAACATAATGCGACAAGTACACTCGCGTCATCTATTTTAATTTGTCTGTGGTCGTAACGTTTTAGCAGATGATTGTGATTAGTGGGCAGTGCCAAGCACATGTATTATAATTAAATTCCTACACGTCTCATGAATCCTTTGAATCCTAGGGATTTCGGTATCTGACATTCCAATCATAATTACTTCAGTTAAATTCGCTAAGATCATTTATAATGTGGACCGCCAAGTAAATCCTCATTACATCGTGTGACTGACAATTTACGAGTTGTTGCGAATCGAGCTATTATGTAAATTGGCGAATGTATCATCACCTTGTCCATTTGTCTTCTTTAGGTGTTAACTAGTTAATAGCAGTTTAATCTCTGGACATTATCTCACACATCATTGCTATTTTATGTTCGGCACATAGAAAAGCAATTAATTTTGTAAGCGTGTCTTTTTAAATATTACTTAATGTTCTTCTCAAAAGGCCCAGAATCAGAATTCAGAAAGTACTTCTTCCCCTAACTAGTTCAACGTGTTCACACTATTTTTATATTGACACATGATTTACACACGAATTCGAAATTGAGCTTATTATACTGGATGATTTCAAATGACTTACAAAAACGATATGGCATATTCAGTAAGTGATGTTACAGTAACTGTTTGTTAGTAAACATTTTCTTTTAACTGGCTTAAATTTTAAGACAGCCAGGTACGTGTTGTTACCGTACTAGTGCCGACTAAGTTTAGTCATTCATAATTATAAAATGTATTGAGGATAACGGCGCTTGTATCAAATAATCGGTTCAGAAGTGCCGTAATATGTGTTTTTTACAAAAGTCTAAAATCAGAATTCAGCAATTTCTTTGGCCTTGAACTTAAAAAAAAGGGTGCGCACTCTTTTTTCAATTTCAAAATGTGCTTTTTCTTCTACTGTACATTTCAAGCTGATAGAAACATTTCAGCGTATTTAAACTAATACCGTCCAATCTACTAAAATTTTCGATCATCCGGAATTACGGGACCGTTACATCTCCGAGAAATTGTTCCCAATAACTATTAGACCACTGCAGCTGTTGTGCTCTTTCAATTTAAGGGCGCGGAGTTCCTCAGATGAACTTTGACCAACTTTGCGTCGTGACACTGTCTACTAATCTCCCGGCAGCCGGGAACATGTTGTCACCGTACTAGTCGTCTTAATTGTGTAATTTTGACCATAAAATATATTACCACGATGACATCAATCGGTCAGTTTAAAGGTTCCGTGATAGTCCCGGAATCAGAATTCAGAAAATACTTACGCCCATAACTTATGTGAAGTGGCCAGTCAATTTAAGAATGAGCTTATCCTCCATTAACTGATTTCGAACGTTAAGAAACATTCTAGCTACTCTTAAATTCCGTCTAAACTACACAAATCTTCGATCATCCTGAATTACGGACGATTACAGCTCCAAGTAATTATTCCCAATAACTATCAGACCACAGCAGCTGTTGTGCTGTTTCAATTTAAGGGCGCAGAGTTCCTCAGATGAACTTTGGCCAACTTTGCGTCGTGACACTGTCTACTAATCTCCCTACAGCAAGGAACATATAATAACGGTACCAGTGTCGTCTTAGTTGAATAGTTTTGACTATTAAAGATATTACTACGATGACATTGGTCGGTCAGTTCAAAGGTTCCATAAAAGTCCTTTTCAAAAGTCCTGAAATCAGAATTAAGAAAATACTAACGCCTTCAACTTATGTTAAGTAGCGATAGTCTTTTTATATTTGCATATGATTTATTTTCAATTTAAGATTGAGCTTATTCTCCAATAGTTATTCTTGAACCTTAAGAAACATTCTAGCTACGTTTAAATTCCATCCAAACTACTAAAATCTTCGATCATCCCAAATTACATCTCCGAGTAACTGTTCCCAATAACTATCAGACCACTGCAGCTGTTGTGCTGTTTCAATTTAAGGGCGCGGAGTTCCTCAGATGAACTTTGGCCAACTTTGCGTCGTGACACTGTCTACTAATCTCCCGGCAGCCAGGAACGTGTAATAACCGCACTAGTGTCGTGTTTCAACTTATTTACAATTTAAATGGACGCAGATAGCGGAGACACACTCGGAAATATTTAAGCGGTTAACGTCGTTTTTTTTTAGCTGGAGAAATTTCAGCATTCAGCAATTGTAATAAGCGGGAATCCATTATGGACTATAATTCTTAGAGGGGTTTGACACATAGAAAAATTTTTAGACTATAAATAAGCGCGTTTTATAATTGAAAACACTCTCTAAAACGCTTTGAATAATATTAATTCAGTATACGTAATAATAATTCTGTTAATAAAACTGATAATATCAGATTAGCTTTTAATGCTTTGTATTAACAATTATATGAAGCTATGAAAAAAAATGTTACAAAGAGCATATTCTAAACATAGTCATAACAACACTAAGTTAAATATTCCACTACATCAAAAGACAGTTAATTTCAAGTTACACCTCAAATAAACATGACGTAAAATTTAAGTGCCCTGAAAGACCACAGCTTGAACATTTTACAGTTAAACCACACACATATAGGTGAGTAAACAGTAATAAACGACGCTAACAACGGTGCGTATAAAATCGTAAAAACAATATATAGCGACCGTGTATATCATGGCCGAATCTGAATGTGTCAGTGCGTAATTTATTGCGGTACGTGTTTTTTGTAGGGACTCTCTTGACCTCATAAAATACAGAGCCGGGTGCAGGGCTGAAATCAGAGGCGAGGGCCCTCGAAGCGAGCTCTGCCCGCGGCGCTCATCGAAAGTGGGAAAAACAAGCGATCGCCACTCGACTGAGACGCCCCGGATGACACTTCACACGTCGTCGTGATTTTTACAACGTTTCCACTCGACGCTGTGGCGTTTTTCGCTCGTAATCACTTTGATGTGCGGGGTTCTTTTTCGCGCAACACTGTTTGGAGTACGGCTCTGGATTAATAAGTCGTGTTTGAAGTTTTGGTTGTTGAGACTATGAGGGCCGATGAGATGTTGGATTGGTTTCGAGAAATGTCTTTGACAGAAGACGCCTGAATCATTTACCTAACAGCAAAACATAAAAAAAATCTAACATGAAATTTGTCTGTGGTTAAACCTCGGCTATCTGCACAATCGACATATTTTCAAGTAACTTGCAATGCCTACCATGTAAAGTTAAAAAAAAAACAAATACCTCATCTAACTGCATTTATTTTTACGTTTGTTGTACATCCCTGTTAAGTAAAACACTTTTGTTTTGGAAAAGTATATACGAATTGTAATGGGTCCCTGGTGAGCAAAGAATTTCAACAGCAGTCTATCTGGTTAGATTGCGGCTTTGATCCGAGTTTTTGTTTTGTTTTCTAATGACTTTTAAATTTTTTTCAGGAAATAAATGTCATTTTTCACATACAATTATATTTTATAGTCCTGAATATTGAGATTACAGAGATTTTTCATTTTGGGAAAACTAGCACTTGAAAAATTTCAAATTTACAAATGCCACAAAATAAAGAGTTTACAGATGGACCGCTTGCACCTTTTTCCAAAACTTGCGTGAACCGCCTAGGGTTACTAATATATTAGCTCTGAATTTTCAAAATGAAGTAAGTAAGTTATACCTGCTTGACAGGGTTCTGTACTTGGCCGGTTGGCCAAAAACAAAATTCATCATGTGAAAAATTGCACCAAGTTCGACAAAAACAAAAACACTCGCGACAGTGCGACTTTCCGACTCACCGAAGCTCACTGACTTCGCTTGTAAACTCATGTATCTGTGTGCGTGCGTCAAAAACGGCGTGTTGTTCTAAGCGGGCTATCTGTCAGAGCACCGCGCATGTCTAATTTGTGCAAATGCTCTACGCGGCTGTTGACAACCAACTCCCAAATGAGCCATGGAATACCCGGCGGCTGGAAGGTAATTATCGCGCGCAAGTACATGCAGTGACAGAGGCCTGATAGTACAGGTAACGATCTTTTCTGAATTGACTCAGGTCGTGGTGTGCTGGGAGACTCCCTGGCTTAATTCCTAGTCTGATACCTCGTAATACAGGGATATTAATCCTTACTTCGAGACCATGACAAGTGGTGTGTTGTTTGGCGCATATTTTATTTATATTCATTCGATTATTCAGTAAAATGTCGATTGTAAAATCATCGTGAGTACCAGAGCGAGTGAGAGATTCGCAGATTGGGACGTGGCATAGATATCTACGTGGCTGGCAGATCGCCAACCACAATACACGGCTACCAACGATTTTATACGCAGGACACCATTTTAAAGTAGTCCATAAAACGTTAAACGTAACATTAAGTAACCGGAGCACTTTGTCACCGATGTTTTTTAGCTTAGCGATTTGCGACTGTTTTGGGTTAGCTAATTATTCTAGTTCATGGCTTTCTGGGCCTGTAGCAATATTATTAATGGTTCACACATTTCGTTTATTAAATTTTCAGCCTGACTTTACATTGTTATCAAAAAATTCAAGTTTGGAACATTTTTTACTCAGTTTCCATGCTTGCATTCCTAATAGTGAGGTGATCACTTTGGTAAGGCTACAATTATAATAAAGTATTATTATTAAGAGAAAAGAATTGTTTGTTTGTTTTTTGTATTGAATAGGCTCCGACTCTACGGGACCGATTTTAAAAATTATTTCCCCATTCTATTGCTACATTATCAGAGAGTGACATAGGCTATATAAGTTTTTAATTTCGTCTATATTTTGAAGGGAAAGACAGTCTACGCGCGCTAAGCTCCTGACGGACAGCTGACATACTATGATCAATAAAACAATAGTTTACATACTATGATCGTAGCAAATTCAAACGGTTAAATAAATGTTCGAATTTTGAGTGTAGAACTGAACTAAATCTGAATCCCGTTGAAACTAGGCTTATTACAAGATGTAATGTCCTTTCCAGACTATGGCAATTAAACTTTGTGTCAATATATGCTGAAATAGCCGTTGCAGTCTAAAGTTGAAATTCCACTTTAGGCGCTTAGAGATAGCCGCAACTATGCCATTAACTCACACGTCCAACAATATATACAAATACTACAAATACAATACAAATACAAATTCTTTATTCAGTATCAAGTTTTTACATATCTCAATTTCGATTGAGGCTTTCTTTTAGTAATAAAATACTTGTGTTAGAAAAACCCCGCTCTCCATACAGATTTAATACATGAGTAATTCCTATTATTATAGTATATTTCCAGTCTAGTAATTACTGCTTAAGTAAAAGTAATAAGTATAAAAGGAACAATAATGCTAATAGTCCGTGAGTGCTCGTGCAACAATCCAGTGTTAATGTTTTTTGGAATGAACACATTAAAATATATAGTCACATGACAGAAATTATGTGTAGTAAGTGATGAAGAGATGAAGTAGTGGGGCAAGAACTAGGCCCGCTACTTCATCCAAGTACATCAGTTTTCTTATTTATTTATTTATTTCTTCTTACAATTAAAGTTTTAACATTGTTTCCTTCGCACCCCTAAACCATTACTGGTTTGTCTGGGTACTGCAATTCCTCTTATCATTACAGGAACACAGAAACGCAATATAAAGTGTGTCCAATACAAAAACATAAAATAAAAACACATTCACGGGTAGTTGGACCCTAATCCGTTATCTTCATCACTGTTAGGTTTTATTTTCACTACAAGAGGGAGTTTATGCACTATTCGATGGTTCAATGGCCAAAATTCATTACAGGACAAACAGGCAAGAGTTTTAACATTAGAATTACGCCCACGGACACACTTTAGTCAGCATACTTGTAAAATTTAATAAATTAAATTGTGAGAACCTCGTGGTCTAGGGGCTAAGCACCCCAACTCGGATAGAGTTCTAATCTGGCCAGAACCAAATTCTTTGTGTTCATCGTGAACTTTCCGTTGTTGGAAAACATTGATAAAAAACCAAATCAATTCAAATAGCGGCGGAAGGCTCGCCACCTACCACGTTGGGTGCTAAGACTATGGGTGAAATGTAGGTTTCTGAGTGTTGCGTTCACTCTGACAGCTACATTCACTTGCCTCTGACTACCCCGTTTGGGATATAGTCGTGATAGTACGTTATTTCACTTGTAATGTTGTTGGTAAAGCTGTATCAATAATTCATGATTTTCAGAAAACAACAAGAGATCTACCTCAAATTGCTGTCGCCAATACTTGACATTCTGATCGTCGGCTTCTCAGAAACGTTTAGCTGCGAGTGCTATCAGAATATTCACCCCTTCCCAGTTACCTGTTTGTGAAACAGACAAAGCCGTTCAATTCACTTAGGGTTCCAAGAATTTCGTTTGACTTTCCATTCATTTAACACACTATTCACCGTGTTTGAAGAAGAAGATTGTTGGTTGAAAGACAGTTGACCACGTTGACGTTTTTGTATGGTATTTTGGTACAGTGCCCCTAGTGATTAGAAATGGAACCAAAAAGGCATACAACTATCATAGTTTACGTGACATGAAGTCCGGATTGAGAACGCTTAAACCAAATTTGTGCTACTCTCACAGACACTGCACTAGGTTCATAAACATCGCAATTTTCCTAATTTGAATTTCGAATCATCTTTTCTAAAATTTAAACTTTTAATGGTACCAAAACTAGCGAGACACAAATATGTAGTATTTGATTTTATTACAAGTTCATACATACTATATGCGAAAAGACTTTTCTCCCAACCTAATATTTAGACAAACGCTCCTCACGAAAAGTTGCCAATAAGTGGAAACCGCTTATCGGTAGGCGCAGCGTAAGACAAGTCCGCCGGAAATCGCTGGATGCAGGCCGCTTCTAATCGGGATAGGTGGAAATCGGACCGCCTAATGGTATGTTAAAGCAGAGTATACGCATGCAACATCAGGAGCATCACTCACACGTTGCCGACTCTGTACATTTTCAAACCCCTCTTGACACAGCTCTTTCGTGCAACTGTCAACTGCATTTGAAATGGTTGTTGTTCGTTCTGAATTTTTTGGGATAAACAAAAACAGGAAAGGACTAATTGAAAACGTTATAAAAATGAAAAAATGTTAGAGTTTGTCAATTTAGTGCAGCCAGCAGCAAAACTATTACTGCGGCACGTTTATTTGCTGACAGAACTGAAAATTTGCGTAAGGCTAAGTGCCAAATTTATAACATTCGAGTGTAGTACGGAAGGTTTTTACGCTAATTGGGACTGGGCAAGGATTGTTAAAGATAAAATATGCAATGCAGACTGTTTTCGTTTACATTTTGATTGATTGCTTCATTAATTTTGTCGGTTGATTGACACGCGACTATTCGTTGTCGCGATTGAACAGTTTTGTATGTGATAATTTGACTGGAGGAGACTACTCATTCAGCATTGGTTAAGTATTCATCATTTTCAGCCATGAGACGGCTAATGCTGAACATAAGTGATCATTATATTATATAAGATCGCCATAAATATATTTCTGAATTATATTATTATTTTCTGGATGACTCACGCGTCATTCACCATGACCGTTATTTAGAGTAAAACTATTATTGTAGCTATTGAAAGCCAGCTCTCATTATTTTCTACTTCTTTCTCACATCGACAAATAGTAATATCAACATTTAAAAGCAGAATCTGGTTATTAGTGTTACCTACATTTAATAATGTTTGAAACTTATTCATTTATCATAAACATGCAAGTTTAAAGTCTCCGCTGATGTCTCCATTACCTTTTAAACGTATAAATCTGGAATTCCTTCAGCTCTTAATTTGCCATCCCATTTCGGTATCAGCATTGTTTCTCTGCGACCAGCGATTTCGACTGGCCCCGGGCTAGTTTCCAATTTTATGGTGGTTGAACAAGCCGCGGTGTACACACGACAGCACGTCAAGCTTTACATGTGGGCACCTTATAATGCCAACATAAGACCCGTTTTGCAATGGTTTTGTGAAGGTTGTCCTTCGAACATGCACATACACACAATCGATGAACTTTGATAAAAAGGCAAAGCAAAACAAACTACGCGCGTAATAAGATAACGTTTCACTTATATTCACAAAGATGTTTTGATAAGCGACCTTTGTAAACTAAGTAATGCGATTGCTTGTAGGACAACAGGATTACTTACATTTGCCGATCATTTCTTATGTTTTACGGATATTGGTTGAAGTAAATAAGGCTAGGTTGTTTGACATTTGCTTCAAAGTAAGGTTTTACGATCTGTAAACTAACTGTTTTTTTTTCAAACTAGTATTTAATTGTTAACTAAGTTGACATTTTTTTTTACTACGGGTATAATACTTGTATTATTAAAAATATTTCACTGTGTTTAAAAGTATAGGTTTTTTTTATATTAAACAATACTCTATTTATTCCTCGCCTACGCGGTCTTAAAAAAACAGCCTGTATTTGATCTAAAGTAATTACCGTTTAAATCGTAGGGAATCCATATTTTATGGTATATAGACCGAAAGTTTATTAAAAACAATCAGTTCAGTAGCTTTTCCTTTCATATTAAAGATCTCATTGATTTTCACAAGAAACGTCACAGTATAACATTGTTTATTGTTGTATTTGTGTGAAAATCACTACGTGACTGAAAGTAACGTCTATGTAATGTTCGTCCACTGTACACTTCGATAACTATAATTTGTCAAAATAATTTTATAAAGTTTTTAGTTAAGTCGGTTTTGATTCGTTTCGGCACCAGACCACGACAAGTTGTTTGCCCACTTTTGTTGAATTCCGTACCAAAGTTAGTAGATTAAAACTGCCAATTAGGGAGCATTTGAATTCCAAGTTGTTTTAGAATTCCCGTAATTATTGTTGGCTGAACAATTACTGAAAGGAACAGAAAGGATATTAATGACATTAGGTTTATTATTTTTAATGGTTCTTATTAATTTTAATGAGTGCATTGGGTGCAAATTTTTTCCGTGTTAATTGCTTTCTTCTGAACGGAATTGACTTCTATTGTTGGTTTCAAAGAGCGCATGTCTATTTCAAAATTACTCAGAGTGTAGAAAGGGTTAGACTTTTCTTATTTAACGTGTTTTTAATGCTACTTAAATATGTAATGTTTCTATGGGTAGACGGCATTGACAATTTTTAGATTTATTTAAATTCCTATCACATACATTAAAACTTCAATAAATATCGCAAACTTCATGGCCATCAATCAACAAATGTATTTACTAGATAAGTTATTAAAACAAAATCATATTAGCTTTAAGAAAATATAACTAAACGTCAATTTGACTATAACGGTTAACCTAACTTACGTTAGTATAACAGTATCAAAACTGACTGAACTTCCGATGCAGACACATATCTGTAACAGAGAACTTAATTTCATCAAAATTATGCTTTGAGCATAATGATGGTAGGTATAATTCAGTAGCTGCTAGTTCGGGAAGTGTGGCAAGTTCCAATTTAATGGTGGTTGAGCAAGTGCTGCGTCGGCTACCCCTCCCCCCCCCCCTCTCGTGCCCCCACACAATATAATAATAATTATTGCAACGTACGTAACCCGTCATTAAATTAATGCAGAGTAGAGATGCTTTTCATTTTTGCAGCGTAATTTTTGCAAGGTGCGGCCACCTTGGTTCACTTATTTTTTTGCAATTACTAGATTTTTTATTAGATAGCGGTTGACGGAAAAAAAGTTAATGTGTGGCCAGTGTTATTACTTCTACCGGATCACTGAGCAGTAGGTAACTTCTAAAGAAAATTAAATCTCAGAGTGGAGCAGAAAATCCTCGACGTTCGCCTTGGACGGACAAACTCTCCAATCCCTATTTCTTGAGAAGTGCGGCCGAATAATTCAGGTACAAGCGGTCACACTTTAACGTATACCCAGCTTGCTCCTAATGCTTTGGTTATAGAGGTCAAAATTGGGTAAAAGGGTGTATCTGTCAGTTTGGTTGTATCTCTACAAGTTGTGTCCGGATGAAAATGCTACTCGGCAACCAAATGCTAATTTTATGGTGGTTGAACAACTGTGCCGAATCCACCCGCGGTGTCCTTCGCAGTATTGCCTCGTAGGCGTCATCTAAATAAAATATACATCATGTAGGAGCGAAATAACAAGGGTTGTTTTTGCTAGTTTAGCAAATTGTCTAGAGCACTGATTGCGGGTTAATTATTTTTTCTCGTGTCTTCTGGATATGAAGTCTGTCGTTTGTCTTACAAAATTTCTTGCTCAAAATATGTTTATTTTTATTATTTTAAGTCTGTTTGTATTTGGTAAGTATTTTGAGTGAAACAATGATGAGCATTGCTCCATATATTACCACACTTTTAATGTTTGTATTTGGTAAGTACTTGAGTGAAACAATGATGAACATTGCTCCATATATTACCACACTTTTAAAAAAAATAATTTATTAAAAAAAATGTACGGCGGTGCATTTAAGGTAAAAAAAAATACTGCAAAAAAAGATCAGAAAAAATTGTTTTAACTAAGGCGAGCATTTAATCTTCATATCACTATTGCTAAACATTTGATTGGATTAGTTAGCTTTGACCGAATTAACAAACTTACTTCTCAAAAGAAGTTGAGCGGAAACAAGCAGAAACTAAGGCCAAACGGCCTTGACTCCAGTGTGACAAACTAACACAGTTGCCCCCCCATAAAAATGGGAAACACCACCAAACATTGTTCCCACTGATTAATGGCGAAGTCAGCATGCAATCGTTACTTTTCATTACTGGTCGAAGTGCAGGACGGCCGGGTAGCGGTCAGATTAGAAAAGTTTCCACCAAAACACGTCGAAAATCGACTTTAAAAGCATGGACTAACATTTGGTTTTAGAAGCTCCACTGTCCGATTGAAGGCAACTTTAAATTGGAATGTATCCCGCAATAAGCCTCTCGTGATTGGCCTGTTTGTTCTTAATTAGTATTAATCGGGAGTTTATGGGGTGTAAAGCAGAGTGAACTGTAAAATATAACCTTAATTCTAAAGCTATTGGACGTATTGCTATTTTTAAAAGTGGTTTTAGGTGTTATTTACATTAAGGTACAGATTTTTAAATTAAACCTGCGTACACTGTGAAAACTATAAAAGTGTTCTTTTCAGAAAGTACAAAAGAATGAAAGAAAGTAGGTATTTATTTAGCGCACGATAAGAATAAAATACAAAAAACAAAAATAACAATAAAACCTAAAATCTCACTAGCAATATTTTTGCTTTGCAGCTAAAACGGTTGCTATTCAGCTTGGTGTTAGGCTTAGCTACCTAACTATGCCATAACGCTGGTTTTCAGTGGAACCATAAGAGAGGGTTTTTAAAATATAATTTGTTTATTTAATAATTTTTTGTCAATTTTTCTCATACGAAAAAACAGAAGTTGAACAAACTTTTCGCCACAAATGGCATGACAATGACGATGTGACCAGATAAAAGATAGCCGGAAGTGACTTGGGTACTGCAAATTATAAACTTGATCGTTGACGTATAACATAATTTGAACGTAATATTGAACTGCACGTAACAGATTGTACATTGCTTGACCATCATCAAAATTAATCAAAATAATGCGCCGGTAACCCACCGGAAATTATGTAAAATAAGCCTAAAAACATGAACGTGGGAAATCAGCATATTCATTTTAGAGGGAGCCTACCCGCCCTTTCCATTAGTGACTCATACTGCGGCGCAAACAAATACCGCCGATGCTCCTTGCATGTGTTTAAGTCTGACATTCGAGACGTTTTAACAAGCCAATACAAATAGAGGAACGCGATACTAAATACTCAAGCTTCTTCTTGACGCAAATCTCTCGTGACACGATAAACAGCTAGTGCAAGATCCGACGGCAAATAAGGCCGGATTGTAGGGACTTTCTGCACGTCTACCACGAGTTGTCACTTTAAATTTACATCATCGTTCGCGTAAAAAAATGTATTGGGATTTGACATGACATCATGACATGATAATGTCAAATCCCAATACATTTTTCTACGCGAACGATAACGTAAATTCAAAGTGACAACTCGTGGTAGACGTACTGGGTGCTAAAACTAGTTCAGTTTAATGTTTCCTTTTAAACTACAATCAGATCAGACCTTGATCTGATCAGACCTTGATCTGATCAGACCTTGATCTGATCAGACCTTGATCTGATTGTAGAATGTTGTAGGTTGCTGGAAATTACTTTTGTGTGAATTGTTAAAAGACTATCTTTGTTATGAACTCGCATACTGTTTTCGATTTAATCAATCACAATTTCGTGCCCAAATTTTAACTGACACTGCCTTGTCAAGAAAACAGCCAATTCAAACATCCCGTGGCCGAGTAGTTACAGAGCTCCTGAGGCGCGAGGGTTAAGATCCCAGATTGGGCAAGGTGTGTTTTCGGTTTTTTCGGAAAATAGCACAGGTTTATTATCACCAACAGGCATTTCGCAAGCGTGGTGATTAGGCCAATACCCGTCTATTTTGGCAAAAACTTGATTTTAACTATGGAAACCTTTACCCCACAGTGAGACAGGGTATATAGGCCATATTCTCTAATATCGGTATTTTTACATTGAATTTCAGACTAAGTGGTTCACAGACTATTTAGTCCCTAGTTTGTACATGATCATAATAGAAAATATGCAGTGGGTTCTTGAACTAACCCGGACGGAGCTATGGAGCGTTCTTTCAAACATTCATCCTGACGACTTTCAGTCATTTGAAGGGAACGACTCTTATCGTCTTACTTTTATGGACTGCGAATCGAAAAGGCTTCGACGTTACAAAACGAGACCCTTCTATTGTGTGGAAGTGTTGAGCGAATGTACCATGAACGTCCTTTGTCGCTGTACCAATACGTAGCGTTTTATGTTACTAGAAAAATACCCGATCTGTAGTTACAAAGTTCAACATCGCCTTATTGCATTTTGCGATCGAAATTCCAAACTAATCAAGTATTTTGTCGTTCTTAAATTCTTCGACATACTATTTTGTAACCTTTTGAAAAGCCCCTGTAAAAGTATTAGGAAAACTTTGCTGTGAAGCAATTTGTGCATTGTATTTTTCAGGAAATAATCAAATGAAAATTTTCTTCTTTGCAGAGAGCCTCCGAGACTACTTTAACAAATTCGGCGAAATCACAGAAGTCATGGTTATGAAAGACCCAACCACGAGGCGGTCGAGGTAAGTTCAGATTTTTAATTCAAAACCCTACTGCAAAACAAAAGGAGCCACTTTCATCTACTCACCTTGGATGTATTTTCTGTAGCTGGAGAAAAAAAAACTCTTTTTCAAATCCGAATGTCTCCTTGGCCCGGAAAGTGGGCCCTGGAGTAGTAGATTTGTTTGATCCACCCACCTGTGTAGGCAAGATCTCCGACTATGGTCCTAACAGGCCAGTCAAATAGATTTAATACTTCGAGTAACTCCGAAATAACCTATATTATTCCTTGAACAGTCACGAAATTGTGTGGGAAATTCATTAACCTAAACACACGTACAATTGAAATGCTATGTGATCATCATCAGCAAGGAACGCTTTTACATAGTTCGGTCAGCGGTCAGTCAGGTCGCGGTGGCTTTAACTGACCAACTGAAATCGCAACAAAAGTTATCAGTTTGCGAATAAGTTTCATCCTATAGAGGCATACTCGACACTCGTTTCGAAATTTGCGGTTACCTTTGAATTGTAAGCAGTTAAATGTTGGAATTCAAATTTAAGAACTTAACAATAGAACTCGAATTATTCCAACTGAATTAAGCATTTGTACGAGTTGAATGAGTAAGGATTTCGGACTTTAACAGACAGCTAAACTAAATTCCTTTAATGGCTGTATTGCTTTGGGCATAGCTCGAATATTTCGTTGCGTGTTCTCAACTGACCCTTGCTCAGTAATGTTGGTTACGGTTTATCGTGCCTTTATACAGACTAAAATCATTTTCATTATTTGTTGCTATCTCAACTGAACTTAATATAGTAATAACTTTCTTCTTAAAAACCGAGAACACTCATCCAACAACTCGATGATTTGTTAGATCAAAAACCACCAGTCAATTTAATTAACAAATCAACTAAAGGTCAACACGTGTTAATAGGCTTATCGGGAAATTTTACTTATGTATAATAGGTATAAGTAGTTATGTATAATAAGCAGAATAAAAAGTGTTCCTATGTTGCTTCAACGTAGATCTCTGTGTCAGCCAGTAAAAATCCAATTATGAATTTTTGCACTTGCAATATCTGTAGCTAACGTGAACAGCGTGGAGTGTTTTGGTTTTATAAAGAATGGGTAAGCGAGTAGGAGTACCCATCGTTAACGCGTTTGAGATAGTCAATCACTTGAATTAAATTTTATTTACCTTTGCCCTTGAAAACCAGCAGTTAACTATTACAATCACTATCTCGGTGAGCCACAATCAGGCCACTACGTACACAAACCAAGTGGCTTAGGAACTCCCGAGACGAGAAATAAGTTGTCAAAGTGTCGGGCTAAAGTTGCTCTGTTGCCGTCTCTCCTGTTAGGTGAATCGTCGGTTTCACAACTCAATATTGCCCCTTCGTCCCTCCCTGAAATAATATCCCAAGACCCGATATTGGAGGCTCAGCTGGAGTCTGAATGCAGCCTGCCAACCGTTACGCGCTGCGCCTCAGCCAAATGTAACGTAAACGTCTTTTGTTTATGCTAATTGGTATCGGCTACTGGTTCACTGTTAACGGCTACTAGCTTCCGGTTACTAGTAACCGGATAAGAGGCTTAAATCTGCTTCTTGGAGTCAGACGGAATATTAATAGTACTGTATTATTAAAGTGTTCATTTTGATAGTTTTATGGATAAAATGATAACCGTTGATTAAAATGAGACAATTTAAAAAAAACATTATGTTATACTGCTGTCTGAAAATCACACTTCTAACTATATATTCGCCTATTTACTAAAGTAACACGCAGGGCACATAGAAACGTACTTTCATTGTTTATAATGCAAAAAAAAATATCCAGGATTTCCTTTCTGGCTGATAGGTACTCGTAGGTTCGTATTCCATGTTTATGGCCGAAAATAGTGGTAGTACGTCCTGAAAAAATTTAACATTTAATAGTCTTATTATGTCTAAACCGTTTTATACATTCATGCATTGGAAATAATGGTTTAAAAGGCTGCCTAAATAAAATGATCTAAGCAAATTTCAAAAACAGCATTTAAATTAATAATGTCCACTGCTGAAAATTTTAAATGGTTTATTTTAGAACTGCATCACTTAACCCAAAACAAACTTTACATTCGAGCACTCAGAGTTTATTTATGTGTCCTGCATTTTTTCGGTTTTAAATCTTCCGCGACAGTGCTCGGAGCGGCACACCAAAGTTTGTAGGTCGACACCTTATCGTGACCGTAAATCAAGTGGACATCGGCGAAGGCTGTACCGGCCGGTGTCCTGAAAGTGATAACAGTTTAGAAGTTGTTGCCGTAAACAACGATATTAAGAACCGGTGTAACTTACCAACTTAGATGCTGGGAGCGTCGCGGCTGCAAAAAGTAAGGTCTTCCGGAAACTTGCCCTTTCAAAAACTTTTTTGTGGATACTTTTAAATTTTTTGCGGCTCGTTCGGTGATAAAAGAGATATGCTCCAATTGGTAAAAAAAAAACTATTTACTAACGACTTTGTCTGCATAAACCTGTTTCTTTTAAATATCAGTTTGCGTTTTCATGTCGTGAAGCATACTTTACTCATTCAGCAATAAAAGGTAGATGCCAAATAAATATGTCTTAGAGATAAGAGTAACTTAATACGGAGTTGCTTTTACATTTAACAAATAAGTTAAGATTTGAGTGCGACTTTACGTAATGCTAAATGGGAATAAAGTCAATAATTATGTATCGGATCTCAAGCAATTCTATTACGATAATATTATTATGGTTTGGATTTACACCGGATCCTCGGCGAGTGGCTATTTCGGAGCGTCCAATATGGATTATGTATGTAGTTGCTCGACTAGCAGCCACCAGTATGCATTGGTTTCAATCTCAGTAACTACGTAACTTCACCAAGTTGTGCTGTGTGTTCCAAAGTGTCCGCACACAAAGTTTAGCCCTAATTCTTAAGATCAAAGGCCGCTCAGTTTGCTCACCACGGACTTTCCCCAACTACAGCTTATGCAAGCAAAGTAAATCAATATCGAAAGTCAATGAATCAAGAGTAATATATTCGGGTACATAATAAATGTGCGCTACCTGAAGGCAATATCTGAAAAATTTGCCTCCCCGATATTGCTTACAAGGGAGTTTCCTTTCTCCCCAAAATTTAATGCGTCGTTCGCATTTTTGTAAAAAGAAGTAGGTAAGTGAAATAATTTGCGGTCGGTGCTTTATTTCCTTTTATTTATTTTAATGGTAGGTCTCTTTCTTTGTTTTTCTTTACAGCTTAAGGCGAATAAGGGCTCTCTCGAAAAAAATATGTTAAATTTGCGTATCGTTATAAATGTCGGAATTTATACCGAGGTGTAAGTGAAACAAATTGGGTTCGTTTTGATTGCCTGAATGAAAATTAATTAGGCTATTTTTCTTTAAACATTTTCCGTTGCCGACATCCCCTGTGCATCTATGTGAAATAGGCATTTTTGCTACGTAGGCGTTAAATGTTTCCAAGTTTTGGTAAATTATTTGACTCATAAAAACAAAACCTTTTATCATAATTTTACGGTCTAAGTTTTAAAGTTAATGCGCCTATTCCGGTAAGAGGAAACAGATAATTATGATTATGATTTATGCTGCTTATTTTCTCATTCAAGTTCATAGAGGTAAACTAAGAAACAAACTGTAGGATATTTTTTTAATAATATGCCTTATTTCACATGTTAAAAAAGTTATTGGAAAATCATAATTTACGTAAAAGTAACAGCCATAAAGCTCAATTCAATATATCTGTGGACCGAGTTCATATTTTCGAGTACGCCGAAGTGAAAAGTTCGGTAACATGCCGGGTGCCATGGTTGTATGAATAACTTTGGGGTGTTCTGATATATGCTGAAGCTGAATGGGAGTTTATATCATCGCGGAGCTTACGCTGGCTTTCGTCGGGGCGTCTCCATTCACGCCCGGTTCATTCGTTTCGTTTTCCACTAAAAATCTAAAATCAATAAAGGATCACGGCGTAAATGCAAAGATTACTCTGTTCGCTTTTGCCGCTGCATGAAAAATGTGTTACACGAGCCGTCCGAAATAAAAGCGCGAATCATTGAGGCTGTGAGTAGCACCATAAAAGAAGGATCGTCGCTGGAATCGCTTCGGCAAACACCTACAGAGGAGAGCGGTGTTAAATGAGAGGGATTGCGAGATCCCCCCGCGACCCTCCAGCTTTGCTAAAGACGACGTCATATTTAGTAACAGATGTGCAAATGGACGAAACACTTATTTAGCCATTAGGCGTAGATAAGGGTTTCTGTTGGATAATTCCTGGTCGAACATAGTGTTAAAAATGTTCAAAGCTTCATAAAAGTCGACTTCATCGACGTAAGAAATTTATATCATGTTCATTATGACATTACTACTTGTATGTACCAAAGTACCTCAACAAAAAAAATTGTATTGGGATGACACATGACATGACATGACAATGTCAAAGCCCAATAGATTTTTTTACGCGAACGGTAAAGTAAATTTCAAGTGGCAACTCGTGGTAGACGTACAGATTTCCTCTTGTGTTACGGATACCAGAAAAGACAAAGTAAACTTAAGCATCTAGGACCCTTCACAGATTAATCTACGGAAATTTAGTGATTATGTGAAAATCGAACCCACGACGGATTTGCGTTGCCAACGACGCACGTAACTCGTTCAACCCGTTGCGCGTTGGTCACAAGTCATGGAAAGTATAAGATATTAATAGGGGGGGGGGGGGGGGGGGTGTATTAAGTAACCCATATCAAGGCTCATACGCAGACAACTAAACCATCATGTTCTGTTCACTATCTCATCGTGGTGCAATATAAATGTGCAATCGGTCAGAATAATGCGACGGAGAAGCCTCTGCATTGTTATTACGTTACTGCCACGGAGAGATTTGAGAGATTCGCCCGTTAATGTTGGTTCAGCTGGTGCTTAGATATTGGAATTCGGTAATTGTGCTTTATGGTAACGATAATTGCTTTTAGTAATTAAAAAATGGATTTAGGTAGAGCAAGGATGACACCAGTTTCAGAAGTTTAGCGTCTTTACAGTCGTCTAACAGGCGTTGAAAATTTCGTGCTTCAAAAAAAAACGCGCGGACTCGGGTTTGTCGCGGCGTGTTAGAGACTAGGGCCCCATAATTACCTTGTGATTTTAAAATAATGTTACCTACCTATATCTAGAAAGGTGTGATTTAGAAATGATTATGGCGTGTTGCTTTTGGCTACGGACTTTGATAACATAACCATGAAAGCCATATTAATACCACGAACATGCATGTGAATGTGAACGATTACTCTAAAAACATTCACCAAAGACCTTTTTAATGTAAACTTAGTTTTTTCTGTTTTAATTTGGTAATGTTATTATTATTCTAAATTTTAATAAGTAAATAATAAAAACATTTTAATTTTTTCATACGGAAGCGCTAATAAGCTAGGTTTTGCAATCTCAAGCTAACATCCTAGTTCCACAGACCCCTGGAAGTTTTTTCATGATAGTAGCAACTTCAGATTCTAACAGAAAATTGCTAAGTGTACTCGCAAAATTTGCAACGCGGTAACGTTCATTACTACTTCGATAATCGGTCTGAAGTAGCGAGGATGCATAATCAAGTAGACGGCTCTGTGGGGAGCCAGTGGGTGGAGGGGGTTACTCGTAAAACTATTACAGCAACGTTCTACGAAGCACTACGCTGGCTTCATTAATCGGCCATCGTATGAAGCTATCCACTGCCGTTATGATATGACGGGTAGGCTAACGTGTTACGAGCCGCTGCTCTATTATCTAACTAGCCGACAGGATCCGCCATCGGCAACGCGACTGTCTAAATATCTCTAAGCTGGTGTCGGAATCGTAAACAGCGCTGGAATATGTTATGCGGTAGTAGGTTTTCAGAAGCTACATACTCTTACCTACTTTCTCTCATTCGTTGGCGAATCATAGCAGCGAAGTTGCAAAGAAATTGTTCTGATTCCCAGAAACTGGGAAAATAACACATTATGGTCGGTGATTTTACATCATGAATAAAAGAAAAATAAAGTAAGGACACTGTCACCTAACTAAGGACACGCTATCACGTACAACCATTTTGCGGGACAGTAGTGTCTTTTATTTGTCTTAATTTTTAAACTATTTTTTCTGTTACTTACATTGTTGATAAGGTCATTTGTTACAATAAAACACAATGGATTCCGGTCCGAAATGAATGATTTTTATTTTTAAAGTAAACTTTAAAAAAGTATTCTTACAGAGCGTGTTAAAAATTGTAAGTCCTTCATACTCGTATTTTAATTGATATGAGTAGGTAAGGTAAGTTTTATACATAAATAAATTGTTGAGAAGCATGAAGGAAAAAATTAACAAAAAACTACACATACGTGTGTGTACGAGAAGATGCTGTTGTCATTTTAACAGTTACAACGTGTTCGTTTATGGCTTGTTTTATTGCAAATGCAGATGATGTCACGTTTTTTGCTCCTTCAGGTGTTTTCGGAAGCAGACGGTTTGTCAACTTTTTGAATTTCGTGTTCCAAAATAAATGTTCAAATTTAATTTATTTAATAACCGCGCCGTAACAATACTGTCCCGCCCGGTAGTTCTGATACAGCAGTACGTAACTTCCCGGAATGTGTAGTCAAATTGAAGAGTACCAGTAATAAATTATACTTGAAACTAAGGTAGCAAAACGCATGAAAGCCTTTTGAAATACTATTTTGCAGAGTTCAGTTTTAAAGTAAAGAAAATCGGGCTTTGGCAGCTGCCGTGGAATACAACTTTACAGATTGATTAATGCAGATGTAGCTATGTGATGTTAGATGATGGGCTAACCGAGTTGCTGCGGTCCGCGTATCTGCAGAGCTTTCGCAGCGTTTTAGCTAAATACGTATCTATGAAAATTTCGATAGAATTAGTTAGGTAAATCCCATTTAAAAGGGTTTTGGTGTAAGAACTTTTTCTAAAATAAAAAAACTGAGAATTACATTCAAAATTTTATTCCAGAAGCAAGTTTCTAAACGAAAACTTTGTTTTTGTTATAGGTATGCTACGAAATTTCAACAGGACGACAAATCTACCAATTCGTTTCTTTGTTTTTTTTTTTGGATTGAACAAATATTTCCAATATGCTGCAATGAAGCTCATAACTCGTCTGAATAATAGCTTTCCAATTTTTTCTCAACATCAAACTCGATAAGTGAAAAAAATACCCCGTCAAAACGGGCAGTCATTCAGTACTATTTAAGTTAAATTCAAAAATACCGAACTTTGTTTTGATACAATAAAATTTAAAAACTACTACAAAATCTTTCCAATGTTAATAACAAAGTGTTTCACACTAAAAGTTTAGTTTATTTTCCTTTCGTGGACTGAAAAAATATATTTCAATATGCTATAATAAAACTCAAAAGCCATCCAATTAGCTTGCCAATTTTGTCGCAACCTTAAAATAGGTGAAAAAAATACTCACACAAAACGGTCAGTCATCAGTTCTTCAAGTTAAATTCAAAATCTGTTTAAGTGCCACTAAAAACAGGTTGCAGGTCCAGTTACAGCTGTATCGACAGGCGAATAATCTTCGTGAGTGGGGACGACGAGGCATCCGCGGCGAGCTAACAATTCTGTTCCTGGTGCCCGTACAAGCATCTAGGTTAGGGCGGCACCACACTGAGAAGTGTTTAGTATTTTGGTAATATGCAGGTTTTAAATTATTGTGAGGTCGAATTATGCTTGCGTTTAAAGCCCGCGTCGACTCACATTCGGAAATTTAAGGGGCCAGACCAGATTTAAATGATGCGATATTCAGAATTTGATGTAAAATTATAACACAAAAACCCCTTATAGGTATTTATAGTGCACATGATCATCTGAATCTGGTCTGATAACTTAAAACTAACTAAGTTAAAAAACGTAATCAAACGGTGAATATGATTCAGCAGAATATATTTTAATTGTTTGGATAAAGCAAAAGTTACCTTTTTTTTGTTCTCCGGGTGAGAAATGCGTTACGCACTATCGCACTGCCCGAGTGGGGCAGTGAAGGAGTGTGGAGCACTCCGCCGGTGGTGCCGGCGGCATACCGACTAAAATACCGCTATGGAATACGGAAACATGGAGCCCGACGGATTACCACGTCACCCCAGCGATCGGCCCAGCCTACGCGCCGGGCCTCGTCACGCTACGGAGGCATCCCGGTATAATGGGAGACCGCCAGACGAGAGCACTATGGAACAGGGTGTAGGCGGAGCAGGAGGAAAACGGGCGAACCACCGTCTTCTTGCTCCCCACCGTCTGCGACTGAGAGAGGCCGCCAGAGGTTCATCTTCTCGGGCCCTCTCCACGGTATCCTTCTGCATCATCAATTCCTCACAAATGGAGACCATTGCCATCCAGGCCTCCTCACTACCTAACATGGCCTGAACTACGGCCGGGAGTGAGAGGTCCTCCAATGGTGGCCACGAGAGTACGGCGCTGCTCGGCCCATGCTGCGCACACCTGTAGTCTGGCAGGGCCGTATCTTTAGGAGCGCCGCATTCGTGGCACTGCGGGTTAAAGCAAAAGTTACCTAGTTTCAGCATTAATACTAAAAAGTATTTACTTTAAATTTTAAAATATTCTTTATTCGAAAGACTTGTGCCTATGATGAAACATTTCTGGTCGTAAATAATAACGGCTGTTTTCAGGATTCAAAATATTAAGTATACCATTGGGTATATCATCATCATTTTCCATACACTGGTTATCACGTTATTTAATTGAAATGCTTAATTATTAACCTAGATGTTAGGTCCTTTTATATTTAATGTCATTGTTTATACCTTCACTGCAAAATAATAAGCATAGTGTCCAGTGATCGCCAAAACCGGAACTCCGCGAAAATCTTAATACAGATCTCAGGGTCTTTACAGTCCGGAAGTTTAACATACGCTGGAGACATTGAAAAGAAAATCCTTTTTTACAACTCCCTGTTATTTGTCCTCAAATATTTGGTAGTTCTAGTACAGATGTAGTTAACTCCCTGTTATTTTGTCCTCAAATATTTGGTAGTTCTAGTACAGATGTAGTTAACTCCCTGTTATTTTGTCCTCAAATATTTGGTAGTTCTAGTACAGACGTAGTTTTCGGTTTTTCAATTAACTGATAACCGTTTTTGCAGCAATTCAATTTAAACAATGTGGCATAGATTTTGGCTGACCACAAGAACCTCTGTGTCATAATCTGGCTATAGTATTACAACCAAAGTCAGGATAATTACTCAACAAATTTTCTGTACAAGTAAATATTATTTTCTTCCAAAACATAAAAAACGTCAGCACATCGAGGATTTTTTTAAAATCCAAGTCAGCCACAGTGTGCAGTTAACTTTAAAATCTTGCTTCGTTCTCGGATTGAGTCGATCTAACAAGACCGCTCGTGTACTGTTGCGTTCGTTGCAGTGCCCCACTCACTTCTATTGCCTATTTGGTTAAATTTAGCAGGGAATCTCGGCTCGTGAGTGGAGTTACTTACCGATTTCGCCATATAACGAGCTCGTTGGGTCGAGTTATGTTCGTAGATTATTTCGGACTTTTTAGTTTTCGGTTGTTTTTGTGGTCGCCAGCGGTATTCTCGGATGCTATCGCGTAATCTATGCTTGTTGGAAGGGTAGTGGTCTTGAAAACTGTTTAGGACTTTGTGTTCTGGTTTTTCTAAGTGATTTAAGACCACTGTTTGTCTTTTGTCTTATATAGGTAATATCAGACTGAATAATGCCTAAGGGTGGAGACCTGGTGGTCTGTAACACAAGTATTATTTTACTTACCATAGATCACCAGTCTCCACAAACAAGCACTATATTTGTAAATTTTTACCTTATATATATTTTTTTGTTTTTGTTACCTAACTAGTATTGTAACTACCAAATTGCTTGTTTGTGGTGAGAAATAAATGAATTTTATTATTATTACTGTTCTGTTTATCTGTTGAGTATTTATGTACTGTGATCTCCAAAAATATCGTAAGCAGGGATATGCACACTAAATGCAATTATACTGCTCCCGTTACTGATTATCTTTCAAGCTGGATTGTTTTGCCCACTAAAAATACAATGACAGCCTTGTGGTCTTAGTTTAAAAAACAAGTTTTTTTTTTTTGGCGGGCCAAATCAATGTGCGAAGATTTTGAGTTTTTTAACATCAGATAATAGACATAAACTGAGGGGTAAACTAAAAAACACCAAATCATCAAATGAAAGCATCTGAAAAATGTTCTTCTTTAACTTGTTCTAACAACTGTTCATTGACTTATTTAAATGTCATGAAAAAAATTACCAAGCAAGCGCGTTAGAAAGACAATTAGCTGGTAGTAAGTTGATACCTACTCGTATTTTACCGAAATTTTCACCAGTTATTCTCAGAAGCCAATCTCTAACAATATTCCCAAAAACGCATAAACACACGCGTCGATCCATTCTGTATTGATATTTTGTTCATGCCGATAGTGTTGTGCCAAGGATTAAGCATTGCAAAACCCGACGCGAACAAATAGACACCATTACATATCACCGTTGATTGATTCTAGCGTCAAAACGACAGTTGCGTTTTCTACTGTCTAGTGACTACCGACTTTCATTATGAGGTTGAATGTAGTGCTTGCTTCGACGACAGTGATTCATTCGATGGACACTAGGGTGGTCGAGCCAAAAGTAGAACGATGAGTTGTGGTGGAATTGATTTAGAACGTCTTGATAGCTTCGCATCTTATTTTCAATTTAATCTTTTTCATACTTATTTACGTAATTAGGTAGTTGATGACATCATGGAATTTTAAAAATGATATATATCAATAAGAAAATACACTGAATAAACTTTTAGTTCGTTTACTTAGGTATAATTAATTTTATGGTTCTTCAAACACGGGTGGGCAAGTCTATTTTTAAAAGTGTAAAAGAAATAAAAATAAGTGTACCATTCGATAATCCACACAATGCAAAAGTTAATATAGCTGCCGAACAACTGTCTTGCAGAGCACATAGAAATAGGCGTTCCGTGACGTCACCATCTTGCGAATAGTTTGTAGGGCGTTTTGGGCAAGTCCAAAAATGTGATTTTTGAAACTGCCATAACTCGGGTAGTTTTCGTGTTTTTGAAATATTTCTTTTACCAATGTTTCTATTATAGAAAGGTCTTTCGATAACACCTCAACAAAAAATTTGTCAACTATCCAATTGATCAAGAATAAAAGAATGACAACACTGGTCGGAGGCCGTACTTTTATATTTTCAACAAAAATTGTGGTTGGCGGTCTTCAATCCATAAAAATCATCAGACCTATACAAAGGTTGTCTGAAAAAAAGGAACAGTAACATGAGTTTACGCCGATGACATTATTAACGTCTGCTGTTTAATTTTTGTATGGGATATCGGTAAAGATCCTATAGTGAATGTTATTAAAAATGCCATACATGCTTCTGTGGTTTACTTGAGGTTATGCCATGCTAAAGTATAGGAAGCGATATAGCCCTGCATTTTTTTAAATCTTGATCTCATTTATGTCGTAAAGTACATTTTATTTATACATCTTAAGTCGTTCATACTGCTACTTGAAGTTACTAAGCCATGGGCTACCTCATAGAGACTTCAGTTGTTTTAAATCTCTTATCAAATGCTCTCTTTTAAATAAAAAAAAGAAACGACGTTTTTCGATATTGTGGCTAATTAATATTTTTTTCAAACACGATTTGTTACACAAAATTGTAAATTTTTATATACCTATAACGCAGAAGTGAACTAAGCAATAAAATGACAGTTAATTTACAGTGGTTATTTTGTTAGACCACACTGTTTAGACAATCTACTTGTGTTATTTCAGAAGAGTGAATCGTGCGGGAAGACTGCCAATAAAAACTAGTTAATTTCACTAGTGCGGGAGATCTTATAATTTCCACCTAATACATTATGCATTGCGGTGCCTACATACGAGCAATCTTGCTATTGGTAATCGAGACGCGGTGTATATTTGATAAAAAAAAATACATTTTTTAGAAAAAACATAAATTTGTACTTATGAACTTTTTTTTATTATTTTACTTTATTCGCGACTTAAGGGAAATTATGAGAAAATATCATAACTTGTTAATAGCTTTTGCTGGGGGTTGATCGGAAACGTAGCATTATTGGAAGAGTTTCCCAGTAAACGCTCTTAACAGTTAGAAAATGACCTTTGCACAGACCTTTGGACAGGATATACAAATAAGAATTTATTAAAAATATTGATATTATTCGTTAGTATAACAACATTTATTTTCTATACTTTCTTGTAAAATAACATTCTTAAGAGCCCACGTAAATAAAGCAGATACCATTTCATTTCTGCGTAAAGTCACTTTAACCTGCCATCAGACCCGGTTTACCAAACTTACCGCTCTCCGTTTAACCCAATGCACGTCTCATGAGATCGCAATCAGCTCACATATTTCCAAACACAGAGACAGGAGTCGCTATCTTTGCTACGCTCCGCTCGCATCGGTCGAAAGATAGGATTTTTCTTCAACAGCCCTCGGATCCTCGTAAATTTATCACTGTTGTCACCACGTGGGTACGTGAGCGCTCACCTTACGCTACTACGGGAACCGTAAAACCTGAACCAAAACATTTGTTCGTGCTTACGTCACACACTCCCGACGCCGGTATGATGTGATACCAGTATCAACCTAATGTAAATTCTAAGCGAGGGCGCGAGAGTTGTTTATTACAATGTACAGAAAAAATGCTTAAATTTTTTGCTTACCCGCATTACGTAAGTGAGGTGTGTGTGTATATATGAGTGAAAGATGATTAATTTTGTAGAAGAGGGATCTCTTATAGATATCTTGACTGGAATATACGATAACGTGTCATAAGTTTTATGCCCCGAAAGTTTCAAAGTAAATTCGAACATTCATCGATAAATCTTGGCGACGCTCGGAACGATTTCATTTTCGAATTTCAGGAGCGATTGCCTCCACTGTTAAAGTTTGCCTGAAAAATGTTCGCGGACGATTGACTCGGTATAAACGGAAATAAAAAGTTTTGTGTTAAAGCAATTGCGTTGTACATTGCGCATATAAAGCAAAGAGAAAAGCTCCAAAGAGGATCACAATTTGAAACACTCCTGGATTTTCCAGACTTAAAATGTGACTAACTTTTTACACGCCGGCTATTGTAGAACTTAGTTCTTTCTGCCGGTGAACTTGCGCGTCGCAGGCTTTTAATTTTGACTCAACATTCTCAATGCGCTTTCAATTATGCATAAACCAAAAAGAGGGATCTAATTGGGACAGTAAGCATAAACACGGTCATCAAGGCAGGCAAGTTTAATTCAGTTACAGTACGAAGCAGCGCTCAGCGTTCCGGATAATCATTACTAAACAGCTTTTATTATTCCATGATATTTGGCTAGAGGGGCCTCACACGCGGGTTAATGGAATAAAAAGTAAGGTTACAAAGTAAAAAGATGCAGAGCACCTCCCGGGGCGGTGGTTGGTGCGAATTCCGACTGAAAATTTTATACGTTCAATCTATTTTGAGCGCCTTTATGCAGTGTCTCGCGATCTCGCCTCCGCACAAAACAGTTTCGTTTTCAATTATTACCCACTTGTGGAACGGGATTCGATGGAAAAACAAAAGAGCTAGAAATGATATTTTATAGACAACTCGCTTTATTCGATGTTTACTGCACCTCGATTTGTTCTCGAGCGAGATCTGTGATGTTCAAAGAAAATTATTGACTGAACGTGCCGGGATAGAGCCGCTTTCTAGGAGATTGAAGGGCGATCAGGCTGAAGCCTTCGCCAATGCTCTGTTATGACCTGAACGTTTTTAATGGCGAAAGAATATTTTTTTCGATTCAGCCTTTTATCCAAAGCCTTAACATTTTTTCATTTTGAAAGAATACTTTTTAGAGACTATAAAAATTATATAGTCCGTCGTAACTTTAATTCGCTCAAAGCGTTAAGCGAATTAAAATTCCAGTGAGGAAATGAGCTCCGTCAGATAAACGTATTAAGGTTATTCTCTCTAAAAAATTTCGGAGCAGAGAACATTCCTACATGTTAATTCAATTTAACGGATTTGTCAGTTTTTACACCGTTACGTTGTACGCTAATGAATCCGATATGCTTCAAGCGTCGGCGGTGACGCGGGCTATTCCGAATCTAGCTTTTTTTAAGGATAAAAAATGATTTTTTATTTTTTGACGTGATTTAAAAGGTTCATAAATGATTCAGGGTATTAACGGAACAAGATCGATGAAATACACTTCGTGCGTGTACATTTTAAAAATGAATTACTTCACCATTAATATGAATTAATAGCTTTCCGCCCGCGGCTTCGCCCGCGTGGACCTCATTTATGTAACATGTATACATAAAATCTTTATAAATTGTAGCCTATGTCTTAATTTGTTATCTAAGCTGTGTTTCTGTAAAGTTTCATCTAAATTCGTTCAGTAGTTTTTGCGTGAAAAAGTAACAAACATCATACATCTTCACAAACTTTCGCATTTATAATATTAGTAAGATTAACACAATAACGAACAATTGGGTTCACCATATCAGATGGTATCCCAAAAACCTCACTTTAAAATATTTATTCCAAACCTTTCAAATAGGTAAAACTTCTTTGTTGTATATTAAAAAACGAAACTCACAGCTGACTGAAAACCATGCACGATTTATTTGTTTTTTTTTTGTTTTTTTGTAATTACAACAAAATTTTCTGTGAGTTTTGTGAGCTCACCATAGGTAATAACTGCTGAGGTATAATAACTAAGTTACAAAATACCTACAGATTAAATAGGGCTTAACATATTTCAATATTCATCTTTTATTTTTAGTCTTATTACAACGGGCGAGACTTTAAACATATAATTATTGTTGTTGTATACTCACGTGCCTTTACTAACGCGAAAGCCTTTTTTTACACTTTTCAATTTCAAACCTGTAAAAACGACTCAGCAGGAAATGTATTAGCAAAACTGAATAAACAAAAGGCGTTCACATTGCCATTGCACTTTCCTCAAATCCATCCACGTTTGTGAGCGTAAATAAATTTCTCTTTATCGTGTGTTAAGTTTATGTTTGCCTACATAATTATGTAAATGCCCGCGATTCTTTGGGGTAAATTATTTTCAGCGGCTGTTTGCAAGTGAAATAATATAAGCTTATTTTCATTAGGAGAATGCACGCGTAGCCACCGTTGTATGCATTTTTGCGAGATTGCAAATTTTGTTCACGCTACACAGAGCAATCTTGGACACGAATGTCTAGGTACCTACATGCTGCCTAATCCTATTCTCGGCAATCCACCGAAAAGGCTATTTTGTTTTGTAAGCGAAAAGTATTTAAATTAAATTCTGCAAAAAATTATTACATGTAGTTTACGTATATCGTAAAATTTTAATATTAAGAACATTACGCATTGGTGACATAGGTGGTTAGGAGACTGGATTTTCGGATAGACAAAGTTTGTGATTATAACCAATACAATAAGCAGTAAGCATGGTTATCCCGCCAGCCGGGTGTTTTTGAACACAAGTCATCATCTCTAAGTGAATGACTGGTATAAGGCACGTTATTCCACGCCCCAAACATTACCCATTACCCTATCCCGTAACACCATAATCTGAAGTTATGCGGGCGGACTTTGGGGCGCCCTCAGCCCATTTCTGTTATATCTATTATACTGCATAAGTATCGCTGTTAAACCCATCAGCGGCCATACAAAACTAGTAATTTAGAAAAAAAAATAAAAACTTAGATTAATATTATCTTTGACGATATCCGTCTTCCGGTTGCCACTGGGTGACGATCCTGGCCGATCGACCAAGAAAAAGATGGCGGAACGATCTGGAAAAGTACTTACAGGAATGGCAGATCTTAGCTGATGATAGGGATCACTGGAGGGATTTGGGGGAGGCCTTTGCTCAGCAGTGGGACAATACAGGCTAAGTTAAACAAAAAAATATCTTTAAACCACCGTTTTTTTCTAAGTTAATCAGGAATGATAGTGGTTTACTATCTTATCTAAGTAACAAACAAAGATGGTGGTTTAGGTACTTAGGCTAAGTTCACCACATTATACTACATTATAATAATAATTTAACGATACTTTTCAACTCAAAGTATGTCACAAGTAAAATCTGACTTCCTTTTTTAACAAAAAAGTACAGTTTGCATCAAAAAAACCACGCGATAACCAAGTTCTGACGCAACATTCACCACTGTCAACTTCAAATTACAGAGCAGCGAATCGACCCCTGCACTTGCCTCCCGCACTCAAAGCTTTGTGCAGGCTGTTTTTGAGCTTAACTTGCACTCTTCATTCCAATAGACGAAATCAGATGAAAACAGACAACCTGATGCGTTGCGGTTCGTCGTGTGTAGACTGTACCTATTCAACGTTTGTACGATTTGTGCGATGATTGGTGGTTTTATTTTTGAAAAATGTGAGAAACAAATTAATGCACTAATAAATTTAGGAACATTCAAACAAGTTTAGATTTTACAATTTAGGCTAGACAACTTGTAGAGAAAAGTAACATAATGATAATAGGCACTCCGTTTAATGAAATTATTATGATTGGATGATACAAAAAAAAACAAACACTACAGTCTGAGACGGAGGGGTCTGATTGAGTCTTTTCTAATATTTTTAATTATTTGTCCAATTTTTGTGTTTATCTGTTTTTCATTTTGCTGGTGCATTATTGGGACAGTACAGTTTTTTCCTTTTATCTTTCTTCCTTATTATACTTGTAACAATACATAATAGTGAAAAAGTCTAAAGACAATCATTGAGGCCACTGCTCAGCCATGAGTCAAAAAGACGCCGAAGTAAAGAAAAATAAAACTACTGAACTGTAAGCAAAACTATTGTTTAAAATATTGTTATTGTACAATGTTACTTTTCTCTATTTATATAGAATTATTTTCATCCTTGAACGCTTTGTGCAACCGAACCAAAAGGTTCATTAGCTTCTATCTCACTGTATTCTAGAAAACGCAAAGCAAATAATAATTCAGGCTTTTACTAGTGTTTATTAGGGTATCTAAAATAAAACTCATTCATGGAATTATTAATTTCACCAGAAGTACACGTTTGGGTGAGGCAGACAATTGATTTTGGCCTGTATTTCTCAGGACATAAGCGCTGAATGGCTTCTTACAAAAACAACAACGGAGCTTTCTCACTGTGAATGTTTGTACGAGCAACTTTTTTCATAAATATTATAGATAACAAGGGAATAAAATAAATGAGGGCAGGTACTATGCTCAGCTTGGAGCATTTTATGTTATTTAAATGTTTATTAGTTATAAATACAAGTTTTGGTCTTCTAGGTGCTATTATCATTTGACACTATAATTTGACTTTTACATAAGAAGTCTGGGGCTTTTGAAATTTACTTTTGTTTAACTCAAAATGAAGTTGTATAATCGCTTTAGCGTTTTAAACGCTGGCGAATAAATCAATACCAAAAAACTTATTCAATATCAGGCTTTTGTGTATCGTGAATCTTAAAACCTTTTAAGATTTTCAAATTTATCTGTTAACCCAAATTACTTAATAATCTTTTTTGCCACTAGGTATGGCAGTCTTTCGATTTGATTTTCATGAGACTTCAGGATTAAATTTCTGTTGAAACTGCACCTCTATGCAGCTCTCAGTGTAATAAGGTATATCCATTATCCACTGCTCAGTACCCCATAGATCTTCAAATAAATATTAAATAGAAGGAAACCTTATAACCAACTCGTTCCCATTTTTTTGTCACGACACGTGCCCTCAAAATCATAGACAATTTTTATTCTCATCCTTTTTATGACTTTTTCATAATGTTATTGCTTGAGTTTCTTGTTAAGAATAAAGTTGTGATTGTACATGAGAATTAATAAAAAAATAAAATAGGGGTTGTAATATTTTGGAAGATATCGATTGTGCGGCGTACATCCGATCGAAGCGTCAAACATCGCGTCGATCAATGCTGCACGGCATTTTGCATAATTGATGTCCCATTTACGGCTACGGAACACTTATTCATATTCATGAATTTTACAAATTTTTCAATTTGAACCGCCAGCAAGGAGTGTTGACGTTGTTGTCGCGAATTCCAATACAATTACAAAACTGCGTTGATGCTAAAGTTGGTTCGATTAAGATAATCATTATGTAGGTAGAATGAAAAGTAGGGCGGTCTATCATAGACCATATCTACACTTACTACCAGGTGCGATTATGGTCAAATGACTGCCTAGTCAATAATAATAAAATTAGATAAGACCAATTGGACTACTTACTTGAATAACGAAAATGTGTGAGCCCTCATCTCTTTCCAATTGTTTAATGGTCGTATTATATCTGAACATATAAAGCAGGAACAGTTTAAAACTGTAAAGGAGATCATTTTGGCTCCATACATTTTTGGGCCTTTTCTTTTCTTTTTTGCACAAAAGTCGTAAGGTTGCCCCAAGCCAAGTTAAACAAGTTTAAAAGTCCGTGTTTTTCATACATTTATTGATCTTCGAAAGTGCTAGGAAACATGAAGTAATGATTAATAAAAATAAAATATAAATGATGCTTTAAACAGCTAGTTTGGTAAAAAATATTTCATTAATATACTTCGATTGTTTTTCCCCAACCCTGCTCTATTCTGTATTGAAGACAC
The DNA here is from genome assembly GCA_947369235.1 of Udea olivalis. Taxonomy (NCBI): domain Eukaryota; kingdom Metazoa; phylum Arthropoda; class Insecta; order Lepidoptera; family Crambidae; genus Udea; species Udea olivalis. The sequence continues at coordinate 8,192,507 of OX376345.1, read as the reverse complement.
TAGGTACTTTTTTTCATTCAGTTTCAAAATCTCTTCCTTCTCCACTCTATTTAGCAGATCCTTTCTATCCTCTTTCAACTCAGACGCTTATTTAAAATTGTCTTATATTTGCCGCTGCAGGGTTAAAATCCCATGTACTAGAAATAACTGGTAATGTGTGTGTACATTACTATCCTGCTTTCCAATACAATCTGTGTGAAAGCCGGGGCGGGTCGCATCGCCACGGGTTTGCAATAAAGGTGTGTTCTATGCGAAATTTTGATTCTAGTAGGTACTTCAGTAATGTTAGTGAAATGGCGAGAGTCTTTTTGTAGTGCCGATTGATTTAAGTATTTGATTTAGCTAATTAAACTTGAGAGATAACTTAAATCACTTGACTTCAAAACAAAACCAAGATATTAGAGACATATTGTATAGTTTTTGTCCTGAATTAGGCAAATCCTTTTCGTATGTTTGTCTGTAACGCGACACTTTACAAAAAGTGTTTCTAAATTTGACAACCCTACCACTTCGAGTTCCGAGCTTCATGATTGCACAGACAATGATGTTTTAAATTCCATTTAAATAAATTCTATGGTAATTAATATTAGATGATAAATAGGCGTAGAAATATGTTCTTTTTTCTAAAAATGAGACCTAAATCATAAGAGTTTGTATGAGAAATAATCTCCAGATACTTTGATAACATACACTCACAAGTACTTAAATCACTCCCTGGGGAAAATGAAATAACATTCGTCAGAAACTTGATCGGCACGAAAACCGCTCAAAGGGAAAGATAAAAAAAAAAACAAAAAGCAGCCAAGAGCGTGTCGAAACTCACACATCATAAGTGTTCCGTACTCTAGACCTTAAACAGGTGTAACTTCTTCTATGAAGTGTATTGCAAAACGAAGTTATCTTTAACGCCTCAGTTGCATACTGTTCCTATGAAACTTATTTGAGCTTCTTGTACATCAGAAGTTTGCTGACTTTAACAGGTAAACAGCAACATACTTTTCTTAAAATTTGTAAAAATAATTCAAAAATATTCCTGTATTTATGCAAGGTGCTTCATACACAAAAAAAACTATTTTACCCATTTTTTTTTAAATGTTTCATTTTGTACGAATACTTGTTCTAGTACTAGTGCTTAGAATCACCTTTTACCACAATATCTGTTTTTATCATCATCGACGATGGAGTACACCCAAACGATTAAAGAGACCCACCCAGTCTTTTCTACCTCAAGCAATGTTTAGCCTATAATCAACAACTACAAACCTACAATGATTGTAACAGCACCTAAGGAGCTAAACAAGGGCTACGGAACCCAAAAAACTGTAACGAAACTGATTCCCAGCACAGCCTTGGAGGTAATGGGAGATTGTAAAAGGGGGCAATAAAAGCTTAGTATTGTGTGTGAGAGCCGTAGGGGAGTCTCTGCATTGTGTTCGGGGCCCATAGGTCCAAGAATCGTCTGACCACGAGCGCGGTCAAATTGTACAGAAATGAAATTATCAAGGTACGCCGGCGATTTTCCGAACCAATGAATCAAGATCCAATTCCCTTTTGTAATAGAACATCGTCGCGAAAATCGCCTATGGAGTTACACTGCCCACTCAACGCTCTTAGGCACTGTCCACAGTGTCCACACGGATATGGCGCTTGATTTATCTAGCATGTATGATATTCCTAAGGGCCGTGCGTGTTACCAATGCCAAGTATTAAGGTAGGTATAACTTACTTGATCCATATTATTTTTCTAATATTCAAGTTTGTAAATTGAAATTAATTATTAGTGTTTTTTATGGGGACAAATATTTAAGATACATTTTTGAAAATCAATTAAGCACCATTCAATTTCACCAATGCCAATATATTTCATCACTATGCCAGCCATATTCCATAAAATCTTAAGCAAATGGCATGATCTGATAATTAAACCCAAAACCGATAAACCAGGATTTTGGGTCGAATCAAAAACCAAAGTGTACGTACATTTTTTTTTTACTATCTTAACTCAAGAATAAAAATAAATATTGCCTCCATATTTCTGTTATTATAATTGAGAACTTACCTTTAAATTAAATTGAATTTATTATTATAAATGTTACTGTACGACCATCACAATAAATTGAATATTCTTCAAACCAGTACAGAAATTTGGAAAAGCATTGAAATTGCACAAACACACATTTTTGCTGAAACGAGACTGTGCATATGACAGAAAGTAGCTTTATGTGCAGATGAGAACTGGCATTAGACCTCCCAAACCTCGCCTTAAGGGCGAACGTCCCTTGCTCTTATCGCAGCGATTAGCTCGCCCGGCCCCCAAACCATAGCAGAGCGAGAACGGGAATATTTCCGTTAATAAGGCAGTAGTGTTTTCATGTAATTGAATTTGGCGGCTTTAAGTCCCTTTAATAATATTGACTGGCGATAGCAAAAAATTTGGACAGTTATCGTGTCAATCAAATATTAATCTGACACAATATCCAAGTCTCAATTACATGGGCACCATGAGATAAATCATTTATTTGCCTGAAAATGGTACCAAAAGGTTCTTGAAAATTTAAATCATCCACCATATTCTATCGCATGCGACGTGCAAATGTTGTCAGCAGTCTAATACAAACAGACTGATTATAAAAATATAGGTACACATATTAAATTAGGACGATACAATTATGTCAATAATATTCAATTATTGCGGTCGAAATATTACAATTTTATCGAAATTAATAACAAATTAAAAGTATACCTTATTAAGATGTCAAATAATTAATTTCGAATTTCGCATATTTAAAATAAATGTTAAATTCTATCATTTAAAAAGTCATTAATGCTGTAGTACATTTTTTCTTTTAAAAATTAAAATAAAACATTTTTGAATTTGGTAGGTGGCAGCGATTTCAAGCCCTCTGGTAAATTATTAAAATTCTGATAGCCATGCAATAAACATTCCTGGAATACACTGTCAATCTCTAGGGTGGTCAATCACATGTGTCATGTCTAAAGTGGTGCTTAAAATTTTAAACAACCATTTTTTCATACTTTTGTTCTATAAGCAACCTTGTATTCAGTTATCCGTGTCTATAATATTATCAGTAGCTTAGTCTGTATGAGTTTACAGCGATACCAGCCGCTAGCGTCCGCGTAAGCCGCGTTGGCATTTTTGATGGGATTTCGGTTCTAGTAGATTAAAAATAGAAATTGCATTCCTGAACGCAACGATCGCCGTTAATGTTTTTTTTATATTGCCCGTCAAGATGACCTCACTCCACCCGATGGACAGCGGTCGTAAGGTCCATATATGAGGTTGACAAGCCCAGTCCTTCAAACGAATCACTGGGCTGGCCATCCTCACCTTGAAGGCCAGTAGAAATGCCTTTTCAGGCCCGCTTGAAGAAGCCGGGACTATAAGAGGAAGGAAACACATGTGCTGGAAGGGCGTTCAACGTCTGGATGGTACGACTAAGAAACGAGTCACCAAACCTTTTAGTTCGGGCCAACAAATGTTGAATTGTGTGTGGATGATGCCGTAGTCCAGCACGCGTGGTACGGGAGTGAAAAGGTTGTTACTGGAGCGCTGTTGCTACTTCATTTAGATTTCTAGTTAACTGCATTTTTTTTCTTATTTATAATACCACTAAAAACTATCAAGGAATTGCTTGTCAGAATTTCCTACCACGCGTGATCACTGGCTACATTGACAACCGAGGAAGGCAGTTTCGATTCTCAAGGTTGTCAAATGGCACAGTGACACGCAATTGCAATAAACTGCACTTTCGAAGAGGTTGATGTTTTTCACCGTGCGATAGGCGGTTCGGCATTTTGCTCATCGGCTGGTGACTGGCGGTTCGGCATTTCGCTCATCGGGTCGTGACTGCGGTAAGCCTATCTGTCACGCTAGGCTAGTTCGAGATTTTTCAAGCTTAACGTATCAGCGTTTTTCAGCCAGTGCTTATTTAAATTATTTATTGCTTTCGGAGTGAGCTTAACTTGTTTGCAAAGGAATTTCGTGTACACATTTCCTAATTGTAGTGAGTTTTATACGAACACACACGTCCCGTCCATTATGGGTTTATGACTGTCCTGCACTTTATCCAAGAACTATGACAGCTTTGGATTATGTAGTTACTATAGAAATCGCATTATTAGGTAAATTGGGAAGCTTACGGTGACATGCAAGTTGATAAGAATAATACCGAATCTGACGTTTACAACACGTATTGTTGAGAATGTCGGTACCATAAGAGAGGTAGGGCACAATGGATTCGTCCACCTATGATTGAGCAGCCCGTCTGGATGCAAATACCTCCACCTTACAGAATATCACAGTTAAATAACACCGCTTAAGCAGTGTTGTGATCCTACTGGTGAGTAAGGTACTAGAGCTCAAGGGAGCTGTTGTGTGGACGGCTGGGGCACCTGAGGTTGGTCTCCGTCGTTGTGGTGGATTGGCGTGGCATGTAGACGCGGTTGCTAGGTAGACCCGATAAAACAGTTGTCCGCTAGCCGCCCGCAGCCTGAACGGGGTCCCGAACCCAGGGATCACGTAAATCTCCGCCCTGGGAGGCTGACCTGCCAGCCTTGCGAAAAGTCCCTGATGGGGTCGTCATGCCGGGGTAGCAGATCAGAGTTGACCCGGCCATCTCAAAGGGGGTGGATCGGGGGCCCTTCCATCCACCACGTCAGCAGAACATACAATCTTCGCACCGAGCAGCGGAAGCTCAACCTGCCTTTGTCCGTTCGGCTGTCCACACAATAGCTGCCCCCAAGCCTTAAAAAAGCTCTCCAAAAAATATAATGAAGCCACAAAAAGTAAAAAAAAATTGACAGAAGCGTTCTATTCCATGTTATGTGTGGACCTGTGCAACATCAGGACAACATCGACGCGGTTCACCATCACCTTGAAACCACAAAGCCGACAATGCTTTTCCTTACTAAGACACAAATATCTTGCCCGGCTGATACATCCAACTTACACAAGTACAAGCACAATTGAGCACAATTTTGTGCCTCACGCCGGGGTATGCATGTTGGTCCGGGAGGATATACACTGTCGCCGACTTTCGGGGCTAAAAGACAGGGACCTGTAAATACGGTAGCCATACCCGTATCTAAGCGTGCCTATACAGGTCTCATAGTAGTAACTTGGGCATAACTATGTTCATTGGTTAATGTCAGTAAAATTGTGATGTTCACATTGCCTTATAGTAGAGGTCTGTCGCAAGCAGAAAATGAAAAAAGACATAGAATCAATTTGACATTTGATACTGTGACATTTTCAAATAATTTAATAAATCTCACTGACATTAATCCTATTATTAATAATAATATGTACCTGACAAAAGGTAGATTTCATTTATCTAATTATTATAAACAACAGATAGCTATGTCGCTATCTTATTTTTTTAACATTTCAGCCAATTATTTGGCTAAACACTCTGCTTTTAGTGAGCAGAATGATACCATTGTACCACAGACTTTGGAACTTGCTCCAAATCATTTAACTTAGATTCAGAGACAATAGAGGTAAACTCTTGCACATTGTTGACAAAAGAGAAGCCCCAAAATAATTTTATAAACTTTGTGCATCAAAACATGCTGGCTTCTCTGGCAAAGAATTGGAAGTAGGTTTATTTTTAGACTGTATGGATGTACATGTCTTATGTTTAACTGAACACTGGCTGAAAAAAACTGAATGTATGATAAGCATTGATAATTATAGTGTCAATAGTTCGTTCTTGAGAAGTTCCTCTATTCGCGGTGGGTCACTGATATTAATTCACAATAAGTTTAAATCTAGAGAGCATAAAGACATAGTAGCACTCTCGATTGAGCGAACTATTGAACTTGCATGCGCAGAGTTAGAGCAGATTATTATTGTGTGTGTGTATAGACCCCCTTCTGCTGATTATTGTCAGTTCGTAGAGACCATGGAAGAAGTACTGGAAAAGGTTTTTAAATATCCCTGGACAAATAAATAAATATCCCTGGACATTATTCCACACAGCGCCACCTAGCCCCAAAGTAAGCTAATTAAAGCTTGTGTTATGGGATACTAGACAACGGATAAACATACTTAAATACATTTTCTTTTGTAAATACATACTTATTATACATAGGAGACACCCAGACCAGTACAAACAGACATGTTCATGCACACAAATGTTTGTACTGTGCGGGGATCGAACCCGCGACCTCTGGTGTAGTAGCCAACTTCTTAACCATTACACCAAGTCGTCGTCAAAAACAAGAAGTCGTAAATCAAACAAGATGGTTGGGCAAGGGAGTTGTATGTGGGGATTTTAATGTTAACATTTTAGATTCTTCTCAGACCTCTGTAAGATTTTTAAATCTTTTTAAATCATTTGATTTACTTGATCTTTTTGATCAACCAACCAGGATCACCGAATTATCAGCCACCTGCTTAGACAATATTTTTTGTGAAAATATCTCTATTGAGAAATCAATTATAAACTGTTTGAAATCAGATCACTGCGGTCTATTATTTGAGCACTGTCATGTCTCTCAATCAGGGGATATTAGTTATAGACCAGTTACCAAGAGTCGAGTAAAATATTTCTAACCTACTGCCCCAAGGTCATCATAACATAGATGATTCCATGAACATAGATGATTGCACTGAATCCACAATGGTCTTCTATAGTTCGGTTTCAGAGATGTTTCCTTCCGAGGACGCTTAAATTGTGGAATGAACTGCCTGTCGAGGTTTTCCCGATGAGTTATAGTATGGAGTTCTTCAAGAGTGGTTTGAAAAGGTGTTTGCAGGGTCGACAACGCGCGAGTGATACAACTGGTGTTGCACGTGTCCCTAGGATGCGGTAACCGCTTACCATCAGTTGGTCCGCATGCTTGATTGTCACCGACGTAGTATAAAAAAAAAATGAGCGATGCCATACCAATATTGTTCAAGGCTGTGGTCAAGTCCTGTCATTGACTGCTCAAGACCTATCAGAACGATATATTGATGCCTTTGTTAGTAAATAGGAATTTGGCTTAAACTACACAGTGACTTTCATTATTCATATCAGGCAAAATTACTACAAGCATTTCCCTTTTAGTAAGACTTCCCCAGTCGGCCTGTAATCTGTGTCAAATTGACTCTCCCGACGGAGAGCTGACGAGTCTCCACAGTAATATGCCATAAACGACCCAACCGTATTGGACCCGATGCTCCGTGGTTGATAAATTTCCTTGATATTTGAATGCGTTATATTCCTTTCGGTTTACTGCCGACATCCCTTCAATAAATATTCAGAAACTGCGAAAATTTCGTTGACACCCTTTAATCCTTTTTTAATGAAAGTCGTTTTAGCTGGTGCTGCTACTTCCGCGTGATTGTAAACTTCAAGCCTTTATATAACTGCTACTTTTAGATGAATTAAATAAATTATGAAATATATTAATAGGCACCAGACAACACCCCACTGTCATGGTCTCGAATTAGACATAAATATCTTACAAGGTATCAGACAAGGAATTTAGCCAGCGGCGTCTTTCAGCTCATCCAGACTCCAATTTAGTGAGGATCGTTTCCTAAATCTACTCTACCGGGAATTGAACCCGGGACACTACGTAAATTAAGGCGAGAAACCGTGCTACAGCACACTACGCCAGCTTGTGTCAGGTTTTGTGATGTGATTGCATATCAATTGCCTGCAAAGAAACAGAAATTCTAAGTACGTTTCTTTTGTATAACAAACTATTTTGTTTTAAAACATTATATTATTTTTTCAAGCAATAATCAGTCATTGTACAGTTTGACATTGGTTTCTATATAGGTATAGAATATAAAATGGCACACAAATGGCACAGATAATTAAAGATGAATTTCGCGCTCCGTCTTCCTGCGCTTTTTTAAATTTAATAAGCCTGTTGTCAAAGTTGCCGCCTAAAAGCTAATATTATTCCAATTCGGAAAAAACAATTTCTTCAAAGTTATAAACCTGAACAGATTTCCATATCTGCTTCGAGTTGGTACAAAGTAATTCCACCGGTTTGAAGATAAAATTTATGTCATTTCCTGTCTACTCGAAACTCGCTAAAAATTACCAGAAATCGGGTGGGCACACAGATTAAATGGAAATAGAAGTGGCGAGTGTTTATACTTTGCTTGTGAAAAGGGAGCGCAATGCTCTTCTTTAGAGGCTGCTTCATTCAGTCTACGCTCTGCCTAAATCAAGTAGTTTCACATTAATGATTCCTTTGTCTATAATCTCGATTGAATCTTTTTATATCGATGGAAACATTTAGAACAGAAGCATTAAAGAAAGCACGCTTGGTTTTTGTTTATACTGATGATGGCTGGACTTGCGTTCTCTATTCAAATTAAGGCTCTGGCAAGGCTGTAGCGCCGCCGTTTAAAATTAATGAATAATGTTATCAGATAATGATTTAGCCAAGTTTAATTAAAGTTATACTTTTGTCAGCTTTCCTCAGTTTTTAATCTCACGAGTATCTCCGTTATTTTTTATCACGGATAATCACATTCTTTAAAAGTTTGACCGTGAATAAATTTGGTGATAAGCTTGCCTTAATTATATTAGGACTTATCTCAAATTTTGTTGCGTATTTTCTGTTTCAGTGTACCTACTTTATTAAATTGAGATTCCATTGTACGGTAACTTTATACCTAGAATACGATTGTTGTTGGTAACTAGATAAAGGCAGAGAAAATCGTAAGCTTTCCTTACGATTAGATGGATTAGTCTGATAATTCAAAACCAATATTCATTTTTCAGAAGTCATTGTTTTATTTCTAACCTCAAAGGGAGATTATTGGTATTGCAAACAGATTAACCACACCGAAATTACACTTGATATGATTTTTGTAGATTCCCTAAAATAATAAAATTGCCTATTTCAGCTTTTCAGCTGTTTTCTTTAGGAAAGAAAATATATAACCATAATTTAAAAGCGCGGCAAGATAAAATACCTAGTACATTTTTCTCCAGAAAATAAAAAATAAACCTAAATCCCGCATTAGACGAAATGGAACGTAATACTTACCAAATGAATTCCAGCTGCCACTGATAGCTCCATTACTTCTCACTGCAAGTTATTCGGAGCCAGTAGATAACACTACACCAAATGTAAACACAAGCTTTCATTTTGATGTAAAATAGAATGTAGTGCACCCTGAACACAAAGTTTAAAAAGAATCGGCAGATTTACAATGCAGTGCGCCAGGAATAAACATCCGATTTTTTACTAAGCCTTATCGCTCTACAAAAGAATCGTGATGTGTGGTAGGAAAAGGCAAAGCCAAATATAAAGAATTTAGATCAAAAAGAGCGAAACATTTGGGAAATCGCGATAACATCATTCAAAGGATGAGGAATGGAGAGCTTTATACACCTTTGAGTGAGTACGAATATAAATATCTATGAATCTGCGTGCTGAACATTTGTTTTCCTCGAAGGCTATGTTGTTATTTTCGAAGATAGACAAGGTCCAACACATAGTTCGTTTTGTCTGCATTCAAGCACTAAAGTATTGATATTAATTTGACTTGTGTATAATACAACGCTGAGTACTACTTACTCCGATTGGCCATTAGGGCCTAGTTGTGGGCCTGCTCAATAAAAAAGTTGTTCTATTGAGACCATCAAAAAACGCCAATAAGGGACCCCCAAAGCAATACTGGTAATTCTAAGCTTTCTAGGTGTGCCGTAAGTCGCAGAGGCCGCTGAACACCCAAATTATTTTGCTCCCGGGTAAGCTTCAAATTGAATTTGAAAGTGAATCATACCTGGTCTGGGTAACAATCAAACCTAAGACCTTTTCCACTAGCTGAGAATCTTTTAACTATTACGTCAGCAGCCGGTACTTTCTACAGACGTTGTGTGATATTACGGGTATATCAAAGCTTTAAATTCAGTGGTCGTTTTGATTTTAATTTTATAATTAAAAGTGAAAGCATAAATAATGAATTATTTACATAGGTAATAACTGATTAGGTTAATAGAGATGATTATTATGCGGTTATTAAAATCATTCAATAACTTCGAATGAAATGATCATAATTTTTCTGCCTGAATAGTACCATTAAAATGTATTCTGATAAAATGTAACTTTCTGGACTGCCATTGCTTACATTTTCGCTTACATAAAAATACACTTTTAAAATATTGTTTTTTTCGCGAGTCATTAATAAAGAAAACGAAGCGCACAGTCTGCATAATATCGCGACCATCAATACTCCTCGCGCATTACCAACAAAAAGCTGTGTTAATATTCTACGGAGCTGCAAAAAATGGCGTCGTACCAATTATTAACGACATGCATACGTGAACTATAATGAAATATTTACCGTGTGAGCGTATAAAACGTATAAAAATCCAGTCATGGGCGAGGTAGGGGTGGGTGTCGCAGTAATTGCTGGCAATTTGTAATGGCCATGTGATTGTGCCGCCGTCGACTCTAAACTGCGCTATTAATTTCGTACATTTGATTAACGAAACTACTTGTTATGTTAATGAACGCAGCAAAGAATGCACGCTAATGCGCTAACACGACGCTCTGTCGACACATTGTCGCGCTTGCAATATTTTCGCTTCGCTTCCCGCGTAATTACTGCAACATTTTGAAGTTTTAACGTTATTTATAACGTCACTAATGATCGCTGGCTCGCGTTTTTGCGTGTTGTTAGTATTTAGTTCATCTGACTAGTTTCTCATCATCATCACCCTATCATAGTCCACTGCTGGACATAGGCCTCCCCCAATGCGCATCATCGCGCTCTATCCTCAGCTTGACGCATCCAGTTTCTGCCAGCAACCTTTCGCAATTCATCACCCCACCTGGCGGGGGGGCGTCCTACACTACGTTTGCCGATACGCGGTCTTCACTCTAGAACACGCTTACCCCAACGGCTATCTGTTCTACGGCATAAATGGCCTGCCCACTGCCACCTTAGCTTACTAATCCTGTAAACTAATGTCGACGACCTTAGTTCTCTATCGAATTACTTCGTTGCGAATCTTATCCTTCAGAGAAACACCGGCACACCTAGAAACTTTTAACTGGTGGGCTAGGCGCACTGTCGTGTCCACGTTTCGGCTCCGTATGTCATGACGGGTAGGACACACTGGTCGAAGACTTTAGTCTCCAGGCACGGTGAAAGGGGCGACGAGAAGACCTGGCGAAGTTTCTAAGCGGCTGATAAAGTCGCAAGTTTAGGCCTTGTCTGAACCCGTAATAGCAATAACCTTCAGTCGACACATATTTTACTTCGGAAGCGAATTTTATAAGGATCTTAAGGATTGATTGTACCAAATATTGGCAAAACACTCATTTTTATTGACTTTAAGGCATTGAAGCCTAATTTAAATTATAACGAATTATATTTTCTTTTGGGATAGTTGACACTATGCACTTCTCAGAAAAAAAAATACTACCATGTAAGTACCTACATGGTAGAAATTTCGGAAACAAAGCTAATAGTGTTGGTCAGGCTGTCAACAAAACGAATTTTCATAACTTCAATTTCACTGCAAACGCATCGAGGTTCTGCGGTAAATATATAAAAAAAATTAATGGTGTTACAAGTTCATTTCCGTACACAAATTGGTATTACCGAGGGTTGGAAGCGGGAACTTAACCAGTCTCGATCAAAATGTTATTATTAAAACTGATTTTTATTTTTTTTATTTTTCTCATAATCATTTTATAATTGATCCCATAATAATTTTATAATTCAATGTATGTTATTTAAAGTAAAATCTAACTTTGTTGTTTTTAAAAACTTGCTTATTTGACCTATGTAACATAATATAACAAAAAGATTGCCATTTTTTAATTAATTGCAATTTTTTTGAACAATATGACGTATTTTTTCCTACTTCAGTTGCTTTACAATGTTATATTAGAAACTCATTCTTTAAGATTTCTAAATAATTTACCCATTGTTAACAATCACAACATAACTAACTAGCGATTAGAGAGCAGATATTATATAACCCTTTTGAAACTATTTCCTGCTGTCACAAACAATCTAAAATAAAGGTTTATATTTAACCCTCTAATAAGCTCTGCTTCTCTATTGTAATGGTCAGTACCGTACCATAAATCTCCATAAATTGTTTTGTAAACAACGCGTGACGTCACAGATAGCACCGTGGTGAAGTGTTAATGGCGATATCATAACATAATTTAGTTCTAATATAAACAAGATTTGGTAGCAAAGGTCAATGACACCAGTCGTAGGTACTTTGATGATCTTAATAATAGTCCAAAGTAAAAGATTATTTAAAAAATAATGAGGTTAGTGACACAGGGATATCGGTGATAGTGCTAATGGTAGAGCTTGTCTAATCTGAAATGACGCGCCCCTCCACCGCATTCGCGAACACATAAATCAAAGAAAGTAAAGTAATTAGCCTATGTACTGTCCCACTGCTGGGCGAATGCCTTCATCATTGAAATCAAGTCATCGCTGCAATTGATGGCTATTGGTTTCATATAAAAAAAAAAAAATATGGACGCAATATCAAAGCAATGGGGCGCATCATTTCTGGTTAGACGAGCTCTAAGCTTGTTACCGATTACCTAACTGCCAATTAATTTAATGAAATAGTTTTTAAACATGGTAATAAAATAATATTAATAACTCTATCAAAGCTACAAAATAAGATTAACAAAAGAAGGGGACTTCCCCTACAATCAAATTGGTGATTTGTTTTCTATTTGCGCACCCCATTGTGAAGGAAAGCGTCAAATAAGTCTTCTAAAAATAATGAAGCTTGTCTTAAATATTTAGTTAAAAGCAAACAAGGAAGCGACGTCGGTCAACGACCGCAGCGTTTCAAAGCGTGTTTGATATCGATGCGAAATCGTGACTTATCGATACTGGCCAATATCGATTCGATCTCGGGACAGGCGGGCCGCCTGAAAGTTTACAACACGAAAAGGTAGGGGCACGCACGGAAACCGTAACCCGCATGGAAATTAGTAGGTTTATTGTATGCCGGTTTACTGTAGCATGATTGTAAACATGAAATCTGTTATTAATATTAATGCAATGGTAAAGTATGGGACCTTATATAACCAGTTTTAACCAGTCAAGTTAATTTCCTAAACTGGGGATAGCGACGAGCCGTCGATGCGTTAGTAATAGGTAACCGCTGACTGGCTGGAAGTAATATATCATATTGCAAAATAGCTCGCTGCGGTCAGTTTAGGAAATGAACTTGACAACTTGCAATTGTTAACTTTGTGGCTCATGATATGCTTCTTCAGGTTTTTCCGATGATAGAATAAAATGAGGTCAAACCCCCTCTTCTGCATGTCGTTCTTTCGTTGATGGTCCTACCAAGACCAGCTCCTTTCGTTTTCTTATTCAAACCAAGTTTTCCTAACACCGTTACTCTTTTCCAAAGCCTGAATCTTTTCGTCTATTTCTCTATTCAGGATCTGGTGCAGGAAAATTATGCATTGCTCTTAAATTACAACATAAATTGCCGTATACTACTAAACCAGTCCAGAAACCACAACTTAACTTTATATCCCGTTCAAAAGATCCCATGGGGCTAGAACTAGTTTTATACCGGCAAAGCTAGTAAATTATAAAACTCAGGGCAATTTCGCTGCACCTTTTTAACATAACAAAATAAATTAGTCGTGAGAGAGAACCGATTTATTCTTTGTTATATCGTGCAGTTTCACGCAGGCGCGTCTCGTCAAAGGCTCTGAAAGTGATTTCATGCATTAATTAAGACCACAGAGCGAGATTTACAATTACACGAGCTCCTATAAACAAAGTTGATTGCTTTACAAAAACTCAAATAACTAAGGCAGTGTCTCAAGTAGAGGCTCATTTAAATATCAAAGACGAAATTCAAATTACTCCGTTTACAATAAAGGCTGAGGCGGGCCGGTATTACGGGCTGATGTAAATTTCCGATACTCATTTTAAGGATCAAGTTCAGATGTCTAAGGCGGGATTCTTTCGAATTAGGAACATTGCGTGAAGTGAAACGCTTATTGCCTGCTAATAATATTATAATTAGCTCTACAATGCCTTTAAAATATAGGCGATTTGACTCAAATGCAGTTCAACCCCCACTCCGAAGATCAAATTAGTAGCATTACTTAAACGTTGAGTGTGGTGGGCACGTGCCACTAAGTTTTAATGTGACGATCTAAGACATTATAAACCTTAAAGTCATACGGCCATTCTAAAATAATTCCAAAGATTTGATCCGTTTTCCACAGTTGACGTACTTACTAATTCGTGACTGTTTAAAAGTTATAATTTTTAATAATAAAACCCTATGTATACTCAATATAGTATACCCTACAATATACAGATAAGCATAGCCGTTCAGCGTGGAAATGCTGCCTCTATCCTTGCTGCCATGCCACACTCACAGGATTTGTTCAACGATTGACGGTATTTTTAATTTCTTTAATTATTTAAATAGATATATATTTTGTTTTTTAGTTAGATTAATTTTAGGTTAAGATTTCTATATTGTATTAATAAATGTTTTGTGAAATATTACAAAAAAAAAACAGATATTATACCGCCATGATCACCTTTAAAATAGTTTTTTTGCGAATAGCAAAATGTAATAGTAAAATACATTTAAACGCTAGGTCTGAAATCTCAAATGTTAATCACAAAAGCAATTCCGTGATGTTTATTTAATACACTGAAATAGCGCCAGTTTTTTACGTAAAATGTAACAGAAAGTGAAGATAAAAAGTTAATACAGCTAGTCAATAATCCACCAAATAACTTAAAAGAAAAAACTGTGGAAATACGCTCCGCGTTTTATCTGTCCCTTCTGACCTACAATTTATTCGATGCTTTTACGGTTGACTTAAATGCCAAAGCATGGAAGTTAAGTCGCAAATCAAGTACTTTTTTGGGTGTTCTAGTTGAGATTGCGAAATGATTTAGTTATTTCGCTTAGTATTATTGTAGTTGAATTGGTTTTATAAGTGAGTTTGAAGATGAAAGTCGTTTTAATCAAAACTTAGCTCGTTATGAGTGATAAACTATAAACTTTTTGACTTAATACTTACACACAGTCCTCATATTTGTAACACACCTTTATGGTTGTCAAAAATTTTCTTTTAATTTTTTGACAACCTTAAAGGAATTTCCATTTATGGAAATGTTTCTCCTGATCGGGAATCGAAAATCAACCATTGGCCCGCGTAGACTATTTCTCCCGTTAAAATATGGCCTAAAAGAAAAAAAATAAGTATATTAAGTATGTCGTTTGTTGATAATGTAGCTTTTTGTTAATGAAACATTTTTTTTATAATCGGTCCAGTAGTTTCGGAGCCTGTTCAATACGAACTAACAATCAAATCTTTCCTCTTCATAATAAATAAATAAATAAATATCTGGGACAATTCACACCAAGATCATCTAACCCCAAACTAAGCAGAGCTTGTAATATGGGCGTCAGAGACTGATAAACATACTTAAATATTTCTAAATACATAATAACACCCAGGCACACAACAAATATAAATATTCGTCACACAAATATTTGTCATGGGTGGGGATCGAACCCACGACATCTGGCGCTAAAGGCATAATATTGAAACAGTATTGATTACAACACCATACAATTCAATAACGTTGCAATTCAGACTCACACCAAAATATCGCATCGCATGAATCGATTTAACGTTACCAACGCCATCTCTTGATTAACAGCAAAACCTTGAACAGCTATTTGTAGCCCATTTTATCCAGATGACAGATGGCGCTGACCGTCTTGAAGGAAACCTTAGCTGCCGCCAACGCAATCACAATGCAAACGCAATTACACATTGGGCACCATCTCAATTACCTACTATTCTCAAGTGGACTATTTTTCTAAATCTGTTTATTCACCTTTTGCTAGTTAACGTGACTCCATTAGGCAGCAATAACGGTCGCTAGCCGGTTCCTTTATTACTCTTTGCAATGCTCCCTGTTGCTTTTTTTCTCTGAAATATTCTGCTAATTAAGGAAGGAGTGGAGCCTGAAGATTTCCTGCTGGTCTAGCAGATTACTGGCGGTATCTCGGAGAAAAATGTAACTCTCGAGCGGAATTCATTTTTGTGGCTTAACTTTTTGTGTGTTGTTTAAAAAAGTTTAAAGCGGCTTAAGTGAATATAGCATGTAATGTTGCGTACAAGGGCGGAGTGAACAAAGTTGTCATCCTAAATTAGAGTTTTAACTTATATAATGTTGGTATTCTGAAAACTTTTCTTGCTCGGGTTATAAGAGGTAAAACGTTGCTATGATTATAAATGAAAGATTGTACATTTTACCGGTATTTCAGGTTTCTAATTTAAAATTAACGAATCACAGTTTTCCCAAAAAATACTTAACTGCCAGAAAGTAAAGTTTTTTTTTCCATCGATGAATATCTGAATGCAGGTTTGCACGTTGTTCTAAACAAGCCAAAATCACACTTTTTAAAGCGTATTGTCACTCTCTGTACACGTGCGGCCTGTAGATGCGTGATGCTGTGAGCATACAGGGCCCTGCGTACCCAATATAACAATGCCTACAGGGCGCTGTTGGGCCTTCCGCGCTACTGCAGTGCGTCAGGAATGCTAGCCACAGCTGAGGTTGATAGGTTTTCTGCTATGATCAGAAAGCGTAAAGCGTCCCCGATACAGCGGGTGCGCGGCAGCTCAAACAGCCTCCTGAAGACCGTGGCGGGGAGGTTAGACGTGGACAGTGCAATAATGCAGCACTGGACTCGCGTCCACCTAACTAAGGACACTGCTATCACGTACAATAGATATGCGGGATAGTAGTGTCTTTCTTTGTGTAAACAATTTTTTCTGTTACTAACATAGTTGATAAGTTATTTGTTACTAACACTATGGATTCCGGTCCGAAATAAATGATTTTTATTTTTATTTTATTTATTACTTTTATAATTTTGTGTAAATGCAATATTTTATAAATATACTTAAACTCTATTGAGTTAAGATATTATATCCAAGTATCCATGTTATTGATCGTGGCTGTATCCAGTGTTCCTTTCGTGCAACGTTACCAAAATGGTTTTACTATAAATTTCTCATGTACGCAAACTCAATCGATGCATAAACAAAATGTCAGTAAACGTTTAAATCAATTAACGTCAGTAGCAGCTTGAATTGGCTGATATTATCTTCGGCATCGCACAATGGGCTATTATTTGAGTGGCTCCATCTTGTGAGCCAACAGGCATATACGATCGGGCCGTTCGGACCCGAACTTGCATTGAAATGTTATTCCATTTGATTTAGATCGAAATCAATGTTTGCACAATGTATTGCACGGACTTGCACTTTGTCTGGTTTCTGGGGAATTAAGGCTGATGCATTGAACTTAATCCAGAGAAAATATAAATGCCAAAATAAAGGTGCCAATTATCTTTATGAAACAGGCACAAGTATTGCTGCTAAGAACGGAACTAAAAAGACAATTTGGTCTGGGTGGCAGACTTGATTCTGCGACCTGCCGCTACCCTGGCGACTGCTTTTCCAATAGAGACCCTCATTACGGACCTTTAACGGACGTAACAAGTAGCGTTATGTCACACAATTCGTATTGAAATTTGTACTGTCTGGGTGCTAGAAAACGCATGAAACATTTATGTTGCAGTGGACATTTTAGTTCTGCAAAGTTAGGCAAATTTTGGAGGATATTATGTGTCAAGCCAAACGTTTTTTAATTAATGTAAAGCATTCAACATCTGCCCACAGTCTTCCAGTTAGCAGAGGATTCAAGTTTCGCTGATATCTCGACATGGTTGAATTTATCTTATTTCTATCATGATTAGAAATATTTGCAGTTATTAGCCTTTTATCCACTGCTGGAAAAATACCTCAATCATTAAAATAAAGCCAGCGCTACCATCGGTTGGTGTTGGCTTAATCACTACGTTTGCCAAAAGCTGGTTGGTGATTAAAACCCAGGAGTTATTCAAAAAAATCTGGCCCCTACTTGAAACAAACCCGGTACTTTACAGGGCTGCCTTCATGAAAGATCATGGGAAAAATAAATAATAAATAAATATCCGGGACAATTCACACCAAGATCATCTTTCCCCAAACTAAGCAGAGCTTGTATTATGGGCGTCAGAGACTGACAAATATACTTAAATATTTCTAAATAAAGCATGTCTAAATGTTTGGTAACATAATTCTGTATATTTAGTGGATTGGAAGTTTAGTAATCTGCTGCAGTTTAAAAAAATCGCAAAGCACTGAGCTTTAAAATTAAAACAGTATATTATAAAAGTTGTTGACGAGTAGAGAGCATTTAGAGGTTGATATATTTTTTTAGGTACGTACTTAAGGCAAGAATATAACTTAGCCCAAAGCAAACGAAGCAGAGCTTGCATTGTGATAAGAGTTTTAACAGACTGCAGTATTACTTTTATATTTTAAAATTACTATTAACACACTTCAAGTAAAAAATACCCAGAGCCACTAATAATGGTGGTGACGATTGCTTTATTATTTTAAATAAAGAGCAAAACTACTAACGTATTTTTTTGTTTGTAGCCATTTTGATGACTTTTAACAAAAAAAATTGCTAGACTTTGCCAGACAAGTAAAATTTAGAACAGATTTTCCGATGGAGATTTTTGATTCAACCGCATACCTTGCAAAAAGCGTAGTCTATTGTCTCGATTTTCTACGAGTAGATCGGAATTTTTACCACCTTTTATGTAATCTGCGCTCAGATAACCATGGAGGGCCTCATACAGGCACGCATCGAATTTAGAGCATTGTTATGCAAATACCAAACGGTTCGGTTTGCCAGCGTCAGTGTACAAGACAAAGCGACATTGACAACGTACGTACGTCGGCGGTATCAGGTCGACATCCTATAGACCACTCCACTACCCCTCCTGTTCCCATCTACATCACTACCCAATGTTATCCGCAGGAGTGAATGCGACAGACAACACAATTGAGATAGCGGTTACAGATTACACGTCCAGTTAAGATGTCAGATTCGGAAACTTTGTTATAGAAGATAATCAGTCACTGGGAGGTTTTGAGCGGCAAATTTGTCTTTTCTGGGAAATCACAGAGAGGATTCTGAAAAAAGCAGTTTTTTTAATAAATTAATAACACAAAAAATACATTCGTACTTCTACAAGTACTCCCATATGTACAATGAGGGGGGAAGGCCCTATTGCTAGATAGTGATTTGTTACAGACAAATTAAATCTTAGGGGGGAGATTTTAGGAGACAAATAAAAAAGTAGTGAATGAGAGTGACGTGGTGGTGGTTGAAAAATCACATGTGTGGAGTGAAAATAAATATAAAAAATACATTATGGATCTTTTGAAACCAATAAAAAAATATCATACATTACAGTTTATGCAACATACTGGTATAATTACTACGGCAAGGATTACGCAGTATACAAGACACGAGCAAACAACAACAATAAGTAGACAGATTTCATGGGTCAAAAAAACATGCTTTACTATTCACCATAAGTTCATGTAGGTACTGTAGCAGCGTGGTTGAGTCATATTTTGGTCTGAAATGTTCAGTTTTGTTTCATAGTCTTACACAGGAATGTTATAAGGAAGCAATATTATGCAAATCCGAGCGTGGATGCCGCAAATATAAAAAGCCCTCGTTCACCTCGCACTTTGCATCTCAAGGCTATGCATCTAACTGATACCGCGATGCCCCTAGAGAAAAAATGAAAACGCCATTTGAAATTCTATGCGTTTTACAGGCACCTGCGTGTGCCCTAAAATAAAAAGATACGAGTATATACCGCTACTTGAAATTTACATTTTTACCGCTTTTATTAAAAAGAGGAAAAATTCATACCGAATAAATGAAAGAACTAAGCATGATTGTACGTACGTTGTACATTGTAGGTAGATAAGTGTTCCTCCAATGAATAGTAAATAAAATAATAAGCTCTGGTTTTATTTCTGATATTTGGATAATTATTTGACGACACGATTGGCGTAATGCGCTGTAGCACGGGTTCTCGGCTCGATTGCCGTAGTGTCCCGGGTTCGATTCCCGGTCAGGTCAATTAAGAAAACAATTTTTTCTAAATTGGCTTGGGCCTGGGTGTGCTGAGAGACGCCCCTGGCTTATTTCTGGTCTAGTACCTCGTAACACAAGGATGTTTATCCTCACTTCGAGACCATGACAAGTGGTATGTGTCTGGCGCATTTAGATTTAATTTCAGAATTAGAACTATTCTTGGCATGAAATTCACTTGAAATTTCAATAAAAAAAATTACATTAAATGTATTTTTTTTTTATTACACCATGTTACCTTCACACTAGGGTATCTCAGATTGGATTTTGAGCTATATTTGATTAGCGTAGGTGCTTAGTACACGTATATTTTTTAATTTAACTCCGTTTAAAGTTTGCTCTTGTAAAAAGACGCAACCTTTTTACTAATCAAAAAAACTCAAATTACCCAGTGCCACTAATGGTGGTTGTAACATTTGCATTCTATTGCTTCCTTAATATGCCAAGTGGCAGCGATTGAAAAGCCAAAATTGCTTTTTTCAGTGCGAAGAGTCAATGAAGACCGCGGTAGAGATAGTGCCTGATATGTTTGTCTAGTCAAATGCGATGGTAATGTGGTAGGAAGATGCTCTGTGTCGGCCCCTTTGAATTTGTGCCGACTTCTTTCATTTGTTCCATTTTGGTATTATGTGAAATAAAAGTATTTTCTGGTCATTTGAAGCAAAGCCATGAATAAGTAGCAGTAGTGCTACTTATTCATGGCTTTGTTCATTATAGATGTTATTCGTGTGAACATTTTTTTTATTATTTGTTAAAATCAATTTTGTATTACAGATATAAATAGTTATTTTAGTGATAATCCCATCAATATTACGGATACGCAGCTGAGAAAACTAGATCAAAATGTAAGAAAAGCGATTCTTCATTTATAATACCTATTAATTGGTTAAGCAATTCTTAATTTATAATATGATATATTATTTCTAATTTACAAACCTCTTTATGCTTTGATTTTTATTTTGTGATCATAGGTTTTTGTAAATTAGCATTTAGTTACAATGCTATTTTTCATCCAAAAATTGTAAATACTAAATAAAAATATTATTCGTCAAGAATTTCAATCCTACAGTTTAGAAGCTAGAATTTATGAATAAAGCAAGAACTCCAAACAAATCCAGCCTCTATGTTATTGTCGTGATTGACCTCTTAAAATACCACACTTTATTTGAAAGTATCAAAGAGTCCCAGCAGACTATTGCAAGGTGCTCGAAGCCCATTAGAAAGATTGTCCCCAGCTTCAAATAATAAGAATTCCCCTAAGAAAACGTGTCGTTCCTCGCGCAAAATTAACAATGGTCACAAATGTGTCATATAAGGCAGGTGCTCTTTTCACGGCACCAGACGGCACGTGGGGTAGACGTCGCTATTCGCTTCCAGGTTTATTTATTCGGACCTGCCCGCTTCGGATGACCACTGTCCACTCACAACCTGTCACTGTATTTTCGTGACCCTTTATTTTCACTTGACAAGAATATTCCTGGCTGCGACCTCCCGATATTACATTCCGATACGACTTTTTATTCCTGATACATTTTTCCAATTGTCTCCGCAGGACTCGCAGTGCGAACTAACGGAATAGAATTTTCAAACAGTTTTGATTGATAAAGGTAGACAGGTTTTCGCTTTCTTTGTTTGCGAAATTAGATTCGGGAGGTAGCGTGAAACTTCAGAGTTCCACTTGATTAATGGTGATTCGAGGGGGATCTGAGAAAAAGAAACGATTTCAGGTCGCTCGATTTTATATAGAGCACGAATGACTAAATCGTTTTTCGGAAGCTTAGCTACTTTTTATCTGGGAATAAGTGTATTTGGATTTAGATGCATGAACGCGATATTATCCCATTCACCGAAACAACGTTCGTGCTGCGTTAATATTTGATGGGTTCCCGACTTTTCCCGAATTTAACGCGCCGATTAAACAACGCCGAGCGAAGGATTTTATGTGAATATTTAAAATGTTATATTGGTTGTAGTTCTGCAGAGAAACAGCTCCATTGTTTATAAAACATCTTATAAAGTAAATTTATAGAGGTTTACATCGTAACAATAATCAAATCTAAGGATAGGTACCCTAAAATGTTTAGTTTAGGTGTCTCAGCATTAAGATAATAAAGTAATAATATTATCTGTATGATATACGAATATATTAAGTAGTGTGGTAGTAATATAATAACGGAACAGCTCGGCAGCAAATTGGGACACATTGTTGCATCCCACAGGTTGGAGGACCATTAAAATAGGAGGATTACTTTTATGGCCCAGTTGGTTCGCTTGAGATAATATCGGTAAATTTTATGGTTTGTAATAAAGGGAATTCGATTTTAGTCCAGTCATCTGTATGCGATTATGAAATCCCCGATTTTAGATACAGGTACATAATATCGTACGTTTTATCTGTCATAACGGCCGCAATGTTCTTCTGGGAGGGATTATGACAATGTGTGCGAAAACAATGGCGACATTTGGAATGACATTTGAAAAAGCAGCGCGCAGATTTGAAGATTTAATTTAGAACTCATAAAAGATTCTACTAAGAATAAGGACTTCCCAAAGTTTACATTCACACAATCAGAAAGTGGGTTAATGAGATTCCCTCAAGAAAAACATCTCGTTAAACCATACATTATTCAGGCTTTCGCGAAGTTATTCCGCGTTCACGCGTTCATTAGGCACGCGAATAGGAAACTTGTGATTCCGACACACCTACTTATCACCCTCGGAACTATTCGCAAGTATTCGGGGACCCAGCGCTGGTGCTAGCTTGTTATTTGAATTTATCACTCAACTTTTATCCTCTAAATTCATCGTAACAGGTAATATTTCACAGGTTATTAATTACGTTACGCCGGCATCTTCACGGTGTAACTCTTATTACATTATGTCAGTTGCAAATTGAAAAATTCCCGAGGCGTGTGTCCCGTCTCTCGAAGTATTTTGGCAAAATTATTTTCATTCATTAAGAAGAGGAGTTGAGGGTGCTTGCGAGATGCAAGGTACCATTCACTTGGGGTAACGAGGTGACTTTCTGTTATTAGTTATGTCGGCAAATTGTTTTTCTCGTGCTTTTGTGCTCATTCCAACACATTGTTATTGATTTGCGACCTTACAGTTTATTGTTTCTGTTGTAAAACACGAGAAGATCTGACAAAACATATTTTCTTGTTTTACCTCCGCCTTTGTGTTCTGTTAAGTTAAGCAATACAATTGTATTATTTAAAAAGTCCTGAAAGTGAATTTGTAAGGCATGTTTTGTTTTCCAATGACTTAGTACTCTATTTTTTATTAAATACTAAGCAATTAAGTAACTATACATTTATTCTACACAAAGATAGAAACTAGAAAAATTCGACCTGATCCTAGGGACTCAAGCGCCCCTAGCTTTGAGTCCCCATGATCAGGTCGATTTTTTTTAGTTCCTATCTTTGTGAAGAAAATAGTACTTTGTTAAATGCTAAAAACAAAAATTCACTAATACATTTATTATTCTTAAACCGTTGAATGAGATCTGCCAAAAATAAAAAAAGAATCAGAAAAAATACAAAACATCTTCTAAACCTCTAATTATAAAGTTAACAAAGACGAGATTATGGTAAAAATCTCAAAATCTCCCTTCCTTTTTTACATCAGACGGAAGCGACAAAACCCTGTGACGTGGATATTTTTCACGCAGATAAATAAGCCCTTAGGGCACGAAGGGCACTGACGTCCATTTGACATGTTGTAACTGAATGCCGTCCCAGATCGCAACCATGTCTCCAAGTACCAATCCATTAATTAAAACTTATTTTGTACAAACACGACCACTGAAGGGTTGCTCTCGCTTAGAACCGTTTTCATTTGACATCTCAATAAGAAGAAATAACCTTCGATAAAAAAAACCGAAGTAAATTTTTGGACAAAGATAGGAACTAGAAAAAATCGACCTGATCCTAGGGACGCAAGCGGGATTCGAACCCGCGACCTTCCACAATCCGGGAGGCTATTCTACCAACTGAGGTACCGAGACCGTTAACAGACCCGGCGAATTGTGGAAGATCGCAGGTTCGTATCCTGCTTGAGTTTCTGCTAAAAATAAAAATTCACACACACTTTTTGGATGTGAGTTAAGAAAATTCTAATTAATCCTGCAGCCTTTTATCTTGCTTGGAATAGGTAACTCAAACAGGTTTATATGTTTAAACCAATTCGCGAATGAATCATTATACCGTTGTCTTGGAGTCTACATCAGATTTTAACCCGATTTAGAAAAAAGAGTTTTGAAGGCAGGGTGTTGAATGTTTCTTTTTAATAATTTCTAAGTAAGTTTTAAAAAAATGAGCTGACTAATGAAATGAATCCTAAGAAATTATGTGAAGACGGAACCAGCCGAAAATATAGGCTTAATCCTTGCAAGGCTAAGTTACGAACGTATAAGGAGCACAATTAGACAACAGATTATCTTGATTAAGTAGGATTGATTAATGGGAGATAAACTTGATTTATTCCTAAGGTGTTTTATGGCGGAAGGGAGAAGAGTCTAAATATATGGATATGTCTGCAAGAAATGTTTTGGCTTAATACGTAGCAAAGTTAATGTCTATTCAGATATTAATTTCGTTGGTAAACTACTACCATGCTACAGTGCTTATAATTAGCTATTTATATGAGTTAAAAAGGCTATCTTAAAAATTGCTTTGAAACTGACTAATTAAATTAGTTTCTGTTTTTACAAACACACATTCGGTTATCGTTACATTTTTAGTCTTTAAATTAAGTTCGTTTGTAATGTCTTGTTTTTGATTCAATATACATATTTCTACAACCGTTGAAGTTGAAGAAGGTTTTTTTTTAAGTATTATTACACTTAGAAGGTGAAACTAGACAGCTATGTTTAAGTAGTCAACATAAAATAGTGTTAGACGTTTCAAACATTTCAATTTTCAAAAGATAAAACAAGTTAAAGTCCCCTAAACCGCCACAACGGAACATTTTACAACATCGCCCACAAATATGTAGGTAATATGAATGAAAATCGCTCCACATAACGTTCGGAAAATGCAGCGGTCTTCAATTTCGACGTCCAATACAATCCACAGCAAAGCGTCCGCAAAGATGGAAAATCTCACAAAAGAATAGCGTTTAGCACGAGCTGTACGAGACAAAGACTGATTTAGATCTCTCGCAGCCCTCTGCCAGGCCACTATTTACTTTTCACAAGGAACCGAGCACTTCGTCAGAGCCCGAAACTGATTCTACAAAGCGAAAAATCTGCTTTACAACGACCTGGCTTGCCCAAACAGGTTGGTGCTGCGTAATCTGTGTTAAGTGAACGTGGAAAACGAAATCGAGCCTGTAGTTCAATTATTTCTTACCTAATCGTCTGTAGATATCGCGGACGAGTACAAGAAAAAAAGTAAGGACTCCTTGTTGCCTTCATTTCAATTGACGCCATGGGAAAGAAGCCAATAGTATCGTTATTCCGTACAACCTTTATACAGTTGAAAGCTGGCCGGGCCGCCATTTTGGGATCTATTATTTGCCCATGACAATCGCGTGACACACACACGCATAAATATCTGAACGTGTCCAAGTTCTTTACTCTCTAGTGTCGCAACGGGGAGTCCTTACTTTTTTGCCCGTCCATGGTAATTGAAAATCTGAAGGTTCCCCTTAGCATTTGCCCAAGAACGGCCGAAGAAGACTAAATAGATCGCATCAGTACAGTGCCTGTTTCATATAGCGGGTGTTTATCAACGACTTACAAGAACGATATAGCATATAGTAAGTAATGTAGCAACTACGTAAGTGTTTTTTTTTTCAATCGACTTTTTTAACGTTTTTACACAAAAAATACTGACTATTCTACTGATTTCATTTTCACTTAGTTCTACTGAGTATGCCTTATCATTTTTGTAAGTCTTTATAATCACCCGGTAGACATTTACGCTGGGTTCACCAAAGATAAAAATGCAAGTAACCGTTGAGGCCCACGAATGTGGACAAACCTAATCGTCGTTACAATTAAAACGTCCAGAACCAGGTTAACCTATTAACTCGCAAAGCAAAAGGTAGAAGGCAGAGGTGACACGTCCTAGCGCCTTAGGCCGTAATCGCGAAGCGTTCGTACGTACGTGCCGACGTCATTCGAAGATAATTCCTTCATATAATTTCCCATGCTTAACTCGGCGTAATGAAGTTTATTCCTCGCTACTTCATTGTGAGTCGTTTGCAGGGAAGCGGCGGGAATGTAATCAGTTGTGAACTAATACTCTGCCGTTTGCGAAGCCCCCCTCGCGTATGGAAATGCCTCGTTGGAGACGCCGTTAGTTCTTTTGATTGCTGGCTCTTCTCCTTGTCGAATTAAAACCGAGATCGAGCCCGGGTGATTCCGAGAAAATTAAAGGAGCGTCCCATTTCCAGCGATGGTTGCGATGGTTAATATTAGTATGATTGTGAGTATACTTAAAGTTTACTGTCTCCTTTCGGGTCCAAGGTTTGTTTTTAATTAGGTGAAGTACTATAGCACCTTGTTTACATCTGCGTAATGAATTTCGTCCTGTTCTTAATAGAAAACTTGTGACGCGTAAGGAATGCAAAACATGTGGCAAGGGCGGACCGTAGTAAGATATTCCGTACGTTCATGCTCACGCAATATGGAATACGTGCCACTTTAAACTTTAAACTATGGGGATAGAGTCTTATATTGAAACGTCTTGGAATAGTGAAATTAAAGCATTTTAAGAAACGTTTAAGTTGCAGAAGAAAACTTTGATTTTGACGGTGCAGTGGATGCTGTAAGGATTGTGATATAATAAGTTACTAAAATAATCAAGTTAGAATTTGGTGTAGGTTGCTGAGATTCTTGTGCCAAAATACTGCCCTATTTTGAGTAAAGAAAAAACCAGTTCAGTTGAGATGAAAGAATAACAAAAATGACAACATTGTCGTGCAAGAATTAGTAGTCACTTTACTCGTATAAACATAATATATTACATAAACTTTTAATATTTCGGTAAACAGTATTTTGAATCAAGTCAATCCGCCTGAATTTTATACGTGAAGAAGACTGTGTCTGTTGTCAAATTATAGGCAACAGGCACAGTCATGAATATAAGCCTAAATAACCCATTCGATGCCGAATAAAGAAGATAACAGGAAATCGATGTGTGGCAATCAACCAATTACCCTGTGCATACTCCTGCAAGAGTAACAGATAACGTGTTAAAAAACAGATTATATTGTAGTCTTGAAACTAACAGCATTTGCCGTTTTTGGTTTAGTTTTGAAAGCTTTTAACTCACAATCTTCACCGCTTTCGATAGTCAATAGGATAATGCAGACGCTACAAATTTTTGCCCCCATATCACTTACTTACTTCGGTTCGTCAAAAGTTACGACGTTGTTTTAATATAAAATAATTGTATGACAAACCGAGGTCATTTTTAGATATAATGCCTCATCTTCAAACTTCTATTGATTATCTCTAACCATTCCACAGGTCTTTTCCAGTAAGACCACCCAACTTATTAATGTTTCCGTATTTTAATCTGCGGTAAATATAAAAAGATTCCGTTAAGTTCCCGTTAAACACCTTAAAGTGGCCGGTTACCCGTTAGAGTTATTATCTTGTTTTAGCTGAAGAGCTGAAGACTCTTGGAATAAACTGTGTTTAATTGCTGGTTACGTACGAGGTAGTCTATGGCGCGGTACTGAATGCGAACCCCATCCACATAATTATCTGGTGCGATGTTATTTCGCATGAAATGTGGGGACTTCTGGGGACCTACCAGTTGTTTGCTACGAGTGCCTACGTATGATTTAGTGGCGGTAACCTAAATTTGGTACCCGAAAAGCTTACTTAATGAATGAATTATAAAATCTCATGTCAACTTGTATGATTAATTGGAGAATATTCAAACAATTGACATAAAATATTTGCTCTGACTAGGTGTAACATAATATTGTAACTATTTTTGTCTATTGGGTGCTAAAATGATATCGTTTAGGTCCTGTCAGCCTGTTAACCGCTGACGCCTTTATTTTGGCCCCAGATGCAAATTAAATCGCACTCAAGTTTCGCTGACTCGACCACTGCGATGCAAGTGTTACTTTTCTTACCAGACTTATTAAGTCAGTCTCTGTAAACTATATCATAGAATAATAAATCAAATCTTAACTCCGTGGATTATAATAAAAGTTGAAGGTTTTAAAACGACATCCCTTAAGAGCTCTCAGTTGCAAGCCACAAACGCTGGCATGCTGGAAATATGCAATATAGAATAGAATAGAAATAGAAAATAGCTGCACTGTGTTGCTCTTTTATACATTTTGATGTTTTTATGCATTTACCGTAAGTGCGATATGGCTAACTTTAATTTACATTTTAGTGTCTACTTGTTTTAATTTAAGTTATCTATAGATACTTATATTAAAAAGAGAATATCGTTTGTTCGTTTTTATTGAATAGGCTCCGATACGAATGGAGCGATCTTAGAGTAATTACATATAGAAACCAAGTTCGCGCGCTTATTTTGTAGCACCTTAATTGGTGCCATAAATGGCTCCAAACGGACTGCTTCGCTGTGTTCATTACATCTGCGCAATGTTCAATGTCAAAGCGCGCCGCACATAGGCAAGTAATAGTTACGCATGTGTGGATCGGATTAATGCTTCATTTTTGACGGGGCGGTTGTATGAAGACTATAGTTCTATACGTTATTATTCTAAGGGAGCGATTTTAATAATTCTTTCACCAATATAAAGCTACATTATCAGAAAGCGACATAGGCTATATATTTCTATAATTTAGGCTATATTTTGAAGGGAAAAACAGTCAGGAAAGTCGCTGACGGAAAGCTCATAAAATATGACATTATGATATTTAAGTCATTGAAAAGGAAAGACAGAAACTAACTTTCCTAATTTCCTAATCGATATATCGATTCACTACCCACAAAAAAAATTTATAGATTTATGGAATGATTTATCGGATAAAGCGAATTCAAAGACTAAATATTGAATCGTGCAACGTTTACAGATCCGTATAGAATTTTATGCTTACGTTCTTTAAAACGGTTTAAAACGCAAACAAAATGGCGCTGGTTGAGGTACGTAACCCGTTACATCTTTTTGTTAGATCGCGCCCCAACTTCAGTAATATCAGCACAAACACCACAAAAGACACCGAAAGGGCACATAACACAACAATAAAGTTGGCCGGATCCGCTGGCCATTGCAAAAAGCGCATCGTTCGCGGTATCCTGAACACAATACTAACTCAAATTGTTCGTGAAAACGTTATGCACTCGGCGGTTTCAATTTCCCCGCGAACTAGCCATCGCAGATGTTCGGACGACACTCATAAATATGATTTGAAAATCGTTTTATGTATAACTCATAAACTTTTATCTTCGTTGCCAAAGAAGGTTCTCGTTCTAAGCGGTTCCAGTTAGTTTCCTGCACAATAGCTGCAGACGTTTTAATATCGGGCCGTCTGGTAGCACGGTGTGTATCTCCTAGTGTAAATTTCGCAGAGCAGAACTGCCGTCCGGCACGCTACCTCTGCCTGGTCAAATAATACCACCTAATGGCTAACTATTGCCTAATGTATTTTGGCGAAATGGAATAATGCAAGAGCGTCCCCAACCTTAGCGGGGCTTGCAATTTAGATAATACTTTGCAGTCGAGACACTCTGAATTGCTGGCTGTATTCTATTTAGAGTTTATGAAAATACCTTATGATTTTGTGGATAGAGCATTGTTTAAGGCGATAGTTAGATTTGAAGCTCTCACTGTTAACGGGGTAAATTCTAATTGTTATTATTTCAAAAGCATATTTCGATGTTTAATTTCAAGGAAAAGTGATAAAATTTATTTATTCAAATCGATATTTGTAGTAATCTGTTAACCTTTATCATATTTTGTTATATGAAGTAGACAAATTTTTAACTTTCGTTACAATTTGTTAAATAAACTACAATTTCATGCAACATTCTCTAACTTTATGTAACAACTGTGTGAAAGCACCATAATGTTAGCTGTCATTTGGAAGATTTAATTCAAAATCTATTACATTTTTCTATTTTCGGAACATAGCTCGGGTTTGTGATCATCAACCCGCATTTGGCAAGCGTGGTGATTAAGCCAATACCTATCCATTTTAACGTTGGAGGCCTTTGCCCAGCAGGGGGACAGTTAGGCTAATTACTTTACTTACTATTACAATGACTCAAAATTCACTTCTTATCTTGTTCTGTAATTGTCTGTTAATCAATTACAGCGCTAATGTCTTTAACATTAACATAGATAAACATAATAGAATTCCATGAAATGAATTATTTGATTCCGAAAAATATTGAGCGTAGTCTTTTACACCAATAAATGAAACTTACTATAAAAGTGGCAAACAATACCGTGACAACAATGATTTCATATTAATTTCTAAGGTGATTTTCAAAAATAGCGTCATGATCATGCTACGGTATTTCGAAATGAACTTACTATTTTAAAACTGTATAATTGTGTTAAACGAATATCCTTCGCAATCAATGCCATTATGGCAAATAGCATTAACGCCGATGCAATATTAATGTAATCCCATACTTAATTAATTTCAAATGTTAAAAATAACAAATACAATTGAGTATAGCGAGTGCGTTTGTAATAATTACGATCCATTAATCTACGGCCGGAGCTTTCCGTTACACGCCACAAATTAATTACGTCATATGCGTACGTTGCCATGTTGGTATATTTTCGCATGATGTATCGTTTCCTGAACAGTATCAAATTAAATAGTAAAATGTTAAATACAGTTTCGAATAAACAATGGTTGTTTGAAATAGATAACCAGAATCCATTTGGAATCTGCTATTTTTGTGACAATTTTATGGATTTGATGAACATATTGTCATTCTCATTTTTATTTTTCGTGAAATCGAAATTCTGCAAAGCAGATTTTTTTTTTTACTTTTTTTCCAATATCACCTTAGCAATAGTGCTTTTCCAGCATTTTGATTTTGCCAATGTCGAGTATTTTCGTTAACCATGTGTGTATTCATTCCAGTGTTTGCTTTATCCCCCCGAATCAAATGTTTAAAAAGACAGAGAAGCAGTTGGCCGGTGGTGAAGATTACGCAATTTGAATGCTCTGTATTGACTGAGATCATTACCAAACACCATCTAAAATTCTAAATTTCTACAGTCTCAATGAGCTTCTCACTGGAAATTTTGCATGCTAGAATTAAGCAGAATAGTGAACTATAAACATATTATGTATGTTATGAATGTAAGACCTTATGTACACCTATTCTTAGCAAATAAACGATTTGTATTTGTAAAAAATACCCCCAATGAAGGACAGCTTAGAGACGTCACAAATTAGAAACATTTAATATATTTACATGCGAATTTTGTTATCTATGTTTAGGATATTATAAGTTTCGACGTATTTACGTATATATTTTAAATAGGGATCAGAGTTTAGAAGGAAGTTTAGGTTGAGGGGATGGGGAATTTCAGGAGTAAGAATATCATTAAGAAAGTTGGGGTATCTTTGGAAATTAAAGAATATGTGATTGGCGTCGGAGTTCTAACGGGCGGTCTACTGCTTCCACCTGTAGCGCGTTCTTATGAGAGAATTTCATGGCACCCAGGACAATCCTGAGTGCTTTCATTTGAACTCTTTCTAATTGACGCATACTTACCTTGTCAATATAAATTTAATTTGCAACATGCTTGAAAGTACTTCTAAATTATTGAAATTACAGGTGGATAACGCATATCATTGTGTTTTGTTTGGCACTCTTAAATGTTATATAATATCTAAAAATTTGTTAAAATATTTTTTTGTTTCCGGGCACTTTTCTAAAAATATGCTGTTGTAGAATGAGCAAACATAATAAGCATAAACTATGGTTTAAATTAGACGCCTCAATTTGTACTATGTAATATTGTCGCCCGGATTCAAATATTCAACTTAACTTTTGCTGCTTCATCAGCCAAATCTACAAGACTGCAATTTCACCGCATTTTTATTTACAGTTTAGAATTCGGGCTTATGTCTTGCATACCCACAATCACAGATCCACTTGCGGAAATATTTCACCACATTTCCCGAAATATAGTGGGTCCAGTAATGCAAATATTAAAACAATCCACTGATGGGACATATTTTCATTTAATTAAAATTTCCCCTCACGTTGGGAGCGTTTGTTTTGCGGCCACAAAAGTTGTGATAACTCTCAATGAAATAATTTATCAATGCTCAAATGTAATATTGTTATTTATTTTAATAGTCTTAAAATTAAAGTGTTGCGGTCTTAAATTTTGTTACAATTTCAAATTGGGTGATTTCGGAACTGTTGATATTTTATTGTATTGTTTCTTTATTCAACTTGGCGTTAAGGGACCGAATCACGACGTAATTATTATTCACAGTACATTTTTGCTCTACATAATTATTTTAAAATATTCATGGCCCAGTTGTGAAAGTCATCGAAAAAAAATATTGAAGGTTTTTTATCATTTTCTAACACCATTGTGCAAAATCCTGTCACTAATGTAGCTCAGCTTACTTTTGGTGAAAGATAATTTTCAAGGTGAGCTGTCACAGATGTTTATTTTATGTTAAACTGACCTTACTATAACATCCATAAAACAAGCTCCACGTGTTTAGGAATGGGCAAAATGTGAAGAAGTCCTACAAAAATATTTTAGTACAGCCGTTCAACATGGTAGAGTTTATCGTCGATATCTTAAACCAGAATGTACTATATAGGTCGAAACAATGCGTCATATTTTTGGCAAAACACTGCCTATCATACATTTTGATATATATGACATCGTACACGTTTGCAAATAGTGGAATGCATAATCGATAGGCCGGAATATGGACGGGCTTATGTAATTATTAACTAAGTACACATTGGCCTCTACACATTGGCTATCGTGGTATCCTTGTACTCATTCGGTAAACAAGGCTAGTTGCAGACTGTAAACAAATAATATACGATGAATTATTGGCTTGTTGCACTAATGTTGGCGGCATACCATTTGGTTCGTTTTCGCATAAAACATTGGAAAGGATTGCATATAAACCTAAAAACAGGTAAAGAGCTTGTGTGATTTGAAATGACATGCCCTACTACCGTTTTGGTTGATTAAGATGTGCCGAGTGTACTTCTGCAGACAACCGACGTTTAGCTCCTAGGTTTGAGTCAAACCGGCTACCAAACGACCAATTGCTGTAGCATGTTTTTATGTATGGCGGCCATATTCAAAATGTTATTAATACGTGAATGCAGTAGAGTGGCGCTTCATTTCAGCTTTAAAAAGCTCTGCTTATTTGTTAAACAATATGTTTTAGGCATGACACTTAGCCAATAAGAAGATTTTGCAATTGGAACTTAGTTTTTTTAAAAGCACAAAATTCGCTTCGATTGAGCCAATGCTGTAATACTGTCGAAGTGAAGTAAAGTAAAGTATAATCATTTATTTGCAATGAATACAAAAGCATCAATTTAATGTCATTTTAAAAAAAAAACCTTATAGTGTGTAAGGGGCACAACTTGTTGCTTTAAAATGTAGTATATATATTTGTGACAGTTAAATAAGATTGCTTTTACGTTTAAATATGACTTTTAATATTTTGTTGAGAATACTGTGAAATGTGTTTCATACAGTGGTTATCTTTGCTGTATTTGTATAGTACCCTGTGTTTGATACCACAGTGGTAGAGCTTGTCTAATTTGAAATGACGCGCCCCTCCACCGCATTTACGTATACATAAAGTAAAGAAGTAGTGGCGCATATTAGTTTCCTACTGCTAGGCAAAGGCGTCCATCATTGAAATCAAGTCATCGCTGTGGATGGTAGTGGCTTCATACAAACATTTTGAATACGGAGGCAAGTGTGGCGCGTCATTTCTGGTTAGACAAGCTCTAGTTGCCTGAATCACACATGTAAAATCGGAATTTGCCGACCCTATTAAAACCTTTTCACACTCCTTTTAAAGAACTCCATGCTTTAACTTCATTAAGAGAACAGACATTCAGATCCCGTAAAGCACATTGACAAGAAGCAAGAAGTCATGAGGAATGAATCGTAGAACTAAACATTAAACAACTACACTAGGCAATCGAAACGCAATGAAAAACCACAACACTAAATTACAAATGATAACATTTAGTAGATTTAAATAATGAACAGATTAATTCTTCTTTGATCCCATCCAGACCAATATCCCACCATCATGGTTTTAGTTGGAAAATCACATTATTTCAATGAACCGGACAACCAGTAGGCGGTGGGAAATAAAATAATCGAATTTACGTCTACCCGCATTTAGTTGTTCGTAATTATTTATTTATCAACAAATCACGGGCTAACGACATCAATTAATTTAAATGTAAACTTTTTATTCAATTTAATTAGGTAGACCTATCCCAGGACCAGAAATAGATTTCTATTATTTCTTCGCAATTGAGTGACGTTGCCCCTTTAACATCGTCACTCAGATATTAATTACGAGCTACCCAGACAGACTTCGTTCGGTCAAATGTTTGACAGCTGTTGTCCATTTTGCCCACTTTTCTCCGAATTGATTTACATTTACTATTATTTTTTACTAAATGTTTTGTTCAATCATAATAAAATATAACTCATATGACTCCTGAATAATTTAGCTTTCTGTCAGTGAAGAAATTTTCACGATCGGATCAGTAGTTTTGGAGCCTTTTCAGTACAAACAAACAAACAAAAAAACATCTTTCTTCCTCATAATATTATTATAGATAAAAAAACGACTTTTAAAATTCCTATAAGTTAATATAGAAAATATTATGATTTATCATGCATTCAAATTTAATTAGGCAATCCTTGATCAAATAATATTGCCCTGCCATTAACCTTAACCGATGTGTGCTAATAATCATAAACAATAACGCACACTCAATTCTAATAAGGATTATTTACAACAGAGCGCAAACCTGCTTAACAGATAGCAGGCTGCTCATTATAATATGTCACTTCGTCTCGAGCAAACACAACATACGCTTATCAAACACCAGGAAGCAATACGCTGGCGTGATATTGCTCTAAAACCCGCAAGTCGGAGCTAACACAAATTCAAGTCGCGAATACTATACTAGTAGACTAGGCTAGTGGGTTGGCAATAAATAAACAGGGTCTGTGTTGCAACCGATAAGCCCAACACAGCGGCGGGTTGCCCCTCCAAGCCATCTTGGCAACCCACGATAGATGCCTAGGATGTCATGACACAAAATTTCGGCCAATTGTCTTTTTGGTATAGTTTGCAAGTCTGTTAGCGAGATGTTTTCATGTTGTAATACGAATTTCAACGTTGGGTGAGACATATTCATTTTGAATAGATGTGATTTTGTTGCAGGTTTAACTATACTGTGACCATACCGTAGTATTTAACTTTAAAACTACCCACATTGTACTTTGTTTTTTATAGTGTGTGTTAGATTATTGTAAACTTAAAATTGTAAAACTATGGTGAGAATAAACTTTTTTTTTTTTTCTATTCTGAAACGTTTTTTTAAGAGTATGCAAGTAATTTTTTGAAATATTATATTTGCCATTTTTCATGCTTATCGGAAAAAAAAACTCCTAAAACTTAGCGTAAACTGTGTATAATTAAAAATGTTTGCTTTATTGCCATAGTTACTACATTTTGTATTTTGAAATCTGTGCTTACAGCGCTCATTATTCTACAAGCAGAATAATGGGAAACCTGTTCCCACGATATAAATCATATCGCGTATAAGTATGTGCGGCATAAATCCGCAGCTAAATTAAGTAATCCAATAATTAATCTAAATGGACCGTACAGCCGAATGGTTCAAAACAATCAGCTCTGCCGCAAAATACGCGCATTAAATGAAGTGAATGGCTGCCTCGGGGGATCCCTGATAAATTAAATTGATTAGAATCCCGCTCGATGTTCGCCGATGTAGCCCCGCAAAAATAAAGCTGGATGAAAAATAACGCGTCCACTAGCTCGGTCTGTACAGACCACTTAGGCGAATAATTTCTCTTGTATTTCGGCCTTCTCGACCCGGACTTTACGAGTAATAACGTAATATGTACATATTTTATCCTCTTTTGCCGTAATATGTAATCGCCTGTTGGTATTGGGCTGGGGTATAGAAATAAGTTTTCGGGTTTTTTCATTATGTTCATCTCGTGAATTATAGGTACTCTTATGTTGGGTATTGATATATTTTAAAGCACACATTTGGTACTAATTAAAAAATACTAACTAGAACCGTTTCAACAGGTTTGTATATAATGTGTTTATTGAACATCATATTCTGAAAGTCTGTATCCTTTGTAAACTTAAACAGCGAGGTGATAACGTCATGATACTTATTATCGTGCCATTTCTAACAGCAATTTATTAGGCACTGCACGTTCAATGAAATCATTATACGGAAATATTTACTATAACCAAAATAGATCTCACTCTTGAAGCATACATAAAAGGTAGCCAAAAGACCGCAAAGTGGACACCCGAAGAGCTCAATATACGGAAGTCAGCCTTCGGGAACTCCAGCTAGCTCGATACGGCGATTAAAATTTAAGCCCGAATTTAGACCACCTAATCTCGACGTTGCGTCGCCCGATTGCATGTTGCAACCTGACGCAAATAAAAATAAAAAAGAACATTCTGCTTAGAACCTAAGAGAGCGGACTGCATCAAATGAACCGTGAAATTTGCCGTCTTATCTTGGCAGATTCAGAATGTACGTATTTAAGGTTTTTAGCCAATTATTGAACTAAGTTCATGTTGCAACTGTCAGAGTTTTGATTCGTTACGGAAGTGAGAACATCGAAAGTAGAGCAAAAACATTGCTTAGTATATAGGTAACTTGGTGAAATTTTTCACATGATGAATTTTGTTTTACAGTTGTCAGTTAATCAATACTGTTGTGTTATTCGCTGTGTTTATAGCGGTTAAATAATGATTTATTTTAGTTAACATTGATAAAAAATAAGCATGCGGACTGTTCAATGGTAAATTACCGCAGACACATTTAGTATGTGTGAAAAATTTCACCAAGTTCGACAAAAACACTCTCGACGGTGCGACTGAAGGTGTGACCGATTCTCACCGGTATCGCCTGTAAACTCACTGTGTCTATGTGCGTGATCAAAATAGCGGTTTGTTCCAAGCAAACTATCTGGGGTGACGCGTCGCATGCAAAATTTGTGTTAAAAGTTGTTTGTAGGAACATTTATCAGTCTCTGACACCCATAGTACAGCTCTGATTAGTTTGGGGTCAGGATGCTCTTGGCATCCTACATATTTATTTATTAATAGACAGATCATCAAAGTCTGAATTCTTTGTATGCATTTTATTGACCTTGTTTGAAAATGTTTTCCTGTTTTCAATCCATAAAATGTGCCTAAACAACCTGATGAGTTGCAATTATCGAAAAAGCATCCATTGCTGCCAGCGACGGTTTGTCCGCGCGAGACCCGTCATTTATTACCGTCAAGATTAAATAAGAAAGTCGATAATCGAACGAATAAGGGCGGAATTACGTCGGCATTTGTCCCAGCAACTAATAAAGGAGACAATATTGCACTCGATACGTATAAATGCGAGTAACATTTGGGGCGAGATATTAATTCCGCCAGTAATTGCTATCGGTTTCCACCCGAGCCTGCAGCCATGAGCCATGAATACGGGAGTTACCGCTATTTGTTCCTGACATTGCGGTTTAGGGCTTTACCTCGTATATTTATTTTCTTCGAGTTTTGTCCAAACACAATAGCCGAGTGGATTATCGGGCTCATTCCGATAGTTCGGGCCTAACGCCGTGGAAAACAATGGGCTTATTTCAAATAGCACTTTGTGTTACATGCAATTAACAGCAGAAATAAAGAGCCTATTTATAAACTAAGCCCGCGGAAAACGTTCCGCAATATTTCATGCTTTTGTTCCGTTAAGCCCTTGTTTCATTTTCTATTGACATTCATTATAACGATAGTTCAAGGAAGTAATTAACTTTTGCAGGTGCTTGTTTTTCGGCAAATAAGCAATATTTCCAATGAGCAACTCCCGATAAATATAAAAATAGGCTGAAATTAATTGCTGAATGCTTCTATTAAGATTTTGACACTAGAAGAAAACCTCTCTTCGAAAAAAAACGTTGAGGCACGATGTTGAGACATGTCATACAAAGGAATGATTACTGACAATATTGGAAAGAAATATCGAAACTTCAAGAGGAACACTCACTTTCTACAAAACTTTTTTAAAAAAGCGCACATTTACGTTTCGCCGTTTCATTCTGTATTACCACATCTAATCAGTGGCATAATGCGTACTTCAACTTCGTTTTCTCAATAATACATTGTTATCTATTGTGAACAACAGTTAATTAGCTGTCTAACAATCAATCAATAGCAACACTGTACAGTACGTCTACCACGAGTTGCCACTTTAAATTTATGTTCGCGTAACAAAATTGTATTGGGATTTGTCATGACATGACATGACAATGTCGAATCCCAGTATATTTTTTTTACACGAACGATAACGTAAATTTGAAGTGGTGACTCGTGGTAGACGTACTAGTTTCCGGGACTTTCATACATATTGGATGCCTGTTTATGGTGTATCGATGTTGACGATCCCCAGAAATAGGAACAAATTAGTGCAGTCAAAACAAATATCTATACATTTTAAAGGCTTCAAAAATACCTTAGTAGAACATTAGCCATAAATATCTATACAAGTTGACGACACGATTGGCGTAGTGTGCTGTAGCACGGTTTCTCGCCTCGATTTCCGTAGTGTCCCGGGTTCGATTCCCGGTCGGGTCAATTCAGGAAACGATCTTTTCTGAATTGACTCGGGTCTGGGTGTGCTGGGAGACGCCCCTAACTTATTTCCTTGTGTGGTACCTCGTAACACAGGGATTTAATAATCCCTACTTCGAGACCATTACAAGAGGTGTGTTGTCTGGCGCATATTTATTTATATTTATTTATTTAAGTCTTCGAAGAGTCTAAACGAGCTCTTGTATTGATTTTTGTGGCTAATGTTTTGCTCAAATATTTTGAAGCCTTAGGGATATGTATATACGAGTATATTTATGCTTTTGACTGTACCTGTGAGATTAAACAATCCGTTTAAATTCGTCTGTTGAAATCTTAATTTAGCCTTGTTTCGGAGTTGCAAGAACCTTAAATAAAAATAATGAATCTTGTAAAATTAACGATAAAAATTTACGATATCGCGCTGCGCGTGAGTCAACCACTAATAACTCTGCTTCGAAACACATTGACTACACATTGAACGATTGAGTAAGTGCGGTTGTCGATAGTCGTATAACATAATCGAAGAACGACAAAAAACTACAGCAACTATTTATGATAGAATGGCAACCTTTATTCTCGTAGAATGATAACCTTAACTTTTGAATACAAATGACTTTTGAATTTACTTTAAACTTTAATTTGTAGCTGTTCTTTCTTCTTTTATTAACCCTGCAGAATTAATCTTTAACATACACGCTTTTAAACATTATTTGTGGGAAAATAATGGCAACCTTTTCAATACTCATCGTCCTATCGTCCATCCATCTATCCATCTTTGTCATGCACACGAGTTATTGTGCCCCTAAGGCTCATGAGTGGGATCTTTGTCATGTCTTGATCCATCTACTGTAGTAGTCATCATCATACATCGACTTAATAAATGTAAAATATAAACCACGAGTAGAATCCGTGCATGGTCCATTTACCTTAATGAGGTAGTGTTCGCGTAAATGACTAACAAGATAACATGGCCGTGCTATCAAAATTTTGTCGTTCATAAATTAAGAGCGTGGTTACGCCGGCGACCGGTTGAACCATTTAAGCCTCATCGGACATAACCAAAGAGAAACATGATACCGCAACCAGTTCCGCTAAAAGAGCACTAGCAACTTTGCACTAACTGTAAAAAAAAAAAAAGTTTTTTAAGATAAATGGCGCCCAACGTGGTGTGCTAGTTTTTCATAATTACCTCAACACTATGTAGTCTATGTATTGATAATATTTTAAATTCAAATTAACTCTGAATAACTAAAATCATTATAAAAAATTATTATATATAAAGTGGTTTACGAAACCTTAGTAGCAAAGCAAATCGTCAAAACTGAAGTGGACCAATGTGGTACAACTACTAATCAAAGTTAAATATGAATCATAGTACCTATTAAAGGGCTTTGTTGGTTTTGATATTTTTAAAATGGTTATTTGGTGGTCTTTCACGCATTACGGATGTTTTACTTACGGCTAACAGGAAACCATGGCTGCGCTATCAAAATCTCGTCATCCATAAATTAAATGAGCGCGGTTGCGCCAGCGACCGGTTGAACCGTTTAAGCTCCATTGTGCATAACCGAAGAGGAACAGTAACCACAGCAAGCTCAGCTAAACTAGCTCCAGAATATCGTCAACGGTTGATTAATAATGTCGTCTAGCTGGACTTAAGATAATGGGTCGGTGGAATTCACGTGGGCTCTGCCTTACTTTCCGCTGATTGGTGGAAGAAG
The DNA here is from genome assembly GCA_947369235.1 of Udea olivalis. Classification (NCBI taxonomy): domain Eukaryota; kingdom Metazoa; phylum Arthropoda; class Insecta; order Lepidoptera; family Crambidae; genus Udea; species Udea olivalis. The sequence goes on along the minus strand of OX376345.1, from coordinate 8,151,901 downwards.
GTCTACGAAGAAAAATGAAATATCCGAATGAAAGAATAAAAAATCAATCTTTGTTTTTTATGCTTTAACATAAACATATATTTTTTTTAAATATGCGCCAGACAGCACACCTCTTGTCATGGTCTCGGAGAAGGGATAGATATCACTGTATTACGAGGTAACAGACAAGGAATTAAGCCAGGGGCGTCTCCCAGCACACCCAGACCCAAGCCAATTTAGAAAAGATCGTTTCCTGAATTGACCTGCTGGGCGATCGAACCCGGGCCACTACAGAATTCAAGGCGAGAAACCGTGCTACAGCGCACTACGCCAATCGTGTCGTTTTAAAATAGAATTATAGATATGGGTTTTTAATAAAGAACCAGTTTTTTTTTATAAATAACATCACTTATTTAAAATTGAAGAGTTAAGATGTTTTAATGGCAATTAAGTAATTTGTTACAAATGCTCTGTTTTTGTAAATAATCAGTCATAATAAGTACGAGTATATTCACATGACATGTTTGTGGATTAGTATAACAAACCTAAAAACTAATATTGATAGTACAATAGTTAGGAGAATAATGATAGAATTCCATAACATTGTACATTTTCTAAAGAGCATTATTTAATAAATCCGTGAACAAACGCCAAAAAACACACAAAAGCTTATTACCACATTTTACAAAAGAGAATTGAGGTAGCTCTCTAGAAAGAGGAAGAAAATAAGGCACGTCTCCTTAAAGATAAGTAGGACGTAACTCCATTCGGTAAAGGGCCTCTCCACTGGTTGATGCAACGCACCCATTTTTATTGGAACTCCCCTGCCTGCCGCATCGCGACCAACTAGGAGAATAGAGGGGTTATTGGTTAGCCTTCAAGAGGTCAAATTTGGGTGGGCAAGCTACGTAGTCGGCTCGTGTGGTGTGAACAGAGTTCCTCGTTATTTTCAATTTCCATACACGAGCGCCCTTCCTACACGTTTTCGTGTACAAGTGAGATGCGAGTGTATTAAGCTATGAATCTTGTAAAGACCTGAGCTGATTTAATATCTTATAGCACACAATTTATTCGGAAACATTCGCAAAATTTACATTTTATGTAAATATTATACTTGTTTGTGGATATCATCAAACGTCGTTTTTTTTGAGCTTATTCAAAAAGTCTCTTTCTATTTTTATTCATCTTGAAACATTTGTAAACGAACTAAGACGGCTCGGAGTTTAAATAAAATTATAACAAGACATTTTTGTGTAGAACATGAAAGAAAAATATTTTTAGCCTAAACAATATACGACAAGATTGTCAAAATAACGTCAGAAACACCTATTACGGCATTACACGTATTTCGGTTCTATTAAGCAAATAACTTGTGCCGCTGAAATTCTCTCAGGGAATTTTTAAAGAAAAAGATCGCATACCGCTCCCACTTGACCATTTCTCGTAGACCTACTCGAAATATTAAGGAAGATGTTATAATAACACATTTCTGGCAACACCTGTAGGTAGCGAGCGCCGGTACAAGGGGAAAATTGTATTTCCATTTTTACAATTTCAATTTAGTATTAATTCGAGTCCAGAGTACGGTCGGGCGCGCCGCCACATGTAAAATATGGATCGGCTAAGTGAAATTAAAAAGCTCTATAAATTGTGATTTTTGCAAGTCCTAAAGTGGAGAAGGCTTTTTATTATTTATCGCCCGCCAGCCGATGGCCGGCGCCCGCTTACTGAAAATCGCTGTGTTATTATTCAATTTACTTGTTTGAAATATTAACGTCGGTGTGAATAATCTTTACGTAATCGTTTTAGCTTGATATCTATTTTAAATGGTTACATTTTCATGGAAATTATTTTCAGACGACAGAGAACGTTATCGTTTTTTCTTCAAAATTAACATACTCTTTACAGGGTCAGCAACGCAGTTATATCTCTGCTGTTACACGTGTTAAAAAAGTTGCGGTAACCGCTTACCCTGAGGCGGTCCGCATGCTTGCCTTGACATTGCATAAACAATTTTTTTATTAGCGTTAAAACTTTGCTCCTCTAAAGAAGAGTCAATAAATTAGTTAGACCGGTACAAATAAATTTAGACTACATCATACCTCAATATAATGTCAATTAAAAAAAATGTTCCTTGTCTATTTAAGGCTGGGATTTAGCGCGCCTTCTGATATACTCGTAGCATTCGGTGGGCCACTGATTAGTTCTGCGCGAACGGAATAACGCCGCGGCTTCCACCTGTTTTCGTGTGATTCATTTATTATGACATAACATTAGACAAATTAAAAAGTTTTAAAAGCTGTCGACCTAGAACTTACAAAGACCTATCTATATATATATTTTTAAGTGCAAAATGTTATAAATGAATATTAGAGAGTGATACAAAAAAATCGTCGACGTACTTCTTTGTGTTTTTTTATCGGTGAAATTATGTTATATCGTGTTTTGGAAAAGTTGTCGCCTTAGTTAAAGACACTGACCTACTCGTACAATTTTTTTTTTTGCCAAAATATTTTTTATCTTCAAACAAAATCGATCAAATATTGACAATCTTGGCTCTTTTTGCACGTGTACCTTTTTCAACAAGTTGTTGACTATTTCGGAGTTGTTGGGGTACGAGTGTATAAAATTTAAAGCTGGCTAATATTTTACGAGCGCGATGTAGGATTGTACAGGATTTGCGTCGCTTATTTGCGCCATCTATCGTGACCCAATAGGAATCTTGCTGCCTTGTTAGTCTTAGGCTACGATGGATGACGCTACGGACTCAAAACATGGCTAAGCGCAACCTATCTGGTGTAATCCATTCTTCTTACAGTCAGCAATTCCTCACGGCTTAAGTTCGTGATTAGGTACTATGACCAATTCTCTGAATAAATAATCGTGTCTGGAAACCAAATACGAATCCATGCTCGGACTCGTACTTGTCTCATCAACTCATTCAAAAAATCATTGGGCTCAACGAAAAAAAGAAACTAATGACAACATTACGAAACAAAAACAGTGATTTAAAGAACTGATTTTGTTTCGTAACCTGAAGTGTTGTCATTAGTTTCCAGTGTTATTAGTGTTCATTAGTGGTTAGATTCTGAAACAAGAAGTGCCCTAGAGGTCAAAATCTGTAATCCGTGGGTCCTGGGTTTTTTCAGGTCACCGAAGTTTATTGTCCTTCAAGTAACTCATTTTAATTAAATACAAATATTGTCTTTCCTATTCCTAGTATTCACACACATTTGATCACGTTTACCGTAAATACTGAATTGAATTGTATTAGAAGTAAACGAACGCTATTCAATAGCTCAGTAAGCTGAAATATACAGGATAGTTCTTAAATTCGATAAGCTTCTAGGTGTGCCTAAGCTGAGTGGAACAAAATAAATATCATTTGCTTGCCGTCCCCTCGACGCAATCAGGGGACAGCTCCTATCGACAACCGGTACGATGACCCCTACCATGAACTTCACCTACGATTTTCTGAAAACTGAGGTGAGACCCAAGCGGAATGACTAGCAGTATTTAAACTGCTTAAGTCATACGTCAACGACTTATGGCACAAGGTTAAAGTTACCAATAACAGCAATTCAGTTAAAAACCACAGTTTAAAATTATTTAGATCTGGGCCCCGTAATCGACATTTGAAAATATATATGTATATATATAAATATAAACATCTGTTTATATGGCTCTTAAGTAGGAGATATTGGACTACGTGGGTAACAAATGCCTGGCCATGCCGCCTCCGCCGGGTACCGGCAGTAGAGGTCGACCCAAGAAGCGATGGCTCGATCTCGTCAAGAGTGACATGCGTGCCAACAGACTCACCACTGAGGATGCACAACCCCGTACACCAGTGTTAATTAACATTCATACTACATGGCTGGTTAATATCACTTAGACCGGTTATAAGTAAGAATCGCTTGTAATACAGTCATTATGACTTTTTACTCTTTTGTTCTGTCTCTTTGTTTCTTTGTTGTGTTACAGTCTCGAAGTAAATAAGAATATATTTATATTATTGGTCTATTTATTTAAAATGATCACTTGAAATAATCTGATAGTCACATACACTGACGATCGAGTATCCGTAGTGAGGGAACTGCAGTGTACATACTTGGAATAATTTAATTCAACACTTTTTCTTGGACTGATTTATCGTCAAACAAGTTTAATCGAATACCTAAGCTTCATTAAGAGTAAATAATAAATAACGTACCCGCAGGCCTTCCAGGCTTACCTTACGAATTAAAATAGCTCTTCATAAATATTGAAACCAAAAATATCTATCGACGTTATTTTTATATGCCAAGCGTGGGGTCCTGGGTTTGATTCAGGTACGATCTTTTCTGAATTGTCTAGGGTTCCGGTGTGCTGACTCTTGTCCCTTGTCTGTTACCTCGTAACACAGTAATATTTATATTTACTTCGAAGCCATGACAAGTGATGTCTCGTCTGGCACATATTTATATTTATTACTAAAATGATGAAATTAAATATTGTTTTCTTTTGTTTCAGGGGCTTTGGCTTTATCACATTCGGCGAGCCAGCTAGCGTAGACAAAGTATTAGCTCAAGGAACTCACGAATTAGATGGAAAAAAGGTAAGTGAATTTCAGTCATGTATTGCAATCCCAGGAGATAATAATAAATAAATTGGTCTAAATGGTCGAAGCGAATCGCAAGTGATTATCTGATAGACGTTTTTAGGTGGTTATTTGTGGTTGATTGTGACCATATTTTATTCATAGAAGACTGGAAATTGTAGGCACAGGGAGGCTCTTCTTAGAGGAGTCTTCTTCTAAGTACTTATTCTGCCCTTGTTTCTTTTCCTACTTTTTTCAGGATGGCTACCTTTTATAGCTCCGCTTAAGGAACTAGCTAACCACAACTTTGCTAGATCATGACAAGTGATTTTAAAGGATCCCAACAGTTACTGACTGCGAAACTGAAACGACTCTACTTTTAAAAACTTTTTTATTTCACATTAAAGTTGTTTTTGTTATTAAATACTTGGAATCGTTCAATTTGAAAGGTTTATGTTCCCTTCCTTATTAGTATTGGCAGTATTTCACCGTTTATATATATATTTTTACTGAAAATATACCTTGAGGTATTTCAAGCTTTAGGATATGCCTTTCTGCTACAGTAACTTTTCGTAGCCGCAGAAAACCTCGTAGCACTACGCCTGTAGCATGTAGGTGACGCTAGGCAAAAATTGAAATTTAATCATCTGCTTTTAAATATAATTTTGAATGCATTTAAACAAAAAGTGATTCCTCTTTTTATACTCAAAAAAAAGTTATTGGAAACTCATACATGATTTGCTGTAATACAATTTTATTATTCGTGTTAAAATATTATTATGTCAAGTTTTATTGGCATCTGCCATCTTTTTACCACCCTTGTATAAAGTTTTGACATCATCATGACGTTTATAACAAATTCGGATACTTTCCTTGTGAGTTTATTGACACATCCCGAGTGACATAAATTCAACCTCGTCGTCCGAAAAGCCTTTACAACCCTCATAAAGTGTTAAATCACAGCCGCTTTTAATATTTTAACACGTAATTTTTGTTTATGTCAACTACGCCATTTACAATTTTCATTTGAAGCCTAACTAAATGTTACAGGATATATTTTTTAAAGTGACCATAAAAATAAAATTACACATATTGATTTATTATTATGTAACGACACGATTGGATAGTGGGCAGAAGCACGGTTCGTCACCTTGACTCGCGTGGTGTCCTGGGTTCGATTCCCGTTCAGGTCAATTCAGCAAACGATCTTTTCTGATTTGCGTGCGGAGTTTCTCCACAAACAATGGCACACCTATTGTCGTGTCCTGCGTGCCCTTCCACCTGCACACTCGAGGACCTCTACAGCGCCACAGACGATGCAGTTCGCGTGGCCGAGTACTGGTCGAAATATATATGACTTGCCGGGATGGATTCGATAGGAAGAGATTGTAAAATTTTGCGGGTAATTATTTTGCTATGGAACCGTTAAACCCCAAGCAACGCGGATAACGGCGGTAGGCTCATCTACGTTTGGATTCTAATACGCTCGTCAAAACGTGTGCTTCTAGGTGTTCCGTTCACCGGTGGTTCTGTGTGTCCCTGGCGCAATTCCTTGTCTGGTACCTCGTAACACAGGGATATTTACCCCTACTTCGAGACCATGATAAGTGGTGTATTGTCTGGCGCATGTTGATTTATTTACTACATTTCCGGCCGCGGCATAGTATGTAACTTCATCTTTACATATAATGGCCGAGTTACAGTTTTTTTTTATAAATGGTAACCTTAGTGTTCTTCTGATATAAAAGCCGTATTAAGTGTAAAGTTTCCTCTAAATCTGTTCAGTAGTTTGCGTGAAAGAGGAACAAACATACATACATATTCACAAACCTTCGCATTTATAATATTAGTAAGGTATTAGGAAGATTTAATTGTGTTTGAAGTCCAATTGACTGGCCTGTTGGCGCAATGGCAGCGATCCTGCCTTTAGCGCCGGAGGTCGTGGGTTCGATCCCCACCCATGACAAATATTTGTGTGACGAACATTTATATTTGTCGTGTGTCTGGTTGTTATTATCTATTTAAGTATGTATTTAGAAATATTAAAGTATGTTTATCAGTCGCTGACGCCCATATTACAAGCTCTGCTTAGTTTGGGGTCAGATGATCTTGGTGTGAATTGTCCCAGATATTTATTTATTTAATTTTGTTTACCTACGAGTATAAGGAATTAGCAAAGGTGTTTGTGGTATTATTAACAGTAATTTCTTTAAGTCGCATTGTGATGAACGTTTTGTTGTGTATCTTCATCATCATTTTTGTAATCCAGTTACTGTATGTGAAAAGTTAATACTGTTAGTTAAGTCTAGTCAGATGATTTAGGGCAGCTTGACAAGATGAAACAGTTTGTTCTTTTGTTTTATCACCAGATATACTCGTACATACAATTTGTACACATTACGCTAATAGTAACAGGTAATGCCTATAAGTCTGTATCAGTATTATCAATTTCATCGAGACTTACACTCAAACCAAACTTAGTCCAAAACGTTTATTCGATTCGTTACGTACGAGTATTTTGACGAATCGCAAAACAAAATTCACGGCTATTCATTTAAATAAAAATAATAAATAAATATGCGCCAGACAACACACCACTTGCCATGGTCTCGAAGTAAGGATAAATATCCTTGTGTTACGAGGTACCAGACAGGGAAATCTCCCAGCACACCCAGACCCGAGCCAATTTAGAAAAAGTCATTTTTCTGAATTGACCCGACCGGGAATCGAACCCGGGACACCCCGGAAGCCAAGGCGAGAAACCGTGCTACAGCACACTGCGCCAATCGTGTCGTCATTTCCGCGCTAAACAATTTTGACCAAACAAGAAACTTTTTTATTTATTTAGGCGGGCCGATTTAATATGTTCTGTGTCCATTTGGCTTCATGTGTCTAACAGACGAATAGGTCAACTGTTGCGAATGTTTTATTGTTACAGATATAGCAGAAACTATACAGATAAACCTTATAGAAAGCGCCACAGAAACATAAAGGCTATGTTATTTATACAACAACGTACCATTTATGTAGATAATAATCATTTTTATATCTCGGGATTCCAGACACATTACGAGTCCTCATTCGGAGCTTTGTGTACAGATGGAGAAAAAAGTCGATTACTATCGTTCGCCGCGAAATAATCTAGATAAATTACAACTCGGGTCGTTGTTTACTTTGATTAAATTGTAGTCGACTGCCGGGAGATTAGCTGAAGCCTCGCAAATCGACCGAAGAGAGAGCATTTTCTCAATTTACATAAAACGGACGCGGAAGATCGCGATAGTGTTTGCATTCAGTGCCTTTATATAGGTTCTCGTCCTATTACTTCCTGAAGAAGTAATTTCAGTTGTTGAACATGCATAGTAAACTTGCAATCAGGTTTTTTTTAATGGGATAGAAAAAATGCCTGCGTGATTTAACTGAAAGAATAAAATAATTATAGGTACACAGACATATCTCTTTTGTGAAAATAGTTTAAAGATTTTAATCTTCAAAATATTATCACTTTGAATAGCATCGCATTGGGTTATTTATTCCCTGAAACTCATAACTTCAAAGCCTTAAATAGCTGGTAGTAATTAGAGAAAAAGGACTTTTAATAAATCAGTAAAAATAATATGAAGGTGATAATCCTCTAGAGGACACGGGCTAAATATTTTTAACAATATTGTTATTTTAAATACGCCATATTTTCAGTGCTTGAATAACTTTAATAGCCCCCCAAATATGCGAGCACTTATAAATAAAACAACGAATAATAAATAACTTAGAGCAGTCCCACCACAATATTACCGCTCCTAAGCGGAAAAGTTAATCGCATGTCTTTACGTCATATATTGTGTACATTTTTCGGGAGTATGCCTGAACATAATAGCTTTCTGCGTCATCAATATTTATAGGGATGTTTACGATTGGAGTCCTAAACTGAGAACACGTGCTACCAAATCTTTTCTGTGGAACCAGCGGACACTATCGTTGACATTTGGTTTGTTAGAAACTGAATCTGTAAGTGCAATAGTGGTAGTGTAGGGTTAAAATTTAAGGTGAGAGTAAAATGATCTAGTGATAAATACGAATATTTTGTTTTAAAATCGTTATAATGCAAAATTATGCTTAATATGCTTTATTTTTTTCCTAAAACAGTGTTTTTTTGGATTTATCACTTCTAAATCATTTTATTCTCACCTTATATTTTATGTAGTGTCATACTTTTAAAGTTTCAACTTGGCTTAGCCGTCTTAGCCGTTCGTCCTTTGAGGACGTATCCTAAAATAATTTATAGGATTTCTGATAAAAAAACTTTATTTAAACACATCCAAAAATAAATTGATTTTAGTAATATTTATTTTAGAGTTTTATTTTTGGTTTCAATAGCAGATACTGTGTGTTTTTAAAAATTAAGGGCACGTTTTTTACACACATTAAAATTTTGTTTATTATAAAAGAATGCTTTTTTTTACAATACATATACATCTTTTAAGTAAGTGTACATGCCTGCATAAACAGAATGCAATATGAATTAAACAAAGATTTTAAGAATTGGTTTCCAATGTACTCTATCTACGTCTTTCCAAGAACTCAACTTTCTCCATTTATATTTTATTAAGAGGAAATATTGAAACTTATTTAGTTCTTCATTCAACTTTGTTTCAAAGCTTATCGATTGGAAAAACTTCAAACCAGTAGGGTGATGTTTGAAAAAAAAAGAATGATTTATGAAATATAATGTATTCACACAAGTGTGTGAATTGTGTGTGTGAATCGTGTTTGTTCGCTTGTGTTAAGTAACACAAGCGAACAAACACGAAGTTTATTACTTGTATTTACTATCATACGTTAATAGAAATAATATACTATACCTACTATATTAAGAAAGGCTGGTCCAGTCTACTAAAAAATGCATCGTACCCCCTGTTTAAGATCTGGCTAGAACTTTATTAATAAGTAATATCGAAATGATCTCACAAAGGTTTTTTTATTAATTTAGGTTTAAAAAAAAAATTAAAAACTATTAAATACAGAGTTAAATATTCCTTTGTATTTTGTAATGAGATTGAATTATCAGGACGTCCGCAAAAGACCTTAAGCCACTGACCTAGCTCAGCAACTAAGTAGTTGAACTTACGGATATATCCCTTAGGCCTCCTTTACGGAGACGCGGGGCGTCCCGCGTTCCGTTGGGCGGCGCGGTAACACTCATACAACGCCATAATTATGTTTGAACTCAGTGCGGGCCGCCCCGTGTCTCCGTAAATGAGGCCTTATAGGTAGAGTTCATTAGAAGGCCACCAAAGTATATGAACGATAAAGAGCCAAACATATCATGAAAGCCACCTAGATCTGACCACTCTGTAAATTAAATGGGGAGGCCTAAAAATGTTTAGCAATGGATGTCTTGAAGCTGCAACTGATATTCAATATTACTTCACCTGTTTTCGTGTCAAAGAGCACTTCAGTAAGATAAATTTTTCGTATGAAATATCCTGAAATAAATTTATAAAAAAGTATAAACCCAATATTAAGCACTACGTAAGTACATTTATTTTCGTTTACGCCATTTTATCCCCATTACTTTGATTCTGTCCTTTAATCCGATAACCAAAAAAGTCCAAATACCATTGACGTGTCCTGAAAGTGACACAATGGACGCAAAATGTCTCCTCTCATTCCGTATAAATGACATTTACGATCTGCATTAATAAATCACGTCGACTCTTAAAATATAACGTCGGAATTTTTTGGAAAAATTAAAATTTCACTACCGCGGGAAATGTTCGGTGTTTTATGCGGTTTCATATCGGTGCTGTTTAAAAATATGATGCACTTTGTAACAGTTCGACCGTGACGGAAGTATGGGACACAATTGTTGGCCACTTTTTAGTTGGAACGTTCGTAATGCGGTTAAAAGTGACCTGTCGGAAATTGGTGGCATGCCTCGCAGCACTACTGACAGCTACCATTTCAACCTTCTATTTATTTTACTGATATTTCGTAACCTGCAATGTGAAGAATTGGATATATTTAATAAACAGTAACTCACAAGTGAAATATCTTCCTTTCCTTTTACTTGACGAAATAAATTTACTTTAATAATTCTTGAATAGAGATACGAGTATGCTCAGTTTCCAACTGGTTCTGTCACTGTCACAAAACTACAAAGTTAGATGGAGGCTATATCAGTTGTATGCGAGATATGACTATATTCCACATTTATTAGTAGAGACATGTCTACGTTAAGATTCATTACTTTTTGAGAAGTTTAAATGTTTACGGCTACCTCAGAATATATTTTTTTATCCTTTCTTAAAGTTTTGAATGTATTTGGCTGCAACAACGTTACATCACGTTCGTTCTTAGGTTCATCTTGCTATTAATCTGACGTATAGCCTTGCATGTGTCAAAAAAAGGATTGGTAGTCGGTGCATTCTATGAATGTTAGGATTCTGAGATGCCACATGTACCATAATTTTAGGTGGTTGTTTTATAGCCTGCCTTTATGCCAAAAAACACATTTTTTTGTATCTGAGGATTCTTAGACCATTTGGACGATTGTAAGTCAATATTTTAACGCAACTAGTCACACATAGTTTTAGTAGTAAGTTTATCGTTAACAAGGACTTATTAAAATCCGTTTTGAATTTAAAGCATTATTTTGAACCTTGATTTTAATCTGCGCTGAAAACAGCATTGCGGAGGCGTTTTTGTGAAAGTTATACAGGCTTTTGTTTTGAGGCCAATTAAAAATTCCTTTTCCCTGTATGAGCCCTGCTCCCTTTTGTCGTTAACCCCGCGTGGTGGTCGGATGACTCTTAAATTCTATCTAGTCTAGTGAGCCCTTACGAGACAGCGCGAAACTTAGTGAAATTAATAGTATCGTATACAGGACAAAGGACGGTTTCGTTTTTAGTTTGCTGGGAGCGTACTGTGTTTTTAAGTGGTACTTACGTTTTTTTAGTTGAAAGTAACCTCTCTTTTGTTAGCCTATTTGTAGTATCGATGCTGTGATGCCTAACTGGCAAAATAAAGACAGTTCTTCTGAAAGGTGTATGTAAACAGTTGGAATCAATACTAAAAGCAAAGAGAGATCCGCTTAGCTAAGCTGAACTGATGGTTGTAATGAATACTGATCAGTAGCAATTGGTCATAGCATGTTAACCGTAGCTAGTTTACATTAGTAGTAGTACCTAGTAGCATCTCTAACATTTTCAATGAACTAATCTTTTGAACAAGCCACTTTCCCCGATTTCCATAAAATTGCTGTAGTCAAGTCCATCCCTAAAAAGATAAAAACCTAAGAAGAAAAGAACCTGACAATTTTCGACCAATAGCTCTCTTATCTACCTTTTCTAACATTTTTGAAACGGTCGTGGCCACCCTGCAGAACTCCTTTTGTGAAAAGTACAGTGTATTTAACAATAGCCAGCATGGGTTCCGTGCACAAAGGTCGACTGTTACAGCAGTTTAAAAATACATAAATTAAATGTTAAATATAATAGATGCTCATAAATATGCTATAGGTATAATGTTGGACATGAGTAAGGCATATGATCGCGTTTCTCATAAAATTCTACTAAAAAACCTTTGCGATGTGGGTGTTAGGGCTTTGGGGTATCAATGGTTTGTATCATATATAAGAAAACTTGAACCATCTGTTTAAATAAATCATTATAACTTTAAGATAATACTGTATATTCTATTAGATCTAAAAAGGTATGCATGGAGCACTCTATCCCTCAAGGCAGTGTGTTGGGATGCATTTTGTTTTTGGTATGTACTAATGACGTAGCAGAGTGTTTAGATGAAAAGTGCATTCTATATGCTGACGATATCTTAACAACAACAGGGGGGCTAGCCAAGAGCAACACGGTACGACGATTTCTACTGTAGAAATCATCGTGACGTTATGCTCTTGGCTAGGCCCCCAGATACACAATACACTGGGTAATATATTGCAATGGTTACGTGAACTTTTGTTTTAGCAGAATAGTTACTTTGCTGACAATTTGGTTCAGGCGATGTGGTCACAGTTCTAACTTAACCTAACCGATATGGTAGCTTTTTAAAGTAAGCTTCACTGTGAAAACTTATAACTAAGAAAAATATTATATCTCGGGATTTTATATTGTATCCTTAATATAAATAGATTATTTGCCACTTATGTTTATTTGCCGACAAATCGGTTTTGGCAAGCTCGCTAAGCTAGCTAGTAGTTCTAACCTAACCTAACTAATAGTAGCTTTTTAAGCGGGCTCTTGAATTACACTCCAGAGTAGGGCAGACTAGTATCACGGCGGGATGACCACGGCAAGTCGGGTTACTGCTTGATTTCATAATGAAAATAGTATTTTTGATGTAAACCTTTATTTAATAATTGCAATGAATTTTCGGAATTTTAAAATTCGGAATATCGTTTTTCATACAAATGAAACTTCGGATTTTTAATAATTCTTCGTACTATTGAAAGTCGGAAATTTGAAAATTTCGTATTTTCAACTTTCGGAAGACGTCCCGAGTGGACTTCTTGTCAACTTGAGTAATCGTCAAATAAACCCGGTCACATTACTTAATCGCATAACATGCATTTGTTATCAGAACTAAAGAATATATTTTGAAACTAGTTTACATAAAATCTATATAAATTGTAGCCCATGTTTTATTCTGATGTATAAGCTGTATTACTGTAAAGTTTCATCCAAATCCGTTCGGTAGTTTTTGCGTGAAAGAGTAGAAAACATGCATACATCCTCACAAACTTTCGCATTTATAATATTAGTAAGATGTAAGCATTGAACATACATAAAAAATCTAGTTTACTGCCCGAAAAATCTAAAAAGACAAGAAATAGTTTCGAATCTGACATCAAACCATAAAACAGATGAATACGTTAGGACCGTCGCCCACTGGAGCGTGAAAACGTTTAATAAGATTTCGTCACGTATCCGAACCGCGTCGAGCTAAATACGTTTAATACGCTGTGATCGTAAATTCATTTTGCCACCTAACAAGACCGACGGTCTTTCGTTGAATACGAAAATGCGACTGCGAGTGTTGCAGTAAAATCGATGATCAATAACTTTAGTGAACACAAACAACACCGACCACGTAAATTTTAAATTACGCTGAGTTCCGCATAAGATTTTGACCCCTCTTACCTCAATAGATGCTCACGACTCAAGTAAAGTCAGAATCTTCACACAAATAGACTAATTTGCTAATTGTAGGCTATAATAGTACATTTTATATCGAGGGACTAAACGAAGCCATAATATACCAGAGGTGGTTTGAGTCAATGAAACCGAGGGTATATTCAGTTGGCGTTTAGTCTCGAGGTGCAAACTGTACTTTTTACTTTGAGTGCGAGAAAAATAGTCAATCTCGTATACATTTAATAAACATAACCTAATAAAATAAAAATCACAAATGTTTCTTACTCCTCCAGTCCATACAGCTTTCGTAAGTTTTTAGGTAAAACTTCCGCGATTTTGGTGGCTAAAGATTATCTTTTATGTCTTTTGCTCTTTGCTCGACGTTAAACTCTTCACTGTCGCAGAATATTCTTAATAAATTCATTTAAAACCGAACAAATTTATACTCGACAAAGATTCTAAAATTAACGCGGTCAGTTTTTTCTTCTAAACCAGTCACAGATTAACAATTTTAAACACATGGCGCCACCTTCTTTGCGGACAAAACATAGAACTAAAACTCTCAACATTTTCGCAATGAAGATGATCCGTCCACACTGCACAGATAATAGTATATTTAATGGCTGTTTGAGTTTGTCTATGCCACATGAACGACATTAAAAAACTAATTACTTTTTACTCCCTAGAGACTAAAGTGGTCACTTTAGTCCCGCTTCGTAGGGCTATATTGGCGTACTTTTAGAGCATGAGTACTGCAAAAGACGTTAACGAACTGTCACTAAGCAAGAGACAGGGCCTAAAGAGGGCAATAATAAACGACCTTGTCCGGTCCCAAAAAAAAAATTACAAGTAAACAGCCCCAGATTACAGCACTGATTCTTAATGACTAAAACCTTAAGAACATCAGCCAGGAGGACCATCCTTATACACCTTAGATTACTTGTTACTAACGAAAACTAAAAGTAAATCGCAGAATGCCATCTTCATGCACGGTTTCACAAACAGTTTCCATTATAGGACGTAGAAATCGAAAATCTCGTCTTTCAAATTTGTATTTCAACGACTCTCTTCGAATTAATGCTTCAAGTAAAGCAGCTGTTTCAATTTTAATTTAGTATCAAAATCTACTGATATTAGATACGTAAGATTTCCTATATATCCCACAAGATCGAGACTCGATTTTTCTCCAACAGAACGCGCTCGCCTCCGTCCGTGGATATGAAATGCTTTCCACTGCAGCAATTGAAGTGTGGTACCGTGCGCAAGCATAAAATTTACCGTAGTGTGCTATTTGAATTATTGCATAACTTGTAAACACGTTTAGGACAGCCACGTTCTGAATGCACATGCCTCGCTTTTTTCTTGTATCGAGGAATTTCAAAATATTGTGTTGCTTCAAAGTTATATAATTTATTGGATTTCATAACTCCAAAACAACATGGTTTCGTAGCTGAGACAAAAACATGCTAGGAAAATGTCTTATGAAATCAGCAACTATTGTTTGATTGAGCTTGTTTGTAATGTATTTTTTCTGTAACTTTTTTAGAATAATGTAAGTTTGATAAAATTACCTTGATATTTCTTTACGTACGAAAATCATGAAACTTTCATATCGGCATAAACTTAATTGAATGAACTTCAACCGCATCGCATCTGACAGATACTTTCAAAGTTCCCACAAACAAACAATAAGTATCCAATCAACATTCACAACCGTCACTTGTATAATAAACTCGGGTCTTTTATACCCGGCAATTTTTATCTCGTGATAAAAGCACGTCCCGCACACTGTACATCATTAATGAACTCGTTATAACGTTAATTGTTGCCGCAATCGGGCTGAGGCGTGACATTAAAGCGACATCAAAAATGCATGTACACTATTTAAAGATTCCCATTCCACGGCATTCGCGTTCACCCGATTTAGGGGGCTTTTCCACCAGGGATGTGATATGCCACGTTGCTGTGGGTGCGTTCGATATCCACCAATCACATTCATTGGTTCATAGAGCACAGCATTGATGGAAACGGGTTCTAGTCAGCTTGGTTTTTAATACGAGTATGACACAATGACATGACACTGGATGCGTGCTGTGACGGCGTGC
Organism: Udea olivalis; assembly: GCA_947369235.1. Classification (NCBI taxonomy): domain Eukaryota; kingdom Metazoa; phylum Arthropoda; class Insecta; order Lepidoptera; family Crambidae; genus Udea; species Udea olivalis. Next base: position 8,136,092 of record OX376345.1, on the reverse strand, counting down.
TGTACATGCCTTCCCTACTGCTGATACATGGCATAGCTCGAGCTGCGCGACTACCTCGCACAGCTAGGTACCTTGCGGCGGCGCATTTCCGTAGCACGTCTTACTCGCTCCGTTACATATCATAGCATTACTGAAAACGATCTGATAGTTTCGTAGCTTAGCTTGCAGATCCTCGCAGCATAGCTGCATAGCACATCTCTGGTGGACAAGCAGCTTAACAACTGGCGTTTAGCCCATTAAAGCAGATTGCGGCAAAAAAAATCAACGGACGCTAGGCGTTATGAGTTAATTTTGGAAGAATAATGCCGGACGGTTGGCCTTTATTTGGTGTTCCGGCCGCTCAGTTTGTTTAAACGGGTAATCCAGCGTAAAACAAGCCAGTCCGTATTATGTAGTGGCAACACAAATGTGTGCTTCTGCTTGTAGGAATGTAATCGTACAGCGATAAAAATCACTTAGCGCTCACTGGCCACTCTAGACGCTAGACCGCTAACTACGGAGGTATTACGTAACGACTGTTTACAGTGGACGGGATCCAATAATTTGAGATTAGCCTTTTTATTTCTACAGCATTTGGGCGTCTTTTACTTGAAATTTGAAGCGTTGTTGTTCATCTCATGTACACTAAATATTATAAAGAGGTAAGCGTTTGTGAGTTTGTATGTTTGAGGTAGGTAGGTAATCTCCGTAAAAATCAAAGCGTTTTCTAAAATGTTTTCACTGTTAAAAAGCTACATTATCCCATATTGCTATAGGATATGAATAGATTTATTCTTTGTTTCCTAATTGGCTAGAAATTATTTAATTCTTTTATGATAAATGAATTGAATAAATATGAGACGTCACATAGGTACATTGTTTTGGTGTTAAAGTTTCACTTGTGTAAATAGGAAGCCTAGGCAACCGATATCACAAACACTTAGACCCCACAAAATTTATGGTGTCATTAACCGACAGGAATCGAAACTGTAATCCTTCTTTAGGGTTCCGTACCTCGAAAGGAAAAACCCTATAGAATCACTTTGTTGTCTGTCTGCCTGTCTTGACAGACAGAACTTGACCATTTTTCTCAGGAACGCGTGAAGGTATCCAGCTGAAATTTATATCAAATACTCAAGTCTACTGTCCCTAGAAACTGTGAAAATCAAACTTCTAAGCCAACGCAATCAAAAGACACAGCTGTTTATGCTGCAAATTTCCGCATATTTTCGACACTCGCAAGGAAATCAAAACCTACAGGTACTTCCCGTGAACTCAGAATCTTGAAACTTGGTACGAAGCAACGTCTTATAGCACAGATAAAGGAAAAATTGCGAAAACCGTATATTTTTAGTTATATCATATAATAAAAATATTTTTAATAAATATACCTACAGGTTTGTATGGAAACCTCGGTGCGCGAGTCCTACTCGCACTTTGCCGGTTTTTTGTCATATACGATCATAACCACTGCTCTAAGCGGGTCGCGCGTATGTATTGATCATAATGAGTACAATTTAGACTCAAACCGAATAGTTACTCTGTATGTGTAAATAATCAAATAAACGAAATATAACGTTATTAACGGCTCAGTGAATGATGTCAAGTATTCATATATTGTTGTGACATTCTGAATTGCTTTTGGGCTGCATAATTTACCAATGTTATTGTAATAGTGATGTTATTGGAAAACAAGAGTGCAATACATATAAATAAAGTCCTCTTACTGGTTAAAATTGGTTTAATTTCTCTATTCTACTACGAGTATTCATAATTATTTGAATTAATAAATTAAATTGCTGCTAGGCTAAATAACGTTTTATTGAAACAATCGTAAATTTTATGGGTGCTCATTAAGGTTGTAATGACTTAACTTAAATAATAATTTTATATTCAAATACATCTTCGCCTAGCACTGGGATACTGGGATAAAATATAAGTTGACCCTTTTTAATAAAAAATATTTGAAAAAGACACAGCTAATCGAGCAAAAGAAACATAGAGAATATAACTTTATTCAGTGAGAAGCTCATTGAGAAGCTCAAAGCAATACAGTTAAAATGTGAAGAAAAATGAAGGATTGAAGAATAAATAGTACACCAGATAACTACCATGAGTTCACACCAATGACAGCCGTTAGCGTCCGCGTAAAGGTCCAACCCCACCAAACGGCCCGCATCGCATCGGATAGGAACGGGTTTAACAATATTTAAACGAAATTGAATCTTGTTTACAGTCTATATTACCAAGTTACGCACAGCAGCTTCTCGCCAGCTGTGTTCACCCGTCGACGCACGCGCTCGCAATCAAGCTGATGTGTGACTTGGTAATATAGACTTTAAACACTGTGTACAAGATTTAATTTCGTTTATAGGTTGTTCAATCCATTCCTATCCGACGCGGGCGGTTTGGTGGGGTTGGACCTTAATCCGCGTTGACGTTTTTGTATGAGATTTCGATACAGTGTTTCTGATAATATATTTCTTAAGTTATTTATCGTACTTTGTGACAGAAACTCATGGTAGATATACAGAGTGTCCCTGGAAGTAAGCATCAAAACAAAAAAGCGCATAGCTGGAGTCATTTCTGACCTTTTTAACCATATCAATATAGGTCCGATTTCTTACCGTTAAGAAGTTAGGATCAATTTTTTTTTCTTCAGAAAATTTAAAAATTACTCGTGCATTACAAATTCTTTAAGGTGTGAGTATGTTGCGAAAGTCGTTTTTTTTTTGGAGTTTGTATTTTAATCCTATTTATCCTTTTTTTACGAAAATTAATTTAATGTATATATAACCGTTCTTCATTATTCAGAAATTAACATGAAATGGATTTTCGTGAAAAAAAGATGAATAGGTGAAATTGAAACTCCAAAAAACACGACTTTCTTATTCAAAATAGTTACAACTTTATAAATTTACGAATAACTCTGCAATTATATACTTAAAAGAATTTGTAATAAATAAGCAACTTTTTTAAATACTTCGTCAATTATCAGTACTTAGTACATTTTTTTTTCACGACCATCTGCTTTAACATGAATTAATTTTTTTGATTAAGATTTTTTCTTGCAATATTTTACCTTTTCATATTGACATGGGTATTCTAGCTCAATAAAATACCTTGTCAAAGTAACACATATTACCCGCTAATCATTTGGCAAAAAAAAGTTGGTGCCTTTGATACATTTATTTAATTATTATTTTTGATGGACACAGGCGATTTTCTGAAAAAAAAAAAACGGTTAGGAATCGGACTAATATTGATAGGGTTAAAAAGGTCAGAAGTGACCCCAGCTATGCGCTATTTCGATTGGATCCTTACTTCCAGGAACACCCTGTATAGATGTCAAAGATCGAGAAGAATAAAATGGTCTGCTAAACTTTAGTGTATACTACTTCGGTTTAGCTTACAAAATCTAATATCTGTAAGAGGATTTGTTATGACGGTTATTAAGTTTTCCTGTCTCCATAATCTCATAAAATGTAAAAATATAGCAATGATTACACACAAGAAAAGAACCGTGTAATTTTAATTACAGTCGCTCGTAATTTCCCGAAAAAACCTTGCAAGGGACCAAAAATAAATTGAATATTTTGCAAGACAAAAAGGCGGAGGAATTTAATAAAAGGATTAAATGTGTTACATATGTATAAGTTTAGAGGCGTAGGTAGAAAAACAAAGAGGAGGTGAGCCGAAATAATAAGTTGGAGTGGAGTTCATGGCCCGAGCTCACCTGAAGAGATTGGGTAGAGGAATGCTTAATATTGAGTCCTTTACTTGCACCGGGACAGAATAACATTGCCTACTTTGCCACACCGCTGGCTTCAATTTGTGACTGATTTTTGTTATTATATTCATACGATTGCCAATTCAGTGTCTCCTTCCATATTGTGCTAAAATCTAGTAATGAAAGTGTTCAGAAAAACGATGTTATGTTGAACAACATCATTCGCTTAAGATGTCGTCGATTCGGGCGTTGCTGCTAGCGATTGGTGGCATTACAAGACTTTTTCAGCCACTAAAACAAAAGGAAAACCGTTTATTGTGATAAAAATTACCTACTTTCATTGACTTATAATGTTATAACAATTTAATATGATAGATTTGTGCACTAAGAAAAGATTGGGCTATATAACCACTGAATTTCAAAGATGAACAAGAGTGGAAAGAGAATCAAACAAATAACTTTTTTGGCTTTGATTGATCAAAACTATGTTTATATCAGTACTAAAGTTTCGTTGAAAAATTTAAATATTTAAAATTCCCTGACGTACTCGTAAGCCGGACTGCATCCGCAATCCAGACTTAATAATACGCCAAGTATATCTGCATGTTTACGTTTGCCTGACAGGCATTCATTCTATGCACGAAAAGTTTCCAGTTGCGTCAGTTCAAACTCGCCAGGCTAGGACATCAGAAACCGGAGGGGGGGGGGGGGGGGGGATGCACAGTTCCGCAATGGAATAAAGTAACATCGGAAGCTCGTTGGAGTTAATAAATAATACAGAACTTGAGTGACATGCGCAGAGTGCACGAAACGCCCTAAGTCTGTTTTGACTGCAAATATCTGCCCCAGATCTGTTCAGTCAGGAACCGTTTACTGGATGAGCTCAAAGACAGTTAATTAAGAAGATATATAAAAATATTCACTGCACTTCTGAATACCAGATTTTCTGAAAGGATCGAATATAAAGAATGACTGGAAAACTAAGTCCTCCGTCTCTATGAAATTCAAGCGTGTTACTGTAAGACGCTTTCTGGAGTGATTTTGATTATCTAATTTTCAATTAATTTATAATGAGCTCTTAAATAAAAGAATCATTGCCATAACAGTAGAGTGCCCATCGAACGAATCAGAGTCGTTAGAAGAGCTTTGTACTTCCTTTTGACCTATTTCAATTTACTTATGTCTGTACATCAGGGTCAGGCAGATCTCGGACACTGCGTAATCTTTGGCTCACGACACCACCGGTCACATTGTGCTAATACTGCTGCCTGGCTTTTGTGCCCTACGCCGTTAGATAAGCCTAAACTTTGCACCTTAACTAATCTTTCCTGTCAATTGTTAACTGGCTCCAAAATCTAGGCGCTTAGTTCAGTTAAGTCAGGTTGAAAGATATTTAAGTTTAGATAATTTAATAATGGCTCTGGTAGTTCGGTTTTTATTTCAAACAGTTACTACAGTTATTACTGCCGATTAGACTTCTTTTAGTTTATTATATCTATAACAAAGGACCAAAAGTAAGTCCATACATTATTTTATAGTGTAGGTTAAAAAAGGTTTTTTTATGACCTCGATGTTGAAATGGTAATCTTCCAAACACCACGACACAGATAAATTCTCAGATATAATTATATCTGAATAACATTGAGTCTAGAAATAAGTTGAGAATGATAAATTGCGAGCACAGCAACAGTTGTCCCGGAACACAAAGTGAATAAACATACGTAACACTTAAACAAATGTTAGCGAAATTAACAAGGGCATTAAGAAAAGAGAACTATGTCGTTAAGGTCCCGGGCAATTGCGGGCGTGTAACACACACTGAAGGAAAAGGGCGATGAATAAAACACACCTTAATAGGTGCGCGTCTAACTACACATAGCAGCCACATTAGCGCCTAACGAATAAGGCTCTGATGGATAAGATTACGTCTCTTCCACCGTTTGCGCTTCCAACGCCGGTATTTAAGAGAAAGTAATATCTGACAGAGTGGATATAATATACTTCGGCTGCACTTAGGTGCGGGTGCGAAGCCTCAAAGGAGGGCAGTGTGCCGGTTCCCACGCGGCCGCCTATCTCGTGTTACACCCGAAAAGAATCCCATTTTTTTTCTCACAGAATTAAACGAGCGATAAAATTCTTGCGACGTCGCATGAAAATGTGCGTTACCTGCCTTGCATATTTATGCGTGCCTTGTAATGACGTTTGTCGAGCCTCCCTTGCGGGTTTCATTACTCGCCGCTCTGAGCGTTAAAGCAATCCGTTCTTTACAAACAATTTGTGTCGAGTGTTTTCCAATCGTGTCGTATCTTGTTTGCATTTTTCTCTCAACTGTAGCAATTAAAATGCTACGTAACAAAGTCGCGCTATTATTTTATCTGCGCAGAGTGCGCCTCATTAAGTCTTTCTCTTCGAGGTGCGCTTCCATCGTCCCTCTCTGTTCAATAACGGCGTCTATAGCTGTAGCCGTCGCGCTGTGGCTTATGCTGAGAATGTGGGCACATAAGTCGTCCTTTGCATTAACTCTAGCGTAAGTGTGCAATATCATTTATCTTAGCAGCGGGGGTAAATATTGTTCTTAATTTAATTCAAGTTAGTGGGAGCGCACGTGGGTGATGGCGCGAACGGAGGCCGCAGTCGCGCGTTGCACATCGAATATTTCAAGGGGAACTGCCTGGAATATGCTTGCAATAGCTCGCCCTAATCTTGAGCCAACTCGAGTGTTGCACCTGCAGCCAAATTCGTTCCAATTAGGAGGAGTTAGAGAGGGTTGCTGAGTGAACAGCAAATGATGCGGTTCCCACTTAGCGCCCGGTGACACTTACGTTTCGTCTACACGTAAATAAATTTAGTTACCGCCTGCAGTGAGTGCATGTCATTAAACTTTCTTGTCCTCGACTGAACCCGGCGCGTGACGTTTGTTGCTTATTGGCATTTTAGCAGCGTTCTCAGTAATCAAAATTGCATGTGCAAATTTAATTACGGAGTATTCAGTGCGGAGGAACGTTTGTACGGCGAGATTGCTACGTCAATTCTATTGTGTAATGCCAAATCTAGCAAGACGGTCTTGTAATGAATGTTATAAGTCTGGGAACAGCGTGAATTACATATTTGTGCCCAATTTCTGTTCACTTAAACACGATACTTAGACCTTTAACTTTTTTGTTATGCATTGAACTTTTGTATTCATTTGTTTAATTTCAATTTTAGAGCTACATAAGCCAAAAGACACGAGTAAAGAAATGTTAACATAGAAAACACAAAATGAAATTCATTATTCAATGCATCTGTTTGCAAAAAAATAAAAACAGGTCTTCCAATATTAGTTTGTAATAGTTTTTTCTCAAATAGAATTTGTAATGCGTATATGCCTGCCAACGGATTATTCTGAATTTATTTAAAGTTATATTTTCGAAATACATTATATTTGGAAAAGTTCTTGCAAATTTGTTTGAACATCAAAGTTTTCTAGTTACAGTTTTGGCGTGAGTCGAGTCTGTCATATACTCGTATCTCACAGAATATGGGTACTGCAGTATTCATATCGGAATAAGAACGGTATTAGTTAAATAAACGAACTACTGCCATAATTCGCGGCATCAAAGGCGTGTCTCAACTCGCCCGAGACGCCGATATTGACTGTTTGCTTAATATTAAATTTAACGTAATCGACTTTACGTCGTTACCGTCGTGCCGAATACATAAAGTGAACATGCTTTTTCCAACCAGTAGTGATATCCCACTAATGTGCTTTCGGCTACAATCTTTTCTTGCGATGACACGCTAAAATGCGTTAGAGCTTAGAAGAATAGCGCTCTTATATCGTTTGTGGTGAGGTACAGTTTGGTTTAGTGGGTTAGGTTTGACTTAGGATAATTCGAAATTTAAAAGCTGCGATGTCAATCTTTATCGTAAGGGAAGTTGTAGGCAGGGGGAGGTCGCTCGGCTAGGGAGGGTGCGCCACTGCGTCGATTGTAATCACGCAAATGGCTCCATATCAAAATGTCACATTGGTATCGATGTTTCGCTATTACTTTTTGCGCAGGAGTGTTTGTTTCCTAAGTTTGTGTTAAGTCTCGTGCAATTTCAATGCAGAAACATTGAGCTTATCAAAAAGAAGACAAGGTTTGCTTAAATATGTATTTTATTATTTTTAATCAAATCGCAAGTTTACTAATATTAGATGTAAGAACTATGTTACTAACACTATGGATCTAAAGTTTTCCGAATCAAATAAATATGACATCACATTCATGTCCTTGCTCCCAAAATATGGTTTTCACTTGTGTTAAGGTAAACAGAAAAAACAACAGTATCAAAAACATCCCTAAGAAGAAGCTTAAAAGAAGATTTTAGAATAATTCAAAACGAGATTGCTACCATTACATTTTTAATTATTAGTTTCCGTATTTCGGCTCATTTGCAAACGCCATTACCACGGAAGTTTAAAGAAATGTGTTAAAAAAGATATTTCAAAAGTGTGACTAAATATTCTGTATGGTATATTATAGATATATTATAATAATTTAAATTTAATAGATTGAAAACAAACAAACAAAGTTTAACACTTCGCAGTGTAATTTGCAACGCGAATAAAACTAAAAATTTAAATAAATTTGCTCCGCTTTTAGTATACTTTAGAGTGTTTGTAAAAGTCATTATCATTAAAACTTCACGAAACATTCGGCAATAAAAAAAAATCACAGAGTCACGTATTTAAACAGAGTTTTGGCGAGTTTCGTTTAATTTTTCTATCGGCGCAGGCTGTGGACCAGCCACTGACTGCGATCGCCTCCATTAAAATAACTCGTTAAAATTTATCATCGGCCCGCTTAATCGCTTTAGCGCCACCATCTGGGGTTTTATGATTTTTCTACTTGCTCTGTGTACTTTCGTGGTCATTTTACAACGTTTACAAAATTGCTTGCGTGAGCCGGTTGAAAGCTTTCCATAAACACCAGTTATGCCCATTTTACGCACTTTTCTTTTCACGTTATCTTCGCGTTTATTAAGAAAGCCTCTAATTATAATGTCATCATTACTTGAAGGGAAAAATGATTTTCTCCGTCGTAGAAAATCCAATTTAATCATATTATGCCGGATTTTCTGCAGCCGCGGTATTCCGCGGCGCACTCAAAAGATAATTAAATAATTAAGAATGTATGAATGACGCTGTGAAGCCGTTTTCCTGATATTGTAATAATGCAGTCCTCTTGGGCAAAATCTTTTAAATTATTCTCTCACGCTTTTGCTTCGTAATTACGCGACGTGGATGCCTACGACTCTCGCATCTATTGTGTTGTGTTTTATATGAAAAGAACTTTCGGAAAATTCGTTACCAACTTTTAAACCTGAAAAAGGATCCTTTGAAATTACGGGACCGTTCCTGGTTAAAGGCACAAGAGTAGTTATTCGTGTCTTTGTGCTAAAATGTTCATAATATTCCTATACACAAATTGATATAAACGCCAGAAAAGTATACAAAATTTTCATAATGACCATCATCATCGCTGCTTAACAGGCCAATTCTGCAAATTTTGCAAGCGTATAACTACTAAAATCCTGCGACTTTCGCCAGATCATCTGTTAACCCATCAAATGGCCTTCTTTCCTAAATTTCCAGCCTAAAAGTGTAACGGAGTCATTTGTCATTTTTGTTTTGACCCGCAAATGTTCACAAAAATACACTATAGGGACTTTTTGTTGTATCTTCTACTTTTAATTAAATATTAAGATAGTACGAGTAAGAGTAAATGCAGCCTCGTTGGCCAAAGCGCTTTAAGCGCACGACATCGCAGCTCAAAAACCAAAAATATTGCTCTAAAATGCAGAAATCGACAAACATCCAACGGTCAGAGCGTTCCACCTTTAAAATGTCAAAGGTAGCTCCTTTAGGTTTATATTTTGCGTTTAAAGTGGTCAGCAGCGCGTCGTGATACGAACAAAAAGACCGAGCAGCAGCGTTCTGCCCGGAGAAAATCTGAGGGCTTAAACAGTGCCACGTATGAAATAGTGGTGCTCGGTTACATGAAAAAGACGGGAGGCGAAATCGAGTGACAGGCCACGGCGTAGGATTTTCAGTCCAATGGTTTTTTGCTGGCGGGATTTTGGGACTGGACATCGCAGCCGCACGGGCGATGCGAATTTATCGGGGGCGCTCTATGGCGGACGTGCGGTCCATGATTAGTGGGGCAGGGATCGCCTGAGCGATTTTTAGAGGAGCTCTGTAGATTAGACATGCGCAAAGCTGTTCACTCAAACGGAGAGTGAACTATAGTTAAGCTAAGTGCTGAACTAATTTTGTAGATCAATGTTTTCTGATGTTCTCGTTCTTGATCTGATTTCACATTCACTTCCGTTTATATTTTACTAACTTTTGAATTCGCTTAATTTTTTCTATTAAGTTTTAATATTTAAATTAGCTTTTTAACTAAATATATTCTATAATGTATTTATTTGCTAACTAAATTTAAAATAGAATAATATAAAACATAAACTAATCAATGAAAATACACTTTGTACCAAATAGTGGCGTAGTGCGCTGTAGCACAGTTTCTCGCCTCGATTTCCGTAGTGTTCCGGGTTCGATTCCCGGTCAGGTGAATTCAGGAAGCGATCTTTTCTGAATTGACTCTGGTCTGGGTGTGCTGGGAGACGCCCCTGGCTTATTTCCTTGCGTGGTAACTCGTAACACAGAAATATTAATCCCTACTTTGAGACCATTACAAGAGGTGTGTCGTTTGGCGCATACTTATATTTATTTATTTATTTAGTGGTAGTTTAAAAATATGTTCGTTAGCATTTATAACGTAAAAACCATTGATAAAAAAATTAACGTAAACTCTGTTAATAGGTTAATCGCGTCCACATGTTTCTTTCCGCAGGGATTTCAACGAACTTGAACGATGAGTTGAACTAAAAAAACTAGATTAAACGTGTTGAATGACCTGTACATACATACGTCTGGTAGACATACGTCTACCATGAGTTTCTGTCACGTAAACTACTATAGTTAACTTTGGCAAATTTGTAGGATATTTTAGTTCCGTTTCTAATCATTGGAAGCGTTATACCGAAATCCCATATAAAAATTACAACGCGGCCGCTAGCGACTCTCATTGGTGTAAAGTCAGAGTCATAGTAGACATCTTATATCTTACAAATATCATAAATGCGAAAGTTTGTGAGGATGTATGTATGCGTGTGTGTATGTTTGTTACTCTTTCACGCAAAAACTACTGAACGGATTTAAATGAAACTTTATAGTAACATAACTTAAACATAGGTTGTTATCTAAATAGATTTTATATATAAAAATGAAGTTTACGCGGGCAAAGCCGCGGGCAGAAAGCTAGTACTTCATACGAGTCAAAAATATATTTATTCAAATAGACCACATGTAATATTGATACTTTCGAAATGAAATGAGACTAATGAGACATTTGTAGGTGACTGGTAGCCGCCAAAAATCTGTGCTTTGCATAATGTCTTTTAATATACTTTCTTGACCCAAAGTTAATTCGTTTTTAATTAGTATTAATTCATGTTCATTTCTGATTTCAGATTGACCCCAAAGTGGCTTTCCCTAGAAGAGCACATCCAAAGGTAAGCGGTATTTCATTACTACACAGAAACTGAAAATGAAACCCTAGAAATAACTCATTCAAACATTTAAACAACCGCAAACGGCAGAGAAGTTACGACATATTGCGACTGTGAAGCATACCGGTTGAACGCCGTTTATATTGTTTATTTTCAAACATTTACACAAAATATTATTTTAGGTTAGATGTTACTCTGGCTCGCTATTAAGATGTTGGCCCACGATGCATAAATAACTAAGGGCTAATAATTTTGTATGCGGGTTGTGATCTCGGGCGGACGGTATCGTAGATAGCTCTGTGATTGAATTGTATTACAACCTATTTAGTCCATTTCCTTTTCTCCTTAGGTTTGCGTAACGATTATTCATTAAAAGTAGTAAAGCTTGGAGCTTTTTTTAGATTTGAAGTGAAACAGGATTCTGTTTTGGCATTCAAAATTATCAGAAATTTAGTTTTACCTTTGGTATCTAAATGAGTCTTCATTTACCGGTTAATTATTTTGCTTATAAACAGTTAGTCAAATAACTATAACAATAACATTTGAGGCACATAATTGTATTTTAAACTAGATTGGTCACCTGTCTATTAGTAGACGGTATATTAGGTGGTAGTATGGTAAGTAGATTTTTTTTATGTAATAGGGAGCAAACGAGCAGGAAGGTCACCTGATGGAAAGTGATCACCTCCGCCCATGGACAACTGCAACACCAGAGGTGTCACCGATGCGTTGCTTGCCTTTAAATGGGAATACGCTCCTTTCTTGAAGGCTCCATATTCCATTGGAAACATAAATTTGTTTCTTCACACGTGATTTTAATTTCATTGTAGACTTTTGGTTATATACCAACCGCTAATTCGATGGAACCCAGTCATCAAGAAAGGGTTTTCTAACCCCCTGCTTCCATAATATCGCACTGACGTCATCAACTCGCTTCTCACACTCGACACAGTTGCAAATTGCGCTCCTCAAAGCGACCCCGTGAAAAACCGCACAAAATGTTCGTAGACAATAATTTGAATTCGCAACGAAATGCGAGTTTCACTCCACAGAGCGGCGAGAGTTGGACAATCAGCTTCGCCATTATAATGGCTTCAGTACGTCTACCACGAGTTGCCACTTTAAATTTACGTTATCGTTTGTGTAAAAAATATATATTATAACGCGAACGATAACGTAAATTTAAAGTGGCAACTCGTGGTAGGCGTACTGGTTGGGTCTTCGCCGTGATAAGCTTTTTGCCGTTTGAGGGATCTGTTTTCTTTCTGTCTATTGGTTTATCTTTGCTGAAAGTCACAGTAATTTTGCTCAGGAAGTTAACATTGGTCTGAATTATAAAATTTTAAAACAGCCGGCAAAATTGGTAGGCAAATTTATTTATGGGTTATAAATAAATCGATTTCGAAACAACAAAATGTAACTTTGCATCACCATTATACACATCAAAAATATGTTGGTACTCGTAGTTACCTCTTCTTTTAGAAATCTGTACTGTTACCATGAGTTTTTGTCACGTAAACTACGATAGTTGACTACAGCAATGTATGCTGTTTTTCGTTTTATGTCTAATGACTAGAGGCGCTGAACAGAAATCCTATATAGAAACGTCAACCATGAGTTTACGTCTTCGATGTAAACTCATGGTACACCCCTACCAACTGAGCCTAAGAAGTTCTTCATTATTACTGCTGATTACTTTATAGATAAAACCCAAGCTTAATGATAAAGCAACTAAGAGGTGCTGATTGGAATGATGTTTAGCAATAACTATGGTACATGATCGCTATTTGAATTAAATGAAATAAATACGTTATAAGGATAACATTCTTCTGATGTCTTAATAAACTGTGTTGGCACTACTGTTGCCTGCTGGCAAGGCTTACGTACATATTATTACTACTATTTCAGGGAAGTTTCATATCAGTCAAAGTGGCTTGGCAAACTCCCGCGTTTGTCGCTGTGTGGCTTTCGACTTAGGGTTACGTGGTACTGTGCAAGCGACTTTGTCTGGATATGCCGAACAATATAGCTACAATATTTTAAGCCTTGGACAAAACTTGTAGGCAATTGTTTTAATGGCTACCTAAATATTTAGTAAGGAACTGGATATAGGCAAATTAAGCACTAAAGATTTCAAGTAACATAATCTTACAATTGCAACAGAACACTCAAGAGCTCTAGACTCCCGGATTGTTTCTATTCAAATAAGACGGTTAATAAAGCATTTTACTACAGGTTAAGGCGTCCATGGATAAAATATATAATTTTCTTAAGATTCACCCTCACTTGGAGCATTTTCCTGTAATGTGACGTTTCAGATTTGATTTTGTGCATTACATTACAGTACTGCCCCCCTGGCATGACGAACATTCGCCTGTAATGTTAATTACAGATTCGATTTTGAGCATCACTTCATTAGAACATACTCGTATTTCGGTGCTTTTCCCGCACCGATGTAATGCTAGAATCGTTAACACTACAGTTTGTGCACTGTAATGCTCGACTCTGTAACGTCACATTCCAGGCGAATGCTCCAGGTGAGGGACCACCTGTGGCGAAATCCACGTTGCAGGCCAGCAATACAGGAGCCGGAGCGCCGGGATTCGTCACACAATATTTAGGAGTAGATGTATTTATGGAATAGTGAATAAAAGATCAGCCAATCCATTGACTTGTTTATTATTTAGGGTAAAAGTATAGGTAAGAAAAAAACCTGATACACGGGTTCCTGTTAAATTGTAACTGTTACAATTAGTTATTGAAAGTATTTGAAAATAATCACCATCACGTAATTTGAACGTATACTAGTAATCTGGTAAAATGTTCGCAAGCTCTGTTCAGTACAATGGTTTTGGTAGGACTGACTCAAAATGCTGAACAAGGAACGTGGAACGATAAATTAAATTTTGAAAGGATAGTTAAAGAATACTATTGATGGCAAGTAAGTTAAACTATGAAGTTTCCAGCCATCGTGGAGGTTCTAACGTCCATGAGACTGGAACGAAACGGCATCGTTACACACGTTTAGGCGAACATTGCAAACTACCCAACAAAAGCTCGCGTATTTGACATATACGAACTATTTGGTCTTAAAAATTGCGTACAGCTCAGTTGTACCTTGGTATGTGTAAGATATCACTGGTTGGGGTGTGCCGCATTTAATGTAAATTGGCGGCAGAGTCGACTCCGCGCGGCCGGCATCCTACCGTTTTTAAATTCAAGTAGCCTGATACTTGAGGTTTTTATTTAACCCACCGCGGGTAGTTAGGAAGCACTCGCTTTTGTATTTGAATCGTTGAATACTAAACAGTATATACAGATTTTATTTGCATTGCAAAGATAAACTAGAAACATGAAATCGGCAGTAGTTCAAACAAAAACATCTGGACGCATCCCGAATTATTACGTTCGCGCGTCACAAAAAATTCGCGGAGAGAGTCGGCACGCTAGCTCCTTCTTTTTATATGGACATTAAACATGATGGATGGTTTTAAAACATCACGTTATATTACTCTATCCGGGCAGCCAGTGCGGTGTTGCGTGGTCGGTCAAAGGGGATGCCGGCTACGCGAATTACATGAATACATTAAAGCAGCTGTACCCCGTACCTACATGTTACACAGTAATGCTCACGAATAAATTTAGACCATGCTCCTTCATCATAGCAGCACCAAATGGCAACTATGTATGTAAATTGTGACGACCCTTATAGATCGCAATAACGAGGGTGCGATCTTGAAGCGACACCTGCCCGACCCAAAGATAGAGGTGTCTTAGAAATTAATTCATTAGGAAAATTCAAAAAACCAAGTTTATATTAACTCCGGCAAACTGTTCGCTGACATAAACAATTTCCTTAAGAACGGAGATAATAAGTTTTTTGTTCGTCTAATTAATTGCTATGATAAACGACGCACAAAATCGGATGATTTTGTCAGTACTTGCGGGGGCGAAATTCAAATTTCTGATTATCGTTTGCCGCCGCTTCTGCTTTCCCTTCTTACGCAAACAATGGAAAAAAGGGGACACCGCTCTCGGGCGCAAGCTAAGAACAAAACAAACGAATTTTTAATATCGTCTTTATCGATAATTGAGACTCTCGCGAAAACCTCTTATTTTGAAAACTTTTAGAGACTGTGAAAGAGGAATCGTGAAAGAAAATGGAATTGAAGAAAAACTTTTTTCATCTTCTTTATTTGACATTGACAGTCACTAAACTTTGTATTTTCGCAGTGGATCTATTTAATTTAGAGTCGAATCAGCATTTAATTGTCCAGTTGGCATGGCAGATGACGGTGGACGATGTTGATTTTATCTTTTTAAAATTACACGCATAGTGAATTTCTTGAAAATGAATGGCTGGGTTGGTAGTAGTGTTGCCGAGCTATCGACCATTGACTGTCGATGGTTGAATTATTAATATACTTATTTCTATTCCACGATGATTTCTAATAATAACACCTCGTCTGTATATGCAACTAGGTGCAGTAAAATGTATTGTTGTTTCAATTTTGTCTACAATGTCGACACAATATAAATGATAGTCTCTATAAATAGATACACTGCAATTTCGTTTTAGAACGATCTTCCACCACCATTGAGCTGACAGGAAACATAAAGTACTTTTAAAGACAAAATCAAATTAGGTCTAATAGACGCACAAAAACAATTACAGGCGTTTCAATACAAATAATATAATTACCATTTGGTTCAAGCCATACAAGCTGGTGGAGGTGATTATTTCACATGTTCCTTTGACATACGATCTTTATATTATTATTATATTGTTATGATTACCTTCATTGTCGCCATAATTTTTACAATTTGTTTATGTTTAAATTCTTTTATTTTTAACTTATTTTTTGACAAGTAGATCAAATGAGATTCACTATACACCTATGAAAACGATTGATGGAGAAGATTTAGTATGTCAGTATTGAGTATGCTGCAAACGGACGGACGGACGCAGTTCGGAACACTACCTACTTTTAGCTTATTATTTATTTTCGTGCTGCAGTTTGAACTCTGGAGTTGTGCGTCATCACCGCTAACATTGCGCTGTCACGAAACACAAAACACAATCTATTATCTATGTATTACACTAATTTACACTACACAATATATTTTATTACTCACCATACTTTTACCTATATATTTACAAATATTTATTATAATAAGTATATTTAGGGCACACACGTATGTTCACCGAGCGTTTACTCACTTTGGGCCCACTGAAAATCAGCGCCCGGGCCCTTAAAGCCCAGGCTGAATGCTGAGTGTGGTCCTTTTATTTTTTGGGCATCGCGACACCGCTGTCACCGCTGTTATTTGTTTGTCTTGTTGTTATCTTGTTTTTTTATTGTATGCCTACCACCTATGTGTTTTTGTTCAATGTAACGATGTCCTTAAATTTAATAAATAAATGTCTTTATATTCTTGTCTATTCAATGCTATCGATGATAGTTGAAGCCAAAAAGTAGTCGATGGAAAAACACTCTCGAAAATGTTTCATCAAAATTTGTAAAGCAACAAACGATACACTGACAGTTTTTCAATTGTGGCAGTCAATACTTATCAATCCAATGGGTCCTGTGAATATCGATATTTTTCATGAATCGATGCTAATGATACCTTATGTTTCGACACTTTACAAATACAAATAATCTTAATTGCGTAAATCCGTGGTTGGATAATTATGGTGACTTCACAGTTTATCGATAGCGGACTATCGAGCAGCAACACTAGTCGGTAGTGGAAGCTGGAACAAAGGCTAATACGTCATCTCAGCCAAGTTAATTGACGCGGCTTCCGCAAGACACGGCGGAACGCAGACGTCACCGTTTCCTCCGCTTACATATTTATATGAAGCCACTGCGCTGACTCGCGTACCATGAAATAATACCTATTTGCTTTAATTTCGAGACGAAATCATAAAATCTGCGCTGGAATTAAATGTGCTTCGTTTACGACGAAACCATGTCTTGCAGTAATTAATTGTCTAAAACAGCGTGGTCATCTGTTATTAATTTATTTTGGTTACTTGCTTGTAACGTGTACCAAGTAATAATAAGAATGTATTTACCGTGGTAACGTACTTTTTTAAAGTGACCTTTGCGTATTAGTCAATTCATAAAAAAACTTAATTTCAAACTTTTTGGAGTTTAATACTTAAAATAGTAAGAGAAAATAACTATACAGTTCGACATTGACTATCTCTATCAGCTGATTATCTCATGATTTTCCCCGGTCTTTTGATCTTAAAATGATGGTTTACCAAACATAACCTAACCTGTTTACCTAGCTCGTCAATTTACTCGGCCACCTCCAGCCACTTCGAAAGGTTTACGTGCATTGCGCCCAGAAATGTTTGTCCAAAGTTTAGCCGTCGTAATTTCAATTAAAAAGCTTTAATCGGCCTCGAAACGGCCGCCAAAATTGGTGGCATTTGTAATCACGCGGCGTGAGTTTATACTCTTTAATGGACTTTGTAAAAGTAGTTCCAACTCTCCTTACGGCTAAGATATTTGAGGAAAAACTACCACCCACCGCAGTAAGTAGGAAAGTTGCAGAACTATGGACGTAGGGTGCGCGGATGGCGCGTGGCGCGAGCGCGGCGTGAGCGTAGCGCGCGCGTGGCGCTAGCGTGGCCGGGGAAGCCCACTTGGCGCGATTTAACGTGTTTCATTAAACGTTTTGTCGGTGTAATCGCAAGTAATTTAAGTGAAGAGAGCCGAGCTTCCGACTTTGTAAGTATTTTGTGTTTTCTTTTTTAATTACTTCGTTTTAACTTTGTTGTTCGGCTTTTAAAAGCTGACTGACAGCCAAATAACAAAGTTCCTTATAACTATTTAGGGAGGATGTAATGAAAATGAAGACTTTTATGCGATAGCGCTTCAGGGAATCGGTAATTTCGTTTTTAAGTACATGCGATCACGTAGTTTTTTACCTCATTTAGAAAGTAAATTAAATTCAATATTGCGATAAACTTTCTTGATGGACTTTAACTTTCTGAGGCTTGTATGCATGGATGGCTTAAGACTTGCAGGGTCAACAGTTGGTTAGGATTCCACCCCAAATTTATCCTTTCTCGGATTGGTCTGGCAATCGATACATGGTGGGATAATCATTAATTCTTCGTTCGCGCGAAGTGGGCCAAGAAAATAAGAAAGGCGGACCCTGGGACCGCACACACCAGTGTGGGTTCACAACCAGGATAGACCGCACGGATGATGATGATGTGGGATAATCATTAAAATGACGACCGAGGGGGGAGTTGAAACAATTTTTACATTGTTAGTTTTTTGTGTACGACTAATAACACTAAGTGTGTAGTTGTCATTTATGATGATGTAAAAATGTTGGCACAAATGCAATGTTGCTGGCTTAATAGGTATATTTATGAGGCAGATGTAAAGGTTAATGTCCTTTCTACCTTTAATTTTTCATCTATTTTAACTGCCCAGCTTAAGTAGCTTCTACTTGTGCTCATCATCGGCTGTTTGCGTTTATGCATTTTACGATTTTACAGAATACCTTGTGAATGTAAATCCGTAGGTATATTTTAGTAATTGTTAATGTCTAAAATGTGTGTTATGTTACCGTTGTGAATGAAGCTACCGTTGCAGGCAGCCCCTGTTTGTGGTCGCGAAACTTATGCGCGGCGGGCGATACTTATGGGTCTGCTGCGTCGGTGAGTCACCCGGCTTCTGAGGTTTGCTTTGTAGATTTATTTATTTATTTTATTCTTTATTCTACATTTATAAAAAATAGGTACAATTGGCGGACTTAATGCCTAGAGGCATTTTGGGCTGTGCAACGTATGGAAATTGGTGCAAGAAAAGACAAACAACAAATTTGATACCTAACTAATACTTAAAAACCTACTAATACTCAAACTAACAAATACCTAAAAAAATCGGTATACTTAAATAAATCATACATAGATCATAAACTACATAAATACATTTATATGAAATATACTTATCATGCCAACATACATACTTTTAACCTTTCTATCTTAAATTAAGTTATTTACCCAAGATTCGTTTGTTGATTTTTATAAGAACCCAATTATAAATTGTTTGAAAGAAATCTCTTTATAGTGATAGGACCTATCTAATATAAGTAACGAATTGTATGTTGGTTTTCTTCAAGTAAATACTACTGTAATACTTCATAGCAAGTGCAAAAACAAATGTACAACAAATAGATTAAACGAATATACTCGTAACTTTAAGGTATCATTTTTATAGTAAGCTTAAGCTTAAGTTTTAAGAAGGAGCGGGGTCTCCTAACACAGGTACATGTACTTAAAAGGAGGTCCCTTCCACTAGTTATGTAACATTTTACAGATACCGAATAAATATATTTTCATTTATATTTTTCATTTATACTTATATAAATACATTCAAAACGAATATTATATTATTATAATATTATATTGCCTTGAAGAGAGTTAAACATAGATGCCTCAATCTGACATCAATGAAATGGTTGACTGAAACATCAGCGGCTCACTTAAAATGCTCACGCAGCGACCTCTTCAGAGCAAGTTTGGAGGTAGATTTCTGGATGTTGCTTGGAAGAGAGTTCTAGAGCCGTGTGGCAGTTTGAAGGAGCTTGATATGTAGGAGGAAGAGAAAAGGGGTGTAAATAGAGCTAAAGTTTTATTTGGACGCAGATCTTTTTGGTGAGAAGAGTGTAGGAATTGAAACTTGTTTTTTAGATACATCGGAGAGTTCGGATCAAAGATAATAGGAAATAGAACACACACAATTCTTACTTTTCTGCGTTGACGAATTGGTAACCAGTTGAGTTTAGATCGATAAGAAGAAATTTATTCAGAAGTCTGTCAAGGTTGGTGAGAAGTTCCTGTGAGATATTAGTAAAATAAACATCAGCATAGTCGAGAATAGGCAGGACAAGAGCCTAGACGAGCAGAACTTTGGCGTTAGCTGGTAGAAAAAAAAATAAGCGGTAAAGCGCCCGCAGTGTCCAAGTTATCCTTCTGCTCATCTCCTTCACCTGCTGGCCCCAGCTCAGTGTGCTGTCCATAAGACCAGCTTTTGGCGAATGATGAAAATGGTATCAAGTCGCTGTCCATCACTACCGGAGTAATAGATGAACAGCCAGCCACATGCATCTGATAGGAGCTACCAATCATTATAGCCTGACACTTGCCCGGGTTAATTTTGACACTAAACTTGAATGACCACTCACTGATATAGCTGAGGTCATAGTTGAGTTTGTCAATGGCGGTGTTTAAGTATGCAACACCCGCCTGCACGTACAATTGCAGATCATCGTCATACAAGTGGTGTGAGCATTGAATTTTATATGTAAGCTTAATTATAAAAACCGAAAACAGGATAGGCGATAGAATTCCACCTTGCGGTACACCCATCTCTAAGTCTGACTAATCCGGAAGGAGTTAGATATGATGTAGGAGATTATTTTTTGGTTAGTGCGGATATTTTAAGGGATAATTTTCCATGGTAGTAAACAAAAGTTTGTATGGGATCCACGAAAAAATCCAAAAAACTACTCAGCTGTTCTATATATTTTGACGAAACCAAATTAAATACTTTTTATTGAAGAAAAGTATTTATAAAGATTTTTGATTAAACATTTATTTTGTGTTGTGTCTCTAACGCGGGCGCAATGAGCAACGTCATTAATAATTAAACAATGAGTCGTGTGTAAGATTCCTCAAACTCTTCATCATAATAATTGCCTTCTAAACCTTTATAGTTTTTGAAAATTATGCAAACATTTTACCAAGTACTTGACAGTTTGACACCCATGCAATTAAATTAGAAATGTTTATCTTCATAAAATATATTTAAGTGAAGAAGTCTTGAAGTTTTGTTTCAACAGACACCTTCATTTTGAAAACAAGTATTTTAACTTTAACAGCTATATTTTAAAAGGAGTTTCAGTAAAAGTAGCTCTAATTTATGAAATTGGCACTTTACCAGCGTTCATTCTTGATATCTGCTTATGGACCAATTTCATTTAATTTATCGATATCACTAGGTAGTGTTTCCTTCCGTCTTGTTTGATAAAATGATATTTCTTTCACTTAAAACTATTACAGGAATAAATTGCTTCTTAAAAATAATATAGAAATTTAAATTTAAAACGTAAGTT
This sequence comes from Udea olivalis, assembly GCA_947369235.1. Lineage (NCBI taxonomy): Eukaryota > Metazoa > Arthropoda > Insecta > Lepidoptera > Crambidae > Udea > Udea olivalis. The sequence goes on along the minus strand of OX376345.1, from coordinate 8,114,635 downwards.
ATCAATACAAAACGATACCACATCGTCTGGTACTTATCAAACAGAAGTTTTTGGGTGGTGTGGTCATTTACATCACTTTTTGCTATGTGCTTAACATGAATAGCTACTATTTTTAGATATTACAATAAAGGAAATATATGTTAGTTTGTTATTTATAGCCTACTTTGCAAAAAACATACCTCACCCACGAAATTTATAAGAAGAATACGGAGTTTCAGGCTAGTCAACTTTACAAATGGCGTGACGAAGCAAAGTTGCGGCACCAAAACATTGTAAGTAACTTTTATCCTGTTTTCACGTGATTTTTGAAACGTTTTGCCATCATTAAGGCAGTAACACAGTTGGTTAGGTTTTGTTTTCTACTTTTTTGGTAGTTAAAGTAAACATTTAAAAAAAGAATAGTACTTACTTTACCGGTTTCTTTATAACATGTCTTTGTATTGGCTTCGCGATTTAATTTCTAATTTAAAATTAAAGGTACTTGAATACATCAGGTTATTTTTGGTCAACTAACACAATTACTTCCAAGGTAAGGTTAAGGTTAAGGTTTTTAAAAGTTTGGCAAGGCGCTAAATTTAATGACCTCTGGCAAATGTGATGATGTTCAGGCGGTTTGTTTAAGTGCCGTCAAAGTTGTATAGGAAAACACGTATAAACGCGGAAAAAGGCTAATGTAATGTCTCACGCAAATATTAAACATTTTACGAGTATTTTGTCAACAATTACTTTAACATCGCTCTCACAAGAGTCTACGTGCTTACAACGAATGCCACAATGAAATTACGAAAGTCGCAAAAGTTCCAGAAGGATCACCGTACAGCGCAGTTGGTAACTTTAGAAGCATGTGCCCGTTGATAAAATGTTTTTTGGCTCCTTCACTTTTATATTGAAAAATGTTTAAGCGTGTTCGCCTTTTTACAGCAGAAATTTGTTTCTGACATGAAAAGTTGATATCTACATATAAGGTACGAGTATCTTCATATACTGCAGCATACTATCGTAAAAAGTATGGATGGTGACTTAACTATCAAAATCGGCTCTTTGCTGCAGATTTTTCAGATGGATCCTTACTCAATCTTAACACTTGCCATTTAGCTAGTTTATAAGAAACTTGCTTGGACATGTTAACGCTTATCGTAAAATATAATAAAATTCAAAAACGGATAAGCACATTGAAATATATCGCAACCGTACTCAATCATCTACGATTTATAAATTCATAGGTTCAATATAAAGCTGTGATTCATAGAAGTATTATAGAAACTGCAAGACAATTAATTTCATAGCCAAGCTCGGAATCGAACATTTACACAAGCCACATTCTAAAGCTCCGCTCACTGCTTCCAATTGGAAAGTTCACACAATTCTAAAAAGAGCGAGCTAGGATTAAGAAGTAGTCTTGCTGTTCAAACAAAACCTGCGGTTGAGAGCGTAAGCGTTTCAAATTTGCATCTAAAGCGTTAGTTCCATCTACTTCAGTAAGAGAAATCAGAATTGAAGAAAATCGTTTCGTAGCACAGAAATTATTCCCCCACGTGCAGTGTGCACTGTGCAGTTGCAACTCGCATCGCATTGACAGTCAGATCAGGTGTTGCCAGTAACAGGTAACACGGTTGGAACTTGTGCTCGGCTTCTGATCGCTTTATGCATGAAGTATAAATTCGTTTCTTATTTCGAAACGGTATCAATATCCGGGTTCTAGGGATTTATCCATCACGCATGGTGCGTTCTGAGTTGGTCTGTTCGGCCTTGCAACGGAGTGGCAAAGGTTTTAAATGTTTGCTTAATATTAGAGCATTGTAAATTACTTTAAATTGCTTTAATATCAATTTGATAAACCACTACTTTTACGTTTAACAACCAGCGGTCATCAGGATGTACCTACTGAAAATCAAAGAATAAAGAAGAAACTAACTTTATAAAAAACATCAAGCACATCATAGGCTTAGTATTTTAATATACATAGACATTTCTAAATACATAGCTACTGAGAAATAAAATTAATATTCAGACTCAAAACAAATACACAAAAATATTCATCAAAAATGAAAACTACGATTTGTACCCTTTGCGCTGACTGGCCAGTCAATGCAACCCCTTTTGTTTAAAATAAAAAAAAATACAATTTTTTCTACGACCATCCCTAAAGTGTCACAGAAGTTAACTTGTGATTACCGCCTAAATAATAGCAGTATTAATTAATAACGTAAAGTCAACACGCCTCACCCTGTCATTAGTTGGGACGTGCGAGTATATCAATCATTAGTTGGCTTATCGCGGTCTCACACGACGCGCCCGTCTCGCTACATCGATTCTTGTTTGCGAACTTGTACTCCGATGTGACGTAGGCACCCGCGTTATTTTACTCAAATTTCTCAGTTTCAGCACAAAATAAAGATCTTACAGAAAGACCGCTCTCGCCTTTTTCCAGTACTATTACTTAGACTTGCCTAACCGGGTTAGGGTTACCACTAATATTATGTTTTTTTAAAATGAAGTAGCTACTTGACAGAACCCGCTAAAAACAAAATTCATCATTTGAAAAATAGCACCAAGTTCTATAAAAATAAAAACACTCGCGACTGTAGGACTAGTCGCTTCACCGATTCTCACTAGGTATCGTCTGTAAACTCCAGTGAGCGTCTGTGTGCGTGATCAAAATGACTGTTTGTTCTAAGCGGACTATCTGTCTGGGCCGCCGCATGCGTCATTTTTGGTTTCAGTATGTCTACGATTCTAACACGTAAACTACAATTAGTTGACTTCAGAAATTTCTATGCTATTTTTAATCATTAAAAGCCCTGTACCGAAACCCCACCCAAAAACTTAACGCGGGTTAGACGCTAGGGGCTGTCATTGGTCTAAACTCATGGTAGACATACGGTAGGTTAGTCTATGGCTAGTATAAGTGTCATAATACCGCCAGTATAATTTAACAATTTAAATTAGTAAATTTCACTAAGTATAGATACAAAAACCACCTACTGAATACCAGTTTGTATGTATTACCTTTCGATAGAGAATTAATTTGTTATATTATTTCAGGAAGAAGTAGTCAATTGATTCCCAAAAGTCAGCCTGTGTTTTTTTTTGGATGATTCTTATGTAAAATAGGAATTTGTTAGAAAAATAAACTTTGTGACAAAAGTTATTCACGAGTAGTCGATAACCGAAGAAGTAAAACAACAGCAAACTGGATGCAGGTAAAAATATGATAACTACTTTATTGCAGCAATCAAAAGCACAATCAATTGATTTGAAAAGCAGAAATTAAGTGTAAAATTGATTTTTCGAAAGTCTTGAAAGTTTCAAAATTAAAAGGTATTCAATAAATTATTGGGCGTAGAGACATCTAATCAGCGTAGCCGACCAGCGTCTCTCAAACATCATCTTTGAAATAAACACAATAATGCACAAATAATCCTTAAGTTAACTAATACACCATAACATCATCATTCGCAGAAATGAAAAAACATTAGGTCTAACCATAGCAGCCAGTTATAGGCTGCATTAGGTGACTGAAAATCAGGAGTCTTACCATAAGCCCACCATTTAATTGATGGACCTTGGTATCTATCTTGACAGATTGGCGAGGTAAGCCGGAAGATGTTTGCATCGGCAAGCTCCCTCAGTAGACTCCGCAACTTTTTACCTATACCCAGCAAAATTGTTCTCGTGCCGGCTCTGCTATCGCCAATCCTCGACTATGCCGATTGTTGATATTTAGGTATTAGCAAAAAAATCTTCTCTCTCAATTCCGGGCACAGTTGAAATGGCTCCCAATACGTTTTCGCCGAGATCTTCATATTCTGTCCCTTTTCTACACTGTCTTATTTAATCCCCTTTCACCTCCGTACCTCAAGGAACTATTTCACTTTCTACAATCTGCCAAAAGTGAAGACATGCGGTCTTGTCGGAATTACATCTAACAGTCCCTCCTCATTCCACTTCCTATTTTTCCAAATCATTTGTTGTTCGCTCCATTTGTCTGTGGAATTCCTTACCCATCCGCAAATCTCAGTCCTTAAATCCCAAGTCAAATCGTACTTCCTCTCTCTCTAACTTAGTATTATAATAGGTCTCATCCTTTATTTTTCAGTCCTTAATAAATGGAAACTGGTGATCCAACTACAATAACTGTATGTATTTTATGTAATACAATTTATTTAGTTTATTATTTAAATATCCCTTATCTTTTCTTTGTTTTGCACAGCCTTACCCGTTCTTTATTATACAAGTCTTTCTTCAGAAGGTAGTCTGAAAGAGATCGGTTTATAGCGATAAGACCATGGGTAGTGGAATCACCATCCTTGCCAAATGCGGGATGGTGATCACAGACCCGGTAAATGTTCCTTGAAATCTGAAAATATACTGCCTGACCACAATTAGACCACAGGTCCTCTGGATTTTGGACCAAGCTCTGTTACCACTCGGCCACTGCTCGGCCAAGAGAAAAATATAACTGCGCAGCGCCAGCGAGTACCTTATTTCTCATATTCACGAAACGAAAAAACAACTCCTAATTTTTATTTTAAACCCGAACATTGCAAGTTAACCGGATTTCACAATGTCCAGGGATGAGTGCGGCTTCGCGCATGCCCGCTACTTTTCAACCTGAAATTCCTAACCGCCATTTTAATATTTAATCTCACCCTTGTCTAGAGCATTTACCAGCGGTGTGGCCCGAAATACTTTCGCTATTTGTGTGAGGGACGCACATTGGTTAGGTACACTTTTTGGGGTTCAGTGGTCAAATTATTTAACTGGTGTATGTCGACTCACTTTTTTAAATATGGTTATATTATATTTGCACGCTATTAAAGCAAATTCGTACGGCACTTTAGTCATGAATAAATATTACAAAGAAAATGTGCTCCAAAGGCTTTCACCGAAATTACAGATTAGGTATTGGTAAATTGTGATTTAAAAAAATTTAAATATTCATTTTTAATATCTAAATAAAGAAAAACATGAAAAATTTAAGGAATAAAATAAAAAATATATTTAATATCCGGAACAAATAACACCTAGATCATCTGACCCCAAACTAAGCAGAGCTTGTACTATGGGTCTCAGAGACTGATAAATATACTTAAATACTAATAAATACATACAGGAATAGATAAAAACACCCAGACACACAACAAACACAATTGTTCGCCACACAAATGTTTGTCATGGGTGGGGATGGAACCCACGACCTCATGTTTAAAGTTTAGCAGCTCTCACTCGTATACCTGTCCTTTCCGCTTCTGTCCACATCTGACAGCATATGAACAAAGTTTAATCTTTGATTTACGTTTTATAATTCGCAAGGTAATAAAGCGGATCTTAACTATTGAAATTATTGAAAATAATGTCAAAACACAAGACAGCGTAAAAATAGATAATTTACAGTTTTTATTGAGATTTCTTTTAAAAATTATACAGAACCCATTCATTGGCATTGTTTATTCCACACTTGGCAGGTTTTTTTTAATCGTTTAGCGACCACTTGACGGGCGGTCGTGATAGATGATGTCCAGCGTTCGCTCCTCGTTTTGTCATTTTATTAATACTTTAAATTGGTCAGCCATGACTCGGACGAATCGTAAAGGACAGGGTAAGCTAGTTTAATAATGTTACCCGATTACGGGGCTGCGGAAAAAATCTGCGTTTGAAAAGGAATGTAAACAAAAAATGCAATATATTTTTTTAATTCTACAGTGTTTTCGGTTTTCCAAAGCATAGTCTGGGTTTTCATTAGAATGCCCATCTGCATTTGGCAATCAGGATGATCAAGGCAATACCAATCACTTGCAGCCATTGCATGATATCAATGACGGTGATGTTTGTAATATGGTTAGGGAAAAAGTTTCTTCGCATTTTTTAAGCAAATTCAAAACATTTTTCAATATAGTTTATTTAAATTTAACTAAAGTATGTGGGTGCCATTTTGTTTGATTACTTTTTGCCATCTTGTAAGTAGGGACATGATCCCATTGCTATAGGAATTTTGAGGCTTCTGATCAAAATACCGCGACAAGTGGTTTTAGCAGTACTTTCGTGATGTTAACCTGACACTGCCTAAAGAATTCTGAAGATACCGAAACAGGTGGCAAACGGAAGGTGCAAGGTTAGGACTATACGGCGGATGCATTAACACCTCCCAGCCAAACTCTCTTAATTTTTGCTGAGTGGCTAAAGATGTGTGAGGTCTTATCATGATGAAAAACCACACCCTTTCTGTTGATTAATTCCGGCCGCTTTCTCTCAACTTCTTGCTTTAATCTCATCAGTTGTTCGCAGTAGAGTCAGAATCGATGGTCCTGCCTGGTGGTAACAGCTTATAATAAATAATGCCCTTCCAATCCCACCACACACACATCATCACCTTGTTGCGAGTTAACCCGGGTTTCGCCAGTCTGTGAAGCCTGATTGGCCTTTGACCACGACCTTTTTCTCACGTTCTTGTCGTACGTGATGCACTTTTCATCACCAGTTATCAGCTTCTTCAAAAATGGTTCAGTTTCAATACGTCGTTATAAAGAATCACAAATGAGTACACGGTTCTTTCTTTCAGTGAGCTCGTGAGGTACCCAAATTTCAAGCTTTTTTGTGTACCCAGTTTTTTTCATATGCACCAAAACTGTTTTGTGGTAATTCCCAGTTCTTCAGCTACGTCATAACTACTGATATGCCGAACTCTCTCCACTTTTTCAAAAATGGCATCCATTTTATCCGTAATAGGGCGACCAGAGCGACGTGCATCTTTGATATCAAAATTTCTGGTTTGAAAACGCTTAAACCAAGCAAATTTTTTTCTCGCATACCAATAATTTTTTTACCTTTGTTGTAGTAAAATTTTAATATGTATCGGATTCCTTTATTAGATTCACTCATCTTGACAGTAAGAAAAACAAATGAAAATCCCACATTTTCCTAATTTGAATTTGGAATTATCTTCTTTAAACTTTAAACTTTTAATGATACCAAAACCAGCCAGATACAAACAGTATAGCCAAAGAGATCATACATAATATATGCGAAAAGACTTTTTCCCCAACCTAATATTTTGGCCTGTAGAGTAAGATACGTACCATTTAGGCTGACTTACCAATTAACAAATTAACAGTTCGAACATTAGGCCATACCTGACTGCGAACTAAGTGGATAAGTTAGGTATAGTGGTATATTATTAGTTTAGAACCCGTACCGCGCCACAATACAATATAACCAGTTTTACGTAGCGCGCCATACGTTTTCTATGTACACCCGTGTGTACAACAGACACAGGGTTTTGGATAACAGACAATTGTTAACCTAGAGAAATCCCTACCATACGTTATGCGTGGATTTGGCAACAACGATGTTATTATACTAGACAAAAGCAACCAAAGCCAGCGGGGCTAAGATGCACGCCTCACGAGAAGAGTGGACAAAAAAACTTACAATAAAATTTCGGCATTTTTCGTTTTTGTTGACAAAATCGAGAAATGACGAAATTTGATTGGTAGATTTTTTTTAGGTTTTGATCACAAATCGTGACAAATTTCACCTCTAGTTCAGCTAAATATCGAACGTCATAAGCATTATATACAGCTGAAAGCTGACCACTTAGCGACTGCTTCATATTGCTGCTCCCATAATGGCTTTAAAACTGCCATCTACGGAACCTATCACGGGTGTCTTCAGCGCAAACCTGGTTAATAGCTTGTCATTGTGCAAGATAGTTAGTTCACCGTCCAAGGGTGGTTTGACGTCTTGACTAGTTAAAATGTAATATCCATGGATTGTACCAAAAAAAAAAGATTTTTGCAACGTTTGCTAGTTTTTTTGATAGTATAAAGCAGTTCCTTGCTGTTCCATTTCTATAATCTTAAAACGATGGTTAGGACTTCTTAGAGAATGAATATCTTCATTTAATTTCTGAATAGTGAATAAAATAATGTTGTTGCCAAAAGATAGGTCCCAGTAGCTCTAGTAGAAATGATTGACAGCTAGGTTAAGTCAGTAGATATTTTTATAAAACCATTAATTATACTAAATTCGATTTGCAATACTTTACTTTAAAAATGAAATCGTTTTTGCGCTCTTCCTAGTGAGAGTGTTCTTAAGAAAATTTAATAAATAAGTCTAACGAGGGAACATCGTTTTCTTCGACAAAGTCGAGCAGAAAATTCTGCTTGTATTTAACAAATAAAACACTCCTGTCGACTACATAACCCTCATAAACGTAGTCATTAAACTGATTATGGCCAAACATCTTATTACTACAGTCATTAGTTTATTTGCACGACTTGTGAAAATTCCATGTGCGACTATAACCTCTAAAGTAGTTGATTATAGCCTAGAATTAGTTGCAAGAAGCCGGCCAATAATCACATGTCATTGGTCAAGCCCGCCCTGGCGGCGCGAGCGATCATTTCTACTGCAGGTACTAAGTTTATCGATCAATAGCCTTCTTGGAAAATATCTGGAGCAACTGGTTCCAACACTGAACTTACCTTCGTGATAGGTACTAATAGAGTTTAAAGGATAGTTTATCGAAGACGTTATATTTTAAAGGACCTGTAAGAGAGAAATTATTAAAAAGTATAGCATAGTAACGCCCCAATCCAGAAACGTCAATCAAAGTTAAGTAGTCCTTACATCTATAGCTGTCCTTTTTATTTCTATTGACCTGTGACAGGGCAGCATCAATTTGAGGTGGGCTCAACTTTTGAATAGCTTTTGTGGATACTGGGGTTAGTATATTTGAATTCAATATTAAACTGCACAGCAAAGTTCAATAATCACGGATATCAGTTGATAATACTCTGAAGAGCAAAAGCAAATAATACAGCCTGTAAAGATTAAACAAGTTTTTGCAGTCAAAATGACTGCCTGATCACATAAAAAAGGCACACGAAGGATTTGTTTCAGATATAAAAACATTAAATTACACAAATATTATTTTCTGTCATCATCAACATTGTGGCAATTCAAGTTCCATAAAAATTTGCTTACCTACGTGAAAAACATAGTCTGACTAATCGAGTCGAGTAAAAACAAACAGTATGGTGTTTTCAAAGCTTAAACACACTTAGGTACACAGCGGCTTTACATTCCGTTCTAAGCTACTGAGATTGAAGATAAAAACCTGCAACTCCGCTTTAAGGTTTTATTCTTTCCAATTAGGCTTATTTCCACCAAACTCGTTAAAAATATTCGTTTCACTTATTCGCATTGAAATGAAATGAAAAACTGCATTGAAAAGCTTGCCAACAAGATAATACAATCTCTAGCTCATATTCCGTAAAATATGAAACTCAACGTGCAAAAGTAAATGCACCTTCAAAAAGCAGAGTAGCAATCTAGCGGGGAATAATTTTTCCGTGCGATTGCGTTGCGATGTTTTGGCGCATCGTTCGACAAATAGTCGCCGTCGCAGTCCGCAGGGCGGTGCGCTGACGCTTCTATTTCTGCCGCTAGCCGAGCCACCGGCAACCAGGAAAAAATGTCGAGATTGCCGGAGCAGCCTTGGGGTGTCGGCCGATTCGCCACGTTGCAACACGGAGATTGTGCCGTCTGTTTTGTTTGCCTCTTACCGTCTTATTTCCGCACGGAGAAATTGTATGAAGGGGCATCCGACTTAAAATTGTTATTTTGCAAGTCGCTCCGAAAATTGTCTCGAGAAAGAAGCGCAATCACCTGTTCCGGTTTAAAATTTGCTGAAACACGACCAATTATGAAAGAGTTCCTCCTCCCGAATTATAGTTAACGTTATCTAGTTAGCAGTTAAATAGCTCATTCTCAGTCTTGGAAATGTTCCCTAACGTAATAAACGACAAGAGTAGGAAGCTTCGCGTGAAAGTTGAGAGCGTATGCTATCTCATGCAAATTACGGGAGATTTATCATAAGACGTCTCCGTAATTGCGACGTGAGGAGATATGGCGGGAGCGCTTAAAGCCAGTCTCCAGAAAAAAGGCAATTAAAGGGATAAACTGGCGCAGTTAGGTCGCTCGTCACGCCTGTGATATCTTTAGAGAGCTCGCGGCGCGTGTCACCCGCTCAGCCTAGTGCTGGCGCCGCGTCTTCATCCCTACATGTAAAGGGCGGAGACCAATATCATAGACTACAGACTACGAACGGGGAGGAACATCCGCCACTGACGGTATTGCACTTGAAGCTTTACAAAGCTAAAAGCAATACAGTTATTTGATTTAAGTCGGGTGTGTACCGCCGCCTTCCACTGGATTGTGTTTGTTTTCGTTTGGCAGATGTCAAAGTTGTATGTTTTGAAACGGAGCCTCTGTTGTTTGCGATGTTGTTTCGAGATAGAAGGTATTAGCTACCTAAACTATCTCGCTGTTTTCGGATACCATTGTCGCGGAGTTATGGCTTAATAGATTGTTGAGATGTGTATAATGCCTTTTGTGACTTTGTGTTATCTTTGAAGATGAAAATAACAGATTTTGTGTATGTTGCAATAAACCTGTTGAGTTGTTAAATACATGTCAAACCTTTTCTTTTTATTGATTATTCTAAGATTATTAGAAATATGATAATGATAAAAATTCAATCGTTTACTTGCTAAAGAACGTTTGCAGTTGCGTTGGTACATAATGAGTTTTATGTTCTTTCAAAAATTGTTTTCCTATATTTTGCCCAAGTTTGTGCGTTAATACCAGCCACAGATTACATAGCATGCCTTTCCTTAAACAATGAATACAATATGGGAAAAATTAACATACCATCACGACTGTATCACAAACGGGGTAGTCAGAAGCAAGTGACTGTTGCCGTCATGGTTAACGGAATCACTTGGAAGCCTACTTTTTGTCAATGGTATTAGAACCTATTGTGTGAGCTTGTCGCCGTTATCCGGGTTGATTTGTTGTGTTATCGATGTTTTCCATCCCCGGAGAGTTAGTCGGAAAATTTAACAATGAACACGAATATGGTCCTGGCCAGATTTGAACTGTATGGTCCACACACGATTCATGATCCGAGTTAAAGTGCTCTCCTAGGCTACAACGCTCTCTGGAAATTATTTTATTGAATATATTGTGTAACTCGTAAACATTAAATTTAAACTGAACTTTGTACCAGTAAATAGCCTCTATGTTAATCAAAGTTTGGCGATTAAAACATTGCCAATCCATCCATCCTTTGGTTAGGAATCGCTTGACTGAAAGCCTTTCAATACCCGTTTAATACGACAGCGTTTTCATAATCAAGCGCCTAGTCCAATGACCTTCAATATACAAGGACCTGGCATCTGGCCTGTTGGCGTAATAGCAGCTGCCTTTAGCAACGGAGGTCGTGGGTTCGATCACCACCCATGACAAACACTCATGGGACGAATATTTGTGTTTGTTGTTACTGGGTGTTTTTATCTATTTAAGATGTTTATCAGTCTCCGACACTCAAAGTACAGGTTTTGTTTAGTTTGGGGCAAATGATAAGATAAGATAAGATAAACTTTAATGCACAAACAAAATATTACAGTTACATTGAAATAAATTAGGTGTATAATATAGACGGCCGTATCGCTAGTAGCGATCTCTTCTAGGCAACCTCGTGATCGTGTGAATGATCGTGGTGTTATTTATTTTAGATACTATAAGATAAGATAAATATTCTTTATTGCACATCAAATAAAACAATACAGCTTAGGATTACAAGATTATGATGAAGCAATTAGGCGGTCTTATTGCTTAAAAGCAATCTCTTCCAGACAACCCAAGTAGAGGAAAATGTCAGGAAGGGTAAGCAAGTGCACAAGAACCTGAAAAAATAAAAATAAAACAATTGATTCACTTAAAAAATAACAATAAAAAGACAAATAAATAACAATAAAATATAGAATCCGTAACTAACAGCCCACGAATCTAAACTATCTATTATATATACGTTTATAACGTACAAAAAAGTGTGGTTGATGTCATTCTAAGCACAATTTTTCCTTAGTTACACTGTATTCCCAATTCTTTCACTCATACTCTAATAATCTCTTTTTTTAAGATAAGTTCATCTGTACTTTGGCTATTCTCATAATATTTGTATGTAAAAACTGTAATTTCTGTACAAAATAATGAGTAAGTACTTGTCGGAAAGAGACAGAAGACAGGATGTCACTACCTAACCATGTTAGGCTTTTGAATCTGTAACAGTATGACGTGCTATCCAGTGTATAAAAAATCATTGGCGGGGTCCATCGAAATAATCATTTGCTTTATGAGCGTTCGATATGTGACATTCACTTCAGTAATTAATGCAAATCAATGGTGCGACGTGCGATTGATTCGGAACTAGCGGCAACCCGATCAATTACGATAATTAGCCAGCTCCCAGATCCGTGTTGCTGACGTTTCAATATTATGCAAATGCTTACTTTATTTGCTCAGAATAACCGACCACTACTCCGTCCGTTCTTTATTAGTAATAACAGCCATATATCTGCGTGATGTGGTGGACATTGTAACTCTTGAAAAGTACCTACGTTGTATTCTGCCAGTGACAAATTCAACACACTTATGCCACAAAATAAAGAGTTTACAGAAAGACCGCTCTCGCCTTTATTAAATAAATATCCCCCGGACATTATTCCACACAGCGCCATCTAGCCCCAAAGTAAGCTAATTAATGCTTGTGTTATGGGATACTAGACAACGGATAAACATACTTAAATACATTTTCTTTTGTAAATACATACTTATTATACATAGGAGACAAACAGACATGTTCATGCACACAAATGTTTGTACTGTGCGGGGATCGAACCCGCGACCTCTGGTGTAGTAGCCAACTTCTTAACCATTACACCAAGTCGGTCGTCAAAAAGTATAATAATTACCTAAACTTCCCTGACCGCCTGGGGTTGCTACTATAGGTATTCGGTCTGAATTTTAAAATGATGTAGGTAAGTTATAACTACTGGACAGCACCAAGTTCGACAAAAACAAAAACACTCGTGACATTGCGACTGGCCGCGACACCGAATCTGACCGGTATTGCCTGTAAACTCACTGTGTCTGTGAGTGTGATCAAACGGTGGTTTGTTCTAAGTAGACTTCCTGTCTGGAGTGCGCGCCGCATGCGTAATTTGTCCCTATGCTAGTGCACGATGTGTTTTACCGCTAACGCTTTCTTCATCACCATCATCATTCGCAGCTGTAAGACGTCCACTGCTGAACATAGGTTTCACGCATTAATTACCAAAGCACCGTTGAACAAGATCAAAATCGGAATTTTGCCATTTTTACCAGTTCGTACACCACAGGTCGTTGAAAACGTCTCTAGACTAGAACTTCTCTTCCCAAACGGCTATCAGTTGTTCGCGCTATGTGTCACTTCACTTTAGGTAATGACAGGTCCATGAACTAGTATGAGTTTGAACCTACCCTCGGAGTTACATAATGGCTAATGTTGAAGGAAGAGTGTGTACAACTAAGGTTATGTTTGAAATAATGAGTTAACGCTGGGCCAGGAAGCAAGAATGCGTTACCAATCCACACTAACTCCACTTATTTTTATCATCTGTGGCGACTCAATCGCGCGAAATACTAGAAACAACAGATTAACCCTAGTGAATTCGTGTACCTAATTATGGCCTGCGTTGTAGCGCACAACAAAAATATTTTTCACGGCAATTTGGCACAATTTATCTGTAGTATTCGCACTGGGAACTTTGTAATATCTGACACTGTTGACTTTGTTCGTAGAATAACGGCGATTTTTTTTCGGCTGCAGCTTTTTTGACCAAAAATGCCCTTTTGAATAGTTAAATTTTTCCCATCCATAGTTAAAATAAAATAAAATAAAAATAAAATAAGTTTATTTAATAGCTAGTACATTAGGGCCTCCATTTAAGGAAAAAATAGTTAGGGCATTAGTTCCTTTTTTTAAATCAGAAACCCTTTGTAAAAATATTTGCTTCACAATAAAGAAATTAACGATTTATTTACATACTTATTGATTGATTGAAACATGTTAAAATGTTAACTAGATTTTTATTCAAAAAATATTTACAAGAAGTATTTCAACTGTATAAACCTAAACAGTAATTTATGTATGCACATTAAATCGTTTCATAAATTACTATCTCACCCAATGTAATTTAATGTTGCAAAATCTGAATAATATTCCATAACTCCACTCTAAATTGATGATAGCCTCCGCCAGCTAAATTGGTGCCTTGGCCATACTGTTTCAGCGTATTACCCGATATCGTAAGCCGATCAATGTAGCTAATGAGGTCTAGGTGTATCGGAACCGATATTATGCAAATGTTATCAGCAGCTCAGACCGGTATAACGAAGGCCCTTTAGGCACAGAATAAGCATGCGTGCATATTTAAATAGGAATCTATATTTTTATGAAAGATTAAAGCGCCATCTTGGAAGGACAAATCTCTCGAATCAGACTTTCTTCAAATGCAGCAAAAACGGTTAATTAAGGTAGAGAGTTGTTTGATTTTAAACTTAAACTATTTTTTTTGCCCTGTCTGATTTGAGAGCTTTTATTTGCCTCAAAAAAGGCTTAATTGAAGTAATATGCAGAGAGTTCATGAATTTAATTGTTTGATTATCTCTTTCAGTCATTCAAAAACAAAAAATATACACATTTAAGTGCTAACAAGTAACTGATTTAAAAAAAAAACTCTGCAGACCAATCAGCAAGTTATGAATACACACGCGTTCGCAGGGTAGTCACTACTCGTAGCTATAATGTGTGTGTACTTAGTACGTCGACAGTCGATATTGACTTTGATAAACGAGGCAGTCAGTGTCACCGTACAAGAAGCCACGTCACTTTCTTTGGTGCATTGCGGTCCCTACATCTTTCAACCCTACCCTTGTTTACACTCCATAACGCTCCTATAAGAGGACTCTATAGTTACCCCATGATATTAAAGATATGTTAAAAGAGTAACTACTAAGTTTCCTGCCGGGGCTCTCAGTGGAGTCAGCGTTCCGACGCCGGCAGTAGAGTCACATTATATGTATGTATTATATTTAGTACATAGTTCGTATTAATATTATATTGTGTGTCTATAATATTATCAGCTAAAGATACATTTATTTATTTATGTCTTTGACGATTCGAAAGAACTAATTATGGTCTACTTGAATAAATGTTTATTATTTTTGATTTTAACAAGTAATGAAGACTAAGTTTCATGTTTATATGGCAAAGTTAAAGTTGCCTATTTTTATGTATACCTAAATAACTTATAGTAAAAAGAGGAAAGATTTGATCGTTTGTTTATTCGTAGTTATTGAATAAACTCTGAAAGTACTGGACCGCTCTTCGATGAACAGAAAGTTAAGTAAAACGTACAAAAAAACGAGGGAATTAATTTCAAATTCTTATTTCAACAGTTCTCCGAATGTTCGGGTATTGAACCTAAAATTAAAAAGTTTCAGCGACTAAAATGACTTAGATTACATCGCTGTCAGGGTGATTGACAAAAACCTATTAAAAACTAACAAATTAAGAATTGCATAGCACCTCCTATATCAAAGCATGCACAAAAATATCGTAAGAAACAATACAACGTGTGATACTTCGTATTCGTACCAACTCGGATATTTTCTAATAAAACGCGCGAGACACCCCGGGTCGCGTCTCAAGATCGCCCAGTGCCGACTATTAAAAATAGAGAAGTTCGTAGCGTATTTCAGTTGTCATATTTCACGGTTTGGTCGATGCTGTATAAACACGTTCCACGTTCAATCATCCCACGATACGGCGCCAGTACGAATAAATCAAACCGTTCACTTTTTCACCTGCCACACACAAAAGCTTTCGCACTGAAACTTGATTCGGGTTATTTCTGACGAAATATCAGCCTATTTGTTATACCATTGATAGGGACGCACGTGCGCAGCCTAAGTTTGTACTTGTTGACGAGAGGGATTGAGTGCAAATTGCTCTTCTACAGTGTGCATAGAATTGATGGTAACCGTTTCAGATCGTCTATCGTTATTGTGTCTTTTGCAAAATAACGGCATAGAGTTCGACTCTTGGGTATATTGATTATATAATATACTTTATTTGTCTTTTAAACTACGTGGGCAACAAATGTCTAGCCATGTCGCCTCCGCCGGGGACCGGCAGAAGAGGTCGACCCAAGAAGCGGTGGCTCAACGTCGTCATGAGTGACATGCGTGCCAACAGACTCACCACTGAAGATGCACAAGACCGCGCGAAGTGGGCCAAGAAAATAAGAAAGGCGGACCCTGGGACCACACACACTGGTGTGGGTGCACAACCGGGATAGACCGCACGGATGATGATGATGACTTACGTTGTCTTTGTTAACTTAAATGATTAAATTGTTAACTCAATTAATTCGCACTTAGTTCTTTTTTTTGGGCTAATACTTGTAACATATGTTTTTTAATGTGTATCTTAGTTGGAATTAAGATTACTTGCACCTTTCAGTCTTTGACTTTTTAGTTAATAGGACAATATTTTCTGTGGTCTGTCGTATGTTACCATTATAACGTTATTTTCTTTAATGACGTGAGGGTTAAATATGTAAATTGAAATACAAAATAAATAACGACCGTAAATAAAACACGGTATATTTTCATCACAAACAGGCAGCGAATTTATTCCGTTCACAATTTTAATAACACGAGAAGTACTTTCCATAAAATTGTTGACCGAACCTCTAAAAAGTCACTCTGCACAGCCGTTAACGTTCCATCAGTTGACAATTTGCGTGGATCCCCAGCATGAACAGTTTACGCGTTCATAAATATCGACTTGAACACCTCGGTGAGTGAGTAATAATTCAATTATAGTATAAAGCGCGTCGCGTATCGTCTATGATAGCGCAATCTTCAGGCGCGATCTAGCTAGGAGGCTGAAGCGTCTCATTGCGGTGTCGGTAAGTGCCTATTTGAGGCTACGTACCCACTTACGTACACGATAGCGTAATCCGAATCGGCATTTTGTACATATCGATACTGGCGACGCGAGCGGATTCCTCGCCGAGCGTGTTCCGGCCTATAATGCTCCTGTAAAGGGGTCTAATACAATTTTGCGCGCTTCATTGCCCGCCAACGTTTCCTTAACAAGATGCTAATATACTTAAATATTTATTATGTAAGCTTCGATTGGATAGTTGTGACCCTTACTTCTAAGCCGTGGGTCAGACCCCACCTTGGTAAGCTTTAGTGTGATGGTTCTTTGCTTAGGCGAAATTTCTTCTGTAAATTATCTTCATTCGTTAGAAAATTATGATGACGCTCTTGCCGATTCTGATAAAGAGATGTTTCTTATTCTTGATACTTGAGTGCTGAATGAGAAATTTGTAATTTTATTTAAAGATTTCAGTTAGTGCAGTTAGAATATAACGTTTATTAACTAACGGCATTGTCAATTCCTAATCTCCTCATAGCTTCCAAGTTATTTAAAACATGCATTCATTGTTGGCATAATCAGGTTAAGTTTCACTGAAGCGTCAGTGAGCGGCCATTTCAGTCTGCCATACGTAAACGCCAATACCGTTATCCGAATAGGCGTTCTGTGCGTATCAATACTCGCAGTACCCGCAGATTCCGCTCTGAGCATGTTCCGGCCTTTAATGTCCCCAGTAAATGGAGCTAATGCAAATTCACAGCCTCAGTGGGCGGCTGATAAAAATATCTGCTTAACTTCTATTGTGTTGGAATTGTTTTCGTATCGTTCCGGAATCTAACGGTTTAAGTTGATGTTCGGTTCGGTTTTAGCGCATTCTCATTTCGCATGACGGAGATTACGATTTGTAGGGGCCGCAAGATTGGTTAAAATCTTGAGTATAATGCTCGTCTGTCGCTAGTCATTACTTTATGCATAGAACCAATAAATGTGACTAAAATACAAGTAAACATTACTTTACCGAGTTAAATCGATCGATCACGATCTATTTCTGCAGCAAATCTATATCGTAACAGTATTATTCCCGATCACCCCGAGCAATTATTTTAGCCCATTTCTTTAGCTAGTCTTTTTTCAATTCTAATTATTACTTTCAAAATCAATTTCGAACTTACTTTGAAATGAACGCAAGCCCTTTCTGTCATTGAACAAATCAAAAAAACTACGTGAAATGAAAAACCTCGCCAACCCCTACTACGAGATATTAAAATGAAACTAGGTTCGATATAAAGCTCTCAATTCCTCGGAGCGTGCCCTAATCGTCTGAAGAGGGTCTAATAACTGACTCAAATTTACATAAACAGAACCGTGTCTTGCGGCTGTTATCATTCAATTAAATAAGATTTTGCGATACCCACTGCTACGGGTACACCTGTTCCATGAACTTCAATCCTAAATTGCTAGCTTATTAACTGCGATTTCAGAGTGTGATTTTAAATTAATCATTTGGCCAGTAAGCTCTGCTTATATTTCGTTTTAGGGTTAGCTTCTTTGCTCTTTAGAAACATGTTCTTATTTAAGTGTTTTAATAATGGAATTAACTTTCAACGAGCTAGATTACATGACTATATACGTAATGTTAATTTGTACTTTCTAGAGGATTTAATACCAAATATACTTGGACAAATGGACAATGGCCTTTTTGTTTGTTTTATCATAGAAAATGCACTCGCAAATAACGGGTATTTTTGCTTACAGTGTGGAAAATAAAATGGTTATTAAAATACCTAACTAGCTAGCTAACTCTGTAAATGCAAAAGTTTTGAGTAAAAGGAAACAGAATTTAAAAAAGGTTCAAAAAAGAATTGTAGAACTGAAAAAAATGCGCATGCTTCTATTGTGTTCAATTTTAATTTACAAATACATGAAACTAGATATCCCGTTAGCAAAAATTACAGCACGCTAGCGATGTATTGATGTCCGATATTTCAATACGAGTAAAACGAAAACGAAATCGATTCATATGGTGGATTTTTGTCTCAAATAAACTCATGTTATATATATATGTCTTGTTGCTTTGTGTCGTGGTGAACGACCGGCCTCACAGTGGCAAGCTCACACGGAATACGTCACAGACATTAACGTTAATAGGTAACGCAAAGCGCTAAGATTTTAAAATACTAAGTATGTTACTATTAATGCCTGTTGTGACGTCACGGTAGCGTTTTAGTGATAGGAATCTGTAATTTCTTTAATAAATTTACTTTAGTTTATACGAAAAGGCATAATAAGTTTGAATCTACTTAATTTTGACATCCGTTCTTTTTAATATTCATTGTGAAAATCACATTAGACGTACTTTATTTCACTGCCACGTTCGTCAGTAAGGCGCTTCAGGTCGTCGTTGTCAGTTTCGACAAGGTTTCGACAGACTAATTAATTTATAATCATAATCAATCATTCTTTATTTGCACTATACACATATATAGCTACACAAATGTTAAAACTAAAATGTACATAGACCCTTTAATAGTGTTGCAAAGACATACTTACAAAAATTCAAATTGAAATATAAATCAGTATGACCTCAAAACTACAATACGTACCAAGACATGTAAATAGCAACAGTTAACACTCAGAATACTAAATAATAATGAACAAAACAAAGAGTTAAATGAAAAAAAAAATATTCAAAATATCGAGAGAGAGAAATGTCTTAGCCTAATCTTAAAATTTATCACATTGAAGGGCTTTGTATAGGTATATCTTCACTATAAGAGGTTCGAACTTCGAAGTAAGTATTTTAGAATAGCAGGGATATTTTTTTTATGGACCTGTAATGTCCCACTACTGAGCAAAGGTCTCTCTCAAGTTTCTCCATGTGCCTCGATTTGATGCCTGGCTCTGCCAGTCCTCTTCGTGCAATCAAGTCGTCACTCAACCTTTTTCTTGTCTGACCCCTGCAATGATATCCGTCCGTAGGCTGCCACAGGGTGACGATTTGTGTCCATTTGCCTGAATGCATTCAACAAACGTGGCCCGCCAATTAGGGCTTATGCTTTTTTTTGTAATGCAAAGAACATACACTCGCGTCATCTTTTTCGATGTATGTTTGTGGAAAACGCAGTAATATCGCAGTTTGTCGTCGCCTGGCTTTGTCTCTATACATGCAGCGGATATCGGTTTCAAGTCTTTTATCGAGGCTTCTTCAATAACAGATAGGCTAGAAATGCCAACCCCTTCATGCAACCTATCACGTACCTATGCATAGATTGTTTTGTGCTGTAATAGTGCTGTTTTGAAAATGGGATTTTATGAACAGTGATAATAACGTCAATTTTAGAACTTCAGTGAGTCTAACGACGTTCTTTGATGAAAAGAGCTTCATCATTTATAAGTGACTCTATAACAGATAGGCTAGAAATGCCAACCCCTTCATGCAACCTATCACGTACCTATGCATGGATTGTTTTGTGCTGTAATAGTGCTGTTTTGAAAATGGGATTTTATGAACAGTGATAATAACGTCAATTTTAGAACTTTAGTGAGTCTAACGACGTTCTTTGATGAAAAGAGCTTCATCATTTATTAGTGACTCTATAACAGATAGTCTAAAAATGCCAACACCTTCATGCAACCTATCACGTACCTATGCATAGATTGTTTTGTGCTGTATTAGTGCTGTTTTGAAAATGGGATTTTATGAACATTGATAACAACGTCAATTTTAGAACTTTAGTGAGTCTAACGACGTTCTTTGATAAAAAGAGCTTCATCATTTATAAGTGACTCTATAACAGATAGTCTAGAAATGCCAACACCTTCATGCAACCTATCACGTACCTATGCATAGATTGTTTTGTGCTGTAATAAATAGTGCTGTTTTGAAAATGGGATTTTATGAACAGTGATAATAACGTCAATTTTAGAACTTTAGTGAGTCTAACGACGGTCTTTGATAAAAAGAGCTTCATCATTTACTATGGACTCTATAACAGATAGTCTAGAAATGCTAACACCTTCATGCAACCTATCACGAACCTAAGCATAGGTTGTTTTGTGCTGTAATAGTGCTGTTTTGAAAATGGGATTTTATGAACAGTGTTAATAACGTCAATTTTAGAACTTTAGTGAGTCTAACGACGTTCTTTGATGAAAAGAGCTTCATCATTTATTAGTGACTCTATAACAGATAGTCTAGAAATGCCAACACCTTCATGCAACCTATCACGTACCTATGCATAGATTGTTTTGTGCTGTAATAGTGCTGTTTTGAAAATGGGATTTTATGAACCGTGAAAATAACGTGCATTTTAGAACTAGGTAACTAACATTTTAGTTTTAGGTTCATTTTAATAACTTCAGATGTGTTAGTATTTGTTTTAGTATTATAAATAATGTATATTTTTAAGATTTTTAGAACTTTTGTGAGTCTAAAGACGTTCTTTGATAAAATAGCTTCATCATTTGTAAGTGGCCAGCATCTACCAGATTTCGCATTTCACTTTAAGAGTCCCCATTTCATGCTACTGTCCCAACAGTCACAATGATGAGACCAAAAATAATCCTTAGGAGGATGCCAAACTGCTCATGAAGGATGAAACACAAGTTATTTGTAAAATTTTAATTACGAATGGAATATAAAATCAAAAAACTACCTTTGCATTTATAATTCAGAAAAAACATTTAACCGATTTAAACTTTTTACCCTCAACTTTTAGTCAGCGAAGTAACAATTTCATTTCAGCCCCACGAATGTTCGCTCAGCGTTTTCAAATAATTCAATATGCAACGGTCATATCGCTCCAATTACAAAATGCACGCGAAAGTCAGTCGGTTGCAAGTCCGCAATAGTAATCACTCTCCGATTTACTCAACCAGAAATGACGTCTAAATCGGTTTGGGTCAGATTTAAATTGAAACAGATGACGCGCCTCCGTAGTAGATTGGTAACAGTGGTCGGCCCTGAAATCCAGAGTGCCAGTTCGAATCCCAGGTTGGCCAAAGAGTGATTTCGGATTTTACGTATTTTACCCGGGTTTTAAGTCAGTGTGTATTAACTGTAGTGAAGGCTTGATTGTCTTTGCCCAACACTGGGACAATATGTAAATAAGCTTATTATTTTACTACTAGATGGCACGATTCTACGTACTTAACGTGTTAGAAAAAAAATGCGGAGCACATTACATCAAGATCATCTGACCCCAAACTAAGCAGAGCTTGTGCTATAGGAGTCAATGACTGATTAACATGCCGAAATATTTTTATAAATACATACTAATAAAGATAAAAACGCCCAGACACACAACAAACACAAATTTTCGTCACATGATTTGTCAGGGGATCGAACCCACGACCTCCTTTGCTAAAAGCAGGCTCATTGCCATTGCACCGACAGGCCAGTCAAAAATAAGTGCAGTGCACCTATTTTGACGCTGCAGCAGACTAAATGAATCTAGTTAACGCCTAAAGGCAACGAATGTCAAAATCCAGTAGATTTACACTTATCATTCCATTATCTGTGAACCTTATTAAAATTGTATATTATTTCAAACCTTCATGGTCACTAACTTTAGAATAGTTATTAATTACGGGTTTTGTATCATGTTTTTTGTTTTCGAGTTTACGATATTTCGGCACTGTTGCAAGTGTCATGATCACGGAGTAACTGAAGATCTTGCGGGGTTTGGCAGACAAATCGGTCTACCCCCTTTCGAAGTCTTTTATATCGCTCGCCGCCGGTACTACTGCTTACTAACTCACTATTTCTCGACACTCGACCCACACTTTTTCTCGACACTCGACACTAACAGTATTTGTCCACGAAACGTCACTTTGTTTATTTTGCACATTTGAATTACTGAATTCAACACATTTGACAGGTGAAACTAAAATTAATTAAAGTTAAAAATTTTAATATAAAAATTGATTGCAAAATGGTGGATTCCTATCCCTTAAAAGCTATCATGACGTCACAAAACGCGTCAAAAAGTGTCGTGCTTACTTTCCGTACAAACGCAGCTCATTGCGTTACTTATTTTGATGTATGTACCTAAATGGTTCGGGTGTTCGAGTTACCACTTTGTAGACTTTGCTCTTCTACGTGTGACCATTGCGCACAGGCTTTTGTGTCATATTAAACTGACTCCATCCTCGTGTTCCGTATTTTGCAATTCGGTTTTACGTCGCAATGTTTTGCGTAGTCTAGACTAAAAGGTTTTGAAGTTTTTTATGTAAGGTGATTTGCAGCTAAGTATTCTAACAGATGACTTAAATGATCATCAAATTTTTATGTATTTTTTTTGTATTTTTTAACAATTTCCAAAGCTTTTTAATCCGTGTAAGGTGGTTATAACTTTGATAAACAAAAAAAAACAAACAACAATTTTAGCCCCTTTTTATCCAGACCAATGAGCCAAAACAGACTGAAATGATGGTTGGGGTGAATTTAATATACTAGATGAATGTAAATATGGTGTAGCTAACTTTAAATGATGGTGAATTTTAGCAACAAAATGATCATTTGATCATTTTAACATAATTTACAAATAAAAATAATATGCATGAGAGAGTCTCTAACATAAAGTATTAATCGCATTGATCTTAAAAGAAAGCTGGATGTTTCGTTGAATGTCTTCTTAAAGAGGCCTACGAAATTGCCGATCTCAAGCCACCCTTAATCAATGAATAGGTAACATGGTAATAGCAGGCGAGTCGCGCGTCAATCCGTCGGTAGACCTATCCAGCACCATTAATCTTATCTATTCACAACGAGAACCCTTCCTTCATGGCTGCTTAGAATTTGAATACTGCATCTGTGTACTACGCTACTCTACGCCGCACTCTGTACCTACACGTTATTTTATTCAATTCTGATCTCTATTCCAAGTAAAATAGAGTTACGCGGTGTTGTTCTACGTACGTGTTTGCAATGCTTAAACGAATCCAGCAGGAATTACGAGTAGGCCGATCTGTGCGTGAAATGAAACGCAACTAACGTGAAATAGTAACGCGCAGCTTTGTAGCCGTGTTCGCTTCTAGTCTGGGTGGGTAGGTTATTCGTTTTCATCTTTTTGAATGTTTTCAATTTGAAAATTTATTTTATTTTTACACACACAGCCAATGATGTGAACACGAAATGCTGTAAAACTCTCAGGGCCGCTTTTCCAATCCTCAGATAATGAAATTTATCTGTAGAATAAAGTTTATTAGAAGGTTAACAAGATTTTTAATTTTTCAATGTTCAGATAGATGTTATCTGTTGAATAAAGCCGCTAACTGAGGAATACATTTATCTGCTTCTTGGCTAGATAAGATTTATCAATGCGTTTTCTTTGGCATTTTGAGGTCATTTTCATTTTGTTAAGGAGTTTTGGGGTGTTAAAATCACAAACTTTTTACCACAAGTTTAGACAGCAAAAAAGCTGAGGTTGTTTTTCTTATACGTCAGTGTCAATTTGCCAAACATCAACTTATGTCTTGTTTCATTTTAACATTGAAATGATTAATTAATATGAATAATAATAATATAATATAGGACGGTACGGTCGACATTTGTCGGGCATGCCGCCGTCCTGGCGAGTCTATTCGCCATGTTATTTCCGGTTGTTCTCACCTTGCTAGCGGAGAGTACTTGCACAGGCACAACCTACACGTGTTTCTACCGCGAACACTAACAACACAAGAACATCGGTTTGGCATACTCAAAATGAGTTCATCCAAATCACGCTGTGGAATGGCCGCCCATGTTCGTTGCAACAACAAAAAAAGGTCTTCTTGCGACTGGATACCCTCCATATTCGGCAGAGCTCTTCTCTGTAGCATATCCCATGCATGCTCAATCGGGTTCAAGTCTGGCGACTGAGCAGGCCAGGGCAGGACATTGATGTTAGCTGCGGCGAGAGTCTGTCTTACAACTCTTGCGGTGTGCGGTCGTGCATTATCATGCATTAACTGAAATAAGGGACCGATTTGC
Organism: Udea olivalis; assembly: GCA_947369235.1. Taxonomy (NCBI): domain Eukaryota; kingdom Metazoa; phylum Arthropoda; class Insecta; order Lepidoptera; family Crambidae; genus Udea; species Udea olivalis. The sequence goes on along the minus strand of OX376345.1, from coordinate 8,089,823 downwards.
ACTTGTAGAGGAACGATGACGTCTGATACAATCGTCTCAGCATAAATTTGAGCGTTGAGGTTGCCTCTGATCCAAATCAACTCAGTTCTTCCGCCGATCCAAATACCCGCCCATACCATGATGGTTCCACCACTATAAGGATGGACTTCCTGGCAGTATTTTAATCGCTGTTGGCGTCCAGGGGTTCTCCAGTGTCGTATACGTCTTGTATCCGGTCTCATACCAAAACTCATCAGAAAAGCACACGAAACGCCATTGTTCTTCTGCCCAATTTCTGTGTTCAAGAGCCCATTGATATCGAATCCTACGATTGTGCATTGCTTAGCGGTCTTCGGGAATTAAGGTTCACTTCATGCAAGCGGTTTCTGACGGTTTGGTCGCTAATTAAGTTCCCTGAAGAGTGATGAAGCCTCACGGCTAACATCATGGCGGTTATTGTTGGAGCTCTTCGAGTTGTGATTTGAATGTATCGGTCTTGTCTCCGTGTGGTGCAGCGATACCGTCCTCCATGGCGCTCAGCCACGGTACCAGTGCTTCGGTAACATGTCCAAAGTCGACTGATAACACTCTGACTTGTATTCAGAGCTAAGGCCACAGTACGTTGCCGGGAACCAGCTTCTATCATTCCCACGGCTCTGAGCATTTCTTCCCTGCTTAAAGGACGTCGCCGCTCCATAATAACGTTGGTTTTAATCAGTAGTAGGGAAACAGTAGCACTAATAATGTCTTCAATGCGTTGTATGTTTTTATAGGTAAAATATTGACAGCTGATTTTCATATTTTACTCCAAGAAGGCTAGAAACTAAGGAGAGATAACTCCCGAAGTGGGGGTAAGCTTTGGAGGGCCGAAAGTCGTATACTCTGTGCCGGGCAAAACGCTGTATTGCGCATGTGCAGCGGCAGCTATTTGTCATTTCATGGTCACATGGTTTTGTTTTGAACGGTGTCACGTGCGACAGTTGTTGTTTTTCGAGGTTGTGTTGACCAATTTTGACACTTCGCGAGGATCGCGGCAAAGAAGCGTAATGCGCATGCGTCACTGTGGGATACGGATTTAGTCCAACCCTTTCCAGGGAGTTATCTCTCCTTAGTCTCTAGCCTTCTTGTTTTACTCGAATTTGATTGACAGTTCCTGTTTCAAATTATGAAATGCACCAAAAAGGATCCATATAAATTTATAAAATCATAAATTTATTACAAAGCCACATCTCAATCTCAAGAAATCCGCATAAAAATGCTTGATCCCTACTCACTTTTGATGTGTGTAGTAGCCAAGATCATCCACCAGCAACTTGCTCTTCGGTATGGCCTTGTCGAGTCGGAGGTACCTTACTATAAGTACGCACCGGTACCAGTTCTCGAAAATAGTCATGCATTGCTCTATTGGGATCGCTCTATCGTCACGGACGGGACTATTGTAGCTAATAAGCCTGATATCGTGCTGGTAGACCGATCCCAACGCCAGGCAGTGCTTGTCGACATCACCATTCCACATGACGATAACCTCGTAAAAGCTGAGAAGGACAAACTCAGCAAGTACCTTTTCTTGGCTCACGAGGTAACCGCCATGTGGAATGTTGATTCGACGATCATTGTCCCGATAGTCGTATTGGCGAACGGCTTAATAGCGAAGAGCCTCGACAACCTTGAGAGGCTCTCGCTCAGCGGTTGGGTCAAGGGTCAGATGCAGAAGGCGGTGCTCCTGGACACGGCTCGCATTGTCAGGAGGTTCCTCTCTCTGCAACCCTAACCACCGGTAGTCTGGGCCTTGCCTGCCCTGCTGCCGGCGGCACCCTAGGTTAAGGTTTTTATAGTATTTTTATAATTCATTGTTTTTAACTTTAATTTAAGCTTAGGTTTTATAATTGTAATTCAAAAGTTGTTTTATTCTTATAAATCTTTGTTTTATACAAATACTGTACACTTTTTATATCTAAGTTTTATGTTAAGTAACGAGAATATAATAATGTATTCATTTATTTTCTCGCCCAAAGTTGTTACGTGGAGTAAACTAAAACTAGTCTTATGTTACGGCAACATGTGTGTAAGAGACTGGTGCCTGTTATAGGTTTTTTAGACCCGTATTACAGGTCACCAGTGCTCCACTCTCCAAGAGGGTGTATGTAGACACATTGGCTAGAACTCCGCTGAGGTGTACTGCGGGAGAGACACTACTTAATTAAATAACTAAAAAATAAATAACATTAATAGAGAACAATTCGTAGTAATTACGTAGGTAATATTATCGTTGGAAATAATAAATGAAGTTTAATTATTGAATTACTGTATAATTAATGGTATACTATGAGGTTAGTTAGTTGAACGTGTATTGTTTAATTATAGGTATAATAATATTATAATCATAAGTAAAATTAATTTGTTCAAATATAATATATGTATATTTGTAAGGTAGGTTAATTAAATTATTTGAATATTTTTGTTAATAATTATAAATGGGATTATTGGGCGCAATAGAGACTCAGTATTGTTATAGTCCAGTGTTTTCAACCATTTGGTAATGGTTCTCTTGCAGCTGTATCTAGGGAGGGAATATAAGGACAGCAATTCATTCAGTTAATTATAGATGTAGGGGCCAAGGAAACAGAAGAACTGTTGTGCATGGTGAGAGTGTAGTGCTGGAGTTTGACACACTTTGCCCTGACTGCGCTTTCCTTTGTTTGGACTCTGTTGATAGCCCATGAGGAAATGTTGCATAAAGGCTGTATGGAGGAGGAAAGACTGTCTGACCATGAGAACATCCCAATTCTTGTAGAGAGTGATTGTGGGAAAACATAAAGGAAAGCCTGCACCAACCTTCAGGACTGTTCTCTGTGCCCTATGCTGTCCTAAGTGGATTAGGTTAATTTCGTTGTACCGCCCCAGGTGATGCAGTAGTCAAAAATTGATTAGCAGAGGCCTAAGTAGATCATTTTGACAGTTCCTCTGCTAGCTGCGTATCTTAAGGTCTTGAAAATATAGATGAGTTTATGAAGCCGAGGAGATAGTCTAAGTGCATCTCGCTTGTGGATAATCAGCGTAAAGTTAGCGATATAAGTACATAGACAAACGATAGATAGCTATTCTTTGGATAAGACGATTGAAAAATTGAAAATATCTATTCGCTTGATAAACAGTCAGTTAATTTCATACTTCAGTTAGCTATCTAGGGAATTGAAAAATCGGGCCTTAGTGAAATAAAAAAGCAGGATCTGTCTACGGCATTAATTCGGTGCACAGTGGTACAAAAAAAATTGAATTTAATATTTTTTAAAACTGCTCAAATTAAAAGACTGTCAGATCACACGAAATCATATACTTTAACGGGCTGAAAGTGCCTGAAATATTTATTTGATAAGTATCATTTAATATGAGTAAATTCATTATTGCCCATCTATCGTGTTAAGATATAGACTTTTGGTCTCAAGCCCATGCATGGCTGCACCAACTCCTAACCAAAATTTAAACCGTTTCTTGGTCTCCTTTCTCTTGGTTAAATTCACTGAGAGAGCGCACTAAAAGTCACTGAACCTATATTGATGTTTCTGTAGGTGATTTTGACTAGGCAATCTAATAGGGAATGAAACCATTTATAGGATATTTTTTGCATGTGACGCGCTTTTGAACTTATGATCTTCAAAACTATTTTTTGAATTTTCCTCGCAAGCATCGACAGTTTAGGTTTGAAGGCAAGATAAAATAAAACACTGGATATTGCAGATTTGCCTGAAGGAGCCTCTACATAAAATAGTTTTCTACTGAAACTAATTCATCACCTGTAACAAAGAGATTATCATGAATAAAGAACACAACAATCATTACTACGTGATTCCGTTCTACGGTCCTCCGAGCTGGATTTCAGTCTGCGTATTTCTATTATTGTTATTGTCTTCCAGCACTGTTGCAAACAACGGAACGCAAGCGTAACTATATCAACCTGGGGGAGCCAATCAGTCGTATTTGCATTTCAGTAGCTGCCATTATAGAATTTTCGCTGCCACGCCGGAACACCAACCGACGATTTTGTTTGTGAATAAAATCAGTCCATCAATCTTTCTCTATTATTTCATACGGTTTTAAATTCGGAAAAAAAACATTTCATTACGCTTTAACGTGATGAAATCCTGACGTAGTTTTATACATAGAAAACTGTAAGTGGCAGTGAGCAGGCTATATTTTAAGCACTATGATCACTATTAACAAACACTGCTTTAGACGTAGGGTGAAAGGACAATGTGATAAAATTGGCAGGATTTTATAGGTACAGATCACCTAAGACCTAACCCTCTGGAAATATTTAAGGCAGACTTACGATGAGTGGACGTCTTGCAGCTTGTCACGGACTAGCGTTCGTTGTTAAATTCCCGAGTAAGGCCCGACTTCCAGAGGAGCGGAGAGGAGAGGAGATGTGTTTTGACCAATTAATCAGATGTCTTTATTTCCACACATTTCACAAATGTCGGGCCTTACTCTCAGGTGATGGAAAACATCGATAAAAAATAAAAAGGAGATCAACCCGGATAACGGCGGAAGGCTCACCACCTACCAAGTTGGGTTCTAATACCTAATAATTGGTGTGAAGTGGGCTTTTGTCTGTTTCGTTAACCATGACGACCGAAGTCACTTGCATCTGACTACCCCGCTTGGGATATAGTCGTGGTACGTTATGTTGCAGCTTGTTATAATAATGATAACGTTTTTACACAAATATAGGTGATAGCCTAAAGAACAACAAAATCCCCTGGTTGCCCTTAAATATTTTGGGCCATAATGTGCGGCAAGATGACCAGTTTTCTTGATTTAAATTTCAATAAAATACTCTTGATTTGAAATTAAAACATTGTGGAAAATCCGAACATTAACTGTTCGGTTTTTAAAACATTCTCACATTGAAATTAAACTTTTTAACGTTGATTATAAAAAAAAGGTAATTAAACAGTTGGACTAAAGATGTTTCGAATTGTACGTTTATCAAAATGAACACCCAATTTTCATAGAAACAAAGCTTAAACTGTTATTTTGCAAATAAGAGACCGTCGCGTAATACTAAGAACTGGGCATAAATATCACAAGCAATTACAATAAGAAGCAAGATCTTGGAAAATCAGTGGGTAGCGAGTCGCAATTAGCGGGCGAACACCCAACGGAAATAAATAAGGATATTAGCTTCCTCGCCTCAGATCTGGCTACGATAAAATTATATTATTGTGCCCGTACTTATATTATAGTACTAACAGCTACTGGATAGGAATTATTTATTGCATGGAAAGGACATTGCTATAACCTTTGCAGGAACCTGGATGTGTCATACAGGTTTGAATCTCACTGAAGTCATCAAGGACCGATTTTTTTGCTAGTTTTTCTTATGTATTTATATTATCATAGGTAGCCTTCATAACCTGCATAAGGTTGTCCATATCGTGAACGCAGATCGGGCTCGTATTCTGGGCTAGAGTAAAACTTTTGGTCTTACGGTTAACCCTACTAAAACACAAGCTTTAGATGTAAATAGCTCATGGTTGATTTCTAGAATTGACTCGAAAACTAGTGAAATGCACGCGAGGGAGGCCTCGCACTCGCCTTCGGATACAGTAGTCTGTGTTATCGTGCACTGGAGTTGGGCTTGTTCCGCCCGAGGCTGGCTGCTAGGTGGCGGGTAGGGGTCACTGTTTTCCCAAAAGTTCCGAGTCTTACATATCCCAGGGCCCTGAGAATGACTAAATGCAGTTCCCAACGCAAAAAAAGATGTCCTTGATAGATTCATTGTATTGATTGTCCTGGCAAAATGCTGCGTTCTCCTACTACTCACTCGTATAAGTACGTAAAAGTTGCATAAAACTTAAGCCCCATAACGTTGGAAGGGGCAAGCATATGGCACGCGGGACTGCCCGTGATTAGGTCGGGGACTGGGCAAAATAACTATCATCTTTTTGAAATATTGTTCTGCGCTACATTTTACCTGCAATTTCCCCCGCTGTTAGCCGAACTGGATTATAGGTAAGCGGATTTTGTCGAACTTTGTCGAATGCAATCGAATGGTTATATGGAAACTAGGATTTGTCGTTCATTGCGTGGCTTTTATTTTGTAACGATGTGAGTAGTTAGTGATATTTTTAATTTTACCGGGTAATTTTAGGTTTCAGAAAAAGTCGAAGAGGTACAAATTTGCTTGCCTTGCTGTTTCTTCGCAGTAGGCAGCTGTTGCACTCTGCAGTTACTTTCTTAATCTTTCTCAAGTTGTCTGATGAAAGGATGATGTATCTTTGTAAATATATTCGAAGAAAACCAAGCCCTGTAATTACTAACCATTCGGAACGATGGTCGAGATGCAGCATGCTCGAATTTCCTACTCATACTTCAGTAAGGTAAGTATTATTACCGCTCACTGCTCTCCCGTTTTATTCAACAGTCGGTCCCTAACGCTCCTCTTCACTAAAACCGATTCCTTGTTACTTGATTTCTGCATTTCGAAAAAGCGTAAATATTTTCCTCTTGGGTGCTTTTGCAGCGATGAAGAATTCAATGGCCGCTTCAACATTCTGAATTATTAAATTGCTACCGTAACAAAACCCGGGGATGTAAATATAAATCCTTATAAATTATAAATAAAGTATTTCATTCGTTTACGTTTGCTCCAATTTGTCAGTAATAGAATATGAGTTTTGTGAATCGCAAATTTTCTGACCACTAACTGAGGATCTTAAAATAGCGGGTAGCGGTTAATCAATAGCTCCGGGTGTATTTAATGCTTAAATTAATGGGCGATTTAGAGAGTGTACGGCGTGGATTGGACCTAAACATGAGTTTATATTTGACAAAGTATCCATCCGGCTCTTTGCAAACGTTTAGTTTCAGAAATTTAGCGATAATCCCCAAAAAGAAGGATGAACTGGGAAATATAACCGGCAAATGCGGAATGAAAAGTAGAACACTAACAAAATACCAATTTCTCTCATCTGTCTAAATAAGGGGTTGCATTGAATCGCTATCAATCCTATCGCGCTTTTTGCGAGTTTGATAAAAAATTGAAACATATTTTCGGTTTCTGGTAAAAGCTAAGTACATTCGGCTCTCTGTGTTTTTTTTTACTCTTTTGTAAGAGATTGCGCTAAGTGATCACATTTCGATATTAAACCATTTGCCGAAGGCCGGCACCGGCTACGTATTTCATTTTACTGAGTGTCTGACCTGAGTTTTGGCGACTTGCTTTTTGTCGGAATTATTTTCCAATCTCTTTATTATATCTAGTGTAAATTTTTCTCTGTCCCTTTTTATCTGCGTAAGGGTTTCTCTTATTAGAGGAGGTATGTTATCTGTGAATTGAAATTGTTGTTTATGGTTGGTATGGTTCTTATTGGAAGTTACTTTAGAATTATTTTGTTCAGTCTAAGCCGTTGTTTGTTAGGGTATTGCTATACGCATAATCTCTCGCAAATTATTTAAAAATTATCCCTTTGCAGTTTGTTCTTTATGCTGTTTGGAAGCTTGGGTACAGACTTGTAGCTATACGCAGTTTAAATCGCCAAGCTAATTTTTATCTTTTTAACGCTTGTAAAGCGGTATGTACCGTCTGTGGCAATCTGCAAGATTCTTTTAAATATTTAAAAAATATTTATTAATGAAAATGACGTAACTAGCATGGAATAGAGATCAATATTTTTTTATGTATGACGATTTCTCTGTCATTTGTGAACCCCTCAGATTTGTATGTTTTTCTTATAATTTTATTGGCTAACCAACTTAGAGAATAGTGCAAATTTAATCAAAACCGGTTTTGAACTTTACCTTGACCGCTATAAAGTCAACCCTCCTGATGGTACGCGGGACGCGGGAGGGGGGTGCTATCGGTCAATCAACTTAGAGTCTGAATGCTCTAAGCCAATCAATCACTTCAATCAATCACCTGTCGGCTACCGACAGCGATAGACGTTTAACATCAAAGCTTGTGTGGTTGAGTCTGCTCCACTTGAGATAAATACAAAAATGGAATTGCCGAGTCAAAGTAAAGAAAAATTAAGAAGTCAATGCTTTAAAATGTGGCGAATCATTTTTAAAGAAAAAATTGGAACAAACGTCTTCTTCAGGTGTGCATTCATTTTGTTTTCTACATTGTGTTAATAAAGTTTTCATAGTACTTTCGATGTGTTTTAATTACTTTACATTGTTACTGCTATTTCGTTGGTATAATGTATTCATGATTTTTCCAGGTGAAGACATAAATGTAAATAAGACAATTTCAGAGGCTACAGGCGTATCTATGACAACTATTGAAAAGTAAAGTAAAAGTGGCAGTATTTGGTGTCTAATAAATAATTGATATTTAATTAGTTTGTTTTTATTTATAAAACTTAAACAAATACTAACACATCTAAAGTTATGAATTTCCTAAATAACACTACGGAGATTGTATTAATCAAATGTTGAGATATCTCGCCGCGGCGTAATGCCGTGTGTACCCGTGCTACCCCCCCGCCCCACGTTCCGCGGACTATCAGGAGGGTCGACTTTACGGCGTTTAAACTATAGTGTTCTAACAAAAAATGGTTGGTTAAAAATATTTAGGAGACGCCCCTAGCTTATTTCCTTGTGTGGTACCTCGTAACACAGGGATTTAATAATCCCTACTTCGAGACGATTACAAGAGGTGTGTTGTCTGGCGCATATTTATATTTATATTTATTTATATTTATTTGAAAAAAAACATAAAGCCGAATTGAATGAAGTCTTAGCCTCTCATGATCTTGGCAAAGCAAAGACCTACATTGAAGTCAGTTTTATGTATTTATTCAAACATTTATAAGTTGATTTATGAAGTTTAATTTTATCTGTAGTTTCTACGAGTAAGTATTATTTATTCTCATCATTTAAATTAAATTCGAAGTTTAATAAAATAGCAAATAAAATAAGTACGTAAGTATGCCGTTAGAACTTTAAGTATTTATTGTTGAAAAAAATACATTTACGTTACGAATCCAGATTGCCAGCACAGGCAGCGTTTACCGATTTCAATGTAGAGTTCGATTTTCCTTTTCTGCGTCATCCATCTGACTAGTAGGTAGACTAACAACAGCCTATCTCCGTATACTAAGGTCTTAAAGTTAGGCTACTAACTAATCTGGAATTTAGCCGTGTGTGTTTAACTTTAAATATTTTAACGTATAATGGCCCCGTTTCTCATTTCAAGACCGTTATCGCTAAAAGTTGACACTGTTAAAAATTCAACAAAAAAACCAACTTAAAAAAAAATGGTGCAATGCAAATTAATTAGCTCTAAAAAGTAAAAAAATGATCACGTATTCTTCTAAAACATACGAAAATTTTATGTAGGTACAATTATTTTTATTATTGGAGTCGGTGTCAGTTAAAAGCTCAACAATGTTGTTCTCAAAAGTCTGTTTCATCATCCGTGCGGTCTATCCCGGTTGTGAACCCACACCGGTGTGTGGGGTCCCAGGGTCCGCCTGTTTCAAAAGTCTGTTTACTTTCAACGAAATATTTCACAACATAACTACCACGGAACAGTAAACTGTATTAAAAAAAAACAATCAGCGTTATTCGCATAGATTGATGTCAATATTTCTTCAGAGAGTAATGGTTAATTTCGCTTATAAAAAGTGTACTTTAAGTCGTATTTATCTTGCGATGCATTTCATTTTGTTCTTTGGGAGTTGTACAAATGTTTCCTTGCTGTTGTAACAGCATTCTGGAATTGAAACTAGCAAGATGCTTTCGTGAAGTTCTTCGCTATACACTGGCAGTTACTTCACTCATTATGTTCATTAACAAGATTCAGCGTCAGTATTTTTGATGTTTCAGCTTGTTTTCAATATTTTCGTATAATTAACTTTGTGTTACGCCCGACGTCTGTGTAAGTAGGTACTTTCGAGAAACTCTTCGAATGTCGATGTTTTATGTTTGAGGCAAATAATTCAAGCACTTGTGAAACTTTGCGTTCTTGATTAACAGTCCTCAATTGAATGCTTAAACTCAACATTTTCTACGGAACCTTGGAACCATTGTTAGGCGCTTTATCAGTCCCTGCAGCGAACTGTTTGTCGCATTAACTACACAAACTCAAACTTTATGTTTAATGGCAAATAGATGCACAAAACATCAGATAATTTTGTGAAGTGCTGAGATAAAGCAACTACAAACGCGGAAAGGAGTCTTGAGAAATCTTAAACACATAAATACAATGCCAGGATTTAGACTCAGATTTCAAGATTTTAAATATTACAATGTACTTCGTCGAACTGCAGTGCGGGCTCTGTAAATTCCATTTAGCTAAATAGCTTTTGAGGGAGATAAGAATCTAGCCATACAATGCTTTCCTACTTCGAGGAGGAAACTAAGAAAATTGAAAACAGAGTCGCCAAGTAAGACTGCGATGTCGATGGTCCGATTTCAGGAAACCTGAGATTCGTATTACTAATGCAATAAAAAGTGAGCGCCGATAAACACTTGAGCGTTCGGAGGTTGGACAAAGTTTTTATGCGAGACGATCCCCCTGGTCTTGCAATCTTGGTTTTAATAAGTATATAACGTTCCCGAGATGTACCTGTGAGAAGGGGATTTACATAATCATTACCATATCTGGCGTACTGGCGCGCGTATTATGCCCGGGAGGTTAATAATGCTATTTTCTCGCCACGTTTTCACGTTGCTATTTCACGTTATCGACCCCCTTTATCTACGTCGTCATTGTTACTAGCCACTCGACGACCGGCTTCGCCTTGCCCCTGCAGGTCACCCTGTATATCTAAAACCACGTGGTCCGCATAAAATTAACCAGCTCTTCTGACTTTTAAGTAAATAAATCCGATCACTTTACTTCAGTTTTCTAAGCGTATCTATTGTAAGCGTAGATAAGCTTCATCTTAATACAATCGTAATTATGGGGCATCAGTTTTTTTCATCAGTACAATAGTCTAGTAATCTATCTGAGGCATCAAGTTTGAGGGAAATCAACACAGATGCAGTAAATAATCAACGCTTCTGATTGAGATACGCCGTTAAAACCGGTTTTCATACAATACCTTTATTGTCTCTAGTAATTACCCCAGTTTCCAAACTTTTGTTTAAAGTTCGCAGCGCAAAGAAATGCAAGATGTTTTCATGATATCTCGAGACGAGTGAGGCGGTGCGTGCGAGAGGCACACATGCTCGGAAGTCAGCTCCACTCTCATAAGTCTGATTTAACGGATCGTGGAGTGCGTTCCTTCGAAAATAGATACCTAAGTAAGCACTCATGCGTCTCGGCACTTCAAATTACTTTTTGCATGGCGGAATGAATGGAAGAATTGAACCGACAAAACGGTCTCCATTGTCGGTAACGAATGTGTCATTTCCAGCCGAAATGCGAACTCGCTTAATTCGTATTGTGACTACACAATTATTATTAAAAATGATTTGTCCGCTTTATTTTTATCTGTGCTTGTGACGCAATATTATTATAATAATCATTTCAATTTCAATTGCATTTTATTAAATAAATAAATATCTGGGACAATTCACACCAAGATCATCTGACCCCAAACTAAGCAGAGCTTGTATTATGGGCGTCAGAGACTTATAAACATACTTAAATATTTCTAAATACATACTTAAATAGATAATAACACCCAGACACACAACAAACACAAATGTTCGTCACATAAATGTTTGTCATGCCCCACCCATGTTTGTCATGGGTGGGGATCGAACCCACGACCTCCGGCGTCAAAGGCAGGATCGCTGCCATTGCGCCAACAGGCCAGTCAATAATACAATAATATTTAATAGTCAATAATATTTATTTATTGTTTATAATATGGCCTATTAAGTTAAGCTGTTAGGTGTGCTGATAAAAATATCGTTTACTGTTTCTTAAATTCGCATAAATAATGTTAATTAAGTCTTTGACTGCACCAAACCAGACCATTAGAAAATCTATCTAATCAAAGCCGTTATCCGGGTGATTTGGTTTTTTATCGATGTTTCGGGCCACACTAAAAGCCAATACTAACCGCACTTCATGGTTTTTTCATACTTATACAATTATATATATTGTAATATTTGACATAAAAAATGATTTACACAATTGTAATTTGGGCCAGTTACCTGCCCTACGCAAAAAGCAGTAAGTATTTAGCTTATCTCACTAGTCAACTTTATTATTCCCCTTACCTTGTTTTCATTCGTCAGCAGTTCGCGATCACACAGATATGATTTAGTATTAAGAACAACTAAAGCTGCCGAGCAAAGTAACGCAATAGCCAATAAATCTAAACTTCGAAGAAAGTAATTCTGTTTCTATGCTTATGCGATGTTCTGTCCCATGAGATAACTACACTTCGTAATTTGCTGAGTGTGCTCCGATATAATCGTGCCATTTGTTTTGTCGTTGTAACTTTTACTTTGCCCTAATAGTGAAATATATGAGGCTGAATTCTTTCACGGCAACAATCAGGTGGGCCGAGGATTAAACAGGGAATATCTTGGAATTTTCACTTGGCTGGTTAAAAGCGTGCTTTGTCACAGAAATAGGACTTTTTCAGTGGAACAGTTACCTTTATAAGGACTTAACGTCGGAGGAAACGGCCGTCTAAGTATACGAGAGCAGGGGCGCCCTCTCGCCGCTGATAACAGAATTATCCGAATGACGCCATCTATCTTTTAAATGTGCACCTTTACTTTTGGAAGCGATGCGTTGTTGGTGCCTCGCCCGCTTTATTGTAGCCTGACTGAGTGTAATCATGGCCTAAGTTGGTCTACGCGTATGCGTATATGTTTGACTGAGAGCACTGTGCCGCGCCTGTAATGAGCTCGTTATGGTATTACAGCGCATGGTGTATGTGAACTTAACAGATAATTTTCAGTCTTTGTTTATTTAAAATAGAATACCTGCAATATAATGAGTCTGACAAATGTAAATAGGGAAAAAAAATGTTCAATCAGTAGAAGTACTGTTAGTTGACTAAAACGTCACTCAGTCAGGTAAAGGAGTAGGTACTTGCAAGTTTATACTCAAATTCTACGTTTGGGATCAAGTCAGAAATATAAAACAAATTGACTTCACATTGGTAAGTGTTTGTTCAGTAGAACGTGAATGAAAATTAAAATAAATGAACTCTTCGTTTACCTTGTGTACTTAATTTCGGTAAGATACTCCACATCCGCGTTCATAAAACATTTATTATGCCTGCAAAGACTACCGCTTAGCTAACCGAGCTAATAACTTAAAAGGTGTTACTGTTAATTTGTGTAAATATTTATGTACATCGTCGTCCGGGTTGCATTCGAAACCGCATAATGCATTAACTGATTACCGCCACGATCCATCTTCCGATACGTCTAACATGCTCCGCCCAACGTCTTCAGTGCTTCGTTTGAACGGAGGAGCTAAGTACTCGCGCAAGTTGGTCCAAAAATGATCAAGAATTCACGCTGAGTCCATGTTGGGTATTTGTCCCATGTAGCTCTCCTCCGTGAGCCAACGGTTAGCGGGCTTTAAACACCGAGAAGAGTGCCGAGTGCGAGATGCAGTGGGAGAAGTGAATGACTTCACCATCGCGTTTTGCGAGCACTTAAATATCAATTAGTATGGAATCGAAACAGCGCCATCTAGCAGCCAATTCGGACAACGTGAAGACCGCTAGATGGCGCTGACTCGATGCCATACAAATTCGTGTTTTTTTTCTCACAAAACGCGATGGTGAGGTCATTCGCATCGCTCACTCGCACTCAGCACTCGGTGATCGTGTGATCCATGACCGTGAACCAGTAGTTACTGGTGCAGCCGGAGATTACCTGGCGTTCTTAGACTTCTCTATAGTTTAAAAGAGGTTCTGTGGGAACAAGGGGGCCTTTAACTTGGCTTAGCGGATTTAGATGGATCAGCAAGTATTCTTTACGTGAACTCTTGGTGGCTAAAGAATGCGGTGGGAGCTAGTGGGCTGGCACGTGACTACGTTCGCAACGTCTCGGGTGGCGGAATGCCACCCAAGACGTTGCGAATTCCACTCTATGATTTCCATGGCCTGCTTTTATGGAGAGTTAAAAATTACACTCCTTAAATATAATAAGAGTAATTTTAGAAGTGTAATTAATAATAATAATAATAATTAAATAAAAAGCTCTTTGACAACAGATGTCTTTTCGTAATCATATTTTATAATTCATTTTTTTAGTCACTTTTCCACCGATATTACAGTAATTTCATCATTAAAACAGTGAAAAGCTAGTGCAAATTCAATTCAAAGAATATTCAAGACAATTTCAGCCAACATTTATAACTTCGAAACTACAAAATAAATATGACAAGCGTGACAACTGTCACAATGGCCACAGAAATATTTACGTTACATTCTATAAAATTATGATTACAAGAGCAAAGGCAAGAGCGGCCAATGTAAGCGCACGACCAACACCACCGCCCGCTCCGTCGCCCAGCTCGTCGTCGGTGGAGGAGTTTGTTACTCCTCCTGATACCGCAGACTCGGTTCCGGTAGCGCCACGGATGGATCCCGATGCCGATGGAGAGGCCAGCGCGAACACAAGCGTAAGTACCCAGGCCAAAGAGCAACTGAGGAGGCCTTTGGAGGATGCGATTTCAGAATATCGCTCCACCCGAGTCTCTAGGCCGCGGTTACCACGTTTGCCTACTAATAGACGCAACCTAGCGTTAATGGGGGCCCTGCACGCTTTACTAGCTCCGTTTAAGATTTAGTTGATACTCACTCGATTCTGTACTGCGGGGCAGTGTTGCTCGTGTCAAGTTTCCGGACTCTGACCGTGCAGTGCGACCTGCCGCAAATGCATGGCAAATGCGAATCGAGCGGCGTATCAACACGTTTAGGACCCTCATTGCAAAGCTGGTCTGCTTCAGCCGGGTAAACCATCATCCTCGGGTCATGCGTTACGTGAACCAAGCCTTTGCTGGGACGGAACGCATTGACTTTCTGAAGCAGAAGGTCTATGCATGGGCAAACCGTATCCGCCGCTACAGAGAACGTGTGGACAGATATTTACAAAACCGTATTTTCCAAAGTGACCAAAGGAAGGTGAACCGAAACTGGGAAGAGACTAACCAACGTGAGAACGACGGTCAGCGACCGGATGCAAGTGTCATGATTGACTTCTGGCGCAGTATCTGGTCGATGCCTGTCGAGCACACGGAGGGTGACTGGATGCGTACTGTCGAGCATGAATGCGAATCCATCGAAACCATGGAGTCAGTAAGTATTGACTCCGAAGACGTTAGTTGTGCAATTCAGACGGCTCAGAACTGGAAAAGTCCTGGTCCGGATGGATTGCACAACTTCTGGATTAAGTGATTTCGATGCTCGCATTCATGCTTGGCAGTGCAGTTCCAGGAATCCATCGAGGTTGGTTCTTTCCCTAGTTTCCTGACTTCTGGTGTCACTTTCCTTTTATACAAGTCAAGTAGTACCTCGGAAGCAAAAAAACTATAGACCCATCACGTGCTTACCTACCATCTACAAGCTCCTTACGTCCATTCTAGCAAAAAAAAATTAACTCGCAAATCGTTGCGAACAATGTTTTGGCCCCTGCTCAGAATGGATGTAGGGTTGGCTCCCGAGGTACTAAAGAACTCCTCCTCATAGACACGACTATTTGCCAACAAGTCCGGCGGAATCGGAAAGCTCTTTCAACTGCCTGGATTGACTATAAGAAGGCCTATGATTCGGTGCCCCATTTATGGCTCAGGAGGATCTTAGAGCTGTATAAAATTGATACAACTTTGAGATCTTTCTTGAGCACATGCATGGGGCAGTGGATCACAGTCCTTCGTCAACCAGGTGGTGGAAATGGCTCCCCTGATCCGCAGGAGTTCATAAGGATAGAGCGAGGTATTTTCCAGGGCGATAGTTTGAGTCCTTTGTGGTTTAGTTTAGCTTTGAATCCTCTTAGTACCTTACTAAATGATTCAAAGCTAGGCTATCGGCTTTGCAGGGGGGGTGAGTTCATCTCTCATTTGTTGTACATGGATGACCTGAAGCTGCTTGTGCCAAGCCCCCAGGTATTGATAGAACTGTTAAAAATCACTGAGATTTTTAGCAATGCCATCAAGATGGAGTTCGGTGTAGACAAATGTGCGGTCATGCATGTACAAGAAGGGAGGGTTGTAGATTCACCGCATTTACAGCTCTCTGAGACGATGACACTCAGATCCCTCTCTGAAGCCGAAACCTATAAATATCATGGTATGTCAGAGTCATTGGGTATATCAGTAGGAGACGTCAAGCAATCGGTGAAGAAGCGCTTCTTTAGTCGCCTTACAAAGGTACTTAAGAGTTCTTTGTCAGGTGGCAAAGAGGTGCGCGCCTTTACGGGTGGGGGATGCCCTTATTGATATACTCCTTTGGTATACTGAGATGGACTCAAACTGAGCTGGGTGCTCTGGATACACGAGTCCGAAAACTGCTCACAACGCGTCGCATGCTACACCCACACTCGTCTGTTATGAGATTGTACATCCCACGGAAGGTCGTGGTCGTGGCTTCTTAAATGCCGAGGACCTTCACAACCGTGAGGTGTACAATCTCAGGAGGTTTTTCCTCAACAACGAGTGTGGGATTCATCGCGACGTTGTGGCAGTTGACAAGGGGCTCATGCCGCTATCCTTGGCAAACGAGAACTGGCGTCAACTACCGGTGAAGGAGCTGCATGGGAAGTTCTATCGGGCCTTAACAGGGCCCGATGTGGACCTCTCCGCATCGGTGAACTGGCTACGCGTCGGGGACCTCTTTGGGGAAACCGAGGGTTTTGTCGTGTAATTGCTGATGAAGTTATCAAGGTGAATAACTACCGGAAATACATCATGAAGGACGGTACGGTTGATATTTGTCGGGCATGCCGCCGTCCTGGCGAGTCTATTCGCCACGTTATTTCCGGTTGTTCTCACTTTGCTAACGGAGAGTACTTGCACAGGCACAACCTAGTAGCCAGGATCATCCACCAGCAACTTGCTCTTCGATATGGCCTTGTCGAGTCGGAGGTACCGTACTATAAGTACGCACCAGTACCAGTTCTCGAAAATAGTCGTGCATTGCTCTATTGGGATCGCTCTATCATCACGGACAAGACTATTGTAGCCCATAAGCCTGATATCGTGCTGGTAGACCGATCCCAACGCCAGGCAGTGCTCGTCGACATCACCATTCCACATGACGATAACCTCGTAAAAGCTGAGAAGGACAAACTCAGCAAGTACCTTGACTTGGCTCACGAGGTGACCGCCATGTGGAATGTTGATTCGACGATCATTGTCCCGATAGTCGTGTTGGCTCAATAGCGAAGAGTCTCGACCAACACCTCGAGAGGCTCTCGCTCAGCGGTTGGGTCAAGGGTCAGATGCATAAGGCGGTGCTCCTGGACAAGGCTCGCATTGTCAGGAGGTTCCTCTCTCTGCAGCTCTAACTACCGGTAGTTTGGCCGTGGCCTGCCCTGCTGCCGGCGGCACCCTAGGTTAAGGTTTTTATAGTATTTTTATAAATCATTGTTTTATAACTTCAATTTAGGCTTAGGTTTTATAATTGTGATTATGTATTTTGTTTTTATAATGATAATTCTTAAGTTGTTTTATTGTTGTAAATCTTTGTTTTTATAGGAATACTGTACAAATTGTATACCTAAGTTTTATGCTAAATAAATAGAACAATAATAATACACATGTCTCAGGTATTTGCCGAAATAGGGTTTAACTTATTTCGAGATTTCAAAAATAAAAAAGAAAATAATAATAATAATCTTCATTAAATAGAATGTGTGTGTGTGTGCGTGTGTATGTATTGAAATGTGTGTGTATGAACTGCTGTATTTTCGTATGTTGTGTGTGAGGATATGTATTGCTGTGTGTGTGTGTGTAAGTGTGTGGTTCTGTATTTTCGTGTGTCTGGTGTGCTCACGTGTTCTCGTTTATCGATTTATCCTCAGTAAATTTTCAGTATCATCATACGATTAATATAATAATAAATACTATAATTTTTAACTATCTTGGAATAAATAGGAGACAAAACTGTGTTACACTAAAAAGTAGATTACTCAAAAACTCCTAAAAATATTTGCCACCACATTTGACATTCCTTATATATTGTTTCATATCCTATGATGGATCTAAACTAAAATGAAGAAATTGACAAAAGTAAAGTAACTTGGATAACTTAAACGCTCCTCGTCGTAGACGATAACGACCAAGGTAGTTATTTCACGGCGGAAGATAGGTGTTCCCATAATAACCTCAGCGTTACTTTAATTTGAACTACCGGTAGCGTTTTATTTAGTCATTGCGAAATATAATCTATCGATTTGTATAAACCATATACAAATCGATAGATTATGTTTCAAGGATTGTGAAATGTCTCGGGGTCTTTATAAATTTTCTAACAGAAAACTGGCTCGTTGCAGTTTTTGCGTGCAGTGCAAAAAAATTTTGGCCGCCATTTTTAATTTAGCAATTTGAGACATGTCAAAAAAAAAGGCTGGCATCAGAAGGGCTAGGAATTTTCTTGGCAAATACTACGTTAAAAAAGTAGGAAGGAAAGTGAATTCCATATACTAACTAGTTACTTTAGTGCTTATCAAAATATTGAGTGTTTCGAACTGATCACTTTTTTAAGATACGCAGCAATCAACCAAGTGAGCTTTGGCTTATTTCTGGTTTCAATACATACATTGTTGAAGTGTCGCGTCTATCCTTACTACAATTTTGCAGTTTAATTTGGCTACTAAAAGTTGCCTCGTTAGGTTTTCGTCTTCAGAAGCATCGTTGATTTTTTATTTATATGGGCACTTTACTTTGAATTAGAATGTTGCTCAAATAAGGAGGTACTTACATTTCTGATGCCCGACTGTAATATCGTTGTCACATTTTTAACAAAATTAAATAGGTTTGGTACTTTAAAAAATCAGTTTTTTAAACCCACTACATTTAGTGTCTAAACCGACACTTATTCCAACTGCTCTAAGCATCTCGTGTTACATTTAAAAAAAGATAATTTGGCAAACAAATGTTTGGTTTAATTACGGCAGTCTTACTGAACATAGAATCCAAATACAGTTTCAGGAAGAATTAAGTAAGATAATGCTCTCAAAGTTTGCTAAACACGATGCAGGCATGACATGCATTGTCTACATCAAATTAACATCTGCGCTCTATCGTAGAAATGCCTTGCACTTCTCCCATACAGCACACATGTATCCAGTTAAGACGATACTTCTAGCGAATATTACGGTTAAAGAAAATATTATGTACAACACGCACCAACCAGGCCTTTGTTGGGGAAACGTATTTGTTACGGTGATTTCTTATCGCACCAATAAACACATTTTCTCATTTTGAACAGAAATCAAGAATGTAAGAGCATTAAAATCTCATGCCTTTTTGAAAGTACCGAATATATGCGTCAAAAAAATTGTTGATGTTCCGTGATAAAATGTTTCACTCGTCTTTTACTGTAATGAGAATAAGCAGTGAAGGCGATAAATTGAAATTTATTATCTCCTTACAACGCGCGCACATACCTACATAAATATTTATTACTTATTAAAGTCAGCAATTCATTAAACAGATTTTACGGGTTATACAAACGAGATTTACTACGTAGGATTTTATAAGTTGCTCATCGTAAAGTGAATAACAACTTTGATCGGGCAATTACAGGAGACTCGTTTTATTTGGCTCGGATAGTGAACTAATACAAGAACAAAGATCGTAGAGCTCACTACAGAAGTTGAGTGCAGAAGTTGACGGGAACTTTTCTTATATTTAATAATATGACTGGTATTTGTGGAACTTTCGTAGGGCGCAAATTATAAGTAGGAAACACAAATAATAGTTGACGTAGGGCTGGAGGCAAGTGAAGGCGTGGGGCAGTGAAGGGTGAGGGGGCAGCGGGGTAATCAGCCCGGACAGTAATTCGGGAGCCTTAGGGGTGTGATCGGTTAGCGCCGACAAGGGTACTACCACTAACATCCTTAGAGAGAAGAAATACTTTAGTTCAACATTTCCGATGTGGTTTTGTTCTGTAGCTCTTCGAGATTAGGCAATTTCTCAATAAACATGCGACCATACCGGGCAGCTGCTATTGCTTAGTTTGCGAGACGTCTCCGGAGAAATTAATGTAATGTGGAATATAAGTTAGAGCATCGTAATAAGATTGGGTTCGATGTTTCTGTCTGTTTCACCCGATAGTTTATCTGGGGGCGCTGCGAGTTTTGTATGAGTTATGACGGTTAGGGCCAATGGATTAATTCATTATTGGATTGTTTAGGAGTTTTTGCGACCTCGTTAATCGAAAACATTCAATTAGAAACGCTCTGTGAATTAAAAACCTTTTTATTATGGCTAAGATTTGTTTATTTATGAACTTAACTGCTAGGTAATCATATTATAAACCTTAGCGCTACGTAATCTATATCCATAACTAGCGGCCCCGACAAACTTCGTTCTGTCAAAAGTTATTGGCGAATGCTTAACAGCTGTGAACGGTGAAGGAGAGATGGCGCTCGTGTTACTCTACAAGCAGCACAAAGAGGTGCAGCCACCCGAACTCCCTCCGAATCAGGGACTAGTGCCCCGGTAACGCCTGATGAAGTCCAGTCGGCTCTTCGCCGCATGAAGAACCGGAAAGCTGTCGGACCCGATGGAGTCCCTATCGAAGCGTGGAAATCGATGGGCTCTCGTGGTGTGGGCATACTTACTCACCCTTTCAACCAAATTCTCCACGGGAAAGATACCAGACCAATGGAGGCTGTGCATTATTACGCCGGTCGTCAAAGGCAAGAGCTCGGTACAGGAGTGCAGCAATTATCGCAGCATAAAGGTGATGTCCTTCGACTGTGTCCCTCGTGAGATGCTCGGCTGGGCGCTGCAGTCCAAGGCCGATCCCGAGGTTTTTATTGACATTATCCGGGACATGTACCACGATTCCAGTTCCATAGTTAGGACTGCGGTTGGAGTCACGCTTCCCTTCCCTATCACCGTTGGAGTATACCAAGGCTCCGTGCTTAGCCCATTTCTGTTCAGCGTAATATTAGACGTTCTGTCGAACAGCATCCGAGACCACCACGAGCAACCACCCTGGTTGCTCATGTAGGCTCATGATATTGCGCTAGAAGATTTGGACAGGGGACGTCTGGTACAACGGGTGAATAAGTGGAAGAATTCACTTGAAAACGGCGGTCTGAAACTTAATGTGGCGAAGACGGGGAACATGGCCTGCAACACCACAAATCCCCGGTCCGTCCGCATAGGCGATGACGTGGTCGAGCGCACGGACCGTGTCATGTACCTGGGATCCGTGTTATGCGCGTCCGGGGACATCGACAGTGACGTCAGAGCCCGAATTTCCGCGGCTTTGGCCAAATGGCGTGAGGTGACTGGTGTCATTTGTGACACCAAAATGCCGATCAAGCTGAAGGGGTAGATTTATAAAACCATCATTAGGCCTGTCCTTCTATATGGCAGTTAAAAATGGCCGTTACTAGCGCGACACAAGCAGAAGCTGCGCGTCACGGAAATGAACATGTGGATGTGTGGAGCCTCACGCAAAGATCGCGTGCGGAACACCCACATCCTGGGCAGCCTCCGTGTTTGTGACATCGCAGACAAGCTGCAGGAGTGCAAGCAAGCGCCTTCGTTAGTATGGTCATGTCTCACGGAGATCGGCAAACTACGTGGGCAACAACCGTCTGGCCATGCCGCCTTCGCCGTTGACCGGCAGAAGAGGTCGACCCAAGAAGCGGTGGCTCGACGTCGTCAAGGGTGACATGCGTGCCAACAGACTCACCACTGAGGATGCACAAGACCGCGCGAAGTGGGCCAAGAAAATGAGAAAGGCGGACCCTGAGACCCCACACACTGGTGTGGGTTCACAACATGGATAGACCGCACGGATGATGATGATGATGATGCTTAACAGCTGTGAACATTTAGTATGGAAAAATGTTTTTGCTTTTTTTTCGTCAATTTCCCAATGTTTTTAAAACTTATTATTACCAATGAAGACAAATACAAAAACAGAAAAATCATTAAAATCGGTCCACCCGTTCTTGAGTTATAAGTGGTGTTGCAAACACGGCTTCCTTTTTTTATTTAAATAGATAATATTAAACAGAGGAGAGATTTGTATATTTGTAACGAATGAACTCAAAAACGACTATTACCGATTTCAAAAATCATTCGCCAATAATATAAAGCTGCCTACATTATCAGCGAGTATAAAGCTGTAATTTTTTTGAATATATTTTAACAGGGAAAATAGTCCACCCAAACAAAACCGCTGGTGGTTAGCTAAGTGCCTACAATATTTACATGGAAAAGTTTTGGTGCAATATTTGATACCACTTAACCAATTTTTGCGTCTGTAGCGTCTGTAGCAGAAAATAACACACTTTCCACCGGGATTCTCTTAATAAACCAGCCATGCTGAAAATCCTCAAACAGTACGAATTTCCATTCATTTCAATCCTGCTGTCTGTCAACTCAGTGTAGCAAAATGTTTTCAATCGTGCTGCCGTCGTTTCTGACAGACCTGTGATACCAAAATCCGGAAAGGGAAAAAAACTTTAACCCAATTATGTTGGCTTTGAATCTTTTGATCGGAGAGCGTCGGCCTACGCAACACTCGGTGGTGAGAGCCGAGCCCACCGATAGAGAGCTCTTCAGACACTTGACAGACTTCGGGTATCTTTGCACCTTAATTACACTCGGCCCTTGAAGTACGACACGTATCTTTATTTTCCTGATTGAAATCGCAAAAGTCGTGATGTTTTTGTATAAAAATGCTACTTTTCTGTGTTTATGGTATCTTTTTTTATGAACGAGTCAATTATGTGTGATTTAATCCCAGAATGTCTGGAAAACATAAAGGTCATTATTTCGCAACGACGGTCCTTGTGATTGCAAATTATTTTGAAGCTGAGGGGTAATCTTTGCAAAAAAATACGAGTTACATAACCATTTTGAATCTTTTTAATTTAGTTTTTTTTATAACTGAGCGCGGCTGTTATATCTAGAATTTATTTTCGTTTGCACGATTAAATAAAATCTCTAAACCTTAATAACGTTTGAAATTAGAAAATTCAATTACAGCAATTAAAGTTGCCAAACATATTACTAATAGTTCTTAACCTTTTGATTCCTCTTCTGAAGTCGGATATGATACCGTTTACTTTCAGAACTGAAACAACTGAACTAGTCTTTACATTATCTTGTCTTCAAAATGCTTAAGGCATTATAAAGATCCCAGGAAAAATTTAGTAAGGCGCAAACTTCTGTACTTAATTGAGGTTAAGAAAAGTAACTAAGATAATTTTAAATGAATCTGAAATTACCCCTAGCGACTTCCCAGCGGTGGGAGCAAGAGGTTAAACCCTTATTAACTCTATAATTGAATAATTATGAAGGATATTCTCATTTGGAGGGCCTTGCGCTGAAGGAAAATTTGTCGGTAGAAACTTATTCGTAGTAAACCTACATACCGACGATTTTGCTTGTTTTTTCCTGGACTTGATAATTGGTTAGTTTATTTTGGCCAATGTCTAATGAGTCTACCTGTGTTTAGTTTTAAATCTAAAGAGATTTATTTTAGTGACGTCGATTCTGTTTTTATCGTTATAATTTGTATACTAAAAAAACTTGTGTAAACTTGAGATTGCTTGATCTATAATCAAAACAGCCCTTAGTCATTCAATCTTACCTTTCCTTGACCCCTTTGGATACCTTGAATAGACCATGTATTAATTTTAAATTAACTACTACTAATATTTTAAATACATTGTTTTTATTAAATGGCAAAGCATTTATTTATATAAAAAATGTAACGTACCTACGTTACTACTGAACTTACGGACACTTGTCACTAGCAATACTTACACTTGACTAAGTTAAGATTTCTTTGTGTCTGAGTAACATTTTCGTCCCTATTCCGGGTACTATCAATAGATAGTTCTTATCAATCGTTTAATTTTGAGGTCTTCCTACAAAAAAATAAACCAATAAAAATTCTAATTTTCACTTACTAGTTGGCACAAAACTTACTGCGTATCCTATATCGGTTTTGAAAGTCTTTTGATTTTCACCCGGTATGTACATAATAAACCCCTGAACAGGAGCAAACTCAAATGTTCATTGAATCATCTGAGCTGTGATCGAATCGACCTATTCCGCCTACTAATGGACATAAACGGTTGAAAAAACATCCTGATTATTTTATTAATTTGCATCTAAGAACTTCACCTTGCTAAAACTGCCAAATGCTTGAGGAATGGTAGCTGTAATGAATAATTCCAAAAGCACGGCATTAGTTGCACTGCGATTTGGAGCAGTATAGAGCACTAATGCTGCGAGAATACAATGCATAATAGCATTACAACATAACCTGCGCAAACTCCACAGTAATATTGAGCTCAGCGAGGAGCGCCGAAGCCCCACCAAAGCCAGCCTTATCTACCAACTTTTACATTATCTGTCGCAGTCTTCCATAAATTTGAGCCCCCAAAGCCTACTTACGGTTATCAAGTCAAAACTACCTAAGCGTGTATTTATTTGTTTCTATTTTCCACTTGATTGCCTCTCTAACTTCTCAGAGTGAGACTCGGTATGGGTTAGCCCACCTCCAGAAGTTGCGCGCCCTGATTCGAAATCAGTTAATGCAAAAGTTTATTTTTATAAGTAAGATTACACAAGAGTTTGGATAGAAGTTCCACGGAGCAGCTTTCT
Source organism: Udea olivalis (assembly GCA_947369235.1). Lineage (NCBI taxonomy): Eukaryota > Metazoa > Arthropoda > Insecta > Lepidoptera > Crambidae > Udea > Udea olivalis. Next base: position 8,065,102 of record OX376345.1, on the reverse strand, counting down.
TTCGGAAATCCCACAAAGTACCTATGGAAGGAGCGATGCTCCGGTCTGAGTTTGAGGATTAATACTGAATTCAAAATGATTTTGGGACTCTTTCCTGTATTGTGGATGTCCATAAACTTTGATAGCGTTGCATATCGTTGGCCAACTTCGCTTCTCTGTTGCACGACTTTGTAAATTTATTTAAATTTTGGTATTTGCGATTGAATGAAAATGTTGAGAAAAGTACAAAGTTGGTTTTTCGAACTTTTAAGTAATTTTGGCTTAGTCTATGTGAGACAAGTATAAATAAGAAAAACTAGAAAACATGGATCGGACGCAGAGGTTAAAACCAAGAAGCTTGCTGTCCCTGTAAGATAAGACCGTTCGGAATTATATATTACTCAACTGAAGTTTATATTCTGAGCTTGATTTGATCAAAGAAAAGTATATTAAAGTCATATAAATTTTCCGCAACTTCTACACGTCTGGAGAATGTTTAACAAACGGCTGCTACGCGCTAAATAATATGTATTAGTTTACCATTTATTTAAGGAGATCGATTGTACATTTTCATATGCTTTGATTCAATGTAAGTAAATTAAATAATAATTAATACCAATAACCCCATAAAATAAGCTTTTAATACATTTATTGAACAAACTTTTATGTAGCGGCATGCTGAAGATTACGAGAGAAATATATCACAGTTAATAAGCGTTCTGTTGCCCACCGGCGGACTTTCAGAGAGGTGAGCATATGACACACTGTCAGCACAGAGTAAATAAACCGGACAGGGACAAAGCTTCAACAATCGCGCCGTGACAAGTGTTACTACACCACGAGCGCACCGAAAGCTATGGCGGCCTCGCCGCAACAGAAACCGGTTTATCCCGGCTCGGCCAATGGTCAATAGTATGAAGCTTATCAATGCAGACTGCTCATTGCCAAGCCCCATGGTAAAGTTCATACTTATGTGTATAACCGTAATACCTACAGACTGATCTAACGGATTCCGTAAAGAATTTATGAACCCATTTATTTCCCTTAACGCCCTGTTTACATACGTTGCCATAAACTCGTTACGTATCGTTTCATTGTCGACTATGCCTACTTAAAAACAATTAAAGCTTAATAGGGTCAAACCGTTGTATCGTTATCGTTAACAGTGTGCAATCGTCGGAATTTATGTACACTTCCCGATGGCGCTCATAAACATTGTAAAACTTCCGACAGATGGCGGGCGGCGGCCGATTATGTTCCGCCCGTAGGCCAAACATTGTTGTTAGACTCGAAACAATATGTGCACAAAATTTAAAACGTTTGCTAAGCGGATTTCGAGAAAAAGGTGCTTGTCGCGTCCCGGTTTTACATTGTTTCCGATTTGTGCTGTTTGAAGAGTTTGACATGTATTTGTTTTTTTTTCTCTAAAAATTGCGGTATTGCTAGTTATTTTTGAGTAGTTATAAGTGGACTTGACAAACAAAACCAGTGTTCTGCATCGTCCACAGTTGGCGTTTTTATTTCAATAAGGTCACCAACGAGTTACATAGGTGCATTCTAGGCTTCATCGGTGATCACGTTAGTTCAAATAGCAAAATACTGAATTATAATTCATTAAAGTTACCCTAAACCAGTTTATCACTGTTAACAATAGTAGTCTAGCTTTGGTACTCTGAAACATATAAAAAACTTAACAAAGGTTAAGTGAAGGAAATCGAAACCAGATAAAAGCATTTCTCAAATCTTACCCTCATTTACAAAAAGGACCAAACATTCTTCCAAACGTTTAAGAGTGAAAAACTCAAAATGGCCACATAATTTTTGCCTACGACATCTACTCCGTCATAATACGCCATTAACTCTTGAGTGACGTGGCCTCTAATTCACGTTTAAAAGCCTGCACTTGACTCCGAGTCACCAGTAATTTCGTCTTAGCCAAGAATACCGGCAAAAATCTAATTTGTCAAGGAGTACGTTGTGGCTACTAAAATTGCTGGATGGAACAACGGCTTGACGAGGCGACGTGACGCGCACTGATTCTATTGGAGTTCCGTAATTTGATTATGTTTATAAATGTCAGACATTAGAAATACTCGCAATTACGCTTATAAATGCCGCAGATTAGAGATATTCGAATGATTAAGATATTTCGCAATATGATTAACTTTACTATATCATTTCTGTGGACGATGGGCTTACAAATGCTGTTATTCAGGTTATCTTATCATCCAACGGTACTCTTTCCTGATTTTGGGTAGAAGAAAATACCTAGCCCCTCTCTGCAGCTAAAAATGAAGAAGTTATTGAGTTTGACGTAGCCTTTAGTTTTTCCATGAGATCAGGAAACACAACTTTCATCTTTACCCCTGAAGAACATGACGCAAGAATATTATACCGGGTGATTTTCAAAAGACTTTTTTGAAATTCATTTACACACATCACTTACTGAGTGTGCCTTTATGTTAGAGAAACCTATCCGTTCAAAAAATAAGTTCTAAAATGAAGGCATAGTAACTAAAGCAAGCAAGTCAAGGATTTTAGTGATAAGTAGACGCCATATGGGTAGCAAATGATGGTGATAATCAAGCAATTGACTTAAATGCGAATGCGTAGGTGGAAATCCTTTACCACATCTCAGATAACAGGTTAGATTGCTGCACTTTCACAAACCATCTGTAAAGATGAGTTAAACGAAGCTTAAATTCTGCTTCAAGCAATAAACAAATATATATAAGCTTATTTTATAATTTCACATTCAGCACAAAAGCTAATTGTCCCTATCAAACTAATCTACATACCCCCATTCAAGTCCACTACATTCGCAGCGTCCACTAACAAAAAGAAAGGGTTCTGCTACACTTGGCGATCAGTTACCGCAGGCTGTCACGGGCAGTAGCGGACTCCATCTGAAGCCTTAACGCGTCGCTGCACGTTGGCCGCTCATGGTGACAGCAGCCGCGGGAGCGGGAGGCAATATTTGTTGCGTAATAGAATAAATTGCCAAATGTTTGTTATTTAAAATAACTATTTGGTGACAAAAAACATAACCAGCTTTCAAGGTGAGGATGGTCAGCCCAGTTATTAGTTTGCATGACTGGGCTTGTCAGCCTCATCTCTGGACCTCACGACCACTGCCCATCAGGTAGAGTAAGGTCATCTTGTCGGGCAATATGAAAAAAAAATCATAGGTAGATAAACAATAAATTTCTGGTTCCCCTAAGCAATGCTTGTACTATGGGTGTCAGACACTGATAAATATAATACTTAAATTGACAGTATAATAGGTTTAAGAGGGATTGAGCTGTACACTTCTGCAAATGCCAGAAGACTTGTAGCGAAGTCATCCTACCTTAGTAGAACCACAGACCTAGCCTACCACGATGCAGATGGGGCGTAACGAACCGGTTGCCTTTGCGGGAGACTGGTTTGAAAAGCCACATAAAGGCAATATAGACTTGAGTGGAAGAAATATTAGGCCTCTGTAGCCCAATAGTGGGTTTCCAACGGCCAATTTGGTCTCGATAATAAACACCCTTGTTACCACAAGGTGGTATAGTACCCGGCAAACTTCTTGAGCATTTGTAGTCGTAGTGGGGGAAAGTTCGCGCATTGTACACTTACGTGCAAAAAAATAGATACTCTTTTTTTAACTGTGAAATGCTCATATTTATTTAGGTATATATTTTGACAACCTGCGTGGCCCGTTGGGGTCTACTAGCCCAAAGGTCCTGGGTTCGAATCCCGGTACGGACAAAATGTTTGTGTGACGAACATATTAATTTTTCCTGAGACATGTTTTTTTATATGTATTTATAATGTATATTATTTATATATTTTATATGTATGTTTATTCGTTAACTAGTATCCATAACTCAAGTCATTTTTGCCCTGTTTCTTCAAGAAGCAATATACGTCGTATACCATTTTTCTGGCTTGTCGTTTTAATACCACATCAGGTTGTCGCGGCATATTATTCATTTAAAAACAATCCTCAGAATCGCAACAAATAACAATAACAGTAACAATAAGAATAACAACAAAGTCAACAAAAAATTATAACAAAAAAACGTCTACAACAACAACAAAGTACTTTTCACTGCACGCAAGTGTATTTGGGAAGACAGCGGGACGTAGACACAACGCGGGAGACGAGAGTCGACTGATCTACCAATAGCGCGCTCGATACGATGCCCCCCGCCGTCGCGCCCCGCCTTCACCACCCATGACACCTAAAATTTGGTTCTGCGCAGTCAAGGTCATTTGCTCAAGAAGTTTGCCGGTTACTGTACGTGGTGTACTTGTTTTGACATAGACAACCACAAAATGTTCATCAAATGAATATTTATTCTGGGTGGCACTCCTACTGATTGCATGAATGGCCAGTTAACGTAATATACAGGGTGTCCCGGGTAACCTGTACCAGCGAAGGTCTGTGGTCTGGGGACTCTAATACACCCCTTGTAATGGTCTCGAAGTAGTGATTAATATCCCTGTGATATGAGGTACCACTCAAGGAAATAAGCCAGGAGCGTCTCCCAGCACACCCAGACCCGGATAAATTCAAAAAAGATCGTTTCCTAAATTGACCCGACGGGGAACCGAACCCGGGACACAACGGAAATCGAGGCAAGAAACCGTGCTACAGCGCACTTCGCCATTTGTGGCGTCGTCGTATATTCATTGAACAGTCCAAAAATAATGTTCCCGGTCATCATTCTGACAGCTTTATTCCGTACTAGCTGTCCGTCACCGACATCGCGCGCGTGGACTACTGTCTTTCCCGTCAAAATATAGCCTTATTTAAAAAAAATTGCCTGTTAATGATAATGAAGCTTTATATTGCTGAAATATTATTTAAAATCGGTTCAGAAGTTTCGGAGCCTATTCAATACAAACAAACAAATATTTTTTCTTTTTAATATTAGTAGGTATAGATAAACCCAAATAGCTTTGTTTTTACTGATTAGTTGCCACGCGCTGTCAAACGCATTCGTGGGACCGTTTGAGACCCTTCCGCGTCGATGCGCGTGGGCTGATCCACTGTGGCGGGAGACGCGGAAGCGAGCAGTGCCACATGATATAGCAATGGCTTAATATATCTTGGATACTGTATTAGAAGGATTGACTTGCAGTGTCCTCTATATTGCAAGTCAAGCCTTCCAGGTTCAAATCTCCGATCAAGTATATTTTCAGATATCATTACTTTGATTTGATTTCAGCATTTTAAAATGCTTATTTTCATATCTAAAGATAAGAAAACTAGAATAATTTACGGCCCTATATCTAGCGGGTTTTGGACCCGCATTTTCTGCCACCAAAAATGACTAATGGACCTGGCAAAAGTTTACATTGTATGTTTACGTTGAGAGCCAACGTTGGGTAAACCTTTTTATGGATATAACACCATGCCCAGGGAGACTTATTCAGGTATTAAGGTGGTCCATTACTTGGAACATTTCATGTAATGTAACGTTTTAGATTCGGTTTTGAGCATTACATTACAATACTGCCTTACAAAACTTCAGGGAAGTTGTATCAAAATATTACACATTGTATCATCAAGTTGCGCACTGTAATGTTCGGTGCTTTTACCTCACCAATGTTATGTTCGAATCTGTAACATTACAGTTTGCTCGGTTCTCCTCCCTCACAGCATGTAATGCTCGATTCTGTAACGTTACCTTACATGACAATGCTCTAAGTGAGGGAGCGCCTTTAGGTGATTTCAGACTCCTGCAGCTGTGCTGACTAAAAGACTGCAAGGTCTTCCACCTTTCCTCAAACAAATAGTCAATAATACTAATGAAAAAATATAATAATGATTTTGTGATACTATCAGCCGCGATTAAAACGTATTTTACCATTACAATAAACTCAATTAAAACGTTAATTGAGTTCGTAATATTACGTACCTATTAATAAGTAAAATCATTGCTTTCATGGTTTAATTAATGCGTATTGGCAAAATAATTATTTTATTTATTAAATCACATTGTTTCAGTAAAACGTTATTTGTAGCATTATTTTATTTCTTTTCTTTTTAAGTATTTTTGCCTATTTGTTTTTTCAAATTAACTCAATAAATATTATTTCTGATAAATTGTGAAAATGGTTTACTCATAATTTGTTTATAATTGTTTCAGGTAAGATGCTGCTTGTCCAGGTGACATTTTTGATAATATTATGATACAAGATAAATGTATGCTTTAGCTACGACTACAGAGCAACACTGCTGTAATCCAGGAACAATAACATCGAATGCCTTTAACGAAAACGCAACAATTCACGAATTGTTTCTGCGAAACCAACTTTGAAATTTCCATTTGTACCCAAAACTATGTTATTATCGAGAAGTGATCAAATTACCTTTACGCCAACAAGTTTATGTTAGCCGAACCCCGATAAGCGATGTACAATTTCTGTAATAAACATTTTGTTTCAATATAGAGCCCACGAGGATTCAGCCGCGAATTCTGAAACATTCCATGCGATTAGTTTGCGTTGTAATACTCGTACATAATTACACACGCTTTGCTTAATTATAATTATTTTCATGAGAATATTGAACAGGATGTTTCACTTGCAGAAAATTATAAATGTTTTAACTGTCTTAATTTAAAAGTGATAGTTGTCATTTGTGACAGTAAAACACAAACGGGGGACTAACTTTTCGCATAGTGTCGATTATCCTAAAGACGCTTGGCATAACTCATTAGGTATAACATCATACAGCATAACATTAACTTACTTATTAAACATTGGTTAGACACAGTATGTTAATTAAAACAACATATATTTTTTTAAGCATAATGTTCATTGTCAAAGAGTGATATCAACTTATTATTCGATTTAATTATTATGCATTTAAAAAATATGCGTTTAGTTATTATTATTTTTGATAATTATGCTTTAGTGAGCCAACACAAATACCTTCACCGAGCCCTTTTTGAACCTGAAAGCTAGTGTTTTTCATGACCATTATCAATAATTTCAAATTCTATGAAACAAAATACCTAAGGTATACCTTTATTCTTTGATACGTCCCACTCAACAGCAGATTTTTTTCATAATCATACCGTTGAAGTTCACAAATTGTTGTAATATTGTTGTGTTTATTTCTTTGAAACTATAATCAAAACACTTTAAGAGAATATTATTTAACCCCGACTTGTTAATTTGTTTCTCAATCGCTGCAAAATGCTTGATTAAAATTCTGTAGACAATGCGTACCGCCGGCAAGTTTGTAAAGTAAAACCAAATTCAGTTTTAAAACCCGTTGATTAAATCTAAAACTTCCCCTCGCGAATCACATGACACTGTCTCAATAACCACGACCTGACAAAGTCCTCACTCGCAGAATTATACCATTCATCCTTAAAATGGATTCCAAAGGAGGGAAGCAATTTCATTTGTGAGAACCTGCTCCTGCTTATAATCCGTCCGAGGTAATAACATTTCATATTCGTAATAGAATCATTCTGCGTCGCACGGAAAGTTTATAGTCTCATTTTCATTGAAAGCGTTTAGTAGGAATAAACTTGTAGAATACTTGATGCACGGCCGTGGGACGAGAGGAGCCCAATCTCCGGCCTTGCTGGCTAATCAACACGGCTGCTACTGACAACTTGACTTCTTTATTTAAATATTACATGCAACGGTTAAGCGGGCTGGGAGCGGATAGTTTGTATTTTACGTGGTCGGGTTTCCGTATTTTGTTCATGAAGACTGAGTAGGTACCTATTTTAGACTTAAGGTTTAAGTACTTTAATATGTGAGCGAGTTGGCACTCTAGCGGTGAGTTAATAAGGTGACTAGATAGTCAATAAATAATTTCCGTTGTTGTTCTGACAACAAAACATCAATAACCCAGCGGCGATGCTTATAATTAGATCATCATTTTACGTTAAGTCGTGTCTGCCATTCCATCTGATGGTTTACATTCCAGAACTTTTCTGCCCCAACGGTCATAATTTCTTTGCGATATGTGCCCCGCCCACTGCCACTTCAATTAACTTACCCGCTGACTTCTGACTTTAGTTCCTATACGTATTTCCTTATTTCTGATTTGATCACGTCGCAAAATATCAAGCATGCTTCTAATACATATAGTTAGTTGGAAGATTTTAGCTTTCTCAATTAAATATTAAGTAGAACTTTTTTAACATATTTTTTTTTTCATAAATTACAATTCGACGAACCTTCATCATTTTGTAATCTTGCTCTAAAGAACCTTTGTAAACGGCAGAACAATAGTTATTATAATACTAGTTTTATTCGACTTGATTCTCCCTTGGCATCTGACAAAGGCTTACCAGGAAATCGTTAATTAAATCCAGTCTCGTATGTAAGATGGTTTTACTCTCATAAAAGTTTCCTGTGAATATTCAGGAGTACGTGTAAAACCAACTGCGATGACAAACTAAGTGGTATTATGAACTTTAAACTTCCCGTCTTTTGGTTGATTCTTAAGCAGCTTGCGTCAGCACAACAGGCACCTATTCCGATTATTGACTTGGATTAGTAAGACCGCTTGTTGTTCTAACACGCCGCGATCTCATTATCTATGCTTAAGTGCCTTGATTTGTTTATAGAAAAAACACCATTTAATTAATGATAGCGAAACACCTCTTTCATTTTTTTTTAATAACTGGTGGTAATTTAAAGAGTTGACATGAGAAAAATTCAAAACTAGACTAAAAGTTAATAAATACACTTGTATTTTAATTTATTAATGACAAAGATCACATTTAACCTATAGGGCTCATTTATTTCCGGTTCCTTGAGCAAAGCAAATATGTAAGTACTGAAACCCTACGAGCAGCAAAAAACAAATTTCCATTAGACGGGTAAAGCACAAATGACACCTACATAGAATTACTTATCCTTATGAAGTAATCTCTGATAAATCGTGTGCAAATGTGCCTTAAGAATAAAGAAGCTACTCACGCTAAAACTCAATAAACCGTACTTAAAGCTTTAGACGGTAAATTCTCATTTTTATCATTGTATATTCGAGCGGCGCGAAGCAAAATTCTAATTTGTTGTGTTATCGAATACACTGTAGGGAGGAGGCAGTGCGTTCTCGTAGTTACCTCGAGAGGTGTGTTGGCGCCGCTCGAGTTCGCGCTAAGACAAGATTTATGTAAGGACTTTTGTGTTTGTACGAGTAGTTAACCAGGGGGCCAAGGCGCGGGGACCGGGCAGAACTCATCTACATTCGCTTTTACTCACACCAGATACCTAACAAAGTATAGAGAGCCTCCTTTTTTCTATCCTCTCACATCCGCTACCGTTTCTTCAGCGAGTCGGAGGAAAAATGCGGCGCGTTTTAAAACTCCACGCATACATGTACTTACGTAAGAGTTACTCTTTTCTTTTTTTTACAATTTCTCGCCATAGACACATCATCTGGCGTGGATGAGTTTTTGTTGGGACGTAGAAAGTCCTTTTGTCTTTGCTATGAAAGTCAGAACTGTTGTAAGGAATATCCAGCTCGTATTTCGTATAGGCATTGTTTTCTCAAAAATCTAAACTTGGGCTTTTAAACCGACGCTGATAGAGCAACACGTGTCAGTAGCTGTTAAGTAATGAAACATTCATCTGTCTAGTCAAAACTTACACTCCCAGTTGGTCAATGAACTAAAATAGCTTCTCGTTAAATGTTAGAAGTAGCTGTTAACTTCAGCGATTTTGTAGTCATATTACTTTAAACGAAGGTAAGCTGGGTCACACATAAAACGTTACGAATTACACGTTCTACATCAAATATGTGTAGTTTGAAAGCGAGTAAACCGTAGATTACGAGTGCTGGGTGAACCCTTGTTATATTTTATAATATTACAGAATAATGCAAAGTCCAGAGCAAATTTTATGGCAGTTTATTTTACAGCCGTGGCCATGTTGCTATCCGCCGGGCCTAGCATTAACTTAGCTGACCTTTCCTACTATGTAGTCGGTCATAATCCTGACTCAGTCACTAAATATTTTTGTTGAAAGAGTTTACAAATTACCATACTTTCTCATCGTAGCTTGAGGGACTTAAATATTAAAGTGTTGTAAAAGTAACGTCGACTAAATATAACGCTTGTGTAATCTGCGCCACTAAATATTTTGGCGACAGGAATTACAAATTAAGGTATTTAATCATTCCAGCTTGCATGAGAAAATACCGTGACCAACTTTATATGGAAAGCTATGGATATTTTTAACGGGGAAGGATTTTTGGCTACTGTTTCAAACCAGAGTTTACGTCGCGTTAACAAAGATTAACCACAGCAACAGGCATGCCGTTTTTTGAAATCCCACACGAATATTTTACGCTGACGCTTGCGTCTATTGTAATCGTACACACATAGTAGGCACTACGGTGTAGGTAGTCAACGGTACGTGCTGACCTAACAAATATCTATTTCCTTTCAAAAGGTCCAACTTACAAAAACTAAACTCCTCCAAAAACACAACTATCATAATTATATTAATTACCCTCCTCCTACTACTACTATAGAGCTATCAAGTAAGACATATTAGAATTACGCAATAAGACACATACAATTATTTACAATCTTATCGCTTGTTTTTTTAAGCGTCGTATAATCAATCAGTTTGGTAATGACTAAAAGCCTCAGTTCATGTCGCAAGCCATAAAGATGTTTCGACACAATCAGTTTAACATAGTACGATTGTATAATTATTATTCATAATCATTTTAGAAGTGAGTTGTATGTCATAATCATTTTAGAAATGACTTTCATGGTATCATGAAAGTCATTTCTAAAATGAAACAGCAATGTATTTCACACAAATTAAGTTATGTGAAATCAGCTGTAATTTTTATTACGCCCGATAAGTCTACGTAATCTATGTCAGGGGTACGATCTATATAAATCACAAGTGGTAATGAACGTTCCTAAGTTCATAGGCTGTCTCCTGAGATTTACGTAGCAGGACAATGTAGCACAGTCTTCATGTTATTGCCTCAATTAATCATAAGTTTGTGTTAGTGAAATTTCTCTGGTGGGTCGACCACTGGTGCATGCGTTCACGAAGGCATGAAATTGGATAGAAAACCTTAGCGGTCGCCGTTCTTAGAACTGGGGCAGCTGATTTTTGAATTTTTCGAGTAAAGGTGCTTTTAAAATTAAAAGCAATCGCTCATATGAGGGTTTGTGGAAACGAATGGAAATTTAAATGGATTCTAGATACTTCTAGGATGTACGTTTTCAAATAAAACTGATTTTGCAGGTTTTTATGACTCGTTTTGACTTGACTTTTGCACATTGGTCGGCATCTTCGTAGGTGTGAATATTTTTTTTCTTTATCTATTATTTTACTTCAAACATTTAGCTGGTTAACAAGCTTTAATCTTGCCCCTCAGATAATTTTGACAGTGCTAAGAATGAAAGATACAAAAGAGTTCGTGAAAAAAAGCAAATAAAACTGCTTGCGTTTTTATAAATGAGATTAGAAGGTAAGGGGTGGACCCCTACCTGAAGAGCAGTAAATTTGATTCAAATGTTCTACTAGTAGAAAATACAACAGCCGCAGTTAATTGAGTAGTAAAATTATCTTCATTTTCTCATTGCAGAACACGTGCTTGGGACACTAACTAGGTTGAGATTAATCACTAGATACAAAGAACGAATCGCACATGCAAGCAAATAGTGAAACGAAACTTTATACGGACCGGATTCTGCCCTGACAAAATGTGAACATAGAATTATGATAATAGTTTTAAGGAGTTTAGAAGCACCGAATTTCTGGTATAAGATGTTGCAAGTGGGTCTTGGTCTACTGCTCGTATGGTATAAATCCGTTGCACGTTCTGCAGTTGGCGTTAAAGGTTATTTTGCAAATGCAAGCCCGCATGAGACCAGGCAGGATCTTGTAGCTTGCTACGACGCCGGCTTCTCTTATTTATGCGTTGCAATAATTTAGCTTAGTTTTTGTTGCCGGATTTATCACTTACCTGTTGGATCCGGATAGTTTTACGCTCTTTTAGAATATTTGAGAAGTTTAAAGCGCCTTTAAATCTTTCGTTGGAGAGTTTGAATTGGAGTTAAGCTAAGCTGAACAACGTCATGTTCCTAATTGAAATTGTATGCTCCGACTGCAAAAAGTGGACTTGCTGTCGTATATTTCTACCGATATCTAGACGAGTATATTTATCCAGTTGTCCAGTCTCATGTCAGTAACTGTTTTATTAAATAGATTCATAAAATAGGTGCAGTATACCGGGTGATTATCAAAAGACTTAAACAATATTGCATTCTCAGTAAGTGATATAGTAACTATGTAATCGAAAATTTATTTTTTTCAATTAACTTTAATTTTAAGGTTTTCATACAAAAAATACTGAACGTTCGAAAGATTTGTATTTGACCTTAAATTGAAAGTTAGTCAAAAAAAACACTTATAAAGTTTCTACATCACTTAGTGAGTATGCCATATCGTTTTTGTAAGTTTTTTGTTAATCACCCGGTATATCATAATATATTAATAAAAATGCTAAAACTAACTAAAATACGATAAGACTCAAACATTTGCAAACGGCAGCAACAAATATGAAGAGCTGGAAATATTCTTTTTCCCATTTAAAGTTACCTCGTGCTGGCACGGCGCAATTAATTGAGCTTAGAGTGTGAGGTCGTGCGTTCAGTTCTCGGTTATTTTTCACGTTACGAAAAGTCCAGTGGCGAGGTCCGAGCGCAGGCGGATTATTGAATTAAACTTGATAAGTGTATTAGCAAGTTGTTGCTCCATTCTCTTGATTAATGGCCGACCGGTGCTTTTTCTCTCTCATTTATATGATAATGAGTCGGCGGCCGCGACCGAACACAATTATTATGTGTAAATGAATGTAGTTGGAAGTGGAAACGCATTTTTAAAAATTACCACCTAGAGTGAAATCGGACGATCGCCGCCAGAATGCGGATAGTGCGAATTTTAAGTGGGGAATGTTTTTGCCAAATTAACTTCGCTTATTTCCAAACGGGATTAAGGTAATGAACCGGTGGGTTGAAATGTTTTCGATGGACTTTGCTCCCGCCAGAATCAAAACTCCAGATAGGTCAGGACTGAAACTACGTATTACATTATTTTAAATTCAATAAAATTACAGTTCACGTACGAGTTGAGTAAAAAAACATAACCAGTCTATGTTGTCCCATTTACAGACTTTATGTAAGTGTATGTGGTTACATAGGTAAGGGCAAATTCCTTTCTGTATGTACTTTTTGACCCTTTTGTGACGTCATGGTGTAGCATGAGTGATTTTTTTATTTATTAACAATAAATTCGAATTTGATTCAAAAAATGTCCTCAACTACTGAAATAGAAGCGGCCGGCAGCGTTTTTTTGGGGTAAAATATCACAAATCATTCTGAATCTTATCCTTATGATTATAAAGTGCATAGTTATTAAAGGCAAACTAGGGCCAGTGCGGTTTTTCGCAGCGCCTAATGATAGAACTCGGACCAAATGAAGCAGCGTTGTAAGAGAAGCATTTCACTCCTCGCTGCAAGTGAAGTAAATACACTTGCGTCATCTATTTCATCTTATGTTTACAGTCCATTGCCAAAAATACCTAGTATCAAATTTAAGTCATTACCACAATAATTGATAGTTAATCACAGAAGACATGACATAAAATGGATAAATCAGTGGATTAACCCATGCAAGCCTTAACCACACTCGTAACTCTGCGCTAAATGTCCTAGGACAGATTGCTGTTAAAAAGAGGTTAAAAAAGAACACAGTTCGGAGTAAGTGGCAAAAAACGAACTAAAAATCAGTAAATCGACAGTCAGTCCCACCATTGAACAAAACACTACACCAAATAATGAGTAATTACTTGATTGTTCGTTAACTTTTGTGCTGACTGTACGACAAACCCCAGAGTGGAGTACAGATAGTGTGATTTTAAAACAGACAATGTATTTTCACTAAATTAACTGAGATTATTTAAATTGGATTATGTTAATGAACAGACGCTTCTGAAGAGAAAATCGTAATTGGAAACGCTCTTATTTTATTTACCTAATCAATTTGTTTTGTAACGCAATGTCAAATTAACTGTTACAACGCAAAAAGTGAATACAACTGTGGACTTTATTCAGTCGGTATAGGATCTAGAATTTAAAGAGATTTATTTTATAGCTTTATTGTTTTTATTACGCTATGTCGCTAATTATTTTTATTGACAATGTAAGAGAAGCCTGTTCACGAAGGTAAATGAATTAGCGTGAAGTTAGTTTTTGTAATCGTAATTGCTAGTTATGTAAGTTGAATTTCAAAACGTTGCGTGGGTAGCGAAATATAAATTGAGAATAGCGAAAAATTCTCAGAAGTAAATTTCAACTTGACCTGGATTTTAAAAATAAATTATACTCATAACTTGCATGGCTATTCTTAACAACTCACTTAGCGAATCCGGTATGTGGTTCAATACAGGGTGTCCCTGGAAGTGAGGATCAAATCGGAATAGCGCATAGCTGGGGTCATTTCTGACCCTTTTAACCCTATTAATATTGGTCCGAAAAGTTGATACATTTTTTTTTTCACAAAGTAGCCTAAGTCCATACAAAATAATTATTTAAAAATAGAAAGGTACAGACTTATTTTTTTGGCCAAAAGATTAGCAGGTGACTCTCACTTTGACTAGTTATTTTGTTGAGCCAAAATACCCACGTCCATCTAAAAAGTTAAAATATTGCAAGAAAAAATCTTAATCAAAAAAATGACTAGGTATATGTTCAATCAAATGTCGTGAAAAAAAGGGATTTTCTGAAAAAAAAATGATCATAACTTTTTAACGGTTACAAATCGGACTAATGTTGACAGGGTTAAAAAGGTCAGAAACGACCCCAGCTATGCGCTATTTCGATTTGATCCTTACTTCCAGGGACACCCTGTATATTTTTCTGTGAAATGGATTTGGAGCGCATGTACGATTAGCTTTACTGACGAATTTTCTAATGAAATAACTGAAGTTCAATATGATCTTGATATTAAGTTTATAAAAATTATCTCCGTGCGTCTGAACTTCCGGATATTTACGACCTTGGTATCTGCAAGGCCAGAGTGAATATGCATTCTTTGGGCAAACGTGTACCACCATTGTCTTCGCTCACCACCAGGCGAGACTGAGGCCAAACGAAAACCCATTTTAAATGAAAGAAAATGTGCAACTATCATTATTAATTATGTACTAATTTTTTGAACTATAACTGACTGTGCGGTCTTTACTAAGGATGATGAGAGGCAAGTCCTTTATAGGTTAGGGATAACATAATGATTGTTGACGTTACACAATTAACATTCATAGTTAAATAAAATATGTTCATCTCAAAGTGTATGTTGCTTAATCCTCAACTGTTCGAGTACAATGTAGAAAGAGCACGTTTTAAACGATGACAATGGACCTCCCAAAATTCAGTTGTTTGGAATAAACAACATTATATAGTTTCCGTCGGTCTGTCAGACTAACTTCTTTAATCATGAACAGTTGATTATCTCGAATCTGACATGCTTAATACAAAATTGACAGTACGGCCTTAATTTCATGGCATACAACCTAATTTAGATTTGCTACTAAATTTTCAACCAACTGTATCTTATAGAATTCAATTCGATCCAGGTATTTCTTATTTTGCTCTGTGTTTTAGTTCTTCACATTGTCAAAGCAATATTCATGATTGTTTACTGCCAATCATTCATGAACATTATCGGTCTCTGAGACCGGTAGCAAAAGAAGGTTATTACAGCGCACAAATGAATCCGGAAATATGAGTGCATCGTCACTGACAAAAGCTCCTGTAGGTGAGCCATTCGTACTTCTTGGATATTAATGATGTCAAACGTGGAGCGCCTTTGTCTGGAATTGACGAGTTTCCAGAGAACTACTTCATTTGTCTGTGGAAACCCAACGAGCAGAGACTGAGCTTACTGCACAATGCAATTGTAATATTGTAGGTACGAAATTTAAGTCTAATTCGGCAAATCAAAGTCACGTGCATTAAACGTTCGCTGGCTAAAATTTTATTTTCTTTTCAGTATGTGACCTCACATTGAAATCATAGACTTCTCCATAAGGTCACCTAGCTAAATAAACACAAGACCAAACACGTCTGATTGGATTCCACATAGGTAAAACGGCATGACATCTTAGCAGACCCAAATAAAAAAATCTGATTAGATAAGTAAAACAGTCTCTGGTACCCATGAAACAAGCTCTACTTAGTTTGGTGGCCATATGTGAAAACTGTCTCAAAGGATTATTAATCATCATCATTCTCAGCATAAGACTTTCACTGGACCATGAGCCTTCCCCATTAGTTGTATTTCTTAATATAAGTCTTTGTTATCCCCCTCCAGGACCAAAGCTTCCCTTCTCACCCTCCACTCTGCGCGCTTCAAAGCAATCTGTGGCCAGTTCCTCAAGTGGGAGTACAGTTCATCCCGATATCTCCTCGTCCTGCTGCCGCTTTGTTACTTTCAGTCGTCGGATATCCATTAGTTAGTACTTTTTGCCCTTTTTTTATAAACGGTGATGGATGACCTATTTATGTTTTAAGTGAACCAACAAGTTGGAGTACTCCTGTCTTCATTGAGATGGCAAATAATACTCCAGGTTCGGTCATAATATAGCTTCACCTTTTAACTCAGGAATCAGCTGGCACAGTAAGGAGCAAGCACTGGCGGCGGGGCGTAACAAAATCTTTCTTCACTTTTCCCCCTAAAACGCCCAGGTTTAAATCAGTAACATTCCGACATCATCATCAAGGTTAATGTGGAATTTATGATGGTTCCCAACCTAGGATCTGAAATTATTTCGAATCCCCTAAAACCTGTCGCCGACGTCAAGCACACATTTTAGAGACTACTAATAAAACATAATAAAAGGTTTGGTCATTACATTATGCAATATACATTAAGAATACACACATTAGAATATTACACAAGGACCACTAATTAGGGCCAGAACGGTAATGTCATTTTAATGGCAGGTAGTTTTTTGCTTGGTACAACCTGATGATGTTTACATAAGAACAAAGTCCTAGGGTGCTTTCTGTCAGAGACATGTAAGGAAGCTGAGCTTTGTTTAAGTGGTGGGCATGTCAATCAGGTACGCTTGATGTTTTGCAGAGGAGGTTTTTCTATGTTTTTTTTGTTAATGGTTGAATAAGCTCATGGATTTTAGTAGCATAGCCACAGTAAAGTACAACCTGTTGAAGACAGACCATAGAACAACCCTGCGGTGAGAGCCTAAGCTATATAGGCCAGAATATACCAGCAGCTACAGCCGGGTAATAAGATTAGCTTTATCGTTTCGTAAACTAAAAATTCATAAAAAAACAAGCTTCTTTACACAATGGGAATATTGTTGCAAAAACAAAGTTAACGGACTAGGTCCAATAGTGTTTATTGAACATTGAATTTTATTAAGCCCGAACCCACCGGTGCTCGCATCTAACACTATCGAACTTTCCATAACAAAGCACTAAGAAAAAGGCAAAAACACACCGAAAAGTCGTTTCGGTACAATAGCGAACTTTATTTGGAAGGTCGGAAAACTGTTACAAAAAATATGACGTTTGAAAAATTACACGCATTCACAAATCATGCGGGCCCTCTTTTGTGAAAAGTTTCGCAGTCTACAAAGGGGCTTAACTCGTTCTTAAGGCGCTAAATTCCGCCCGTATGCTACTCTGTTTGTTTACTCGTCCTCTATAAATACAATGATGGTCGTCGAATCAGAATCAACTGCGCTTAATTTGTCGTTGTAAGCGGGCGGGAAAATAGCTTGTCAAAAAAAACGAGTGCAAAGTATCGATAAATCACGGAGTCCATAACACCTGAACAAGTGTAGGTAGGACAAAAACGGCGAGCGTTTTACGAAGCGAAATACAAAATTCCATTTGGTGCCGTCGAGAGGAAATGAAGCAATTAATTCAGCAGATGGCGTGGTGCGAGCATTAATCATCGACTAATCGTAACTGCAGTCTTCGATTAAAACGCGAGCAGACGCGACGCGCTGTCGTAACATAACATGTCTATGAACACCACAGATACTGTCATCCCGTACAAAATCGACTTGCATCATTCGTAGTCTTATTAAGGCGTAATATAATAAAACGTATTTTACGTTACGCAACTTCAATATCATGTACACTTTTTACGTAATCTACAATTAGGATTTATATCATTGGGTACAGTTTTGAAGTATAAAAATAATATCTATTCTTCTATACTTAATAATATTATAAAGAGGTAAGCGTTTGTGAGTTTGTGAAATTGTGAGTTTGTATGGTTGGGACAGGTAATCTCCGAAACTACCACACCGATTTCGAAAACTCCTTCACTTTAAAAAAGCTACATTTGCCCTGATTGCTAAAGGCATATATTTATTTTGCATTAGTAAGTTCACAGCCAGATCAATTAACACTTATAAACGGGAAAAAAGCGCTATCGAAATTTTTTTCGTGCCTGGGGCCAGCGCCCCACTGTTGAGATTATAGGTGCATAAAATGTACTACAAAAATATAGGTTTTTAGTAGATCTATTAAAAGTCCGCGCCACAATACATTTATATCTATTATAAATACGTAGCTATAAGGTACGAGTATGTTATGTGTTAAATATCATGTAAATTAAAAGATAGATTTTGAAGATTATTACTACACACAAGCATATCAATCCTTATAATAAAAAATTATCTCATCATCAAGAAAATTTTACGGAGATAATTTTTGCCCTTTACAACAATTTTTTATTACATTAATTGGATTAATAGATTCTGATATTATATCGTGAAATTAAAAAATACGCCCATAAAATTATTAAATATATAAAATCGAAAGGTCACACATCACGAAATTTCAGAAACTACAAGTGCATTGCATTTTTAATTTTCTTTTTAGGACGTAGGTTTTGTGCTCACCAAGACGGGTTTTTGCAAAATATTACCTCTAAGGGGTTGTTTTTGGGGTTGATAGTTTGTTTGTATAAAACTTCGTTACTTCAAGTGCTAGGAGTCTCAAATTTTGCACAGGGATTATATTTAGGACGTAGGTGCTATGGCGGGATTTTGTGAATAACAAGTATGGTAAGTCGGAAAAAATACCGTATGACATAAAAATGAAGTTCACGCGGGCGAAGCCGCGGGCGGAAAGCTAGTAATAAATAGAACTGTATTTTGTATGAATATTTTTTTAAACCTGTGGACTTGGTGAATCCTCTGCTCTGGGAACAAACGAGATGTTTATCTGAATTTTAAGACGTGAGGAAGTGACTATGAAGAGAGGGAGAGAATTAGGAAGTAATGTTTGGACTGGATATTTAGATAAATCTAATTACCTGTTTAAGTACTTATTGTGATGCCATAAACCAATACGTTATGAACAGATTTTGTGCAAAATATCAATACGCGAACAGCATAATATGCAACAAAAATCTCCTGAATCTGAAATCTCTTTAGTAAATGAACACCGATAAGATCTATTGTCACATTGGCGGCCTTCGGAACTTGTCTAAATAATTAATTTCTGTTTGAGAATTTGATAATGGCGCTATGAGAAGGCAATTAAAAATGGATTATAAGTAAAAATGAAGCAAGTCGTGCGTTTAAGAGTCGGAATTGGACCGAGAGTGGGCAGATTAAGGCAGTTGGGAAACGTCGGGATTATTCGACGGCTAGTAATAATGAAATTCGCTGGGAGGAAATGCCGGGATAGAGAGGCCTAGTGCTTTAAGCCCTGTCCAGACAACCGCTGATTGTATTTGATGAGAGTTTTATCTGTTGTTTCTATGGAATTGGTTGCGGACTTACTTTGTTAGGCAATGGGAGATATTTTGTTAGACTGGCCTGTTGGCGCAATAGCAGCGATCCTGCCTTTGACGCCGGAGGTCGTGGGTTCGATCCATACCCATGACAAACATTTATGTGAAGAACATTTGTGTTTGTTGTGTGTCAGGGTGTTATCATCTATTTATGTATTTATTTAGAAATATTTAAGTATGTTTATCAGCCTCTGACGCCTATAATACAAGCTCTGCTTAGTTTGGGTTCAGATGATCCTGGTGTGAATTGTCCCTTAAATTTATTAATTATTTATTTATTTAATGGGTACTGTTATTTTGAGGTCTTGAGTGGATAAAGAAACTGCTTTTGGAAACTAAAACAATCTTTATTTGTCTTTTAATCAATTAGAATTCAGAGATATTTGAAATACGCTCTCCCAGCACATGTGTTTCCTTCCTCGTATAGTCCCGGGGTTATTCAAGCGGGGCGTGAAAAGGCATTTCTGCAGGCTTTCAAGGTGAGGATGGCCAGCCCAGCGATTCGTTTGAATGACTGGGCTTGTCAACCTCACATCTGGACCTCACGAATGCTTTCCATCAGGTGGAGTTAGGTCATCTTGACGGGCAATACAAACAAAAAAATACTTCACCATCTTAAATTTATTCATTTAGCTCTACTATCATTCTTTTTAGCCTGGCACACTACAAATAAATAATTTACTGGCTCATATTGTAATATGAATTTCAGAGGCATGAGTGTGCACATAGGAACTAGATAATTTTCTATATCTATACCAAGCTGAAATAACGTCCAAACACTTATCATACCATTACGACTATATCCCAAACGGGATAGTCAGAGGCAGGTGACTATTGCCGTCATGGTGAACGGAACACTCATAAGCCCAATAGTGTTAGAACCCAACGTGGTAGGGTGAGCCTCTCGCCGTTATTCGGGTTAATTTCAATGAAGAATACATTCCTACAATCTAGACATAGTCAGTTTAGGCTTTACACAATTTGAAACATCGGCCACAAAATCGAAATGCTAGTCACATGATTGGCAAGTTTGTCTAGGCTTCAAATCCTCGAACCGAGGCTTAGCAGTTAGTATCACTGCCAGCTGGCCAACAAGCCAGTCGCAAATACTGTCAATAACTGGACGATGTTCTGTCCAAGGAGTTTGTTTAAAACTAGCGAACTGCTCCGGCTTCGCACTTCGCGTTATAAATATTACGTGTAATCCTCGGTATAATCTGCTATGAAAAGCGTGTTACATATTACAATGAACCTTTCTCTTGAACTTTTCTGTCTGTTGATAAAAATCACATTAAAATATGTTACGTAGTTCAAAAGACTTAAGCGTATACACAGCAGGTAGTGACTTTTTTCTATACAACAAGCAGTAAAACGGGTGTACAGCAAATTTATCATGACGTGTATGCGTCTGCGCAGTCTCACCACGTGTACAGAGGCTTTTATGCATTATATTTCTTACAGCCTAGGTTAAGAGCGGACCGGCCTACACGGACTTATTGCGGCAGTGTTCGCTCGAGCCAATAGTGGTATCAGTGAGCAGCTCATGCTTATACGAGCTTATAAGTTAAACGCTCGTACTGTGGTTGCGCGTGTGGCAAAAGCTTGCGGCCTATGCGCGCCGACAAGCGCTCCTAAAAACGAGCTTATACGCGGTTATACAATGAAAACCTGAAACCGCTCCAAGACAGACAACGACTTTTAGATGACGACTTTCGTTAAGACATGTACGACACCTAGTCGAGATAACTCAGTAATATAAAAGTCATAATCAAATAGTACGATGAGTTTTTTTTGTTTTTGGTTTTGTGCCAGTCAACACACCACTTGTCATAGTCTCGAAGGAAGGATAAATATCCTTGTGTTACGAGGTACCAGACAGGGAATTAGGCCAGGGGCGTCTCCCAGCACACCCAGACCCGAGTCAATTCAGAAAATATCATCAATCAATGGACACCACGTAAGTCTAGGCGTAAAACCGTGCCACAGCGCACTACGCCAACCGTGTCGTCAAAAGTCAAATCATATTTTTTTAAACCCGCGGTAGGATTGATTTTGACTACCTTAAAAAATGTACAAGTAGTATTATAAGAGTGGCTGCCCATTTGGTTATGAAATGGAGCTTTATGAAACCCTTCATTGCTGGAAAATGCCATATTTTGATGGCCATTACTATTTCATAGGTACAAGAATCACTCACACAGTCCGGCCTACCCTGAGACGGCACTAACGGACGGTGTTCCGTCCAGTTAAGTCGGCAAGGGAGGCACAGTCAGCACTAATTGGATCACAATCGGCACTGGCTACGCAGCCCGGCCTAAGAGAACACCAGCCATTGATGTCTCCTTTGCGCAGAATTCCTACGCTCTGATAAATCTTAACTGGCGACGCTTAATTTGTCATACCGATGTCTCACTATCTTACTTGACATAACTGGGTATCACAGTGGCGAGTCAAAATAAGTACTGAAATAATAATGATGCAAATTTTGTGATAAGCTCAAGAAGCTGTCTGAAAAATTACATTTAAGTCTAAATCAGTGTCAACTTTTTTAACCATGAAAACTTATTTATCTTGAGCTTATTATTCTTGAATATTACTTAGTACTTAATGTCTTTATTTAATTACACAAGCGGCCTGCTTTACCTATTTTAGAATAATTCCGATAATACCGTAAAACGTATAGATAAAGACTGATATAGGGTTGATTTAGTTAAGTTTTTTTTACATTGTTGCACTGGGCTTAGCCTGTAAGGAAAGTTGAATAAATAAATATGGGGACCGAAAACATTTGGGGCAGTAATTCGACATTATAATTTCCTCCTAAGGTATTTGCTCGGACGACTCAGGTGCGCTCTAAAAATAAGTTTCCGCAAGAACATCAAATAATGAATAGTAAATAAAAATAGAATGATATGTTGAATTCCGTTTATAGTTTAAACTGTACAATGTTACTGACATTGCTGTTTCGAAACTAAACGCAAACTTGTGTATTAGACGTTTTCGACGCTACGGTATTGGTGTCATAACTTTGTACAACAGGGAAGTTTAGTTAAATAATATTCGTGCTGAGTATAGGAATATTAATTTTAAATCGTCCGACAAATATTAATGGATCAAATAAAAATATACAACAGCACGTCTAACACGAGTTCCCAATTTAAATTTATGTTATCGTTTGCGTAAAAAAACTGTATTGGGATGACACATGACATGACAATGTCAAATCCCAATACATTCTTTCACGCGAACGATAGTGTAAATTTAAAGTGGCAACTCGTGGTAGACGTCAATCGAAGTTAAGCAAACTTCAAATGTATACCTGTCCCTTTCATATTCAGTGACATGTGACAAGACAGAATCCATTTGAAGGACGCTTAAACTTTGATTGACGTTTCTGGATGGTTTTTCAGCACTTTATGACTATTCAAAATTATTTCAAAAAATAATTTATTAGGACTAAATTTATTTACATTTTGCATTTTCAGAAGCTCTTTTTAGATATAAAACAGAAATTCTAACTTATCCTACGTAAAGACTACTATTTGTTTAAAACATTTCTAATTCAGTAATTACTTTCTGACTCTAACACTTTTACAGAAATAACACACAAAGTTAGAGCGATTAAAAAGTTTCGCGATGTTAAACAGTGAGAGTACCAAGGGGATGCACCTATCAAGTTCGCGCAAAGTTTTTAAGAGGGGTGTAAGATCTAAAGAAACAAAATGAATATGTGCAGAGAAGGGAAGTACGTACAGCCACAAATTGGTTTCATAACATACTAACATTAATTTTAAACTTCTGATAACTTTTTTGCGTCAACTGAAATAAAAAAACGTTTTATGGCAAAGCGGCTATGATGCCGTTAAAGTATATCGTTCTTTACTTGATATATATCTGAAAAAAATTGACAAGTTTTTGATAAAGATTTGTATGATAAAGTTGTATAAACTTTTTTTCTTAAATAGCCTTCAAAAAAGTTTTTCCCAATTTTTCAGTTTCATATTCATATCATTTCTTAAGTATTGTCAGTGCTATTGATGTAAATACTTCTGAATTGAGTAGACCTAAAAATAATGAAGCATGTACCTTAACTATTCGTGCCACAGTGACCAAAAAAGTTACACAACCCAGAAAATGTATAATATTCGTGATAAAAAAACATAGAAAACTACCTAAAATCGCGAACCATACAGGGGGTAGCGCTAGTGATATACCACCACTAGGCTTCCGTTTGACATTACTTTTTAGGACATCCTGTACAATCTATGTATCCATGTAAGTTTTTCTATTAAACATAGTTACTCAGCTTAGTTCAGTGTCAATAATATTATTACTTTTGTATTCAATTCACGTTGTACGAGTATGAGTTAGATAGCGTCCGCAATATAATTTCAGATTATCATGATATATTTGAATACGCTATAACAACACAGTAATTAAGCAACAACAGATCTGATTCAGCTAATAATTACGCTGTATCTGAGAGTGACACAGTGTAACTTTCTATTGCGAGGCTGCAGCGTGATGCCTGTCGTTGTGCGCGACGAACAATTAATCACGGCCACAATGCAGAGTGTTCTCAAAGAGAAAGTACTCGCAACTGGGGTCGATATCATGTGGAACTCGCGAGTCGCGGTTTAAGAGATAATTTTGTTGTTTCGCGGAACAAAAGCTTTAGGGTTTAGTTTTTCTTCTGATCCTAAAAGACAACTTTGTGAAACGATTAAACAATCACTCATGTTCATAAACGCCGGATCTGAGGAAAAAAAAGGATCTAGGCATTCCTATGTTTATTTCCCAAAGTACATATAAAATAATACTGATAAATTTAGTACTGTCCTGCAGTAAATAGTAACTGGAGTTAAATGTTTAGATTATTGAAATAAAAAATCTTTGAATTTGAATTCAATTCAGTTGTTCAACATTTATTGGTTAAGTGGTTATGCATGGCCAACAAGGATGTTTTATTATAAAACTAAACTACGTTTTAGCCCCAACTTTGTGACAGATTTGCAAATTTCCTGTAATAGATTTGAAAAAATGTTGTATGCAAAATTCACCTTGAGTTTCTACAGATAGTGTTTTTTTTATATAGGACTAGACAGTCATTTAATCGCAATCGCACCTGATGGTAAATGACGATGCGATCTATGATGGTACATGTCTGCCTAGTAAATGCCTATTCACTCTTGTCTTGAAGAGACCCAGATTGTATTGGTTCGGAAATACATGCGCGGGCAGCGAGTTCCACTCCTTTGCTGTTCACATTATGAACGAGTCCGCAAAACGTTAAAGTTAGATGTTCTTTAACGAATCTAATCTAGCTAACTAATCCCGAACTTCTATTTAAACTTAATTCCTAGACACGAAAGATAACAAGAGTTTTAAGTCATTATACCATTTTGTATGTTAACACAGACATAAAATCTAAACAGAAAAGGTTTCCGCTTTCTCGTTCCACCTCAACTCAACTATAAGGTGGTACGAGCCATACTCCAACACGCGGGCTCAGTGGCGATTGTAGAGACGTGAATGCAAGTCCAGTGATAAACCTTACCGTCAGATGTTATCAAGCCGCCTTTTAGGCCTCTGACTAGGCTTTACGACTGATATCTTGCGACGTCAGCCGGGACCAACTGTTCAACGTGCCTTCCGAAGCACGGAGATGCCCGAAAAACACATCACTTAATTTCGGTTGGAATGGTTACCCATCCATAACCCGACCTGACTGGCGTTACTTAACATCGAATCGTTGCCGATCCGCTGCCGTCACTTAGCCACGGGCACCTCAGAATCGGGAATCTACACCACATGGTTATTGCTATAATCCAGACGCACTACTATAGACCAGACCTCTCCAATACCTGGTACCCGGCCTGGTAGTGATGGCAACACAGTGTTAATTTACGATTTATTTTACAATAGGTTTCCTTACACTGAACTGGCCGAAAAGGTACGAAACTGGCTTTTAAAATTTCACTAAAATCCATCCATTATTCGTGTGATGCTTAAACATACAAACAGATATACACAAATGAAATTGATATTTATGCATATTGAATCTTACGACTTTGGTTACTAATTTATTTTATGTATAGATTTTCTGGTACAAAGTTGTAGAGGTTATATTCGGCAGCTAATCACAGTGCAGTCCCTTAACCTTAAGTGCTTTTACTAGTTCTAGCCCGTAAAGTTAGTCGTCCAGCGCAAGCCATGCCGTTCTCACTTCTACTTGCTTATTACGTCTAAATTGTTTGGCTTAAAATCTTTTATGGACTCCTATCAAAAAACCAGGTAAATTTTTAGTGAAGTAAAAACATATTTATTACTTTTATGCTTTTAGGTTTTTTCACTGCATACTTAGTTTGGTTCAAAAAGCAAATTCAAGTTAAAAAATAAACTCACAAAACAACGATTTATTTTAAAAAGTGCCTGTAAAGGTTTTCCTGCAGTGAGCGAACGGTAAATTTAACAGACTAAAATAGCAAATCATTGAAATCCCGAAGCAAACAGGAAAATAAATACGAGGATATTTAATTAACTCCTTTCTGTTTGTTTTTAAATGCGTTACTAATGGCAACATCAATGGGAATGGCAGCACCTAATTAGGTCTTGTCATTTTTGTACTCCTGATCAAGTTTATATTTACTTTGTTGTTAGTGAATCAATAAAACGTAGAACCGGAACTGTCTATATGTATAAATAATGTTTGGCTTATTATTACAATTTGAAGACTTTAACTACTTACCAGGTGCGTGTACCACCATCGGTCTTGTCATCGCCATTTACCACTAGGCGAGTCTAAGGCGAAACGCAAACTCATTTTTTTAAAACATCCTTGCGATTCTTAGCGACGGTTTTCATTCGCAATGGTATAATTGCACCAAGCCAGGTGAAACCTTGACGAAACTATTGCGGTCTACCCCATGAGCTAAGATTGATATGTTGCAGTAGTCAATAACTTTGTTAGGGGTGCTTTAGGGGGGGTCCTTGTTGAAGAAAGACATTGAGGACTGGTTGTGTCTCTGACAGATCGCATCTTACTAGCCTTTCTAAAACCTTATGTTTCTCAGCGAATTGATTTCATGTCATAATAGAAATTAATAGTTTTTGTCAACAAATTTGAACAAACAATTTCTGGAAAACAACTTCACTTACAAAATGTAAACACATTTCCGTACGTAATTTCACGTGTATCTTAAGAAATCCCGTACAATGAACCATTCTCATAAAATGCATTGCCAATCGTATCATAATATGAGCCGTAATCAATTCCCAATAGGGGGCCATTGATATAAAACCTTCGCAATAGAGCCTTAGTCATGCTGTGTGCTGAACAATTCTAGTAATCAACTGCTGAGTAATTTTCTTAGAGCTGGTATCCAGGAACTTTATTACCGTAGTTTCTTCGCAAACGTAAATGTTTAACAGTTAATTATAGTCCTTTTAGGAGTTGGTACGCTGCGTTTAAATTGACTTAGCTTCTGCGTGAACTGAAATTATTATTATTCACTTTTGTTCCTCTAATTAACTTTCAAAATTGTGATTCAATGAGACAAAATCAGTGAATTTTCCGGCAAATCAGAACCAGTAACCACTTTGTTTTTCATGACAAAAAGAGCAGACAGGTCACAACAGACTGAACTAACGAACTAGTCAAATTGTTAACTACCTTGTGCGTGTCGTAAAAACTCGTCAGGTTAAATAGGTATTTTAATCGTGTACTTCGTCACAGTGACGATGCTAATAAAGTCAAGCAATAATAACAAGGTTGTAATCGTATCGCATACGAACGAATTCGGACGCCCATTATTTATGAGCAGGAGATTTTTTATTCGTTGTTTCTAATAAAAAGAAATTGGAGTAGAAAGTAATATACTAAAATTATGTAAAACTTCTCAAGAACATATCCTGGCGCAAAAACTCAATAATGCTGGCTAAATAATTTGAGTCGTTAACGCCATCTTTGCTAAATTGACAAATGCCTGATTTCAACAAACTAAAACGACTAATTCTGGGTTTAATTATAATTTGACAATTGCAACAAGAAAAACATGTCAGACGGTCGATTGCGTTGATGCAATCAGGTGAAGTTTGAAATAAATAAATAAATATCTAGGACAAATTACACCGAAATCATCTGACCCCAAACTAAACGTAGCTTGTACTATGTGTTTTAAAGACATAGTGTTGGGTACCCCCTTTAGACTATGTTAACTTCATAATATTATAAATAAAAATGACGTTTAGCAAACATACCTAATGGATCATCCTTACGCGTTATAAAAAAAAACAATTGAATAAATGTTCAGATAATTTTTTTTCATTACTAACAAGTAGCCGGAATGGGAGTTATCAATTTGGCTAATTTAGTCAACGTTAGACATTTTAATCGCGTTCTACGTCACAGTGACGCAGCTTAAAAAGTAAAACATTAAGAACTGGGCCGTAATCGCGCCCGCATGCGGACGTGGCAGACACGCCTATTATTTTTCATATCTCTACCGGCGTTCCGTGCAGGTGATTACTTTTAATTTCAACCTTTTCGTTGTTAAAAAGCATGTTCTACAAACTGTTGTGAGCTTTTTAATGAACTCCTACTAGTCGTGACTTTGACGTGTGTGTTAACCAACGCGATAGCTGTGTTTTACCCTGTTCAGGGTAATTAGCTGCTTGTCTAGGTTCAATTATATTAGTTGTAGACAAAACTGCTTGGATATTGTAGCATAAAATTAAAAATTACATTTGAAGGTCACTTACAACTCTGAAAATGAGTGAAGGTAATAATAATAATGACGATGATATATGATAAATAGCCAAATAAAAAAGCTTTGAATCTGAAGTAACTGTAACAGCTTTTGCCTTTTACAGAAAAGTTTAACTTAGTAAAGTTTTGCTTTACCTGATTTTTTTTAATCAGGAGATATTCTTCCTACTATGAAGAACCTTTGATCAAATGCTTTGACGCATTAGTGATGCATGT
The DNA here is from genome assembly GCA_947369235.1 of Udea olivalis. Lineage (NCBI taxonomy): Eukaryota > Metazoa > Arthropoda > Insecta > Lepidoptera > Crambidae > Udea > Udea olivalis. The sequence continues at coordinate 8,036,304 of OX376345.1, read as the reverse complement.
CACAATAATATCATCAAAATATTGTTTGTACAAATTCTATAAGTAAGGTCAACTTCTTTGTATGTTCAGTCAAAATTATGATGTTGATATTCAGCTATAAAATATATTTTATGCGGATGATATAAAATTGAAGTTATTGCAAAACAATACAAAGTTCTCAAGACAAAGTTTTATACAATTTCGTGTGTCTCAACTCCATATTACATTTGTCAGTGTCTTACAAGTTTTATTGCAGCGAATATGATAGATACACAGTCCCACAATCTCGGTTTCGGCGTCATGTTAGCTTTTCTCATTCAAACTATAAAACGGTACCGCATACCGGCCACCTAAACAATTTCAAAATGGAACAAGGGTTCATACTTTGCATAAAAATACCGAGACGTCAACCGTTTACAAATAACTTCTCTCAGGGGTAATTTCTGTTTTCCCTTTTGCCGAAAGTTATGACACAAATATGGAAGCATTAAAATTGAATCGCCGCCAAATATGTTAAGTCGTAGGGAATGCAGGGTGGTGAAGCATTCAGAGTTCGTCAACGCGCCGCTACGTGCGTGTACTACGCCGTAGCGCTACGAACAGGCTACCGCCTTCAATGTAAACTAAACCACGCGGCTATCGGCGATCGACATGTGGAGCGTAGTAAGATGACTTGCTACATTTGACAATTTTTGGAAAGCTTTTACGAAAAATAAATGTGCATGACTTTTTTTTCATAGATGTTTTCATAAAAAAAATAAGGGGTATGTCTGGATGATAATGCCTTAAATCAAAGGCATTTATTAGATGGAGGCTTAGCGATGAATGCATTTCCGTCAACAGTCCGTTAATTTAGATCAATCGATGCTAATTGGGAGGTGATCGTTCGACACCCAGTGCCATCACAAGAATATTTCAAGCCCGCCGCGGTGATAAATCAAACTCGAAACCGTAATGAAAGCGAACGGATCGCGTCGCGAAGAGAAGGGAGGAAAAAATATCACGGAAAAAATCAGGTGCGTCCCCCGGTCGGGTGCCGAGAGAAAAACAGTCGGTCGGGCGTCGCGGGTGGTGGGCGGGGTGGGTGGTGGCGGTCGATGCGGGGGGCGGGCGCTGGGCGGGCGACGCGTGCGCGAACCTGCCTCCGGCCGGCGGGCGCGCGGCGCCGTCGGCATACTCACAGCGGCTCCGTCGCTAGCAACTCGCGTCGCCGTCCTTACCTAGCGCCGCGCCGCCGCTCACCTCGCGCCGACGCGCGCGATATTCGTGTGACTCCGACTTTACATGTCCAAAGTGCTAAAGTCAGTGCTTCCTATCGCGACCGCGAGAGTGTACCCGCAGCCAATTCACCCGGAACCGACCTGCACGTCGTTCAGGGTTAGTAAACGCTTCGTTCCGCGATCGCACGCCGTGGCGTGATCGATGACGCTGTAAAAAGTTTTATTTCGGGAGCGCAAAGTTTGGTAAAGTTAAGTGCGCTCCGCGGTGCACATTGCCTCAGCCGCAAGTGGTTCCTATCGGCTGGGCGGCGCCGTCGTGTCGCTCCCTCCTCTCGGCCCTCACTAAAAACAACAAACAGATCAATCGACCTGTTATATTCATGCAGACACTCATAATACGAATCCTCTCTCTGTTATTGCATTTCGCCGAACGAATAGACGAACAACAACCACGAATTTTGTTTTATGGCCAAATATCGCGATAAGATAAGACTTACAACGCTAATAGCTAGAATAAAATTGTGGAATCGCATGTAACGGTGATATTAGCTGTGAACGGTTCAAGTTTACCTACTTTTTCTTAAATTACGTCGGTGGGTTATTTGGTGGGAAAATAAATTCAAGGGCCAGTATATTGTTTTGGTGCGATTTTTTCAGGGTAAACAATAACCGTGGTACTTAAATATTTTTTATGAGTTTATTATATTTGCGAGCCAAGCACGCTGTATGATTTAAAGCTATTATAATACAGTTTTTACGAGTTGAAGTTGTGATAAGTGCCACAAAAAAGTTGGAAGTGATTTTATATTTTTTCAATGATGTTTTGGAATGACATGAAATATTTCGCAGTAAGATTCGGTTTCATTTTTTATAGTTTTCTTTTTTATCATTTTTAGTGATTAATGTTAGTAACAATAAATTTAAGTTGAAAATATATTTTAGAGATTAGTTGGATCCTAGAATTAGTTTCAAAAATGTATGTTTTGTATTGACGGTTTTGATTTTTTTCTTTCTTAAAAAAACGTGTTTTACGCGATGCTTAAGTTTTAATCCGACTGAATATGCGGAAGCTCACTAGCATCCTTACCTTGTTACTAAAGGCATCATTTTGTTACTGAAATTGGCATACAATCAAAAATGGACACGGTCGCCTAAACTCACCTGCAGGGAGAAAGCGCGATGCATGCCAATTTTGAACAGACTGCCTAGGGGCAATGCACGTAATGCTGCCACTGCACCAGTTCTCGACTCAAAAGGAAAAAAACACTTTTTCATAGTATTCCGATATGTCTATTCCATTTATTGGTTTATTGTTTATAACTTCGCACTTTTAGGAAACAGTTCAGAAATAAAGTTATCTTTAGAGCCGTTTAAAAATATTATAGTATTTTACTGATATTAAACTTGACATTGATAAATGACTGAAAACGAAGGCATAAAAATGGAACTTCTTTAAAAAAAATGTATCTAGTTTTTTTGGTTTTATGAAATTATAGTTATAAAACAAGCGTAAAAATGAACATTAAGACCTGACCTTGCGAAAACACAGGCATAATTATTGAATCAACAGGCACGACACATGGCTAAGTAAACCAATATTTTCAAGCTGCACAAAAAAATATATTTTTTCAATACTAATACATATATTAATACTAAAAATTTTATATTTTGTTTTTTAAATGTTTGTGTTTGTCTGAAATGAAAACCTCGATGACAAAAAAGTTAACAAAAATATGAAAATCTTATTATAATAATGTCATGCAAATGTTGAAAAACTTCATCTAAAAATATTTATCAAGTACTCTCGTTCTTATTGAATCTAACAAAATATGACCGTCACAATAAGCAAAGAATTCCAACTTCAATTTATTTATATTAAAATTCTCAAATCAGTCCCTGAACTTATTTATTAAATTCCAATTCGATACAATGTTTGTAACGTTTATTAAATTCACGTCTTCCTGTCAAAATATTATTTTATGAATTCCTTTTAGTCTAACATGCCTAAAGGTTGTTAATCTGAAATAAATATTTTTTAATCCACCTGTATTTTCTTAAATTGGAACATACGAGTAAATCTTTGTCAAGAAAATTTAATACTTTTTAGGTCTTATTATAGATCTAAAAATATATTGTATTGCACGACACGTTTGGCGTAGTGCGCTGTACCATGGTTTCTCACCTCGATTTCCGTAGTGTCCCGGGTTCTATTCCCGGTCGGGACAATTCAGGAAACGATGTTTTCTGAATTGACTCGGATTTGGGTAGCTGGGAGACGCCCTGGCTTATTTCCTTATGGGTTACCTCGTAACACAGGGATATTAATCCCTACTTCGAGACCATTACAAGAGGTGTGTTGTCTGGTGCATATTTAAATATTCATTTATTTATTTATTGAAAAATTTAATCATTATAAACTATTAATTATCTGGCAAAAACCCATAAAACAAAAAGTTAATTCAGCCATACAAAAACTCGGTTAAAATGGGTTACAATTTTAACTGTGATATTATTTTTTTCTTATTTTATTTTTCTTGTACCACAACAACCTTCAAATTAAATTAAATTACATCCCGTTAAACAAAGACAACAAGTAACGATAAACTGTCTAACTGACACAACCAGTCTACAACCTTAATACTTTGACATAAAGATCAAATTTCATAGATAATTTACAGTTTGTACTCGTAGTAACTTGATGTGTTGTGTTTAAACGTTTGGCAGGTCACGAGTTAAAGACACAAAAATAAACAAAATCTGTACCAAATGTTGTTTTCTGGCAACTCAATCAATTCAATCTCAAAGTATGGAAATATTTATGCACGAGCGGTTTCAAATTGAAATCGTGTCATGTGTAACATGCTTTCAGTAAAGAAAAAAGTAAGTAGCAAGTGTATCAGGACAGCTAAAATATGTTCCTAACATTGTCACACACAGATTTTATATCTCAATAATAGTCTGCTGAAAGATCCATCCACTCAGCATTTACACATTTTGCGACTTGAAGCATTTTTTTTTCGTTCAAATTATATTATTATTAATATTTTATTAATAATAATATATTATTATTATTAATAATGAATATTATTATTAATTTTTTGACGACACGATTGGCGCAGTGTGCTGTAGCACGGTTTCTCGCCTTGGCTTCCGTGGTGTCCCGGGTTCGATTCCCGGTCGGGTCAATTCAGAAAAATGACTTTTTCTAAATTGGCTCGGGTCTGAGTGTGCTGGGAGACGCCCCTAGCTTATTTCCCTGTCTGGTACCTCGTAACACAAGGATATTTATCCTGTATATTATTTTCTGGCAAATCAATCAATTCAATCTCAAAGTATGGAAATATTTATGCACGAGCGGTTTCAAATTGAAATCGTGTCATGTGTAACATGCTTTCAGTAAAGAAAAAAGTAAGTAGCAAGTGTATCAGGACAGCTAAAATATGTTCCTAACATTGTCACACACAGATTTTATATCTCAATAATAGTCTGCTGAAAGATCCATCCACTCAGCATTTACACATTTTGCGACTTGAAGCATTTTTTTTTCGTTCAAATTATATTATTATTAATATTTTATTAATAATAATATATTATTATTATTAATAATGAATATTATTATTAATTTTTTGACGACACGATTGGCGCAGTGTGCTGTAGCACGGTTTCTCGCCTTGGCTTCCGTGGTGTCCCGGGTTCGATTCCCGGTCGGGTCAATTCAGAAAAATGACTTTTTCTAAATTGGCTCGGGTCTGAGTGTGCTGGGAGACGCCCCTAGCTTATTTCCCTGTCTGGTACCTCGTAACACAAGGATATTTATCCTTACTTCGAGACCATGGCAAGTGGTGTGTTGTCTGGCGCATATTTATTTATTTATTTATATTATATTTATTAATTCGTTGTTTATCTAAATCTTTGGTAAAATATCACTGTATTAAAAATAACATATTTACACTTACTAAATCTTACTTCTTACTAATATTATAAATGCGAAAGTTTGCGAGGATGTATGTATGTATGTATGTTTGTTACTCTTTCACGCAAAAACCACTGAACCGATTTGGATGAAACTTTCATCAGAATAACACACAGGCTACAATTTATAAAGATTTTGTTTAATTTGGCGCGTTTAACGCGGGCGAAGCTGCGGGCGGAAAGCTAGTACTTTATAGATCTAGACTTAATCTATACCAATATTATAAAGAGGAAACATTTGATTGTTTGTTTGTTTGTATTGAAGAGACTCCAAAACTACAGAAACGATTTTAAAAAATATTTCACCAATTTGAAGCTACATTATCAAGGAGTGACTTCAGCTATATTTTGTTGTGATTGAACAATACATTCAGTAAAAAATTATAGTATATGTAAATCAAGTCGGAGGAACGCGGGCGAGATGTGCTGCTTTACCGACGCCGCGACGTGCAATTACTTTTGACAGAAGGAATTCTGTCGAAGCAGCTAGTAATATTATAAAGAGGGACATTTCATTATTCGTTTGATTGCATTGATTATGCGCCGAAACTACTGGACCGATTTTAAAAATGATTTCATTCTTATTAAGCTATATTATGAGCGAGTACATAGGCCATATTTTATGCTTTATTTACGGGAGATATAGTCTACGTGGGCGAGGCCGCTGACGGACAGCTAGTGAAGCATAAATTATAAAAATATTCAAATAAAAATTACGCGGGGCGTCTAAAATTTATATTATTGAAAAAAAACGATTGTTTTTATTATTGTCAAATATAGCATTATGTCAGGTAAAGCACGAGTTTCTGTCACGTAAACTACGATAGCTGACTTTAGAAATTTGTCCGCCATTTTTGGTTCCATTTCTAATCACTAGGGGCGCTGTGACGACGTCCCATACAGAAACGTCAACGTCGTCTACGCGGACGCCAGCGGCTGTTATTGGTGTATAATTATGGTAGAGGTACCTATATTCAGTAACAAAAGTCAAATGACATTTTTAGTACCTACTTTGTCGTTATAGCTACGAGTACTATGAGATTCGTTTAACATTTTCTATGAAAACTTCAACAATTTCACCAGTTATGTGACAGAGTACTAAAGTATTCATTAACTCACGTCGCTGACCGTGCATGCAGTCAGCATATTGTAACGCTTGTTTGAAATTTTAAATGCATTCTTTTCAATTTATTTCTGCCTATGTTGAAATCTTTTGCTGGTAAAAAAATATTTCCTTTACATATTTTGAGCTCTCAAACATCCCTTATTACTAAATTTCATTGTACCTTTGTACGAGATTTCTTAACATCAGAACAATCACTTCTGAACACAGGTTTTAAATCAATGAAATAAATAAATATAAATAAATGAACATGCGCCACAGAACACAGCAACTGTAATGGTCTCAAAATATGGAAAAAAATCCTTGTGTTACGAGGTACCAGACAATAATTTAGGCTAAGGGCGTCTCCCATCATACTCAGACCTGAGCCAATTTAGGAGAGTTTGTTTCCTGGTTTTACCCGACCGGGAATCAAACCCGGAACAGCAACAATTCAAGACGAAAGACCAAATCGTGTCGTCAAAATCCACATAAAATAGCCAATACTCGTCACACTTAGTAGGATGGTTGCCATGCGTTGGAGGCCGGTTATAACGCTTCTCCACAACGTTTCAGATGCTGCGACTACAGGTTGAATTTATTTATTGCTTAAACATAATGAGTATAATCATTCGGTCTACTACAGAGCCTTATTTAGAAGAAACGAAGATCCGTATCGCAATGCTCACAAATACGTTGTAACGTCAGAAGTTGTAACTGGCGCAATGGGGATACATTTCTGGTTTGGTTTGTGTATTTTCATTTGTTTCGAGGTTAGTACGTTTTCAATAAAAGCATCAAAATCCGGATGTTGATTCCAAAAATTACAACTGCCTAATGTAGAGGGTAATTTTATGTACCGCTTAAAACGACTTTGGTTTTGATGCCACTTTCTACCGTGCTTCATACTTTGATGGACATGATCCTTTGTATCAGTAAAACCTACCCCTTCTCCTCCCGACTCAATCGTTTTAAAATTGTGCTAATAAAGCTGCCCCAGTTTCTGTACTTTTACTTTTAATAGCTGGACACACCAATAATACTATTTTGTTTAATTTAATTTCCCGCAGATAATACTAAAGATTATACGAGTATATTCAATACCGTCTTTTAAATTATCTATGAATATAACTGCTCGAACAGGGCTGTTTACTAAGGTAAACAGCATAGAGCTAGCATTTATTTATTATTCTGGATTATATTGCGATTCTGCAGTGAAATACCTAGAACTGTATTACCTTTCCAGGCGTGTTATGCGCCAAGCTTTACTTTTTAATGAACCAGCAACAAGTTGCTATTACTAACACTCAAGAAAACAACAGTAACTTAAACCAATAAAGAAAATTGTCTGTCAGGGACTTACTCATATTGTTTAAGAATCAAACCTTCCTGATCGGTTACAGTAATCATGATATTATGTGAAGTATAGTCAAAAATATTGCAAAACTAGCCTATCTATTTATCACCTTAGAATATAGCCTGAAAATGAAAATATAGCCTAACGATAAAGCCTGCTTTATAATGTTGGACGTGATAGTCAAAAACTGACTCTTCAACTCATAAAATGTTCAAACTTACTTAGACAAAACACATTATTTTGGCCTGGGCCTCGCATGTACAGAAAAGAGCAAGCGCAATCATGCCCATAGTTCGGTCGCAAGTTCACCGAAGTGTTTCCCCACACAAACTGTCGTACGACAGAACTAATGTACGAGTAGGTAGGTACCTAAGGAAACTCGCGAAACCCAACCGCGCCTGACAGCAATACGGTGTTGCCGTCACCAGTAAGTAGCAAACAAGGCTAATGATCGAATAGCGGGGATGATGATAGATGAAAGTTAAATGTCTCACGCACACCTAACTCTGTTTGTGCTATATGATATGATATATCGGCTCCCTTATTGACGGCTGTGCGTCGTCTCATGGCTAAAGCAAACTTTGCTTTATAATGTCTTGTGAGGATCGTTAATAAAGGATAAAATGTTTCTTCACTCTTATAGTAAGTGGAAATTCTGACTGCTATTAAAGCAGCTAACATCTTAATAGTTACAATATAATTGGACTTTGTTATTTTTCATTGCTATATTTTTATTTTAATATCGTGTAGTTTATAGTCAATCCCACAAAACTTCTTGAATGAGGTAGTTCTTCGAGAATATTTATTTATGTTACAAAATTGTTAATATTGTCTTAAAGTACTGTAACGATGCGTCTTTATTAGCATTCTTGATCTTCAGAATTGGAACAAAAAACACAACTTGCAGTTTTGCTATTATATCAAAATCGCACACTGTTTAAAAATAAAAAATATGTTTTAAAGTCATAACTCGGGATCATAAGGCGCACGCAAGACCAACAAATTGTCGTTTAAACAAATGAGTTCTGTTTGCTTTCTAATTGCTCCTAGTTGAATATAAAACGACTGCCGACACGGCCTTAAGCTGTTTGACGTAGTAATAGTGGTTGTTCTTGTTGTAATTACTTATAGTTTGTTTTGAAGCTTATTATTATGCCCAGTACTCCCAATGGGAGTCAGGGGTTGAGCCTCGTGTTATTAATTCACATAACTTCCGTGCTTTCGACGGTTAAGCCACAATATCTTCACGTTTTTGGATACATTATGAGAGAATTGGATAAATCAGATATTAAGTTGGTTAGCGAAAGTTATCGCTGAAGTTTGAAGGATTTTTGAACCTACTGGTAATTTGGAGTCTGTTATTTGGATTTTCACCCATTAAATTAGTATTTTGAAACAAAAAAATCGAGATACCAGCGTCGTAGCCTTGAACAAGGTACAAGGTACACTTTTTGATTGTATTTTAGTTGTTCAACCTGTGTATTTATGCCAAATAAATTTATTTCTATTTAGATTATTATCATTATTTACTTAAGCATTCTTGAGTTTTGGAATTGAGTCCTTACTATGTAGATAGTGTTGTTGTAAGACTTGTAAGAAACTCGAGTCTTTTAGTCTTTATTTCGAGACCGAGTTGATTTTCAAGACTAGGACTGGGTAGTCACATGAGTCCGAGTCCTTTGAGTCCTTTAAGTCTTCTGAGTTCTTTCGAGTCTTTTGAGTTCTTTGAGCTAGACTATGATAGGTGATTTAATATCGTCATCTTTATTTATTTACTGATTACTAAGATAGCTATCATTGGAATCCCAAGATACTGAATATGGTGGAGGCTACATACCAAATATTTTCCTCAATTATCCAAAATGGCTTTAGACATACTGAGTATTCCTGCGACAAGTGTTCCAATAATTTGTTCCTTCCTATTTTATTTACTTCAAACTACAGCTATGGATTTAGAGGACTCAGTCATGAGTTCTTTTAAAAAGACTCAGTCCTTGAGTTCTTTTTGGTAGGACTCAAGTCTTTTAACAAAAGACTCCAAATTCTGAAGGACTTGAGCTCTAAGTTTTATTTATAAGACTCCAAGACTCGAGTTTCTAACAACACTAGATGTAGACGTGACGTGTGATGCCCGCCCACAATATTGATAGTGATCATCAATATGGACATTCAGATAATGATCGCAGGGTTTTGGTGGGTGCAGCCTACACGGAGCCACCCTGGAAATTGGACTATGGTTGTAGATGATGATTAAGTAATCGGGAAGTAATTTATTTATATTATTTACTTAAAAAACTTGGTTCATTACATCGTGAAGCACTTAAAGATTTTGCTCTTATACTTGATCTTTAAAAGTACAAGAGAAACATCTTTAAGATTAAATATCAAAATATTTTTGAACTCTGTGCCAAGCTATTGCTAGACATTGCGCTTTTAGAAAATATCAAAATCAAGCTGAACCTAACCTTTAAGTATCTGCAATCATGAATACACATCGAAAGATTTTAAGAGCTTAACAAAAAAAAAACGAATTTAAAGTTTTTCTAAAGTCTATGAAATCGCAAGTTATGAAATAATCTTATCATGAATGCGAGGAAGTGATTATAGCTCTAAATGAAACGATCCGTTTTAAAAATTAAAGTTAAAAGCAAACACCTCTCAGATTCCAACTATAATACTTGTGTAGTTTCAATACTCGTTGTTGTAAAACTTTATCTATGATGGTAGTACATTAATTACCAGCTAGACCCAGCAGGGTTAAGTTCAGCCATGTAGATTTACGATCAAACCCTTTCATTAAGCAGGTATTAAGGAGACAGATAAGCCTACACATTATACACTTGTTCATACCATTGGAGAGTTCGCATGACAGCTTTATGGCACAAACGAACTGTGACCCACTTCAATACGACTATCTACCCTAATATGTAAACGTTGCGGTTTAATTTATACGTAGGTGGGACTCCAAAACTTTCAATAGCGGGTTAGGGGTTAGAATCAAAATGTATGTTTCGAGTAAAACAGTTTGTTTGGCTCTGGATACGTATTTAACGTCAAGTTTCTAACAAAACTACTTTGGTTTTTAGATGCAGATTAGGTTCCATTTGGCAAATTGATAGAACTTAGCCCTAAAACTACATAAAAGGACTATTAGAAAACCAAAATTAGTATTTGTTTTAATGGACGTAAAGTTAGTTGGAAAAACGTCGTGTGCCCACTGAATTATTTTCCCATTCATAAAAAAAGAATGATGTGCCATAAATGAACTGTAACCGCACGATTCTATTTAACAATTTGAGGTTTCTATCTGAATTGTTGGCGAAAATTGCTTTAATTTAGTTAGAAAATTGTCGGATTAAACCGTTAATTTAGCTGAGGTGTACGGGTGGACGGGCTCTTGTTTCGTTTAGCACTTACAAAGAGCAATCGATTTTAAAGCTCGCTGGATTGAAAATTATATGAGAAGCCTTAGAGAGCGGTGCGGGCGATGTTCGTGAGCCGCCAATGCGCTTGTCTTTCGGTTCAATGGGCTTTCTTTAAATTGGCGACGGCTCCGCCGCTGGCCGCACCGCTTATTGCATCCCGCAACGTCGCGACGGCCACGATATTGCCTCCATTCGACCTTTAAGCAAATAGAATTTCCCAGTCAGTAAATAGGATAGAGTTATAGGTGAATCTTCGGCGTGTCCTCGCGTCGTTTACTGGTAAAAGGTAGAAATTCAATTTTTATCGACGGCACTCGACGACGATTATGATCGTCCGTAGATGCCGCGCATGTGCCGTCTACCGGGGAAATTCGTGCGTGATGAAGGCTAATCCTTCAGCGCTTGTCAGGAGATACTCTTTTCGGGCTCCAGCTTTCATATTCATGCTGAGGTCGCTGATAACAAAGTATCATACAATGCCGTTTTTATTCTGACGAGTGAACGCCAAGAAAGTTGCGTGCCGCGAGGATTTCCATCATGGGACCCATCAAATAATAACGAGGTCGTCCTTCTGAAACGGTGCGCTGCCCGATATCGCGGGCCGATCTATTCGGTCACAATCATGGACGATCTTTTGTGGTTTATGATAATACATGCTATTGTTATTTAGTCAATCGTTTTTATATGTGCTTATGTAGTGGAATACATGCGTATGTATTGGGCATGTGTTTCGGACGTTAGTGGGGCCGATAATATCTCTATATCAGTGAAATGGTTCACTTAATAGGTGAGGAGAGCTCGCATCTGCAGTGCGCGAGCCGGGCTTAAGCCCATTGTCGCTGCGAGGAGGAGCCATCATGAATTCTGCCCACGATCTACTACAAGGTTTATTGTAATTTACAAAACTGACGGAGGTTTTGTTGCTATCATTCTGGAGAACGTTTGTTGTGGAGCTCGCTTTAGGGTCGGGAGGCTGCGGATTAGGGCTGTGGCGAATACAAACAAGCATTAACGCAGTGTGTTCAAAATACTTGGTACGTCGTAATTCAATGTCATTTCAGGTGCAAAGTAATTTGGGACTGAAAAACCACTGCCTTTTTTTAACACCAAATTTAGTCAGCGGCTTTAGTTATATAAATATCAAAATAGAAAGAATACTGATTTTTTCAACTAAATTGAATTTGGTCCATCCAGAAATAAATTGAATAAAACCTGCCAAAAGGATGAAATCAAAAACTGTTATTTAAGGGAATATCTAAGGTAGTAGACATTATACATTTTACTGAAAGCGTAAGGCTGCTAATGGCATACATTGAAGAGCGCGCTCTGTAGCAACCGCAGGATTTTGCGTATTTGAAATTCAGTTCCTGGCAGCCGCTACGTGGAAGGTTCGAGCGATCGCTATGTAGACCACCCTTTATAAATTCCTCCATAGAAAACCGAAGGAGATGGATCGCTTTAAACCATTTCGGAAACCAGAATTTTAAATTTGAAACCGCTAATATCTTATTAATGCTCGAATTTTTGGTAGCGCTCTGCTCTTTTATGCTGAGTACTAGAATAAAACTTTAGGGGTAAATTAGTTTTGATTATAAAACAAAACTATATCTGAGGCCTTAGCCAAGAACACACGCTACTTTCGTTTCGACATGTCAAATTGAAAAATGTATGAGAATGACATTAGCTATCGTCTAATTGAAATGACATTTCATGTCAGTTCCATACATTTTTAAGTTTGACATGTCGAAACGAAAGTAGTGTTCCTCTATTGCGTTATGTTCTATTTCCGAAAGAGTAACACATAAGAAAAACAAAATTAAAAACTACAATCTAACAGTATATATTCGAAAAATGACTTCTTATGTCATTGACGTCAGTCAGACGGTTTTTAGGATTTTGTCTTGTGTTAGGAGGAATTGGCACTCAACCGTCGAAACCTTTTGTGAGTAGTTCTTAGTAAAAGAATACAAAATCAAAGAGTGAAACCGAATAAAAGCAGAAATTTTATCACAATTTTCACCCTAGTTTTTTTAACCCTTAAACATCATCGAAATAACTGTACTCTATTTCCGAACGGTACATCGAATAGATTTTTTGCCAACGCGACGGGAAAGGCAATTATAATAGTTTTCAAGTATTATAACAGCGTAATCCGTTTGTTAATCGATGGGCTTCGACTGGCGATATTTTTGTTCTGTGAGTGGTACAAATCATAGATTTTGAATGGCTTTTTGTTGGTCATGAAATTGGGTGAAGCTGAAATTTTAACGTATTTATTTGTTAGATGTGTTTTTTTGCCGGCGATAATCTTTTTGCGCGCGCGTTTGAATTTATTAATGCTTTTTTGCAAGTCGGGTGTGGTAACGTTGATTCGAGTTTCTGACTACCACAGAATGAAAAGTGTGACAAATTGAGTTATCTTTATTGTCAACGAGCTGCCCTACAACAGACTTCGTTCTGTCAAATGTTTGACACCTGATGTCTATTATCATATGTCGCCCGCTTTTCTCCGACTTAATTTACTATTATTTGCTGTTCAATCATAATAAAATATACCCTATAACACTCCTGAATAGTTTAGCTTTCTGTTAGTGAAAGAATTTTCACGATCGGATCAGTAGTTTCGGAGCCAATTCGATAGAAACAAACAAACAAAAAAACAATCCAATTTTTATTTTTTATTAGAAGTATAGAATAGCTGCCCCGACAAACTTCGTTCTGACAAAAGTCATTGGCAAATGTTTGACAGCTGGGGACATTTTGAATGAGAAAATGATTTTTCTTTTCGTTATTCTGCTATTCGGGACGGAGGCAAATACAACAAATCAAAAACCATGACAATCGGTTCAGCCGTTCTCGAGTTATAAGTGTTCGAACGAAACCCAAATTTGTATTATATATTAAAGTTTTAACAAAATTAATGCAGTTTACAATTTTGAGTAAAATTGTGTTTACATGTTTAAATTAATATCAGCTATTATATTGTTAAATTACCTGATAAATAACTCTGGTACTTTGACTTAAACTACGAGTTCCAAAGGACTAAGCTTCATGATTTTGGCATAAATTTATTAAAACTACATATCAATACAGCTCATTAAATACCTAAAAATACGGAGTGCAACTTCATAACAAACAACAGAATCACAACAGCATCCACCTCGGAGGAGTTACGAATGCATCTCAGTGTCTGCCCAAATGACAGCGGTCCGAGTCGGCGATGCCTGCAGCGTCATATCAATCACCAGTACGTCCCCAGACACCTGGCCCGGATACGAAATTACACGAATTTATGTACGGGCCCAACTTACACCGAGATTTTAGACGGGGAACCGACTACTAATTTTGAGCCCAAATTCATTTGAAATGCAATATTAAACGCTTAACTGAATTCTCCTGACTAACAACACGTTGTGGAAATTATAAGATAACCTTTATAATGAATATTTATATAGAGTTTATTATTATTAAAATGAAACGATTTCAATGTTCGCAATTGCTGACAACTGACAAATTTATTTTAATTAACAATGACGTAAATATATACATTATTTTGTAACTGACCTAGTAATGAGCAACATGTATCTGCCAAAGTTTTGTTTAAATAAACTATCAATAAATAAATAAATAATCTTCGAAGAGCGTTCTTTATTCAAACTCTAAGCAAAGTGTCCAAAACAAACTTAAAAATAAAGCACGTTCTAATAATCCATACTAATGTGTGCATATCATTTTTTTATCAAAAAGTGTTTCGTAAAACCCTACACGCAATAAAAATTACGAACGCTTTCAAAATAGGATATTACGTCAGAAGCAGTTTCATCTGAATGGGGAATTCATTTCGTCCAAGTCGGCAAAAATGTAATAGGTAGATCGGGCATCGGTTGAGCGTAGTATTGGCCCGGCATCCACTGTAAGCCCCGGCCGCCTAATCCTCAGTCTAACGGCGGTTAGGCCCTCTACGTAAATTTGTGTAATTTCGTATCCAGGCCGAGTGCCAAGGGATCGTCCCGGCAATGGTGATTGATATAACGCCGCGCGGTAAGCAGCATCGACTTGTTCCTGTCATTTCGAGCCCTGTTTTTTATCTTGGCCGACGACAGATTTTGGGGGATTTTGGAGGCTGTCAACTTTTATTTTTGTTGACAACTGTGAGAAGGATAAATAATATTGGGAGTGAAAAAGAGCGTTTTTCAAGGACTTATAATCTGAAAAAGTTAATTTCGGTAACACTAGAAAAATCATTTTTTTTTTCTGTTACTGATATATAAAATATTACCAATACTATCATTAAAACCACGAACATAAAATATGCACAGGGCCTTTTAGTGGCGCCTTTTTTTATGTCATAATATTAAACATATTATGATAAAAAACTGTTATTTTTGGAGAATGGTGTGATTTGTTATTAAATAGCAAATTCTTAGACTTATCCAGTTAAACTGAAGAAGTTCTAAACTAAATTGTTAGTACAAACTTTTTCGCCCACCAATATCAAAGTAAGATAGTTAGGCAACCCATCTATAACTGTCATCATAAATGTTAGCGTAAATAAGTCTTTAATAGACAAGTTAATAAGTAGAAAACTTTGAATAAACTCTTCTCGGGCCGTCAATGTTAAGAGCCATCAGACGGAACTGCCTACTTCGCCAAAGTTACAACTAAGTAGGATTTACGTTAGAATCATGTCTCCTCAAAAGGATTATGGGAATATCATACTGACAACATATTATTTAGCGAACTTTCTTATTAGAAAATCAGAATGTTTTGCTGCCTTCACAAAAGTGTGATAAGGCAAAATTACTTTTATTGTTATTCCTAAACTTCAAGCTTTTTATGAAAGCAATATAAAAAGCAAAACTGAAATTAAAATTTGGAGTATTTTGTAACCAACACTGCTATATATGTAATGAAAAGCTCATTCTAAATATTGACCACCCTTAATGCGTTGAAAAACAAGGCTGACGATGCAAATTGCTAATACAACAAATCCGGACGATCCCTAAACAGACACCGTCTGCTATCACCCGAAATCAGATATGAAAATATTTAGCCAGTCAGCAGTCTACCTAAGTTGTACTTAATAGTAAACACACTTAATACCCTTTCATTTATAACTCCCTCTGTGGTTCTTGATATAGGCTTGCCCTTAATACCGACTTAATTAGTGTCACGCAAGTTCCTTAATCCAAGGCCCGAGGATCGTACGACCGTTCTTAAAATGGAGATTAGTACGGCAAATATCTCGAACTATGCTATCCGTTCATAAAGCCACTATACGACAGGGTAAAAACGGTCTGGAGTGCCTTTAAATGGCACGGTCGCTTTGTTTTATAGTAGTTACATTAAGTTCATCAGTTACGTCAGAAGTTTAGAAAATTAGAGTCTATCTATACAGCAGTACAGCTCATACTTGAAAACACTTTTAATAACGTGTTGCTGAACATTAGAATTGTTTAATAAAGAAAAAAACACACTATAGTATCACGACATGTAGCTGAATTTACACTGTTTTATAGTCCCTGTATACCCTTGGAAAAAGAAGCTCAGGACCTATTATGATGAAAATGCTCTCAGGCCCAACCCTGCTAAGACATTGTCCTGCTCCTTTCATCTTCATGATAGACAGGCCAAAAGAAAATTGAACATTAGGTGGCGGGACAGCAACATCAGGCATTCCGACCATCTGATCTATTTAGGGGTGACCCTAGATAGGTCCCTTATATACAAGGACCACTGCAACAAAGTTAAACAAAAAGTAGGCTCGACAAATAATCTCCTTTCTCGCCTTACCGCAACAACTTGGGATGCCTCCCCGCATGTGCTCCGTACCTCAGGCTTGGCACTATGCTTTTCGGCAGGCGAATATGCATGCCCAGTGTGGCTCATGCTAACCAGGTAGATGTGGCTTTAAACGGGACTTGTAGGACCATAACGGGATGCCTCAAACCTACGCCACTCGGCGTGATATCCTCTTCTAGCTGGTATAGCCCCTCCAGTCGTGAGGAGGCATATCGCCGCCTCTGCTGAAAAACATAAGCAGGAATTAGACAGGAGGCACCTGCTTTCTACATTCACGCCTTATAATCCCCCCCGCCTTAAAAGTCGTGTTAGTTTTCTCCGCGGAACCTCCTCTTTAAAGTGCACCCCAGGTGAAGGGCGATGTAAATTGTGGCGTGAGACTCACCTTATACCACCAGAGTATTTGGCGGCCCTTGAACATCTTCCTGCCGGACGTGAACTGCCGTGGCCCACATGGAAGTCACTTAACCGTCTCCAAACCTAAGTGGGCCGCTGCAGGAGTAACCTTTTTAAATGGGGTACATCAGTGCAGACAGGGTGAAATGCGACTACGGAACCTCGGACCAAACAATGCAGCACCTGCCTGGTTTGCCCCCAGTGCCCTACTAGCTGCTCAATAAAAGATCTCTATGAGGCCTTCCCCCCTTGGGGTAGCGATGGCGGAGCACTGGGCTGCTGTTATTTAGTATTAACGATAAAATCATCGACACGAAGAAGAAGAAGTTGAAGATGTTAGGAGGATGCTTTTATCTATCTTAATTTCAAAAACATTCCTCTTGACAAATAAATGCGAGCGACTCATAAGTGTAGTGATCTTTCCTGAATTGACTCGGTTCTGGGTATGCTGGGAGACGCCCCTCGCTTATTTCCTAGTGTGATACCTCGTAACACAGTAATATTATTCCTTCTTTGAGACCTTTACGTTACGAGATAAAATAAATATGAAATAATAATTCATTTCCAGAATTTTAAAGTATTTATTTTCTATTCGCTGCGACATGTCGGCACGAAAAGTCACTGCGACGAGGAATTCTAAAAGAACTTGAACACAAACATAGTATTTTGTGTGCGGAAGTCCTGCCGCGACCGCGTAAAACGGATGTGCTGGAAAACGCTTGCATACTGAGTAGGCGTGCCTAAAAGACACTGCGGTATAGTTTACCTACAGTGGATTACACGAAACTTAAACATGCCACCTAAATCTGCGACAAACCAAACCACCCCGTTCGCGCCACACCGCCTTCATCCGCTTCCAACTAAAATACTGACTACACTCAGTATTCTTAATACTTTAACTCATACCTTAACTCTCTGTAAGCTTTCTCAGTAAAATAAATTTAATCGAACGCTGACACATCTTTGCAAACGACGTTCACCTCGTTCCTGGTTAATCTCGTTAAAATTTTAATCACAAATTTCTTGCTACGTTGAACGTCAGTGAAAATTATTTCCAGGTTGTCCCTGTCTTGTCGCTCGACAAATTAGTTACGGATTTACTCGTGTCGATCGACGGCCGATTTTATTTTTAACGAGACATCAAACATTATCGAGGGCCCGAGGAGTTGCTCAAGCGCCTGTTTACAAATAAGAAACGTAGATGAGACGAGTGCGTAATAAATTTTATAACGCGGCATCAATTCGGATTCGAACGTAATAATAATATATCGGTCCGAAATATTGGAATGTTACGTTGCGCTCGCTCCGCATCTCAAAATAGACCCTCATCAAAGACAAGCAGGTTTGCAGCTGTAAATCCATTTCAGTGTGGCTTGTCCGCATTATAAATTGGAGCGTAGGTATACGTAGTTGTTTGTGTCGTGCGAGTGTGACGTCATGCGACCCCATCCTTGTCGCATTCGTTTGCGTTTTCTAATATCATGTCCCGGACGCTATTAGAGCGGCTAAATGGATGTTGTAATATGATTTCGTGTTCAAATTAGAGCAATACTGGAATACAAGATCTTCATGTTCTGACACAGAACACTTTGTGGAATTGCTAATGAAATGTTTTTTAATTTATTTTAGTGTTACATTATGAAAATAAAAAATGTTTGACTTAAACCTATTCTGCTGTCTGCACCATGATTTTGTGTGTATATTACACCTGTACTGTAACTAAGAACATAATATACCTATTTTCGTACCAAGGAAGGGATGCCTGGCGAAGAAAGCTGGTGAAGCAGACTACTGCCTAGTTTATCACAAAATCTCCAGTCTTCCAAAATATCTCCGTATGATATTGTAATTCTATTATGTGCTGAGAAAAATGCTCGTTGTTATTTGTATGTTGTGTTTTAAACTACAAAAAGTCACAGATTTTCGCAATACTTGCATTCGTTATCAACAATGTCACGTTGACAAACTACTTGCGTATGATAATTCTCGTCATATTGCATTTGATGAAACTCCCGCCGCTGAGCACTCTAGACGACCGCAGTGCATAGATTTGCATTTTACGGTTTGGATACGTTGAGCGAATATTCAGTGCGGTGTCGAGGTAGGTATCTTTTCAATTCGACGCGGCGCGAGCGAGCGCCGAGTGGCCGGTGGAGGGCGCTCAAGTGGTGGCGCGTGCTGGAGTGGCCGCGGCGTTGCGCTTGCGCAGGGCTGCCTCCCCACACTCTTAACTCTCGCCTCCCTTACATGGATTATCACAATTAAACGGCAAGTTAAGCCGCTCTGATCGGGAGTTATATTATTGGCTATGAACTTTGTGAGTTTGTGATTAATTTGTTTAAAGAAAACTTTACTCTTTTGAATAATTTTCAGTAAAGAACTAATCATTTACAAATTGATAAATATTGTTCTATTCTTTCTTAATATGGCTTAATAGTATACTGTGTTTAATCTCCCGATCAAAATACGAGAGAAAACTTAATTCCGCAAGGATTCACCGCGGAAGAGACCTCAAACGTAGAATTCCAAGTTCAACATATCGTGTTATTCGCCGAGGAACGGAAGGCGGCGCCATAATGCGGCGCGTCAGCCGGCCGTGGCGGAAGCGACGTCAGTGGTTGGACCAGACGACCATTTAACTGGTTTAATATCTTACCACTCATAAAATTTTGTATTTATTTGCTCAGCAAACTTCTATACAGCTTAAAACTACATTGAGTATCTTAATAAAAAACAGGTCCACTTTAATTGTTACAATCCACTCTACTAATGGAATAAAAGGGTAGAAGTTCTCTTTAGTTTTATGATAACTGTTACTGAAACCGGGATATTGTGTTCAATATCCCATTTAAAACTCACAATGGACACGCCAAAGATCAAACCGATTAAAAACTAGATTAAACAAAACTATAATTAAAATCGGTGGTCAATATATCGGTCAAAGTGTGTGTCGGCATAACAATACATTTTGGTTTTGATTAATCTTTCAAGTGGTGGTTAATTTTAAAGTCCATAACGCCTTATCTTGCTGGAGCCGTCCGTATTTATAGTTTGGTTTGTAATAGAGCAGCGTTCTGTCTGTTATTCTGAGGATTTGTAGTGTTCCACTCTTGTAGCCCGCTAACGACGTTAGCATTGTCTTCTGTCGTGATTATGTAGACAACTTACATCGTTTCACTTTGAACCTACGAGTATTCGATTATGATTACCTTTTATAACCTTAATTAAACTTGATCAATTATCTTGTATTTCAAAATTAACTAAATGATGTTCAGCCACATCAAATTTAATATGTTTTAATAATAAAGGCCCAGCATGAACATATGATCCTGAGTGAAATTCGCCGCACTAAGAAGCACTCTAATCACATTTTGCTAGCACAAAGTTAACGAGAGCGCCAGCATCAGGACTAAATTAACGTTGACCTTAACTAGTTACCGATCCAAGCTAATTTAGTTACGAGATCCACCCCCAGTCTTGTCCTTGACAAACTACGTTAACTTTTGTTTGTTGCACTGCCGTCCCCACGTGACAAATAAATCATGCGTCGATTCATTGAAGGGAGTGGAGGGTGAATCTGTCGGGGCTGTAGCTCCGCCGACATCTATTCATAAGGTCGTGATGTATAGTCTGTCGAATAATCACCGCTTGTACAGTCAGCTACATAAGTAGCTTAACGCTTATTTGGCAAAATATGTTATCTACTTGTCAATATCTTGGAAAACATTAAAGAAGCTCACTTGGCCGGGTACTACAGTGCTTATCTACTTCCGTTGCCGACCGTACTATTATTTTTTCACCAAAAATACTTTTTATTAATCGGTGAAATCTGACGTCGAATCTTGGGCATAACTGGTTATGCAAATTCGTCGCAAAGGTGTCAGGTTCATTTAACCCGTTGAGGAAAGAATAATTAATATTTTTCAATCTATGACAACATTTCCCTTTTTAATGCATTCTCCTAATGTTTGAAATGAATCAGTAAAATCATAAGAGCAATAGGTAGTAACTTTTCTTGTTAAAGAGGTAGGTTTAGAAACGTGAATTATTGAGATTAGATATATAAATATACACAGGGATATATATATATACACAGGGATTGGAATCCCTGTATTACGAGGTACTAGGCAAGGAATTGAGCCAGGGCCGTCTCCCAGCACGCCCAGACCCGAGTCAATTCAGAAAATATCGTTTCCTTAATTAACACGACCGGAAATCGAACGCAGGACACTACGGAACTTAGACGAGAAACCGTGCTATAGTGCACTACGCCAATCGTAAATCGTAATCAAAATAGTTTAATAAAGACAGCAACTACTCATTAAAAATTGAATCTCTCTAGTAGGAATCTATCGATCTTAGGTCTTAGATCTTAATTACAAAGCATTGATGTCATCTACGTTGAATTAATAAATTGAAAATCAAAATATGCGCATGAAATACTACTAAAATGATACAGAAATACGCCTTTCAAAATAATTCAAGTAGCTAAAATAAGAGCAACAACGTCATATCTACCTATGATCACCGTAAAAATATTATAAGTAGGTAGGTAAACCTTCTAAGTGAATCCATAAATATTACAACGCAGTTTCTGTCAGTTTAAGTGGTAATTTCAGCGAGAAATTCGAATGGAATGTAAATTTGAATAGTTCCATGACCAAACAGCTGCCTCAGCGGCTATTTAATAAAAATAGCAATTTCCCCGCGTATGATCTACATTATTAAATTTCGAAGGAGATTATGGTCCAGTAACCTAGAAATATAGCGCCCCTTCTCTTTTCTCAGATCGCTAGTGCGAGAATCGTTATATCTCATCTTTAATGATAGTCGCAACGTTTAAAATCTTTTTACTGATACTCAGGATTATATCCTTCAAAACTTAGACACAAAGTAATTCATTAAAGGATGAAGAACACTTATAAATGCTAACAAAAATCGGACTCTTTCTCGGTATTTACGAATTACGACGAAAGTGAATAATTCATTATCAGCCTTTGATACCTAGATGTCTAATCTTAAATTCCTTTTATCATTCAACTCTGCATAAAGGATATAATTAACTAATTTCTAACATATGCGACAGAGAACACGTTTTCGCAAGTGGTACGAGAGTACGAGAATATACCTTTTGTATAATTAAACTCGGGGCAAACCTAGTTTAACTTTAATCCTATAGCCTCTTGACACCGCTTTTCGCATGAGGGGGGTTTATTTTGTCGTCTACAATATCGAACGACAACGCGGGTGAACCACACCCCATACGTGTCACCGAATACGCGGCTGTGGTGTGTAGAAGAGACGAATCATTTTCCGCTGTAACTCAACCCTGCTGTCGCATTCGGTATAAATACAAGACTGGTACTGTGTTCACTCAGATAGTGAGCATTCATAATGCACATTTTGTAGGTGTAGCTTGTCATACATGTATATTCTGATATTTTGACTAGGTTTACCGGTAAGAGACTTGTTATTGTAAATGCTTGCAAGCAAAAATTAAATGTAAATGTTTACCCATTCTACAATATGCAAAATTTACCATAAATTAAAATCTGGCTAAAACTTTCATTAATAACACCGATCTCCTTTCTCTATTTCTGATAAAACTTTGATTTACAGATGATAAATACGGAAAAAACTGGGCAGCTTTTAAAAAAGGGTTGGAATGGGGTGCAAAGTTCCAGAAATTAGTAAAAACAAAAAGTTTCGTCAAGGAACTCAAGATAGACTTATGCTCTTGAGCTAGAGCTTCATAATGATAAATACAACACTTCAGATTTTTATAATCAGTAACATTATATTAGTTGCAAACTCTATTTGAATTAGCATAAAACTGGCATGAAATAGAATCATCTCCAAGTTCCATTGAAGGAACATTAAAACAAAATGCGTGCACAGACTCACTGTGTAAATCTCAAAGTCGACATTTTAGGACGTGTCCGCTGTCCAGCCCCTGGTGTTTTAATGAATGCTCTCCTGGACCTTACGATGGCTTACAACATTTAGGCCCTTATTACAAATTCTCGACATTTGCCTAACGTATGAAAATTTGAAAGAACGAACCATGTTGATGGCACTCGAAACAAAATAATTGGTACGGTCGCGTGGTCCCGGATTCGGCCTCCACATTCATTATTCACTTTTTATTTTACCCTCCCCTCGCCTTATAATTTGACTCGAAACATAAAATCAAGTTTTATTTGATTATGCATAGCAAAAAGAAAACTTGAAATATCTTGTATCTTTCACTTTTAATAGGCAGAGATTTTTGTTCTGATTTACTTGGAGAAGTTGATTTGGTTTTCTTCACCTGTTGCTGCTTTAGCCTAACCTTTAATTCACCTTTAATCCACCACCTTTAATCCTTTAATAATCTTACATTTTGTATAAAAAACCATAGGTTTTTTCTTGAAGATTTTCTGATATAAAATATAATAAAACTACGAATGAGGCAATTAAACCAGACAACAAATCACCTTTTAGGTGTTGGACAAAACAAACCTTGTTTTCACTGAACCAGCAATAGTCACTACATTCTACGAAATATGTTTGGTTCAAAACACTTGCAAGAATAGGGCATTGACGCTGTCTGAGAATGACATCCAACCATACCTCTGATTGCAAATAAGCATCCTGAACGTGCGCCTATCTTTCACTTTCCACCCACACATCTGTCAGCGCATTTCAGACAAAGCAGCCTTCAATCTTACAATAGCCTAGGGTTGGTATAGGCATAGTTTTTTTGCATTTAACACAGGGGAGAAAGCTGCAAGGCGTCCCGACGGCTTGCTTTCATCCACTCTCTGCATAAAGAGAAGTATTCTTGCCGCATTCGTACGTATATGTATTAGGCGAACCGTTATAAAACGTACCCCTGCATATGGAGTCATTTCGAAGTTCTTCGAATGGCTTTCGATGACAAGTGCGCTGAACCGTTTTGCTTTTTTGACGGCTTAATGCGTCTATTGTTTCGAACGGCAGAATGGTTCAATGGAGTAGTTCTGAGTTTGCGAGGGCTGAATAATTTTCTTTAAAAGCTTCAACACGAATGTACCTACATATACCTTCTTTTTCTGTTTTACACGATTTTCTGAAGTAGAATTTTTCGCATACCTTTAATCCTAAATAAATGAAAAGTGGTTCAAAAAATATGTTGTTTTGGATTAATACCTGAAGAATGTATGGTATATTTATATTTTAAAATGAATAACTTTACTTAGTCAAATACAAGCGGTAAACTAAGTAATAAATAAATGTTCGATTGGACAAGGATAGTATTATTTAAGTGATATGAATTCAAAAGGCGAAAATAATAAGATTACGGGCTATTTCAGAGTAGGTACGATTCGTATTGAAAGGAGTGGTTCTTTGTTCGCGCGTGGAGGCCCTCCGTAAGAGTAATAGAGTGAAAGAAGCAATATCCAAGCCACTTCATACTTACTCCATCCGTTTCTTTCCACCATTGTGCGGATCCTCTTTAAATTTTTCATGGGCTTATCAACGCGTCGATCAGCCGTTATTTATTCTACTCACGACGTAATTTCTGAGAAGTTTGTTCATTTGCATGCATTCGCTTTTTTCGTATTTACTTGTTTGTGCCCGCTTTATCGGATATTGAATGAAAACATGCGGCGACTCCTGTGAGTGTTTGTTCGTTGATGTTCATTTGTTTTTTATCATTAGAACTGCGTGCGTGTGGTGTGAACTTAATTAAACATTGGTTTTAGCAAATTGTAATTAGCAGGGAATTTATTTCAGAATCAGTATTATAATACAGGTAATGAAAACTACTCAATAGTAAATAACGATGAAAAATTTGGGTGTGAATTATGTTAACTTATTTTGAAGACTAATTTAAATTGAACAGTAAAAATATTCAGAAACCTTATCATCAAAAAAATATTTAAGTTTTGCTTAGACCACAATGCAAAAACATATCCCAAAGATATATACATATTTTATATTTCTGCGCTAATTCTATTTCTATTTATATATACAATAACTGTAATGGCATTTCCTGCTTTTGAGCACAATCAACAATACGTGTGCCAATTGCAGATTATTCTCAGAGCAATCCATTCAAACGAACAGACAGCGAACACTAGAACGAGATAGAGATTAATACCGTGCAAGTGCTATTGAAGCCGAGTAGCAGTAACATTTCGTTAATGCCCCCCATTTAGTTTGTATCCCAACTGTCTTGTGGTGTGACGTCACGCTGTACCGGGGATCTTGTTTCACAGGGATACTGAATTGAAATATTAAGGAGACAACGAGCATAGCGTCTGAAATTTAAATATTTTTTCAAACGTTCATTGCGTATAACAGTGATACTCGTATTTGTTTGTCGTTCCATTTCTTGAGTTGATTCAGATAATATTTTAGTATTAACCAAAAAAAACTGAAAATAATGACATGTTAATCATAGTAGTAGAAGCTTATGAGAAGTTGAGTATTTCAAATTGATCTACTATCTCTAATGATTTGCTAGAAAAGCCTCCAATAGAAAATAGACCATAGAAGTGACTATTCAATCTTGCAAAGTCTGCGGCCTCCCAGTGAGTGTCCGCGTAAGTACTTATTCCTCGCCCGAAGTGAACTAACGAGACGGCACCCTAAGCCCTGGAATCACCATTTGCCAACCGTGCGGTCCTTGTATTGTTACAAATGGCACAGATCTGTTCGCTACCGTGCGGGACCTAATGAGCTGTGAAGTAGATAAGGTAGCTCACAAGGAGACGGGATCATCCCCTATCTATGCGAAATGCTCATTGCTCACTGCGCTGGAGCGAACGTGATCACGTAGCGTAATATTCAATCGCGTAATAGCGCTTTTATTTTGAGGATATTCTAATTCAACGGATATTCAAACTGTCACTTTATTTAAGCAAATGTTGCTAGTTTTTCTTTGAAACTGTAGGGACTAGCAAATAAAAAAATATATTTTAAATTCAGAAGCACATTTTGGATTCCTTTAAATGAAAAGCCAAAGAGTAATGGGTCAAATTCCTTTTTGCGGGTGTCGTAATAAACAAAAATAGGTTAGTGCTTCAAAATACGCAATTATTCAGGGAAACAAAGAACAGACGAGCGGTCCAGAGGCCGTGGGCAAACAAAAATGAAATGCAACGTCAGCGTCGCAGGGCGACCTTTGTGCGGGCGATCCTCCCAAATTCCCTCAGTGTAAAAATTGATTAATATTGTCCCAGCCGTTAGTACCGCAATAAATGGCATGTTCACTCTTTTACACTGCAAAAAACTTTAGAAAGAAAATGTTTTCAACTGGATTTCGCAAGCTGTAATTTCTTTTTTCGAAGAACGAAAAAGGTGTGCAGCGCTGAGTGGATTTAGAGCAATAAAAAATACCCGTTCAAAAGAATTGTGCGAGTGCTGACGCTAGATGCATTTGTGTGTACCTGTTCTGTAACTAACAACGATCGCTGAGCTATTCTCGTGCATTTAGTTGCAAATAGAATACAACTTTGCAGGCCGTTAATGATATCAAATTTCCACACATGACTAACAAATCTAGAAATATGAATGGTCATAATTTGTTTTGCAACAGCATTCAGCCACAAAATAAAGA
The DNA here is from genome assembly GCA_947369235.1 of Udea olivalis. NCBI lineage: Eukaryota > Metazoa > Arthropoda > Insecta > Lepidoptera > Crambidae > Udea > Udea olivalis. Next base: position 8,009,465 of record OX376345.1, on the reverse strand, counting down.
GTTTACAGAAGGACCGCTCTCGCCTTTTTCTATCAATTTGCCTGATCGCCTAGGGTTGCTACTCGCTACTATATTATACTATATATTCGCCTGATAAGCGCGATTTGTCAGATACCGCCAAAAATAAAATACATTAAGTGACTACTTACAAAATACCTACCTAGTAGGCTGTAGATAACACCATGTGCAACCTGTCGGCGGCGCGGCGCAGATGCAGCAGTCGCGCGTGCTATAAATGAATATACCAAAAATACTGGTGTTACTTAAAAAACGTATAATCACCATTTCGTGTGGTGTTCATACAGCCAAATACACTGCAACAGAAATATCTGCGCGAAAGCATTTTTGACCATTGAACTATAATGTAAGTATCTGACGACGTCCAAATAATATCTCAATGTTTTTGACAGTGCGACTGACCGCGGCTCTGAAACTCACCGACTTCGCCTGTAAACTCGCGTCTCTGTGTGCGTGTGTCAAAAATGGCGTGTTGTTCTAAGCGGGCTATCTGTTAGAGCGCCGCGCATGTCTAATTTGTGATTCAGCGGTTACGATTTTGACGTGGTAGCTAGTTTTTTGCAAAAAGAGATGCTTGAACGTTAAAATTCAGGTGGCAGTTTCTGGCTTAATATGAATTGAGTTAAAACAACTCGTATCCAGCACGTAAGGGGTGACAGTACGGCAGCATCGTAATTGTTGTGTGTAGCTTTGTGTCGTGCTGGCCGTTCGGTGTTTGTCGACGCCCGCGGTCAAGTTGGACTAAATTAAATTGTTGTATTTTTCACAACAAAATGACTGCGCCGAGTAACCAAGTCCCGTTAACGAGGGCCCAGTTAATGTCGTTTGGCACCGATGGAGTTCGTGTGCCCGCTTAGAGAAGTTGAAATCGGCTTTTATTTCTCTCTTGTTTTGAAAAATCAATGGCTCTGTAACTGTACATTGCTGTAATGTCTTTTTTCTAATGATGTTGTATGAAAGTTTAATTTTTGCCAGATGAAACTTAAAACATCCAACTTGTGCCAAAATGGAATAAAGATAAGTATTCGGATCAAGAATAAAATTACTTAAGCTGAGTGTTCAAACAATTTGGCTAGGCAAACTCATTCGTGGCGGCGATTAATTCTGGCAATCACAGGTAGCGTAGAGCGGGCCAAAAATTGGATATGCGGTGAATAATAATTTTCCCTGTGGAGTGGACTGCGTTGTCCACATTTAAGGTAATTGCGAACAGTTTCGGCTGACGTGGCTGCCGGTTAACCTGACACTCGCTCCCTAGGGATACCCTTTACAATGCCATTTATAAATGCCGCTTAATCAAATTTTTATTTATCGCTCCCCGCGTATTTGCGTTACAAGCGCTGCTGATAATATATTCCATTACAAATGAATAGATGTTGACGTTAATTTAGATCCTGAAATTAACACAATCCTGTTTCAATCAAAGTTTTAATGGAATAGTAATAAATTCAAAGCGTTGTTTATGCCCAAGAAACTCTGGTTCAATTAAAGGTGCAACTACTGTGTATTAACTTTAAAATTTAAAAAACAAGATCCAATAGCATTAACTAGACTCTTTTAGGATCACAGCATATAACACTACACAAGCTTTACGTGCGTGCAGGTTATTTAAAATATGTAAAACAGTTCTGTAAAATGAAATGGGAAGTGTATTTCTAGAGAAACATTCTATATAGATCTATTCACGCCAAAGGTGAACGATAATCCTGCGCCCAAAACGGAAACAATTTTACACGATTGCCAAATCATATTCTCACCCCGGCTTTACCTATATGTCAAATATACAAACAGTGTGAATAACACGTCTTTACACCTCCGTTTATAGCCGTTCCCACACGTTATCAAACGGATGCCGGAAAATGTGTATTTTTTCCGAATTTTATACGATCATTGAATTAATTTGGATTAGTTCATACCGTTCGTATGGAATGTTACTTTTTATTTTTGGATTTATGGTTTCATTTTCAGTTAGGTTAGTTTTTAGTGAATTAACATAAATTTCAATTTATTAAACGTCAGTCTTTTTTTGAATTTATTGTGTTAGGTTAGGTTAGACAAAAAAATGTGATTAAACTCACGTATTTTAAGGTTTTATCCTTTACGCCTCATATCAACTAAACTCGTAGGTACGAGTACATTATGTGCCAATAACTGCCAAGTAAACCTCATTTGCTTCCAAATAAATAACGTTACAAATAAGAATTAACCTCCATCCAGAAGATTGATAGGAAGCTGCAATAATCAAGCTAGACGGCACGCGAGAAAATTAAACGGAAGAAAATCGCGTCGGTTCGACGAGACAACGCGGCGGGGACCCACGGAATGTTGTCACACTCGAGATTTACAGGGAAAAGGCCTAGAGGGGGCACTACTTGGACACGTCCGCCCACCCTCACCTCCCCTGCCTGTGCCACTTATTCATCATTTACGTATATTTGAGTGTGATTTCGTTTGGGATCGTCCCAGAACTCCGGGCCTCTTACTCAGTTACATTAGTTACATTAGATGTTACCGAATCTTGTTTCATTCAATTTCCACTGAGCTATTATCTTTCGCCACTCATAGTAATAGGGATTCCCTTTCTGAAATGTAATAATATTTATCGGGTGTTTCTAGTGTCTGAAAGGTTCAACCTATACCTTTGAAAGTTTACTCCCGTACGTCGTGCAGACGCTAGAGATAGGAAATCAAAACAATACTAATGTGTGGTTGAATAAATAATGCACACATTTTCTTTCAATTAATGTTACACGTTGAAATTTCAACTGAAAGGACGAACTTTGCGCTTGACAAAACATTTTATCAGCGCCATTTAAAGTGAACCTAACACGACATGAAAATTGAGTTCACATTTGAGCCGTTAAGTGTACAAAAGGTGCAGTTTTGTCTGCGAGGGTTAATTGTTTGAGTTTTGTCGCCGGCTCCACCGGTCAGGTGATACATAAATATCTGGTGAGCCCGGACCCTGTCGTCTATTATACGCAGAATCTGCCAACTTTGTCGTGACGTAATTACGGTATCGCCTTCGTTACAGCCCGAACCAATCGGAAACCTCCTGAAAATCTCTACAGCTATTGTTAAGTTGTTCCAGCGTTCTTTTTTACCTCGTTATTTACTCAGCATAAATATTTAAAACAGGCGTCTCTGAGACTAATCTTGCTGTCTTGACGTCTTAATGAAGTCTGCCTTAAACGTTTTTCGAAGTTTGATTGCTAAAATATACAATGAATAAATAATACCTGTAACTTGGACTCATTGAGTTTTGAAAACTGTTTTTCAGTTTAACGAGTCTCCGGAGTTAGAGTTTTGAAGATTAGGCAAAAAAATTATTCCCCAGACTGTTCAAACCAACAGAGTTTATTTAGTCAGGGAGTATAACAGGGCGTAGGTCGGTGGACGCTATTATCCTGCGGTGCTATTATGTATTATGCCTTCTTCAGAATTATCCCTCGCTAACCTCTGTGCGGGAGGATTGCATAATATATTAACGGTAATTATTTTAACATTTCGCTCGCCCGCTGCGCGTTTGCTCTCACTGCTTCCAATTGTTTTTACGTTACGAGCTAGCCAAACCCTTACCAGGTCTAATTTTGTACATATGTTATGACCGCCTTTTGTATATTCGTTTCTAAGCTCAGGATTGTTTGTTACAGATGGTCACCAGGACAAAGAAAATCTTCGTAGGAGGGCTATCGGCACCCACAACGCTTGAAGACGTAAAGAATTACTTCGAACAGTTTGGACCGGTAAGTGCGAAATCTCTTTTTGAATAAAATTTAGAAATCAAAAGTCACAAGTGGACAACCTAGCTAAAATCGTGTGAAAAAAATACACAAAATACTCTATTCTATGCCAATTCATTAACTCTAGTGAGATACGAGTACAATGGCATTGCCGTAGTGTACAGTCATTCGAATATAAATTTATGTACCTTTCAACTTTCTCTAATGCGATCTTTCACTGTGATCGGTGGATGTGGCATACCCTAATCTTAGTACTAAAATGTATTTGAAATATTTCATCGTCATGTTTCACGCACGCAATGTGTCGGCATCGAAAACTTGAAGTTGCGGCAACTTCCCTCGCGAAATTTAATTTACAACCAACTTTTTGGAAAAGTGTACTGAATTCGCCCTGTCATGTCCCATTTGTTATTAGGCAACGCTAATTTTCCCCACAGTCAAATCATTCCGTGCACATAATATTAATCACATTACCACCAAATTTCACGTTTCGGCCGAAACTTGCAAACTGTGTTACGATTATTTCATGCAAGTTATTCCGTTTTGCTTTTAACTTATTCACTTTTATTTTCATTTGCAAAAAGTAAATAAAAGAGATATAACGATGAAATTTAAACAATTAGCATTTTATCGTTCGTTCGTTACGGAAATCTTAACTAAATCAACATTATTTTAAATCAAATAACAAGGGCGATTTAAATCAAGGAAACAATTATTGACTTTGTCTCATTACTGTCGCAAGGCGATATAGAAGTCCTGTCTTGCCTTTGCATCGGTTTACAAAGACGCGTAATGAGCTTTATTGAGTCGATTTAAGGTTAGTGTTCGGGTGGCGTAGCGCTCGCGGCTGTAAGGCTGCGATAAGTTGGTCTTTGTCTGGCCGCGAGTCAGCGCAGGTGTCTATCTCAAAAGTTTCTTCGTAATTAGCCCCGTATCTAGTAGATGCGGACTAAGGAACTTTTCAGAATTCAACATTGGCTACAGGCGGAGAGTCATTGTGCTAGCTCTCAAAGTAATCGGCGCCTCGCAGCCGCCCGGCGATCAAAACCTTCATTACCTATTATGAGAGTTTAGAATAAAGCCAACGAGTTTTTCGGAGTGAATGTGATTGATGCCGAACGAAGGAAATATCCCGGGAGAGATAAAAGGAATTTAATGAAGAGTCTTTAAGAATAATGATTAAGGGAATGGTTATTCCTTTTGGTCGGCGGGCCTAATGATGGGGTCTTTTGAATTACTTTTGGTGTCTAAGTAATAATGTGTAACCGCAATTAGTTTAATTAAATACGCGGAACAGGGGAATTATTTGTAAATTACGGTAGGTAAGCCAGCTTGTTGGCGTTTCCTTGGTTGTTGGGTTTTTGTTCTGGAATATTTTGGCAAAATGTGTTGATTTTTATTGAGACCAAAAACATAACATAAATTTGTAATTGAAATTAGTATTCCCTAAGATATAATGATTGCGTAGAATAACTGATAAGGATACTTCAAGTCTTATTCAAGATATTTAGGACGGTGGTAAATAAATTATGTAATGCTATTATTACATTCAAGAACGCACACCGAGAATTCTGATTACAAATTAATTCAATAACATTGAAGCCGTGCACTGTGCTCCGGCACGGCATCATTCCGTAAGGGTGTCACATTTTGAGCAAGTTTAATTAACAATCTAGTCGCTTTTGTAGGTGCCTTCATTAGAGTATTTGTGGATAAACATTGCGCAAACTCGACGCAATCCGCAAAGCGTGCGTGTGCGTGAGTCGAGTGTGCCCGCACGTCATATGACGGCACTGACGCCGTTATCTATGTGTGCGTACGATCCGTGACTCCGATGTCTCGATACGACCCGACTCTCCCTACGTGCGAGCTTTCCGAATGCAAACTGTCTCAGAATATCAAATGAGCCACTTAAATACCAAATACAATGACTACACCCACCTGAAGCAAAGGCCACGGCGACGCGTGCACGCAACGCCGTAAATGAAAGCCCGGGTAGGGGCCGAAGGGTGGGCGAGTTTCGACCCCGGTAACGATTTCCTCCAGATAATGGAGAATTTTCTGATGAAAGCTGCTCGACAGTGCCTTTTCAAGGATTTAGGAACCGTCGGATTTATGGCCCAAACGGTCCGCGCAAATTTTGTTCGTCACGACACAGCTCTGCCTATCGCATGCATAATACGAACCGGCGAATGTCTAGGCATTCTTCTTTAGGGCATTCGGAAGTTTTAAGTGGCGCGGAACTAAAGAGTTATAGAGATAACGTGCCTTTTAGTTTAATCTGCACAGCTGTGGTGTATAAAAAAGAAACAGATTGCAGCGAGTTAATTTTATGGCGCAGGACGCTTAAGCTAAAACAAACACGTACGCGAAATTACTTCCGAGCACACATTTTCAGACACAGTTTTAAGGTGAAGGTAATTTGCCAAATCCACTCGGTTATGAAGCATTAAAATCTGTTGCTTCTTATTTACTTTTCAAGTTTAAAATAAGCACTTCATATATATATTTTTTGTATAAATTGCAAATCATTTACATCGTTACATGTCTTTTTTTTTTTTTTTCAATAATTGCTTTTTAAGACAAAGACGCACGTTACAAAGTTCCAATTGAGAGAACGGAAAATTATTAGGCATTTATACCGTAAAACGCCTGTAGCAAACAAATTAATTCCAAACCAGTATCCTTCAAACAAAAACAAAATTCAAATCAGGATTTGAAATCAAGGAAACAAACCCCTTATATAATATGTAGATCGCAGTCGAATTTACTCGAAATTCGAAGCTTCTGGCTCCGAGATACTGACTTAAAAATTAATTAGCCGAACGACCGGTGTAATCGCCGGAGCCAATGCCGATTAGGTGTTATCTAGGACCTCCCCCGTTTGTATAAATTTGACTTTAACAGTTTGTATTAAAATACTGTTTTCAACGGCTCTTGTAGCCGCTTGAGTCATTTCAGTTTCAGGCCCACCGGAATCTGTCTGCCAATCTCTGCCGCAGTCGACAGAAAACGCACAGTTGGCCCCTGCGATTTAACCACGAATTGCGTATTTTTTTCTGTTCCCCTAAAAAAACGTACGTCGTCTTTATCCGTCTATCTGCTACGCTAGAGCGATCTTATATTTAATGTTAATCGAGCAACTCTTTTCGCAAAAATTTTGGGTACGATATAAAAATATCCTAAAAACATTTTATATATTTTTTTGAATTGCTGTAAATACAATGATCTTTTTGATGGAAATCGTAATCCTTTTCCTTTTAATTCACGTTATTCACTAGCTCTGGTTTTTTGTAATGTTCATTTGGGGATTCAATTAGTAATAGTTGCCGCTACATTAGGATTTGAAGCCTTATATTACTGGATCATAGCTTCCTGGCAGCCGATCAAGTTTCCAACCAATATAAAGTTAGTGAGCTGGCTTTCACTAAGCGTCGCACGCACAAGGAAGGGGGTGTCTTTGAGAAAGTTCCGTTGCATGCTTGATTCGCTATTGTTTTAGCTGTCGAGCCAGTCTATAGGGATGTTACGAATTTTCGCGTTCGCATTGATTTGCATCATGTTTAACATTCGCTAAATATTCGCATCGCTCGATGCGAATATTTAGCGAATGCGAATGTTGTGCGAGTCACGACAAAATGATGAGTCATCTCGCCCATTTTTGACCTATAATAAATCGCTTAGCCGATCCTGACTGTGGTGGTCATGTTGTCACTAGTAATTGCGTGATTTGTGTTCAATTGATTTCGAGCCATTCATGGCATTCTCATGGCGGAAGGAAAGAAATCTGAAATATTATGGTGAAATTTAACGCCTATAGAACGTGACAACGCGAAAAACAATGTTTGCAGAAAAGTTATCGAATGGATAAACATTACCTCAGTATTTTTATAATCCTTTCTGGAACATTCGCATTCGCACCTCAATTCGCATCCGCATTCGCGAATGTCAAAGATATGACATTCGCAACATCCCTAGTCCAAACTCTGACCGTCTCCGTCGATAACTAGTAGCAATACGCAAGTGTGTTGCCTCCTGCTAGTTTCACGATTACTTGTTATTATCTTAGCATATGCTCTTAACTTTGTATCGGCTATCGAATGTTCTAACTGGGACTGCGAGCTAGCGTTCCGGTGAAGTTGCAAATGACTTAACAAGGTCGAACGGGGAAACGCTTTCGATCGTGATTCTGCACTTTTGTGTTAGTTTGATTAACATCGGCGAATTTAAATTCAAACTATTTATACTGTCCTGTAAAAGGGAGGTTTAGTCATACAGGTTTGATTTTTTTGAATTTATCGAATCGAATCGACGACTTGATAAAAACTATTGTAGGTAAGTATTTTAACATTTGTAGAGGTTTTATTCTCAAAACGTTCAGAGTGTTCATATAATTGAGATGCTTTTTGAGCCTACCTAACATTTCCTACATATGGTACGGTCAACAGCTAAAGTGGATGATGAAAAAAGTTACAATTTGTATTTATGAATGAAAACCCGTAAAAGAGATCAAAAGCAGCATATTTTCTTAGTAGTATAACTTAGTATATTAAACTTTATAGTTTTTGTAAAATCACCAATAATGCCACGTTGAATTATCACTTACTTCTGCTGTTGACTGTACATAAAACTCCAATAGTGTAAAAAGTAAGTCGCATGAGTTGATATGACGCAACATCAACAAAATACGTCAGACTTGTTCAAATAGTGTTAACTACAAAAACAGCTCTCAGAGTGCCGCTCAAGTTATCCGGTAGATATTTCACACCGACGTATACATAGTCGACTCTTGCGCGTTCATCTGCTATCTAAACATCGTTTACTGTCAACAGCACTCGAACTGTAACTGAGGCGGGTCCGGAATTTGGCTCAACTAGGTACACGATAGGTACGATATCATCGGAGGCCGTATATCAATCAGTTGTTACAACGCTCCTCGGTTGTCGTTTATCTTCGGGCCCGTTCGGAGCTGTCTGTCCAGATTCGTGCATTGTTCCGACATTAGCCATGGCTGCCGAAACGGTGGATGTCTGAAATGCCAGTGCGGTAGTGGCGTTCCCGTTGCAGCGGCGGCGCATCGAGCGCCCGATAGCGTTTCCAATTTCCTGACTTAAATTGCTCTAATTTGGTTATGCGCTGACGGGTGATCGAAGGCTGCTGAAGCACCGAGCACCAGCGACATTCGTTTGCGGCTCGTAATTTGCGTTGGTTTTGGTTGCATCCCTCCCTTTCCGATCATGCAACTGATTAACAAGGATTGACTTCAATTTCTTCATACAACAACCAACGGTGCCTTACTTACTATTCGCATAGAATACAAAGCTATCAAAACAGCATTAACAAAAGACTGAACGTGTTAACAAATTATCAACATGTTAGAGCTATAAATTGAGCCAAGTTTCTTGCTTATTTAAAAATCGTTTCAACTTATTTCCGAATATATCTTCCGGCTGCAAAAATAATGTAGAAGTAAAATTCACTTCCGAAGCCCGGGACGCAAACTGCACGTTTATAAAATTACGAAAACGAATTTCCCGAATTGAGAGTTTGTTTTTTTGTTTTCACTGAAGCAAAACGGGCAGCAGCAGAGTGCCAATATATTAGGCTAATGGAGAACTAATTACCCTCTGGAACGGTTTAGAGGACCACATAATTACTCCTCAAGGAGATGTTTTCTAGAACGTGCTCTGAAAGAAACAACATTAAGTTATTTAAATACCGACTACAAAATTAAATGGACTAACTTATACAATTCATAGAAATAAGAAATATCTAAGAGAATGTAAAAAAGATCGTTCAACTCATTTGACAAAGAACGCGCGAACTCAAAACAATATCACAAACCACCCTCTGTTGTCTGCAGAGATGGACTCTCAAGTATTTTAATGCGGATCTAACGAAACTGTGCCGTATTTTATTTGGCAGTCGGTACATTTTTGTATGCACGAAATAAAATCGGGACAATGATGTAATAGTTTTCTCGGCGTAAGAGGTGTAGGAGGGGCAAGGTAGCTTCAGATAAACGTCGTACCCCCCGGGCGAACGATTTGTATTAGCCGTCTAGTCCTGTTCGCGTAATTGTCGACGCCGGAGGCAACGTTCGCGCACTCAGACATGTTAGAGCCAAACCCGAAAAAGTAATGAGAGACCTTCAATCGATATCCTAAATTCTCTTTTTCATTGTCTCCCTCCTTTATATGTACCTCAATTCTGTATTCCGAAGGTTCTGCGTTAAACGACGTAGAAAATTGTATAATTATTTGGGTCGTAATATTCTACCACCAGCGGAATTTTTGGTGTTCTATAAACTCAATTGATATGCTATGAGTGCGATTCACGCGTCAACTGATTGATCCTGTTACAATGTTCGAGCCGATGGGGCGGTTTAAGCCGATCATTTGCGAAATGAAAAACAATTTCAAACGGGGAACGAGGGACAAAACAGTCATAAAGTAACATAATGAAGCCACAGCAACGGTTTTTATGAAGGGTTTTTTTAAATCTACTCTAATTTTATCAAGGGGAAATATGTTTTTTTGCTATCTAGATTCTAATCTATGAACTCCGAAACGAATTTGAAAAATTATTTCGGTAATATACAGCTATTATGAGCGAGTTACATAAACTATACGTTTTTTTAAACAATATTTTTACCAAGCAGTGACCAGTAAACACGGAAGAAGTCGCAAACACAACCTAGTTATAAAATGAATAGAATGTGATGCTGAAATTTCGTACGTATGCAAACATTATAAAGGAAATTCTACAATAAATACTTTTATTACCATACTATAAGCAGTTTTAATCGTATCGTAATGTTTTAGATTTAATTATGAAAAAGTTATCAAGAACAAATAAAAAAAACATTATTTTCGTAGTAGTTGTTCAGAATGAGCCGTATTTTGCCGACATACGAGTAGGGACTCTTGACCCCTATCCGATTTGAGTCTCTGTCAACCCATGTTTCTGTGATCATACATTTATTTAAGTATTTTAATGCCTACACTGCTTGTCGTTGCGAGAAGACAACGATACATTTTTTGTGTCCACGTCACTTGCCTTTTTTTAAAACCCGGCTTTGCATGTGGATCAAGCTGTTAAATTATTCCTAAATTTTGATTGCCTCGTAGAAATCCGTCCGGATTCTGGGGAGGGTCTCTTCATTTTTTCATTCTCGTTTCGAGGGACAATTAGGTATGCTAATTCATTTATTTTATGACGGCTTTGTGAAAAAAATGCTGAGAAAAGATCGGTGTTGGGATTTAGGGGGGAAGGCTGGCGTATGCGGTTGGGGGGGAGGGGGGTTTGATAGCAAGCTTGACGTCTCACGGAACCCTGCGGTGGTAATTAATGGATCGTGCGTGGTCTTCCTCTGAGGATAACCGTTACACACAGATTCTATATCTACCTTATCTACCCTCGTAGCCCGTGACAAAAGCACGACATAAATGCAATTTATCAATCGACGTAACCGCGGTGTCTGCTCAGTTTTTCGCAAAATATTTACCAGATACGATACGGTATTCGAAGTCATTACTGAGCGACGCATGTAAATATTGTCAAAGTTTGTGCAAACACTTGTCCTCCTTGTTTGGTTTTGTACATGGGAGCTTTTGATTTTCGTTTTTTGTTTTACTTCATGCGACCCGTGTCAATCAAATCTAATTTTGCAAATTTAAAAGTGTGCCTCTTTGTTTGCGAATAACATCATACTTATGAATGTTTCAACAAAGTTCTCTTTTTTTACTTATGTAAAGTTCCCATGGGATAGGATAAAACACACCCAGACAGTCTGTCTAAGCTATGGCGGTAGATGGCGGTGCGGAAAAAATGGAAATAAATTCCAAAGTGTGTAAGAGACACGAACATAATTAGGCGGCGTAATGCGGCGCTCTTATTGGCGGAGACGTGCCGACACTTTCCCGAACAAATTGTGCATGAACGGTAATATTTCACTCGGATGAGATCCTTTGATAAGCAGCTTGATCCGCTTAGTTTTGTCTTGAGCTCGCAGGTAAAATGAATATATTTTTGGAACTGAAATTTCCTTATTTCCTCTTTTAGGATGCCTTTGAATCGCTTTGGAGATTTCCGCGAATCCCGGTTCTGAGTTTGCTAAACGGAAAACTTTTTGGTATCTAATGTAATTGCAACTGGCTTTGATCATATGTGTATTTTGAACATGGCTATACTTGTTTACTCTTTTTTGATACGAGCCGTAACATCCCTGTTAGATATCAGAATAAAGACAGAATCTGATTGGACTGGTTTTTATTACTGTTTTATCTGCCATTTCTAACATAAACATTTATGTTCAATACGTCTGTAACAGTTATCCATTTAACTCTTCTTTCTCTCCACGAACATCATTTTTATTTTATTAAAAAACTATTCTGTGCCTATTGAATTTTCCGTCAGTGAAAATACTATAAGTAATATTGGTACTGGCCTGAATGTGGCAAACAATAGTGAGGTACCGTATAAAAAACGAGTTATATCATAAAAAACGCATTCTCCACTGCCAGGGCAGAAGAAAACAGCAAAAAATAACAACATGAACGGTCTGTGACAATTCAAACTGTCAAATAATTCAAGGTGCGGCGCGTTTCTCACAATCAGCTAGATCTACAGCGTTACCGAGCGAGACGCTCGAACGTTTTTTCCTATCCATTCGGTTTGTTTATTTCTCGTTTCTCCTTATAAATATAAGAGTTCGGCATCTCTGCACGAATTCCCAAGATGAAAAGGTATTTTTCACACGCGGAGTCAGCCGCGCCAATGCGCCGCGCCGCGAACCTGCTAAACTCTATTCAGTGTGAAGCTTTCCTGTATCGATTCATCGCATTTATTCTGCTATATTACTAACGCAGTTACTCAACTAGCACACTTTGTAAGTAGAAAATAATATAGCCATTGAGGTAGTCCTACTTACAAAGCTAGTATGCCGTTGGAGAAGATTACTTTTATTATTCATGCGTTTCAACTTACCACAGGATGATTTAATTGAAGCTTAGCCGTATCTTTTTGTGACAAGAAAAAAGTGTTATTAAGCGTAAGTAGTCTTTTGAGAGGGCCTCTTTATTATTTTCTTAGAATCTTATCGCCGAGCGAAGCAACGTAACACTTACGGCATAATGTCGTAACGTCGTGTTTTAGGTATCGTAAAAGAAAACAAAAGGAAGCGTGCCCGAAGTAATAAAGCCGCTCGATTTCCGCTATTTAGGACTGAGAGAATTAAAGTTACTTTAAGGAAAGTTCACTTTGGTATACAGGACGTATACAAAGCGGGTAAGTAATAAGAATTCCGCGGCAGGCGGCCGAGGGCGGGGGCTGGCACTTTGACGAAAAAACGATGATGAAGCACGATCATGTCGCCGAGATCCCCCGCCTAGCTGACTGACAAATTGTCGAACATTTTTTTCGCTAAAATTCCTTTCGTTCGAATCCAATTATTGAGACTTACCGATAGAACGCTATAGCGTCTTTAGTCTTGGCTGAGAGCGCTTTATTTCCTTGTTTCACTCGACTTGCTCCGGGTTTATATTTAACCCTTGTAAGCCGCAGACAGTGTTGTTCATTCCTATAAGCATTCAACATTTGTTTCACTCTTCCGTATATCAAAAAGCCGTCGTCGTAGTGACTGAATATGGTCCCGCGGTCGGAAGGGTCGCTCGGGGTAATATTCCCAATGCAAACATGTTTTCGGCATTCTCTAATTTTATTTCGCTGTACGTTTGGTACAATGGGATGTGCAATCTCGCTCAGCTGAGGCTGCCTAAATTGGTCTGTTGTGCAGGCATCAAACAAAAGCGGACCTATATGAGTTTGAATACGCGTTTTGTAAAATTTAAATTCATATTTAGGTCCTGCTGGAGTTCACTTAAATCTCTCAGGAAAAATGTAGTAAACATTATTAGTGACCCAAGAACTGGTACATTCCTCGCGCAACGTGTGAGCCTAGCCATCCAACGGGGGAATGCTGCCAGCATCTTGGGCACCTTACCTCAGGGGCAAAATTTAGCCTATTTAAATAAAAATATATACATACACTTGTAAACATTCAAGTAATGTTCAAAAGCGTAAGAAACCAAATAAATGTTACATAAATCTTGAATAACAATATAAAATCGACGCAGTTCTTCACAACAAGGGTAAAGGGTGAATGTAGCATCCAACCAATATGTCAAATATTAACCTGCAAAAACATTTTATCTGTTGTGTAAAAACAGGGGCTTTTTGTTACCCCTCTCCGACATGAAATAATGTAGCGGTACAATACGAATATGCAAAACCCACACCGGTCATACACCGAAACGGCACATACTCAAAATACTCTAACTCGATACAAACCGTGATAAAGGCTCGATTGTATGCAGTAAATAAAATATGACTTGGCCATATTTCCACTTTCGTTTCTTCCCATTTTATGTCCCTTTTTTCTGGCCTCCGTAGAAAACCGTTCATACATACCTTCCCGATATTGCCTAACTTTATTAGCATCGGGCACGTGTTTTTATATCTGAAATATCTTTCACTCCAGTGGCACTTCTGTGGAATAAAGATTGCCACATGTGCTCCACCATTGTACTATGATATATAAGGAAAGTTATTTCCTTTCATTCATATAATTTATTGTAAGTGCCGTCGGTGTTGAAACCTGGGAATTAGTGATTTTATTAGCGAGGAGGTGAATTACTTTATTGGGAATAACAAAAATATGTTGTTCCGTAACATTTTCTGGGTTACGCTCATTTTTACGTTACATTGTTATCGTTACCTACTTGTTGGTTATAGTTACAGTATTTCATTATTGTAAGTTTATCCGGTTTTATTTCTGTATTGACTTTTATGGAGTCTACTCCTAAACCAGAATTTTGTCGACGGTATGTGGGGAACTAAAAAGGATTTTACAAAAATTGTACTGAAAAAAATGTGAACGGGCGTACAAAGTCGCAGGCAAAAGCTGGTAAGTCGTAACAACAAATGCTTGCTCCGAAATAAAACAGCACAATGAAGTACGCGATGACATTCATTGATACTCCCGCATCAGTTTCTGCATTCGATACCGTAAACCTATTCTGAGCGAGATAAAGTGTTCCAAAACGTTTTCTGTCCGAAATATTATTTCAAACACAGCCGTAATTTAAACTGCGTAGCCTCAAGCCGCGCGGATCGGGCTTACGGCGCAAATAAATAGCTTCTTCGAAAGCTATCTCGAAAGCGAATTAGAATAATGCGCTGCGATTTG
The DNA here is from genome assembly GCA_947369235.1 of Udea olivalis. NCBI lineage: Eukaryota > Metazoa > Arthropoda > Insecta > Lepidoptera > Crambidae > Udea > Udea olivalis. Next base: position 7,994,456 of record OX376345.1, on the reverse strand, counting down.
GCGTTTCAGCAAACGAGAGCGCGGAATAGCCCACTGTGGATTATTCGGGTGTTCGGGTGGGCTCGGCCGCATTTGTGTATAAATGGAGGTGTCGTGACAATTCTGAGCTTTGCGATTGGCAAGACCACATACGTTCGGACGCAGACCTCGGGACTTGAATTGGAAGTGATTGTGCATGCAGTCGTTAGCTGTTTTGCTCTTTAGTTAGCACTCCGATTCACTGTTAAGGCTGTTTCACTGGTTAAATTAGTTAGTAATCTGCTAGACCATTTTTATATCAATTTACGAGTAGGTGTTAATTGTAAAGTAACACGTTAAGATAGTAGAATTGTCGAATCATTAATGGTAGAAGTTGTTGGCTTTTTTTTCCTCAAAATTACCCTCAATTCTAAGTCATTTAAGCACGTTATCCTTTTTTTTTTATGTTGCCGGTCAAGATGACCTCACTCCACCTGATGGAAAGCGGTCGTGAGGTCGAAACATGAGGTTGACAAGCCCAGTCATTCAACGAATCACCGGGCTGGCCATCCTCACCTTGAAGGCCTGCAGAAAATGCCTTTTCACGCCCCGCTTGAAGAACCCGGGACTATACGAGGAAGGAAACACATGTGCTGGAAGAGCGTTCCACGTCTGGATGGTACGACAAAGAAACGAGTCACCGAATCTTTTAGTTCGGGCCAACAAATGTTGAATTGTGTGTGGGTGACGCCGTAGTCCAGCACGCGTGTTACGGGAGTGGAAAAGTGAGGGTGGAATGAGCTGGAATAACTCGTCAGAGCATTCCCCATTGTAGAAGCGATAGAGAACACTTAGCCTGGCAATGTATCTACGCAATTGGAGAGGCTCAAGGGTCAAAGTTGCCTCTGGGTTTCCAATAATACGGATAGCACGCCGCTGCCACCTGTCAAGAGCTTCGAGTAGGTACTTGGCAGAACCGTCCCAGAGATGAGAGCAGTATTCCACACAAGAGCGGACTTGTGTCTTATACAAGAGACAGAGCCGCTCAGGCGTGAAGAATCGTCGCACTCTGTTAAGGACTCCGAGTTCACGGGATGCAGTTCTAATGACGCTCTCAATGTAGTCCCGCTGGTTTAGGTTGCTACGAACATCCATGGCAAGGATGTTTAGGCTATCCTTAATCGGTAGCGGGGTGCTCTGAAGAGTGGGATGGGAAAGGAACGGAGGAATCCTTCTTAGAAATCCTTTTTTTTTCAAAATTAAACTATTTTCAACCATGAAATTCAGTCCAGGTGACCGAAGCCTTCAGCAACAGCTAGAAATGTGATACAACAACATCTTTGAAGACAAAATGTACCTAAGTGTAACTACGATGTTCTTTGAGAAGAACTTAAGTAGTTAAAATAAACTTTTCAAGTTAAAAATAACTCATGTTTGGCCAAAACACCTTCAAGGAGGATAAAATTACACAAAAGAGGAATAATTGCGAGCCTCGAGCAAGATTATCTAACTTACAGGCGTAATTTTTCTACTCGCGAAATTTTGTAATCGCTCTCTTTATTGGACAATGAGGCTTTAAGGTTTACAAATAGGTATTTTTTTCAAAAGCCTAACAAAACCAAATCTGTCATATTTTTTCCTGAAATTTACTTTTCAATGACAAATTAAGGTTTTTGCCCTGTGTATTTTCATCCATAGTAATAATAATATTTATTTATTTCTCCCACAATATCATGTAAAACTATTTATGTTTCACGTAAGTTTCATTCAAAAAATATTATTTTTGTAGGAGACAGGAGTTCGTATTTTGCCTTTGCTGTGAATCACAGTCCAAAACTTATTGATATTTTTTTCATTCCCTTCATGATAAATTTAAAAGGTATATTTTAAATACAATTACAGTACCGACAACTCAATAATTCCGTTTCGTGAATGTTTTGAAGTGGGACATTAGTAGGCTGTTACTTCAAAGCAATTTTCTACTAAATTACTCGCCTACCTCGACCGAGTAAAAGAAACGTATGGTAATTATTCATTACAGGCATTAATATGGAGCATCATAAGCTCGTGGGCCTCGGTCAGATTCAAACGGGACTGTCCCGCGATGCTAATGTCATAGATTAATGGAATTAATGCCCGCGACCGACTCGCAAAAAGTCGCACGATATTCTATACAGTGAAGATCTTTGAAGTTATGTGAGCCTGGTACTATTTGTTGAAAAATGGTAAATGCTTATAGAGGTTTGGAGGTCTGGAAATAAAGACAAGAAATATTATTTTGATAGATTTAGTGGACTAAATGTTTTACAAATTTATTAGTTAGGTTAAATGTTACTCAAATAGATAATGAGAATCATTTTCGTGAAATCAAAATGTATCTTGAAAAAGCTCTACTGTTTGCAAAGAAGACGCTCATAAAGTTCTTTAAACCTAATTTAAATAATTATTCGGTGGCAATAAATATGAATTAATGCCTATAATGCGAATGTTTCAAAAATTTTAATCATCGTTAAAAATTATTAGCTTAGCCCGTCACTTCCGAAAAAATCAACAAAACCGTAATGTCATAAGAAAAATTACGTGTACTGTCAATAAATAAGCTGCTATAAACTCAAGCTAAAGCCTAACTCATTTTTGAATTATGGTCGTCCCAGAGATCCCGTTCGGCGCGCAACATGTGTTTTATATCATCTCATCTCAGCCGTATTTCGTACGAAGCTACGAAAGTGTATACCAGATTGAAAACGAGAAACTACGTATGGATTCAATATAGGTTATATAGCAAAGGCACGACGGAACCCGACTTGCATTCATACATGTTGAAAAGTCATAATAAGATTTCGAATCGAATGCGGCGCGTATGTAAAGTTTTTATGGTCTCTGTAAGCCGAAGAAATAAAATTTTATTCAAATGTTACCTCTCTTTGTGCTTAGTTCCCACTTGGCTTCCCGAAGCCTATCTTTTTGCGTCTTATTAAAGTTTGCGTAAGTTAGATTTCACATTGTTTTTGAAAATGGCACAGTTACCTAGTGATATTTCAAAGCTGTTTTGGAGGAGTTCATGCAACTTAATTTTGATTAAATTTGTGTTACTAGATAATATTGAACCATATTTAAGTAAATCTATTTTAGCGGCCTTCCTACGACTGCGAATAATGAAAGTGATGCAAGAAAAATAACTATTCCTTTATTGAATAATTTTGTACTAGCAAAAGGTGATTTAGAGTAATCAGACTTTTTTTAAATATTTAAATGAAGATGTTATTTGACGCCCAAAATAATTCAAATTGCCAAGCGCAGTCTAACATATAAAACTGTCTTTATTTCAATAGTAGGGAGTGAATTAGCCTTAAACTTTACGAAGCGTAACACTAACCTGTTTAAAAAACATTTCGGCCACGTAATCAAACAGAATTTAACACAAATTACCATTTTATCGACTAACAATTTCCGACCCTTAAAAATTGTATCTATTAACTACGGCGCCCTAAACTTTTTATGCCCAACACAAAGCCTTAAATACTTTGAAATGCCGTTCTTAAAATCAATAAAAGGTCTACTTTCATCAACGGCGGAGTAATAAAAGGCCTGGCTTTACTGTGATCCGACAGTAGAATTAGATAATGTATCTCTGGAAAAAGTCCCCTAGTAGCAAGTTTAAAGCAGTAAAAATCTAATTGCTATAGCCAATAAATATTTGCTGGCAGATCATTTCGTTGCTCTGAATGCTGATAGGGCACGCAGGGATCCGTAATGCATGCCAATAAGACCCTTACAATTGCCAGAAGATCCATGAGAACCAAATTCTCGTCATCATACAGTAGGGTTTCAGTAATAACTTCCTTTTATGTATTGGCATAGAATTCAAATGAATAGTCAAAACCTTTTGAAATAAATTGAAAAACGATCCCCTTGTTATTCAGTGCAGGAAAATATTCTAAAGATTACCAATATTGGGAGTTTAGTCAGATACATTTTCCAGAGCTGATAGATCCTCGTCCACTATTGTTGCAAAAAGTTTATGTTGGAATATAGTATTATTTACAGGAGGGAATTTTAATCAGAATGCACCTTCAAAAGTAAAATATTTTGATTCTGAATAGTATATTGGAGCATAAAAAGGAAGACATTACTTGAAGAACTGTTGCTAATCACTACTTCGAATTACTTACTGAACGTGAAAAGTTGTTTTTTTTTTACATATTTTGAATTTTTTAGAAAACTAGGTCCTAAACCTACTTATTTTTGAATTAATTTTAAAACCACACAATTTTTGCTTAAAATCATTGAAACTAATAGTTTTTTAAAAAAACAATTAAAATATAAAAATAATAACTGCTTTTTTCGGAAGTTTGACATAACAATTCTTTTTTATCGGTTAAACAAGATATTGATAGCCATTTTATTTTTGAATGAAGTATATTCATTCAAATATTTACCACGAATTATAATAGCTCTTTAACTTATATTTACAATCACAAAATTACAAGTAATTAAACAAATTGAGGGAAAATTAAAAAAAACTCAAACTCCTAAAACAATAATAAGTTGCGGGCTCTTATTTTACGTTATTTGTCAATCAATTTAAACCCTGGTTACCAGCCTTAAAGTTTCTTACACTACGAACGGGTCACATTGTTTAGATGTTAAGTAATCATCCGTCGTCCAGATCATTCGGAAATTAGTTTAAATCTGTAGTTTATTTCTGAATTACAGTTTTATTATTAGCGCGGCTAGCAATATTATCTGTTCATGAAACTTTATTAAACTCGGAACTGTTCAGTAGACCTTGACTATCCTCATTTTATATTACGTTTACTCCCCAAGGATTTTATTCACAATATTTGATCGATTCCCAAGCGACACCAAATCTAGGGTTCTGATCGATCACTTCATAGTTGACCTCGCCGATTTATAGCTTCAAGATAAGGAAAATAATGTCTTAACATAACACCGAGAGCCTGCAGAAATAGCCTGTAGGAGGGCAGTTTAATATTAAATGATTAGGTACTGAGCTGGGCGCGGCGGGGGCTGTCATAAAAACTGCGACACTTGGAAATATCAAAGGCACACAAATAAAAGCAAACACAAGCTACAATGGCGTTCAGTAACAATGTTATAGTTCCCTGTTTGCTGCCCGCAATACTTGCCCTCAGTTGTTTGATTTGAAAAGATTCATAAATCGATGCGTCATCAAACCATTGTAAGGCTTTGAGTTGATTTAAAGTAAAGCGATTCAGGGTGATTTTCATCGGTACTTGTAAAAATATAATAGTGAACTTGTACAAAAAATATTCGATCGAATGTGCACTGATTTTTTTTTTGTTTGTCAGAAATGTCATTTCTGCGTCAGTTTACAACTATTTTATCAAAGAATGTTCAAATCATTTAACTATGCTAAATAAAACTAAATAATAAAGCAAAAAAATACGTCAGTTGTTAATATTTTACAGCCAACAAAGATGAACGATATAACTAAAGAGTCAGAGAACTTTATAACTGCTTAAGGTCTCCGTCCTAAGAATGGAGTTAAAAAACCAAGTGGAAGTGAATAAACATTAAACACTGGCACTTAAGAGCGTTTTCATTAAGGGTGGAGAACGTTGCATGTTTATACCTACGACCGGCGATTACTGCGGAGGAAAAACTAATTGTGGCCGACGGAGGGCGCTTCGAGCGTCGCGACGCAGGACGCTGTTATGGTTTAGCTTCTACATCTTTGAAGTGGGGCTTCTGGGGCTGATTTTGTCTTTGTCAACTTGACTACAAATCAAATGTGATGTTACTCTCATTGTATCCTTATTATCCTGAAGCTGTTTTAGTTATACTACCATATCTTTCTATATGAAAATACAAACATGTCGTTGACTGATGGTTACAAAATAATGTGGACATAATATGCGTTGATAATAAACCTCGAAAACCTCATTAATTTGCGTATATTGTTAGCTAATAATAGATGTTAACTCTCTGGATGAATTTCATAATCTAGGTTTCATTTAATATTTTTCTTTACCCGCTAAGTCTAAAAATACAGAAGAAAATTAGTAATCCTAGCCTAGGATATATAGGCTTGAGCAGTTCTAGGCAAAAGGAAGCTTGTGGTGTGATGTTCATTTTTATATCAGTTACGTCATTCGTCCGTAAAAAGGGTTCGTGTTTCCTTTGTTATATCAAATTTTGTGTCAATTTTAACTTATCCCTGTCACCTTTTGGTGACATACGCGAAATAAACCTTTCCCATTTATTTTTTGCCTGAGATCTTGTCGTTTTCTTTACATATTTGATGTTTATGAATAAACGAACAATTTAATAATACAATTATTTCTTGCAACTGCGTCTGTTAAATTAAATAACTAAAAAGTAACGGCTTTTTTTAAGCAGGTAGAGGTATTTGTAATTAAAGTTAATAACAATTGGTATTATAAGTATAATCGGCAATCAATATAATCAAGAGAACACCTGTAAAGCGCTGGAACACAAATAATTCAGGGTCTTGATAAAGCTCTGCAGTCCACACATCGAGAGCGCACCCAAGATTTATACGACGTTTTTATAGTTCGCCTCCGACGTTCCTTGTTTTAATTTCGCGCAAGGATCAACGCGCTTGAACTCCCCGCGAGCGTTACGAGTTGCGGCTACTTCACACTCGCGGGGGCGGAAACCATCGCTGCTGACCTACGACCCTCACCGCCAAGGGAGCTAAAACATACCCAGATGGTAGTAATGGGGCGCCCACATGAGGAGATGTCCAGGCAAAGAATCCGTAGATAGCTATAGATTCGGCCTGCTACCAGCTCGGTACGGTCAGTAACAAAATTATAGGTAGTAATCTGTCATTACCCATATAATTGCCATGTCTAGCTGAACAGTTAATGTGCCAAGTCCAGAAGTGTTAAGCGACATGTGTTGTTGACCGTAACTCGCTTCTGGCCGCGAGGCGTCCAAATTTATCGCGCCGCTTGTAATTCCGCCCCGTCCTCCCGGCGCGTCACCCCGTCACCCGGGAACACACTTATAACGTTTTCTAATGAAATTGTCCACAAAACTCCCGCAACCCGCAACCCTCCCCGTCGACGCCGCCGGATGAACCGAAAAAAGTACAGCTCGCGTTACTAATGGCTTCATTTATCACAGTCACTAACAGTGATACACCGCAACGACGTTTTATATTTAATTTGGCTCTCCGCGGAATAAATTACGGCAATATCGAGCCCAGAACGATAAAGGACAGCGACGCTCTTGAGTTATCGGGACGGGTCATAGTATTAAGACGGTAATCTGCTTGGATTAATTTGTTCGTGGCTAAGTGATAAGTTAGCTGGCGAGCCCGCGTGGATCGAAACTTACGACACCCGCCTTGTAAATAAGTGGCTTCCAAAACGGTGCCTATTTGTGTACCCTGCACGCCGATCAAAGGTGAATGGCAAAAGTTCCAGTGATCATAACTTAGGAAAGTTCCAGCTATTTAACAATAAAGATAACGTTCATGTGGTTAGTGAGACGTGTTGTAAATTAAAACAATGAGGTACGTAGCGTACGAGCTAATTTGGTCTCAAAGTATATGGTGCGAAAGAGCATTTCCTCTCTCTTGTAAATCGCAGTCCCTTTAACAGGTTGCTTTATGCCTTTCGTAGCTCAAAGCCCATGTAGCTTGACTTATCGTGGTGGTTTATTGCAACCGTTAAACGTATCTGCGTCGATAGCTGCACGCTCACACTTTCTAATACCGTTTCAGTAGAACTAGCGAACAACCTTATCTTGGGCGGCAATTGTGCTTAGTTGGCATAGAAGCAAGCGTTTCGTCTTTAGATTACCCATTGAATTAATGAATCGCGCCTAACATTACCAGAAAGGCGAAGTAAGGCTTTGTCTTTCCTTGCATAAATAATTTATACATGTTATAATGGTAGACATTAGACTAACAAAATAAAATAGCGTTGAATAAATTGCACACGTACAATGTACTAGGAATAAACATTTGAAATGAAATGAGCGGCTGCATGCGATGGCTGGCTGTTTTAGAACACTTTAGCTAGAACTTTTGATACTGAAAACATATCATTAAAACCATAACATGGTGAAGAGTCATTTGTACTCGTAAGTGCAATTTTGACTCCCAAGATGACACCCAAGTCTTAGGGTTTAAATATAAATCTGCCCTCAAAACACCCGTCCGTGCGTTCCTGCAGTTTGACTGACTCGTTGACTAGACAAATATTTATTTATGTTTGTTTTGCTACTTTATTTAAATATCTATAAAAAGTATAGGTTCATCCATATCCATAAATATTCAACTGTCACTGACCCCATAACACAAGGTCTGCTTTAGTGTCCTTCAAATATTCGGGAATCTAACCTACGGAATGTGGATTAAATATTTATCTTTGAGTGATGACAGATCTTTGCCCCAATCATCGCTTTACATCATTCTTGAAAGGACAAACTCCAGTTAAAAGCAAATTAAAAATGGCCTCAAATACAAAATATAGTTTATTCTTACTTTAAACTTTGTACAGCACATACAAATACCGATAGAAGCCGCTCTCAAAATAGAAAACTTAGTCCGCGCTCCGCAAAATGTTATAGGATATTTTAAAAAGCTGAAACATGAGCGATACTCGTATCAAGTTTGCAGAGGCAGAGGTTAACAAAGCCGTTCTCATTACACTAACGAGACTGAAGCACTATCTAATCACAGTTCAGTTGCCAAATTACGCGGTCCGACGTACAAATGTGGGCTTACTCCTCGCGATGCGCCGCTAATGTGAGCATGCGGCTTTGAAACCATATCACTTTGTAATGAAATCTCAAACATTACCATGGGTTGCCATTACGCTGCGAAATTGGTAACGCTTAGAAAAATGTTTGCAGTTAGATTTGTATTCGGAGAGGTACGCACTTGTGTTGTTTGAAGTTACTCAAGATTTCCAATGAAAAAAAAATCCGTAATTTATTACCAATGATTTCAGGAGAGTACTGGGGTTCATGTTTGAAACATGATAAGAAATAGGCTAATTTAAAACATGCAAGTAAAAAAACGTGTCTTTGACCATGTTTTGTCAGCTCGCCTTTTAAAATGTATTACTGTTTATCGTCAAGAATAATACAAAACGAACTTACAATAGAGTCGTTGAATAAAATAAAATTGAATTTCACAAATGAAGCAGATACTTCCACAGAATTTCATATCAGCCCAGAATACTAACATTGTACCGTGCAGTATTCAAGTTGAATACTTTTTTGTTGCACAACTGCAAAGTGCAAGAATTGTTGCCACAAAACGAGAGTCGCCGGGTTGGGAAGCCTTACTATTTCGGAAGTAATGTAAATCGTCGCGAGCCACGGCTAACTTCGCAAGATATCTAGCCAAAGGACAAGACGCTAATGTATGCACAATCCTGCACTCCACGTATTGTACTTTAGTGCAGCAAGTTCGTCGGCTGTTTCTATTTACGATTTGTTGCTTCACATCCGAATTTCCCCATTCATTACTAGGTCTGTACCAAGAATGAAGCCGGTTTCAAGTTTGCTCAGAACAGCGAAACAGTTACTGCACTTCATATTGTTTCGCGAGGTATAAGTTCATTTTTGTATTTACTTTTGTTTGTGTTGAAACTTTATCTGTTTATTATTTTAATAGATACTGGTTTTCTTAGCTCTTTTTGAACTCGTTCCTAGTTTTGTATTCTACATGCATTATTCGAGTCTCGCAGTCATAGGTTTTATCTACTTAAGTTATTAAGTACTCCAAAGTAGTGAAACATGAAGACTTCTCCTTGTTTTAAAAAAAGTAATACGTCTCTTTTCGAGTATAACATAATGAGGGTGTGATGAGTCAAACACTGATCTGATTTAGGAGTTAAAATTTTATCCTAGCAAAACAAAAGTGGCCTATATGCTGGTCTCGTGAGTTGAAATTCAAAATGGAGATAACTTTTACAGGCCTAAAAACATAACGGCTTTGCGTTGTGTAAAAAAACCTATTCAAACAATTGTGCAGCGAAACACTCAATGAAATTGGAATGACATCCTGCGCATATACAGGTGGATGTAAAACGTATCTGCTTCGAGCTACGTCCACCAACGAACAACTTCCTATTTCCATTCCCGCAAAAAGCGGTCAAGCGGGAGTATACTTCTATTTCCATATCAGCATGGAATTGTTGAGTGTAGGCGTGTGCTTAGCCTTGACCTAGAAAACATTATAATTTCTTAATATTTTTGAATCTTACATTTGTTTGGTTATCGTCCCTGTTAAATGCTCCTAAATAAGTGACTTTGTTTTTTATCTTTGAAAATTATATTTTTTTGAGATCAAAATTTGTATTAATTAAATCTCTAATATTTTTAGATATTGTTAGTAGTTTAAACAGTGGATATATGAAAAGCTTTGCCTGGACTTGACTCCGATAAAACTGGCGTTAGATAGACTTTTTTTTCAATTTGCAGCTTTTCTAGTTTTTTGTGTAAGAGTAATTTGCAAGGTAAAAATCAAACCATAGTAATTTAACAAGAAAATGTTATTGCTACATTATAATACTTAGAGTCCTTTTTTCAAATTCTAATCTTGAAACCTACAGGAAACCCAGTTTCAAGTTGAACCATTGTTCAAAAAGTAGTTCTAGTTACGAGTTTCCAACATTATACGTTAATGTACAGATAACCGTTTTTACCGCGTCTAATGTTATTCATTGTCTTCAACGCAGACGCATATAGAACAATAATACAGTTAATCCCTTTGTGTCTACACCTTTGTCTCGGCCCTATTAAAATACAGGCGAGGTTCCGGGTTCTAGCTGCTGGGGCCATTTCTTAGGCCCTTTTGCTTAGTTAATTTAAATTAATTTCCACCCCTCTTCCTGGTTCCTTCGCACCAAACTTCATTGTGATATCTTCAGAGCGAACAATCCATTTACCCAAACTGATGCGTTGAGACATCACGTAAAAGCCTGCAGCGAAATTCTCAATTTTTTGTTTAATGCTGAACCTACAAATGGATCCGACGGATTTCCCTTACACAACCCGCTGCACCGAGCTCCACCGAAGAGTATTTGTATTTCATTATCAACAAAAGCTTTGTTGAAAAGATGACGCTCAGCGCAAACTCGAGGTTCAGACGCCCACGAGCAAATTCACGTAAACCCCACTCAGTCGAGGCCCAAGCAAAGATATTTCGCAGTCGTATTTACTCAGGCGTGCCTAAATTGTTTGCTTACATGTTTGACGCGCCGCACGCAACGCTCATTACGGCAAACGGGCTTTGTTCAGACTTAGACAACACATCGTTACACCCGATAGAGCAGGCCGTTCTTTATATGTTTATTTTTATCATTACAGGTAAGTTCCCGAAGCTTGCGAGTGTATGGCTGCGGTGAGAGTTTTTCTTTGAATGTCGCCAGGTATTTAACAACTGAGACTGGGAAGCTGAAGTCTTATTATATTTATCTGTGGAAGTGGAAATATTAAGGGTGGTTATTTGAGCAGCGCGAAAGGATGAGGCGCTACTGATGGATAATAGTGGTATTTCTGTGAAGTTACCCGATTAGACATACCACTTAGGAGCAGTACACATTAACACAGTACACGCTGGGGCAGGTTGGCACACTTAATTGTTCATACAACAAGCCAGCGGGGAATTGGCTCTAAATGTTCCACTGTCCGGGAGGTAGAATCTACGCCGCAAACGCGCTGCGATGTAATAGTCCGAACCGCGGCGCGATTCAGGCCAAAATAGACCGCGTTTTCTTGTGTCTTAGCTTTAGAATCGAAACTGGCTTCGCCGCGGGAAAACCTGTGATGGAAAGCGCAATAGGCGGCCATTTACACCTGCGATTCTTCTTCATCTTACCCTAACCTGGCACGCCGCTTTACCTAAAGTAATTATGCCACATAACGTATTAGTCTTTTGGGAGCGAACACGTGTTGGAAACGCTTAATCACTTACTTTACATTTGCGTACGCAAATAATACGTTAATTTAATTTCGGTGCGGTATTTATGACGCTTATTTAATTTATTATCATATCAAAGTGTAGGCTTTATTTAGCCGGTTTTGTGTGCGTGCGAATAAGCGTTATTAATGAAATCATGTTACCGTGCACCGGGGGAAAAATATTTACGACTCGACTGTAGTTTTGTTTGTCGCCAGTCGCGTTGTCAACGTTCGTTGCGCAGCAGTTCCGAATACAATCGAAATTTTCACTATGAGACATCTTTGCCATACCTTGGAAAAAATATAAAGTTTGAATATACTAACAATCAACAACGACTCCCAGTTCCAAATCATTCGGGATTAAGTCTGGTATTCTATATAAATAGTATTTTTCCACATATGGATGTTTTTAAAGTGTAATCGGCAAGAAACGTCGCATTTAAAAAAAGTTTTATTGCTAAAAACTTTCGTAAACAACCTTAACCTTAGCCTATCGCAGCCCCACTGCTTCTTGGGCCTCAATATAGTCACCCCGTTCAGAAATGGTCTAATTTCTACAACAATGAAAAAACAAAGTCATACTTACAGTAAACTTCACAGGGTAAAAATAGTCGTTACATCTGACATTCTGGTTTTGATTATCATCCGTAGTCTGTCCCCGACAGATTAGCAATCCTTTCTAAAAGGGACGCCTACGCATGTGTCCTATCTAAGCCCAAAGAACGCGGCATCTGTTATGGGCATGGTTCTTACGACAGATATTACCGTCGACCACTTCAGATTGCTGACTCAACATACATCGTTGACTCCAGTTCATATTGATTATTTCCGAATCTCAATATCATGTGTCGTAAAACGCATTTGGGAGCGTGTTCGTCCCCTTCTCGCCTAAATCGCCTTGAGCCCTCCTCACCATTGATATTTATGCTTTTTTTCGGGATTCCTTCTGAGGGTAAGTTGTTTTGAAACTTTCCTTTTCTGGAGAAACGGCCGGGTTCAGTGGATTAATGTAACTAGAGTGTTGTAATTGGTTGAGAAGTTATTACTTTTCTGTTTCTTTTCGAGAAAAACATAAAGCAATTGTGCGAGTTCCCCAAGAGTGATTTATATTTATACGGAGGAACATCTTTTTCGAACTTAAAAACAACGCTGAAACTTTTGTGGATCCTTCTGATTTATTATTTATTACATTTTTGGTTTGATGAAAAATACTCAAAAAGTTTTAATAACTCATAAATCAAGCATGTTCCAGTTTTTATTATTCATGTTAAATGCACTAGCAACTTTGGCATTATGTCTCTGTTAAAATAGAAACTAGCCACTTAATTAAAGATATTTTCATTTAGGTTTTATAATTGAATAATTTAAAAAAAAAAAACTTCTAAATAATCTGAAAAAGAACTTTTGGGTTATATAAAGAAAAAAAACAGACGGTAACTTTCACTTCAATACGAGGTCCTTACTAAACAATTTGCTGATTTTATTAATGAAACCATTACACGACTCAAAATCACACCCCGGGGCAAAATAGGGATTTTGTTCTAAAGTTAAAATGAACAATTCCAATTCTTTACGAGTTTCTTAAAGTTGAACCGTTCGAGGTTGATCAATGTTTTTTGTAATTTTAATTGAAAAATAAGAAAGATATCGAGAGTTTTTAGAAATACCATTTAGGAGGTCACCATAGCAATTAAATTAAATTAAAATGTAATACACGATGAGAATAATATAATCATTATCACGTGTATTACATCCTGATTCAACGTTTTATATTTTGTATTCATGTCATTAAATCAAAATTCGAAATTCAAATCTTACGCCTGCTTACCGCGTTCACAAAAATGTACATAAAAAATATGATTTTCTCTTTTTGAAGTAACGCTCAGTTAATTTTTGTATTTACCTTTTACAGATTAACGTTTAGTTATTTACCTTTGAGACTTTGTAATGCGCTTTTCACACGTTTATTTGGATATCATCTAGGTAAATTCACTTTTGATGAGAACGCGTAAAATCTTTATACATGATACTTTTTCAGTTGTATTTTGATTTAAACATTTATTTCAAAGAAATAGTAATTTATAATTAAAAAAAAGCAACTTGTACATAGAGCTTGTGATCATAATATTATGTGTGTTTGTTTTTCAACAATAAATTTTAATATTTTCAAATCCTCTCATCATTATTACTTACAAAAACCTTTACACTAGAAACAACTACTATTTGTTTTAAATGTTTACCCAAAAAATAATAAAAGCTAATAAAGATTCAAGACCCGTGACTAATATACGTACAGATATATTATCATCATAGGTCAGCGCATAACCTTTCAGCATTCGGCTTTGTTTATTCACAACAGATCAAGGAAACCACAATAGGAAAAACCGTAATCGCCATAACAAAACTGAAACATACATTTCGCTCGCGTGCGAGGGGTCTTAAAAATATCCGGTTCAGAGAATAAAACACAAAAGCCATTCCGTCTGACAGGACCTTGTTTGAAATCATAACAAATAGCCTTTTAGAAAACCACATCCCAACCCGAACTGTCGTACAAAAAGGGGTACGTAAACACATTACAAATCTTTGCCGCGGCGTCGGGCGGTTAAGAGTGCTGTCAATGAAATCCCTCCCCGCTCCGACTATTCGTTATGTGTCTTAATGGATTACATGGAATAAAGTAGACATCCACAAAACAAAAGGCCGAGCTCCCCCTAAAATCTCTGACCACACAGTTTGTGGGCTAAAACTAAATTTATTACATTTGACCTTAGTAATTCTTGCCGAAGGTTTTACCGATGTGTAGCTTTCAAAAGTAGGGCCCGCGTCCGCTCGCTGCGGTTTGATACGCAACTAAATATTTTATTAGTTACAAAATAGTTCTATAAAAGTATCGGCCCTAGGAAAGTTTTGGTTTGATCCCATCGGTGAAGTATTTACGCGTATCCATTAGATCGATTTTCGTGGCGGATCATGTTTTGGAGTAGGGTAAGCCTCTTTTAATATTTGACTTGAATCGGCTGTCTGAATAATTTAACTTAAGTTAGCGCTCTGTAGTAAGAAAATTGAGAAGCTATGTAAACAGTGTTTTTTTATAATAACATGCCATCACGACTTTAAACCAAACGGGGTAGTCAGAGGCACGTGACTGTTGCCGTCAAGGTGAACGGAACACTCAGCCCACTTTTCACCTATGGTATTAGAACCCAACGTGGTTGGTGGTGAGCCTTCCGCCGCTATCCGGGTTGTTTTGGTTTTTTATCGATGTTTTCCATCACCGGAGAGTTAGTCGGCAATGAAACAATGAACACAAAGGTTTGGTTTCTGGCCAGATTTGAACTCGGGACCACACTATCCGCGATCCGAGTTGGAGTGCTTAACCAATAGGCCACGACGCTACAATGAATCAAAAGTATTTTATTTCTGTTACATACTGCAGCTGAGCTGTGTAAAAATACAATTTATTGTCTATTGAAAAGCCCTAAACATCGGTAAGCCTTTGGGTTTACCGGCAGCAATTCTATAACCATCATGCGTTACTTGACATGAGCTGATTTTGACAATGACAATGAAGTTCTGGCTTGAACGTAGTCGCTGTACAATTCACAGACACGGACGCAGAGGCCGCAGTCGGATGCCCATCAAGTGAAAACTTATTTCTGCCCCGATCGACGCGATTACCCGTCCATAGGGTCGGTCGCTCGCAAGCTAACCGAATGCATTCCACTTTGAGCATGTTCAGTTTAATGTTCATTTCGCGCCCTTTGAACCTGTCACGCTTAGAAACGTTTGATTCCAACTCTTCTTGATTCACAGGCAGCGTCGCGCTCGGCTTTACAGCTAGAAACAAATGAAGAACCTTACGAGGAAAACTTTTTAATTCGCCTAATGCACGCGAAGTACCTGTCTTTCCTCTAAAGTGCACTCGTATAAGGCTTCGCTGCGTCGTACACTGAACGTTCTGTCACATTGACTGTTGCGTTCTGAGCAGTTTATTTTAGCTCCGCCTTGAAAGCACTCCATTTCTGTAAGCGCAAACTTTTGAAAGTTTCTGTTTTTTGAAACGCGAGACACTTCTTGGAATTACATTTTCTAGATTGTATAAATGACCTGAATGTCGCGCGCAGCTAATGAATTATAAATGGAGCGTAAATGCCCTGTCATTTGGGATTTCAAATGATATAAAATATTCAACTTATAAAGTATGATCGTTCATTGTATAGGCGTACTTCGAATTAATAAAGATTAATGAAATATTTCGCTTATAAGACAAAGCTAAATTATCCCTAATTAGTTGAAACAAAGAAAACATCGCAACTGCGATTTGTGAGACGCTTAATCAGACTTAATGATTACTTTGATTTTCATCTCTCGCCCGACGAAACGAGAAACTTAATGAAAAGTCAAGCAAACTCAGTCGAATACAAATTTTAGCATTAGTATGCAAGAGTAAAGTTTTTATTCAATATAACTTGCACTGTTTTATCTTCCGTTTGTCTTTTTCGCATCAGCAATGCAAGAGTTTATTGTAACATTCAGCGGTATTTAATAATGCTATTTAAAAAACTGTTATGTTAGAGATTTGTGTTTATCTTCAAATCTTCTTATCTTGTTTAGATGTTTATAATTATCGTGTTAAATTACTAGACAGTAGACTAGCATTAATTGAAGTTCTGTTTCTTATATACTTAAACAAAATATATTTTGATTGAGACTACCACCGAATTGACTAGTCTTCAGAACGGCAACGAATGTCTCCCGCTGCCACCACCTAATTCTAATATGAATATGAAATTGTATGTAAATGTCGACCAAATGTTGCTGTGCAACTTGACAACTCGACGGCGCTATAAATATACGGGTGACGTTGCACTGACTGTACGAAAACATGCGAGTTTCTAGTTTACGGCGCACCAGTGTTGTTTGAATAAATTGTATAGAATCGTCGCCTACGTACGAGTGTGCAAAGGTGGCGACCGTCGCGTTACAATCCAACTAAGGAGTTGGAATTCGTATAGGTAGACAGTTAATATAATGTGAAGTACGCTCCCTCCGCAACCCTCTAACGAGTGCAATATCACCTAACTACGTTCAGCAGGAGCACCCCTTCTGTTTTAAACTAGTATCCATTTCACGACTACAAACTCTACAAATGTGCATTTTCTCCGGCGTAGCGCTCAGCCACAAAGTTCAGCTTAGCCACTTGCCATAATTACCAATAAAACGTGTTCTTGGTGATGGCACGTCAACGGGGCCCGCATCAGAATTATAAAGTTAGCTTTTGCCTCCGTGACACCGCGTTATTGCTGACGTTTCAGCCTGATTATCTTTAATTAAAAAGTTGTTTCAGGTTTCCTCAAAATTCCAAGTTATTAAAAGAAATTGCTGAGGCCTCGAAAAGTGGTAACTCAGTGAATTGTCATAATTAGATTAGGCGGCTCGAGTTGACTAGGATTTTGAACGAGGGTTGCTAACTTTATTTAAGCGGCAACGTATCTAAGAGCTTTAGATAAAGATTTTGTTCTTTTTTCACGAACGTAATAGAATGGTTTTAAATGCATCGTATGCTCGAAGAATATTGACAGATATGATCACTTCTCGATTGGAGCTCAGCCAACAATGTCTAGATTTTCTGTACGATTTGTAACTCGATACTAGTGGAGCTTCCATTTGGAATAGATGAGCCATTTGAGTGTGCTGCGTATCTCTCGTATTCGATATGCGTTCGAAATATAAATGTCGGTATGCACTTTAAGTATTTCTGTTTTCAACTTACTAGTGAACAGATGAGGGAAATTTATAAAAATCAACAAAAAAACTATGTTTAAGTAGAAGTTGTTTTACTGTTAAGCAGTTTGCGTGGTTCTAATTTACGGATATGCATCAATAGGTACTGAGCTGAATCGATAACCTCACTAAAGTTTGCAAAGCGAAAACCAGGTAACCAGTACATTTATCTAGAAATCAGCAATAGTAGTTACGTGGTGTGGAATACACAGCACGCAGGTTCTACTCGCAATCGTTTCTTAGATTCCGATTTTGAACTGTAAAAAAGATGGTTGGCACTGGGCTCTGATTATTCTTTGTAACTGAATAGTGTTTAAAATTAATGATAATACTAGTTGCTTTTTACCGTGGAATTGTATTGCCTCTAATGGGTGGCACTCAGATTTTGAGAACGTATTTACCACAAATTTTGAGTAAGCCCCTCTTGTGACCATCTAGCCTATTGGCACCCATATTTTATTATATTTCAAGCCAACTGTTTTACTAAAAATATTTTTAGTAAAAGTTGCAGCTTTTATGATGAAATAAAATTCCGCAGTTAAATTCCCTAGACAGGTTTACCACAGTTTGTTTACAGAAAAACACGATACTTACAAATGATCACGATATCTAGGAGTCTTTGCAAAAATAAAAGAAAAAAAGATAATGCTAGTTGGGTTCGAATTCTCATGGAGATGGTTCTACGAAATTTTACTGTAGTTATTTTTCCGTCCCTGGGTTGCTTCTTTTCTTTCTGGCCTTGAAATTTTTCAGAAAAATTGTAAAGTCCGATTATTTATAAAGTCAACATTAATTTGACTAAAAATTTTTTGTAGAATATTCACATCACTAAATCATCCTTATTCATATCGTAATTATTTCATAAGTAGCTATTTCGATATTTTTTTTTAAGAATGACCACACTTTATACAGCATCAGCTGGAAATTGTGGAATGTGTCATCTAGAACTTTTTTTTGAAATAAGATGCAGTGTATAGAGCTTATGTCAGTAAGATACAGATTAATCTTTTAATGATGAAGTATATAAAAAACATTGTAAAAACATGTCACATTCAGCTTGCAAAACGCGTTTTACTAAAACAAGATAATTGAAAACGTACGCTATTAGTTACGAACAATTATGAAATGTCCGTTTTCAGTTGCGAGGTACTGAACCCCGAATGAAAGTAATTTTTTGCCATAAAAACGAGTACCTATTTCATCAACACGAAAGTGTTTTCGTATTGATAGCGTTACATTGATACGTTTTGAATATTTGCTGGGCGAGTGAGCGCTTTGCCGCACACACCAGAAGCATATGATTCCTTTTATTTATTTTAATCAAATGTGCCGCTCGTTGTTTTGATGCGGGGGTTTGCTGTCGTGGCAGTTTTGTGTGCTTCTCGTTCGCCATGAATTCCGGTATGCGAGCTGCGGATAGATGAATGCTTTAACATTTTACATATCCGACGAATGAATACGTTCTCGCAACTGACGGTTTTTCATTTTATTCAGTTATGTGATACGTTTTTGTTTGGTACGTTTTCTTGTTATTCACACCCTGATAATTGGGGTAGCTGTTGTTTGGGTATCATGTTCATTGTTGGCAATATCTGTTTACGTTTGGTTTGTTGCTGCATTTCAACTGCTGTGTAGCATTTTATTAAAATGAGGATTTTAAAAATGAATGTAACATCAAAGTAAAATACCTATAATTTACTACCAATCTGGTTACGGTGTTTCTGATACCCACTCCTTGTTTTTTTTACGTGACTTCTCTTCTTCTGTATTGAAATCGCTATTTCATCAGAATCAAAACTCAGTTTTATTTATTTTATACGCACAGTTTCTAAAGTTAGTTAGTTAGGCATTCGTCAAGTATCTACAACTACACACATGTTGTTATGATCGTTGATTAGTTCAGGTCCAATCTCAGCACGCTGTGAACCGTCAAGAGCAAAAAGACCGGAGCTGGGGATAGTGAAAATCTTCGATGTCATGTGTCCTTTTTGTAATTGGCTCATATTCGTAGTTCTTTGTAACAGTGCGTACCGATCGTGTGGATGGAAGCAATCAACGGTTATGGGGGGCCGGGAGAGGGAAGCGGCAGGCGACAGTAATCATTTAAAAACTCTGACCATTTTCTGTGAAACGCATCTCGACGATGGCCGCTTACGTTCTACAACCAGTATCGTCTCTCCTCTCTGATATCGACTTTTTCCACTTCGTTTGTTGCGCCCGGTTTGGGAATAGTTTTTGTTTTTGCCGGACTAATCAACGCCCGAACATGGCTATCTGACTGGGTTTTTTCCATTTGTGTCCACGAAATAAAATATTCCACCCCGTTTATTCTACGGCCGACTTTATCATATATAAATTTGGAATATTTTATACGTTACACTCGACGGTTGAGATATCGATAACATTATTTTAAAACATGAACGCAATGTCGTTATCACGTGGAGTAGAGTCCTTTCCGTTTGAAATTTGGATTTTTCCATTAAAGCATTTTTGAGTTTTTATTTTTATTTATTTGAAAGTGAATTTTTACTATGCTCTTAATGAATTTCTGTTATTCATTAAGTCAATTTTTAAATATAATTACTCATATTACTTAAATTTGTACAAAAAAATGACTAAAAGTGAAAATGATCGTAATATTTTGCATAACTGGGCGATATTTTTCGGGTTGAGTACCTATAATCCGACGCTAAGCCTAACTAAAGGGCTGCCGAAAACGCCGTTCTTCCCCCGATGATTCCGTACATAATTGTGGTTATGCGGTGCAAATATCGATTTACATGCCACTGTATAATTCAAGGACTGAATAATGTATTACCTTTCATTAGCACATTGGGCAGTCCCGGAGCGTATTTGCACATAAATTCGCTTACCCACACCCTGAGAGGCCCGTACGTGTGAACGATTATCCCTTGAAGCCGCCCCCGCCCTCGACAGGCCGATAGGCTTTTGTTTTTTTGACATGCCGACGGAAAATGTACCTTTTATAATTCCGCGCGGCGCCTAGCGCGGGAAAGGTAAACGGTGAAATCAAAATGAATTAAATGCGTTGTTAGTTTAATTTTGAAATTCACACTTTTAAACAATAGAATTAGGGTTGGGGAAAAGTAAAGAGGTTTTTTTTTTCGTTTTTTTCTTATATTTCATGGATGAGTTTTCAGTTTGTTCTCATACACATAATAGTCCTATCCAAGCTTATAACTTTCGCCATCAACAAAACTTCGTTAGGTACGCGTACACAACGCGATTACGTTGGATTAACCATTTAACAACGTACTAAAACTTTAACATGGGAAAAATTATGGGCCTATTACTAATGAACTCTATAATTGCAAGCTTAGTGTACCTCGAACCTCAATCATTTTAATGGAGCAGTTCAACTGTTGTGATTTGGTCTATAAGTCATTTAATAAAAATAAACTTTATTGTTTTTAAGATTCAGATATTTTTTTAACAAGTAGTGCAATAGCTTCAGAAAGTCATCAAAGTAGACGTTTCTGCACAGATGTGAAGTATGCCTGAAGCCAGAAACGACCATCAAAGATGAGCACTTTTTAAATTGATGCTGTCCTGTAACATGTCAGTAGATCTGAAAGGGACAGGTATACATTTAATTTTTGCTCAGCTTTCTGGTTTCGGGCGTAAGTGACGTAAATAATTTATATGTTTATCAAGATAGACGATATAGTGGTGACATTTTTTTTTTTCATTTAGATTATTGAATATTCTCAAATTTCAAATTTTTATCAAAAGCCCAGATCTAAACGAAAAATTGTACAAGCCAGAAATTATCGAGCCGATACTAATTAGCTTCAATAAAATTGCAAGCTTAGCGAACACGCGTGCTATTACCCCAGGAGCGGCGGACCTCAATCATTTTAATGTCCATTTTATTATTATTCATTGCGAGCCGCAACCACCCTCTCCTCGACTCTGTTCCGATATCATCTCTATCCGTAATCATTACACCGCAAAAAGCAGCCCGCCTGATTAACGCGAATGAATACAAAGGGTATTAGGCTGATCAATGTATTTACAGAGTCGTTTTAGTTTTAATTAAGCCACATCGCACCGTTAAGCCGGACCGCGCAGTAAAATCGACTACAGAGCGTGCGGGGTGTTAATAAGCCTACGCGAATTTAACTCGAAGCGTGGACCGTAAATGGAATCGCCAATAAATCGGGCATAATAATAAACATTAACGTTATTGTTTCCCGTTAAACGGCTCCCCGCTACCCGGGCTCCGCAACAATCCGGGAGGAATTTCAACGACTTCAATCATAGAGTGCCTTCGAAAACCGAACCCTTTGGGCTCCTCAAGGGGCCGGACTGTCCATTCCGTCCGATAATGCCGCGGCGCGGTGGTACCCACGTTAAATAAGTCATTATACGTATGTACGGGTGCTTTTGTGTTTTTTCAACCGCGACTCGGATCGGAATTTAATTATAACTCGAAAATGCTGTCTTTGAACGTTTGAGACTTGATGTGTAGGTTTATTTTGGTCTGTATTTAACCAATTTAAATCCTAGTCCCTTGAAAAAGGAAGTGTCGGGCTTTGTATCAGAATTATTCTATACTGCATTATACCCGTCCTATTTTTAATTAATATCTTTAAAGTACTTTTGGTGCATATCATTGTAGAGCTTGTCTAAGCCGAAATAACGCGCCCCTGCACCTCATTCACGCACGAATATTAAATTTAAATATGGGCGTAATACAAATAAACATGCCACTGTAATTGGTCGTTCAGTAGCCGGATGGACCTAGGAGCACGTGTCGATTATTCGCAAAAGTACTCTCGGCACATATTAATTGAAATAAAAGAGTAATGGGCCGCGTCATTTCAAATTAGACAAACTCTAGAGGCCTGCGGAACGCGGCAGACTTTTTGCCACCGATTGCAATTTTATTGCACTACGCGCCTAGCAAGAAAATAACGTACAGAGGCGTTCACTTCAACCTTTCAACAACAAACAAAAATAAAAAATATCTTTATTTAAAAAGACCTGTAGCAAGTACTCTTAAATCGTCATTACAAGAAAAATAAATACTTATTAATAGACCTAAATACTATAATAATATAGTTACATAAATACACTGCATACAAACATAATGTGACTCTACCACCGCATCGGTAGTTGATCTTATACATAGAAAACCCGGGTAGAAACTCAGTACTTACTCTTTTAAACTTGGTTGGGTTTTACGAAAAGAGTTAGAAAAGTACAATGAGTATTTTTTAAAAAATATGCCTACGTTTTTAAACTACCGAATATGAAGCAAAAGCATGTACAAAGTTTATGCAATTCACGCATAGAAATTATTAAAATTTGTTAGTCAGTAGTAGTAAACTAGTTATATAAATATTACAAGAGTTAACTAATCATGCACCGAGTAAAGAGCTTAAACCTAGGCCTTTTTATCCAAAAGGTAATAATTTGTAGTGTCTTAATGTGGTTTTTGAATTTATTTAGTAGTGACTCACATATTGCCTTTATGACTTTATTGTAAAAGTGTACACCTTACCCCATAAATGAACCTAAAACTTTCTGTAACCTGAAGGATGGGAGCGCAATTTTATCTATTCTTGGTATTTTTGCCATGTATATCACTGTATTTAGTATAAAGGCTGATATTTTTCCTACCCAAAACAATACAGTTGTAAATGTATTGAGAAGCTACAGTAAGGATCCCAATTTCTGTAAAAAGCTGCATAAGCGAGGCCCGTCTTTACATAGGGGCACCTTATGCGTCTGACTTAAATACCCATTTTGCAATGGTTTTGTAAATGATGATGTGAACGCCTCTGTACGTGCGAGTATTGTAACATAAGATAATAACCTTAACGTCACCATGACATCTAAAATAATTTTTTTTGTTCGCTGGTGGACAAAAATTTGAAAGTGGACCCTATGATTATTACAATCCAGGAGATCATTACTTGAACTTCAATTCCCATCAGAGCCCAGTGCAAATGTCGATTGTCGGTATGTTGTACATACAGAGGTATAAATAATTACATGCTTGCCTTCAATTCGATTAGGGCGTTCCTTCCCACTGAGCATGTATTGAAATCAAACAAGTGACGTCATAATATGCAACGTTGAATATGATGATCCGGTGCAATGTAGTGAATAAATTACTTATGTACTAGAACGAGGGTGAATATTTTTTATGAGTTAGTCTAGACTTATCATGATAAGGCTAATATTGTGAATGTTATTATGTATTCCACATTTATATGATTAACATTTAATTAAGAACTGAACGAGTATTTCAAAGTTTTCAGTACAATTTTTTTCTCAGTGATTTTGAAATTGAAATACACGTGGTGTTGGAATTTCATATTATTTATTTCTATTATATCTTTTTAAAGATCCTTATCCCGCTTGTGTCCCAGGACCAGGTCAAATTTTTCTAGTTTCTATCTTTCCTAGGTTTTATTTCACGAAGTCGTTGCAGGACTTTCATTGACCAGTAACTTATAGAAACCAGTAAAACAAACTACAAATCACCCAACTGGCCGCAGTTAAGGCATTATCTAAACTAAATTAGGGTGCTTACACACACACGTCACGTTGTCACTAATCTCGACTCTTATCGCAATCTCAAGCAATTCCGACGAGAAAACAATACAGCCACCTTTCACGAAGAACAAAGAGGAAATAACAAAAGAATGGACTCGACGAATCGCTGCACGCCGCATTATCGGGCTCAGTCCGGAACATACGTGGGACTGCCGCCGGCCTTTATAACAAGCAAGTTACAAAGAAAAAAGTCGCAATTCAACTCTGACTGTTCACTTGAAATGTTTCGCTAAACGTGCATCGATACAGCACGAAAAATCACAAAAGACTCCACAACACAACTAATCGAAAACGTGCAACACGGAAATAAAAAATAGAATTCTGCACAGCGGCCTAACGTTTCTGGTATTTATATTGTAACCGTTTTGTGTAACTTCAGTTGCAGTGGCTTTGTGTTAAAAGGTTCGCGCGTGATGTTGTCCGTCTATACTAAACAAAAGTTATCCACTGGAATTTCGCTGTCCTTTTTTGTTTTATGATTGACAGCGCTGTGTTCAGTCGCGCAGACCGTGCCCACCGGCCCGTGAATCCCCTGATGCACCTCTAAGAGATGCATTCACTATACATATCAATGATAAATCCATAAATTCACCATCAGAATGCATTTTACAAACTCCATTGAAAGTCCTTTACAAAACTTCTATTGACTGCCGTAACACGTCTAATTATCAAAATGAAAGCGTCGTTTCCAATGCCTGAACGTAGAAAAAATGCTCATCTCGTTAAAACTTTAGTCTGCAAATATAAAATTCAATTTCTGAATGAGCGTAAAAAATCTTCCACCTTGTTTTTCGCGTTCATTTTGCATCAACCGACGTAGAATCCTAATTATCTTTCCCAGTTAAGCTTAAGTGAATTATTCCAGCAGCCCACTGTGGTGCACAAACAAAACGGCACCGAGTTCGCAACCTCAGTCGAAAATACTAAAACATTAAAGAGCATTCCCTGCACACGTATAATATCTACTAAGCAGTGTACGCGGCCGTAAGCCCGCTATCTTGGCTGAGGTAACTGAGCCTTCCTTTAGCCGGCTCAACTTTTAATAACGCTCACAAAATCATCTAATTAATCTGGTTACGGATAAACCCACACACTCACGCTAATGCTTGCTTCTGAGTATTAAACGAACTTATTTGTCCCAAACACGCTCGGATTAGCTTTAGTTGGCACAAACAAAGACGGATAATATTGTTTAAGCATAAAAAGAGGAGACAATAACACGAATTAAAGCAAAGTACTGTCGCTAATCCTTGAATGATATTTCAACTGATCTTAAAGTTTTCCTCAATTCAATTAACTACATTTTTATGCAGAACATGTTGTAAGGTTCAGCTTTCACCAGAAGAAAATATCAATTTAGAACACATAAAGTGAGATTATTAAAAATTACAGCTATTAAAAAAACGTAGAAGCTTTATTATTAAATTAAATGTAACGGGATACAACTTGTGGTCTCGAAAAAGGGATAAATATTCCTGTATTACGAAGTACCTGACAAAAGAATAAAGCCAGGGGCATCTCCCAGCACACCCAGACCCGAGGCAATTTAGAAAAGGTCGTTTCCTGAATTGATTCGACCAGGAATGGAATTCGGGACACTACGTCAAGGCGAAAAACCGTCAATAAACATTTTTGTCTAAATTTGACTCTACGATAATGAATTCGGTTCCGTCTCAACGGTTCTTTGAGCTCAGGATAAAGCTGGATACACTTAGTAGTCCCGTGCCTATTTTCCAGTTCAGTTTCCCCATATAAGTGTCCTGATATTCAAAAGCGGTCCAAGCTATTGCCTAAGCGTATTCGTGCTCCGTGGGGATTCCCGAAGGTTTTATGGAACCGCGTACGCAAGAAGTCGTAAAAAAGAGGGCTTGAAAGTTCGTAATTGAAGTCTGAATGGAAAAATGGGTAATTATCCGTAGTGAGATATCTAAGAAGCGTATCTGGTTGCATCGTCTGTGTTTGTGCGACCCGGGACAATTGTAATTACGCGGCTAGAGGCTCTTACCCCGACCACGCACACGATGAATGAATTCACCGACTAATGGAGATCTTATCTCCAACCGAGATGGAGTAAGGTGGCCGTCCTTAAGGGTATAAACTTTGTTATGTATAATACCGGGACTTATCTCGGCCAAATAGGACAGCTAAGTCCAGGTCATAAATTAAGCCGGCTTTGATTTCTGAAGGTGACCTTTTGTGCCTTTCACGACAACATGGGTCGAGACATCCCTTCAACATTTCCTGAGAAAATCTGCGTGTAATCAACATTTTAAGTCGCAGTAGTTAATTTCTAGTAGGAACTCCTTAGTTTGCGGGACTTCATTAGTGCGATTTTAGGAACTTTGCGTTTTGTACGTTTTAATTTAAACAATTACTCGCTGATCCGTTTTCTTCTCAAATTAAATATTTAAACCGGCAATTTGTGGCGCTTCCGCTTTACACAGCGCGGTACAAAGAAGAGAGGACTATTTGGTGAAAGTAATTTTGAAAATTATATTGTTACTTCGCCTTTGGATCCTGTAATAATTATCTCTGGTCTACTTTAACAAGCGTTTAATTTGAGGAGGAAATTAAGCCCAGCTTTATGTTAAATTGTCTCGGTAACGCGTCAATTTGCTTCGTCATTATCATTCCGGGGTCGTTTTGCACCGCCGAAGTGTGCAATTCTCGTTTCAAAACGAGTTTTACAATGCCGCCGGCAGACAATACCGCAGACAACACGAATAGATCTGAAATCAATCAGATGCCATCCATTCGGATACGCCGGCGCGTCATCCGTATGCAGCCGTAAAAAGTCAGAAACGTATCGGAGACTTTGATAAAAGGTAAAGCCTATTGGCAGAACGAAAGGGGCAGAATACAGAAGGAGGTTGGAGGCGAGAGCAGATAGGCAGCCGGAGCGACGCGAATGCGACATTTCAATTTGAGTATATATTATTCATGGTAATACGTTAAAAGCGCGCCGGTAGGACAAGTTGCTCAGTGCGGGCGGGAGGCGAGTAATCGCCCCGCACGTGCGAACACCAGAAACCTACACATAAGTATATTCAATGTTGTGCTTTAAAATTGTCGTTTCGCGCCATTTGCAGTTGCGCGCCCGAGCCGATGTGCTTCGCTTATAAAGTAACTCCACGAAATGTGGCGCTCGTTTATATTTATGTGTACAAAAACAGCTTTTTTCAGAAAATTCACGCCTTATAAAGGCATACGTGCAGATCAATCGGTCTCTCAAACACATTCAAAGGGTGATTAATTTCTAAATAATTTTCAGATTTATAAACACGCATCAAATTCGGACAAATCAGATAATATTCAATACTATAGGTAAGTACATCTTATGCGCTTCTATAGACTCAGTCTGAGACTGTCTCGATAACGCCATGTAAGGGAACGTTCAGATAATTCAAATGCATGCATTCCTAAGCGGATCTGTAGCTTGCATTGGTCTCAAACGTTGTTCAATGAATGTATTCTAAGATTACTCTATGGAATGAATGCATTGCACTCAAATCCTTAAGTTCCTCTTATTAAATATCATCTTTAGAACGTCTTACATCCAAAGAGCATCAGCTCACATTACATTTAATCTCAACGGCAGCATGTCTACTTCTTGTTTTAACCAAATGGTTTGACAAAAAAATCCTAATTATTGTAACTGGAAAAATAACATTCACAACACCAGAATCTTGCCATTGTTTCTCAAAACGAGAAAACGAAGATAAATAGGCTTCCTTTACAAGCATCAATATGTTGCAGAGTAGTGTATTTGTACGTGTGTGCTCAGAAGAGGTCGAAATGAACTTGCGGTCGACATCTATTATTCATCGGCGAAGACACGGGAACGAAATTTGTGTAAGTGCGTTGTGATCCAACCAATCTCGCCATCTTTATTTCATTCGCAATAAATGGATTACGCTGTTCACAAACCTTGTTGCGTTATCGATGTTTTTATTTCCCTCCATCAACGATTGTCTCTTATTGTTTTGTGTTGTTCCATAAAAGTTGTTATGATGTTTTAAGTGGTTTTTATTAGAGTGCCGTACCTGTAGCCAGTACTAACGTAACTGTATTGCACTTAAATAATTCTTCGGTGTATTTCTCGGGTAGTGATTGAATACCAGATAAAGATTAGTAATTGAATTATTATTATTTAGGCACGTACTAGCCCTTTTATATTATATTTCCTCTACCTGTAGGTTGCCTGGTAGAGATCGCTATTAGCGATGAGGCCGCCTAAATTGTGCATTGTTTGAGTGTGATACTTAGCATTGATTTTCTTTTGAAAAATGTATCATAAAGAATATTATCTATCTAACCATTCCGAGCTTCAGCAGTTTGGTAGACGTAGAATTTATTAGAGTTACCCGCGGCTGCAGATACGCCTACAAATAATTACTGATAGTTTTCCCGGAAGCTGAAGGCTCATTGTTGAACTTGCAGCCACACCGTTTACACAACAGAGTTGGACAGTAGACTTTTTGTGAATTATACAAGATTGAAACTTGTGATTGGGCTGTCGTCATATCATGATCGTTCCCAACATGGGTGCCAAGCACTTAAAAGGGGTCCTTATTATATCATTAGAAGAAGGATAGTACCACCGACACTTGGCAAACGTAAGATACTCTTAGCATCACATTGTTTTTGTTGTCCTGGTGACTTTGATTGATAAACTGACTCGTTGACTAGATTAGTAGTGATCTTGCTGACTCACACTCGGGACTAATAAAGTGACGAATATTTAGGTTATTTGTGACTCATTTTATAATTCATCTCAGTACCTTCTAGTTTATGTGTGCTTCACACTCTTATTACTAGTACTCTACTTAGTTGGGGGACACCCGTGTGTCCAGGATCATTTAATCCTATCTTCACCAAGCCACTGGCATCGCCTGAATGCACACAGAATCCCCATACCCTCATGGTGCGTCTGCATTCCGGTTGAGTAATGCTATCGATACATTAGAGGCAGCGAACACCCACTGCCACGTAGCACTAATAATTTAATTAAATCCGACGTGGGATGTGTGTTAATTTTGCTATAAAATCTTAATCCTGAATTGGAGTCGCTTTTAGATATCTTGTGGCGACATTCCTTCACTTGACTGCTGCATAATATAAAGGTGACTTAACAGTTATAGTTGTGGCTTAGGTGCGTCTGAATTTATTGGGATCTTATTCATTGGATCAAAGTAGAATGTCAAAAAAATCGGCCACGGTTGATTTTTTGTAATAACTGAAGAAAAAAGCGAAAATGCCGTCCATTTCTACACTTATTTATTTGCTTATAAACGATGCATTGGTTCAATTTTAGCTCTGGGATAAAGCCTGGCCACACTGAAGTTTTTATTTCACTAATTTGCGGCCTTGTCTCTCAAGTGATAGAAAACATTCTTCTCTGACTTCAGTTTGGGGAGTCATGCATGATCGTGTGTTACGGTATGTTATTTCTTTACACAACTTGACCTAAATGTTCGGTGTTCGCACGTTCTATTCGGAAATATCTTGGCAACTGCCTATCGTATACGTAATACATGAGCTAGACCACGAAATTCCGTTCCCCTCGTGCGTGCGTACGCATGCAGTGCTGCGGCTGAAGTGATTGATGCCGTCGATACATCAGCGCCCTCTGCCTCATCTCCAGAATATTAATCAAGCCTATATGAACGCCCTTGCCAGTAGAACTCTTCATTTGGGTGAAGATGTGCGGGAAACAGGGGAAATCGCTTGCTGTTCACCGGAATGTTTGCTTATGAAATTTGTTTGGAGAATTAGGGCGACTTATTTCAATTTTCCACTTAACTTGGGTTCCTTAAAAGTTAATGAAAATAATTAGTTGTCAAATCACATGGCAATATTAGCTTTTGGCTGGTAAAAATATTATTGTCAAATCAGATCACTTGACGTTAAATATCTGACTAAACAATGTAAGTATTTACATCTAACGTCAAGTGAAGTTTGTATTTTATGAACTTTTTTGTCATCTTTTACTTTAACTTCAGCCAACATAGGTAACAATAACATTTTGTAGGTTAAGAAATCAAAAATACATAAAATAACCAATCTTTTTATATTTGCATAAACAGCTACTCTGTAGAATAATGCATTTGTTATTTGAAAGTTTAGACAAGTGAAATTCAGAAGCAACTGTATACAAAAAGATGCAAATATATTCTTACAAATACAAACTCGTACGACTGCGCAGTTACTTTCCGAGAAACAGTGCTTTCCATGGCTTTCCACTTCAAAAAAGCCAAGTCTAAAAGGCTCTGCAGTAAAATATGCAGCGCCGACTCAATAAACTTCATCGAAGTCGGCTTTACTTTTAATTTAAAAGTTTTTCCATACAAACATTTGTGTTTGTAAACGTAAAACATCAGTTTGCGTGTGTTTAACCGTCTGGTGCCCATTTTCAGAGTTTGCAAATCAAGTTGAAAGAATGTAAGGTTTATTGGCACTCAAATACAATGAACGGCAGTATATTAATAAAATATGATGTATGAAAATACATATACTGACTAATTATCTGATTTGATCATCTCAATCAATCTCTCAATCATCAAAACTGGGTGAATCTATGAAAGGTACCCTCCATGGATTCACCCAGTTTTGCAAAAAATACCACAAACCAATTAAACGGTAATTTTTAGGTAGTTTTTAGCATTCAAAGATAAAAAATGGTAATCCTAAAGGTTTTCAGAAGAGGTCATTTTTCTTTTTGCACTTGTAAAAATACGTTAAAATCTTTTCGCGTCCCCACAAAGTTACAAAACCCATAAATGAGTCGACAAAACCTTTTTGCCGAGTGGACTAAAAAACGGAAAATTTTGGCGCGGAGTCACCTGTGACCGCTATCGTTTTATCGGTACCCCAAGACATAAATTACCGGCGAAAGTAATCGTTGAAACTTTCGTAAGACAGGCCAGAGGGCCAGGCTTGGAATTTCTACAGAATTACCTGCCACTGGTTTTAAGACTTGTAATTTATCAGTATGGGTTGGGTCCCGTATAGGCTGGCGATTCACGCTTTTGCCCCAAAAATGGGTCGCACTTTGTTTTCGAGATCTCTAAAGGGATAACTCTGAGTGAAAGTTAGATTACATTAAGTCCACACGGTGTTGGGACTTAATAAGCCAACTTGTTGTTTTTTTACCAGTTACAAATGAACGAGAGCGTCAAAATGTATTGAAGTAAAGCTTTTACTCTGTGTAGCTGTCCTAATGATCATTTAATGAAACATACATACATGAAGTCTAGAAGCTTATGAATTTAACTTAAAAACTTGGTAGGTTTAAACATAATTTCGTATTAAATTAGATAGACCTGTATCAAACTCAATGGTTATTCAAATTTGAATGTATTATAATAAACCTTGTCCCTCTCATGCCTCGTACCAAAATATTGTTTCACGTAGCACAAAAACCACCCGGGCAAAACGTTGGCAGAGTAAGTATGGGCACGTACCATTATAGTATCTCGGAAAAAGGCGGGTTTTGATTGACGCCGGCAATCGGCTTAATGTAACCTCGAGGCAAGTTTTGTACGCGCACAAACGACTGGTTAAATTCAGAGGTCGACGCAAAGCGACGCAATCTCTCACACGTCACCCAGAAGGAGCTTTCCATATAATTCATTTCCCTATTCATATTTGTCTTAGGAGTCGACTCCTGCGGAAAAACCGAAAGGACTAAAGAACGAAATAAAATGACAATGTTTTACGGCACGGCTGTTATTGAAAAAGTTTCCCCCAAATGTATTTCACTCACTCCGCCATTCATACAAATTGGATTCAGTACTCTAAAGTTATGAAACTAGATGTAAACAATCCAACGTTCACATTCGAGAGGTCATATCGCGTGATGGCTGGCCAATAGGTCGCGAGTTTTCTGCTACACGTGCTACCCCATTGGCCAATGATCTCATAATACCTTTACGCATTGGCGGAGCATCCGAAGTTGTCGGTCTATAGTCGTATGGTTTATATTCGTCGTTCAAGATTACGTGACTGGAAATAGTAAAATCGGATGATGATGTTGATAATGTAGGTCGTAATGGGCCATTGCCAATAAAACCTTATAGGTAAGCGATGGATTAAAAAGAAGTGGGTCAGGGCAAGGCCCGTGCCTTATGAAAATAACACAGTTTGGGTATTCCCGTCAGATTATCGATAGTACGCATCGTTATCGATGGCTACCATTTTCGTAATGCAAACAGAAATGTATGTGATATTGTGCATATTATTAGCCATTCAGAGAATTAAAATAATGCTGTGTTTGATGCTACGTCATGCCGTACTAAAATCATCAACACAATGTTTCTTTGTACTACTATGCACGTCTATTATACATTTCAAAATTAATATGTCCCCAGCCATTGATAAAGCTGTCGTTCCATACAGACGACCTGAAATACAGTGCCTAGGTACATATATACTAAGCTATGTACGAACCTTAAAAAGTAATCCAATTAGCTCTCAGTTACTCAAACTTATAACTCTTAAAAAGTCTGCGACAGAGATTTTAAAGTGCGAGATTTTTTAAGTTATTAATTGACTCTCTTTAAAGTAACATCGAAGTAAATTGTTCGAAAAGTTCCTTTGCAGGTAAAATACTCGTAGTACCAACCGAATGGACCGACCAATCACACAAACTTTGCATTACTTGAGTGAGTTAGTGCTTTGCTCCTAAAAGGAAAGTTACATGCACTCAATAGGGCCGCTTAAAAAGTTTCCAAAACGCCAATGAGAAAAGAGAAAGAAGCAAAACTTGGCAATATCACCCACTTGTCTCGGCAAATGAATAATTATTGAAATTTAAATTCTTATTTGGAGTCTCATTACAAAGTTTCAGAAGGGTCATGCTTTTTGTATAATTAAAGAGCTTTCCGTTTTGCGTCGCTAAACTTGGGATCTGTTG
This sequence comes from Udea olivalis, assembly GCA_947369235.1. Taxonomy (NCBI): domain Eukaryota; kingdom Metazoa; phylum Arthropoda; class Insecta; order Lepidoptera; family Crambidae; genus Udea; species Udea olivalis. The sequence goes on along the minus strand of OX376345.1, from coordinate 7,961,275 downwards.
GAAAATTAATTAAAATTGAAATCAATTTATCGGATCGAACCTCTGGAATAGCATCTTTGTGATAACTAATAGGTAATATTATGTGTATGAGGGCCGGTGAGCTAATTACATTGTTGTGTAAACAGCGCTTTAGGACCTCAAGTGTGCGACGGTACATAACTTAGGTATTGACTGCGTGTGGATAAACACTACATATTACTACAACCCTAAAGGTATTTGCAACAATTATCAATAATTATTAAGACTAAAATAATATAAATGTTCTTTAAATTGCATATCAATAATAATAATACTGGTTACATACATTAGATAATACGATGACATAATTAGGCGTTATTCAGACGGCGGTTTTCGGTAATTCAAAGTATTTTCCCATAAAGAATCTTACCTGGATTTTTTCTGTCAATCACTGAAATCCAGTCATGGTAATTTTAATTCGTTTTAAGCGTTGTGCTCTGCCTAATCCTATTTACAAACTCACTTCAATGGCACAAATTCATCAGTTCAGAAGTAATCCCGTAGCGCAATATCGTGAAGCCAAATTTTTTTTCACGTTCCATTCTAGAACCATCGAATTTGGCCGTTGCCAGTAGAGCATAAAGTCAGTAGGCCAAAAAAAGGAGCATTGTAAATGGTTATTTTGTAATTGCCAAATGCGCAGGCCGGCCGGCGGCTGTTTCTGCGCGGCTCATTTGTGACGTCGTTACCCGCAGCAGGCGTCCCACGCACAACGATCTCTTCATTTTCACAGGAAATTCAACGGAAAACTCATATGCCATTTTTTACGTACAAAAAACTTTGTAAAACACAAAAATGCTGGCTGGAAATACAGCATTATTCGTGTTCATGCCCTAATTTCTTAATTTGAAAAATCTCTTTGTGTATAACGTGTCAATAGTTGAGGTATACTTTACAATGACCGAAATAGATTTAAGGACTTTACAGTCCCAAAACTTCTACAACACCGATGAGAAGTTGCCAAATTACATTATTTGCTATGTATTTTATTAATAACGGCCTCATTGTTACCTCCCAGATAAGATAAGACCCTAAGTCAATATCTTAACTTTTGCCCGCAAACTTAGAAGCTGCTGTGGCCGGCCGGAAGTTTCATGTGGCTGATAATTTACATAATAGAAGACTACCCACTATCGGGGTCATTCAAACTTCTATGGATTTGGGCTTTCACGGGCAAGGCTTATCGGATTTTGAACGAATTTTGGGATGCGATGGCGACGTCATTATCGATATCCGATTTATATGCAGATTGAGGTTGAAGTGGTGAGTGGACGCCGGCGTCACGGCTCGTCGCTCGCGCCTCCGCCCTCCAGATGAGGAACCGTCTCCGCCACATTCTACATAAATAATCCCACTAACCAACCGCAATCTTCAACTTTATCTTCCCCGAAGATTATACAATTAATCCCATCCCTTTACATTCTCGTCGGAACTGAGAACCTTGTTCAACTTTTGCGTACTCGACCCGACGAAGACAGAATCTCCATTGTAAGATTTAACAATTTCTCCCGCCTCGTTACGTTTCACGGAGTAATAATAAAATACCACAATGGATGTCAACTCTATTCATGATAAGTGTCCGAGATGAAGAGCGTCAGTGGCATAAATTCAGCCAATCAGATATTGTGGATTCACGGACAAGTCTGTTGTAAGAACTCTTCCGAGAAGAGATTCTTGACAATTCAATTTGTTTTCCATTACTTTGTGATAGCCTTAGAAGCACTCCGCTAAACATGTTTACCCGTTACGGTACACATCTCACAGTTCAATTCGCTGATGAATTCTCGGTGAACAATAAATATTATGGAATTCCGAAAATGGAGGCGAACGTATATGGAATAGGGGCATAGAGGCTAATGATGGTGCTGCTACGTGATGCTGACGGAACTTTAGCACCATTACAGAGTTTGCAATTGCTTGCTCGCCGTCAAATGCTCACTCGATCGCCATTTTTCACCCCGTATAATCTGAGCAGTATTTATGCTATCCAATACCACCCGACATAGCAAATCAATTAAGCGAACCTGCACAAGTTTCGGTTGCATTTAAGCTGTTTATTCAGGAATTAGCTTCACTTTATCAACGTTCGTGTTGCTACCTAATGTATGCAATGCGATTATTTAGGTGGAATGGTAATCGATATTGATTAGATAGGACCAGCAAATCTATGGACTACGCAATTTGTTCCTGCGTAAAACAGTATGTTATGTAAGCCTTTAAACTAAGCATGCAAGTGACAGAGCATATTTTGAATTAAAATCGCTAGAAAAGTATGACCTCAATTAAGCAAGTATTTCGCACTTCTTCTAAATAGTAAGAAATAGATATATATATTTTAAATAAACCTTAAACGACCATGCTTTTTATCTTGTGAATTGTATCTGTTGAAGTAAAAATTTAATCTTATCCTTACAAATATATGCAATAGATTATTGTGAGAATTCCTGACCCTTTTCGCAGCGGTTCATTTTTAATAAAAAGTTGAAATTTCCCAATATTCATTATTCATTTTGAGAACGATGCCAGTGTCAAGCCGGCTGCATTGTTGCTACCGTAAATTTTCATCCAACTTTGAGGAAAAAAGGAGGAGACCGACCACGAACACATCATTCATCTTTCAACCGGGCTGTCTATTATGAGTTGCAGTTTTAAAAAGTTCGTAATTAACACGCGCCGAGCCAGGTCGGGTCACAACTTCTGAAGTGCTCACCAACTTCGGAAAATGCCCTCAATAATTAAAAATCAAGAGTTAACGACTATTTTTTGTGTTGTTCATTCCCTGCCTTTGCGTGATCGGATAAATCATGTCGTTAAAAAGTTACAGCGTTGATTAATTTTTGAATCAATTTCACGTAATCGTTTGTCTTTGACATTCCGTAACACTGTCAGTGATCTTTGTTTGTTACTAAACGATAGCAATTACTTTTTTTAATTACCAATGTGATTGTTAAGTTATGTCAAAGTACCATGAACTTATATACTAGTAACTAGAGCGTCGTGACCTAGGGGTTAAGCAAACCAGCTTGAATCGTGAATCGTGTGGTCCCGATTTTAATTCTGACCAGAACTAAAATCTCTGTGTTCATTGTTTCCGACTAACTCTCCGTTGATGGAGAACATAGATAAAAAAACAAATCAACCCGGATAACGGCGGAAGGCTCATCACCTACCACATTGGGTCCTGATGCCGTTGGTGACAAGTGGGCTTCTGAGTGTTCCGTTCACCATGACGGCCCCAGTCACTTGCCTCTGACTACCCCTTTTGGGATAAAGTCGTGATGGGATGTATGTATGTATGTAAGTTACTGCTAGCAAGTTTCCTGGTAGTATTTAACTTGACAGTTTGATAAGAAATTCAATGCTAAACCAAACCCAAGAAGTGTTCCTTGGTTAGTTCTTTCACCAACTATTGCAATGTAAATGAGCTAGTGTTAAAATGAATTTGCTTCAAAGTTTTCATTGAACTCAACATTAAAACTCATTTGCTTCCTTGCGGCAAGATTGCTTATTTATGAAAGAAACAAAGTCAGTTCGTAATATTTTATTTCCTTGTATACTCATTTCAATAATAAAGAAAACCGATGTTATTACGCCGTAGAGAGGTTCTTATTACAAAGCTCAATGTTCCTTTGAAGATGAAGAAATCTATTGAAGTCCATAGACAACAATAGATCTGTCTTTTGAAGTGTTTCTACGGTTTCGGAAACAGATATTTCCAATAATCTCCTACGAATCTCATAATTAATGTGGAGTGATTCACCTCCTGTAGATGCTATTCATTTATTTACTGCACATAGGCTATGTTACAAAGGGCGGACTTAATGCCTAGTGGCATTCTCTACCAGTCAACCACACAGTCAGACAGAGATATTACAGGCAGTGCTAAAGATAAAAGTTTTCAATAAGGTGTTCAGAAGGTGAAATGGTTTAAATCAAAATAAGAAGATTTCCAAAGAGATTTCATAAACATATATACATAAAAATAGCAATTACATTATATAGACAAAAAGTAAAATAAAATAACAGACAGATGACAGGTGGATCCAAGAGAATAACAAAACTACAGTTCTTGGGGCGTCAATCTTTTAAAGTACGCACGCAAAGCCTTTTTAAATGCATATTTACTGCACGCATTTCTAGCTTAGACCGGCAGTTTGTTCCAGAGTCGTATTGCCGAAACAGTGAAGGAACTAGACAAAAAGCCAGAAGAATGAGCAGGTGTAAGGAGAGAGAGAGCATTTACAGAGCGCAATTGACGACTGTGCGAACTATGAAAGAAGAGAAATTTTTATTTTGAATAAGCAGGAGAATTAGGGTCAAAGAGGATTGAGAAAAGGGTGCACAAAATACGAATGCATCTTCGCTGACGGATAGGTAGCCAGGTCAGCTTCATCCGGAAGCTAAAAACATGGTCATATTTGCGAAGCCCAAAGATGAAGCGAATGCAATTGTTAAGCAAACGTTCAATTTTGTTTAGGAAATCTTGTGAAATGTTGCTATTTCAAACATCGCCGTAATGGATGAGAGGCAGGATGAGAGCTTGCACCAGCAGAGCCTTGGTCGATGTGGGAAGAAAGTTCTTGATTCATTAAGTGGTATCAATGTGTACTTTGTTTCAACATGTGTAATAGTGTATATTATTATCATGCTAGATCTTAAATCGTGACATATATCACCATAAATAATAGAAAAACGTTTCTCAGACAGGTACACTAACGCATTTGCCTTATCCTGGCGTGTTGTATCGCTAGCTAGTGATACCAGTCGATCTTTTTTGTTAATTTGTTGATCACATCTTAGAAACGATCGTACGCATGCTGTCATTTCATATCCATCATGCTTTTCATTTGCGTTCATAAGAAATGTTGTTCAGTGACTCGGTGAGTGCGCTGGAGCGTGCAACAACCCTTTGGTTTAGAATTCTGATCACAGCCACATGACACTTCTTGATACTTCCAAGCAGTATAAAAAAGGAGACGAATAAATTTTATTAACATTAATGCATAATTCATGTGAAGAATTTGACAGTGGATGATGTCACTGCTCATCTGTTCCCATAATTTTGAAGGAAACCTCAAATTGGATAAGAGCATCCTCAATTCAATCGGGTCAGTTTCTCGTCTCGTCCGTGTTTGTCTCGAATTCAAGCAAAGGTTAATAAGTAATGAAGCGGGATCAGCCGAGTTTTGTTTGTTAAAGTGATTATTCAAATAGGAAAAACGTTTTCGGGTTTTCCCTAAACTTCCCTCATATTTTATTCACCGATTTTTCACGGTATGAGGTATACTGACTGCTGATAAAACTCCTGGTTCTGTTTTGTTCAGAACGTAAATGTCGTTATTTAAAACTGTCACAACCTGTTTTGTATATACAAAACGAAATTCCTGATAGAAATTAGTGATGTATTTTGACATCCTAACACGTCTTATCTTGGACCATGAGTATCAGAGATTAATCAATACAGTTTGAATGTTTTAAATAAATACGGAGATAAAAGTAACACCCAAATATTGATAAAACACACTTTCATTAATCACTTGAATGTTTGTTCTGTTTAGGAGACAAAAAACCTTGTAACTAAGAACTTTGTATCATATCTAACAAACCAACTCGTTGTTTAGACTACATTTTAAGTAGTAAAAAGAAATGGTGAGTGTTACATACATACTCGTTATATCAAACTAATTAACTGTAATTTGTATTACAAAATGATAAGTTAACTACTTATTCCGAATTTCCATATCAGTTGGATTCTCCCTAATTATTCTAATAAATTTCCCTTCGGTCCCCAGCCTAATTGTTTCCGAACCTGTATTTAATTACTAATGTACGATAAAATATTCTCGAGCGATGTTAATAAGAAAACCTCGCGCACCGAAAACTTTCCTAAGAAAACTAATCCGGGCCCACGATTATTTCCACTGGTTCCCAATCAATTCGCCTATAAAAACACGGGATGAAGCGACTATTCTCAGTGGCGGTTCCTTCGAGGATCATTATGAAAATACGACGAAATTGTAGAGCGTCTTAGTCAGGAAGGGGTGTTATTTATTGGGGGCAAAGGCCGAAGTGTATCTGAGTGGGTCTATTAGCTCCACTAATATTTTCTTCTTTAGTTAATTGTTATGTCTCACAGAACAGGTGGCCTGGCCCATTACAGCGCGGTTAATGCCAGGACACGAAACTTGAGTGCCACAAGGGAGTCCCGGCCCGCGGAAATATTTAAACAAATTAAAACTTTTTCTTTATGCCCTTTCTCGAAGAGTAGTCTTATTGTGATTCGTTTTATTGAGTTCTCCCGCAATTTGTTTCAGGAGTACCTAATATTTGAAAGCAGTCGATAGTATTGAAAGATACTGTTGTTTTTACTTTCTGAATGAGCATGCCATGAAATACTAACTTTTTTATTGTAACTGAAAATTAAAGAAAATACTACTTCTATTTCGCGTTCGGATTTTTTAGAACAAGTATTGTTACTCGTTATATTTAACTTTTAATCCAGCCTAGATTTGATACAAAAACTTAGTTTTCTTTCTATTAATTAAGGATAACAAGTCCATCAAAGATCTTTACAAACAAAAAGGCAAACTAAATTTCATATAACAAAATGGTTATTTTAAATAATATGAAGAGTTGAAATATGTTTATGTTGCAGTCTTAGAAGTGAATCAGATTCGTATACGATGTAACCATTGTTACAAGACAAATAAGAGTCCAAAACTCCCCAACCTGTGATGGATGCGGCAAACAATAGTTCTAATCTTGTATCGGTTAGCCAACCAAACTGGCCGAGTTAACTAACAATCTAGCCTCTAATACAACGGCGCGGTATTTTGATGGACGTCGGCTGACCATTAGGTCTGGTGATTGTTCCCAACAGTTAAGTAACCGCAGTTGCCTCCAGCATAGTTCGGACCGAAGTAACTGACAGTTTGGATTTCAAATAACCGGGGAATGAAAGATGGCATCCGGGGATCGATCGCCAAATATTTGTTAGGGTCGTTTTGGGAGACCATCGGGATTGTTTAAATGATAAGAATTTGTAGACGTTTTAGGTATAGTCTTTTTCTACTTTGACTGTCCTATGTCCCCGAGATGGGGCAGAGGGAATCCACAGCATTTCGCCATCTCGTTCGGTCTTGAGCTTCGTGTTTGACTTCACTCCAAGTCCTGCTGATCCTCTTCGCCTATTCCGCTACTGTACGCCGCCAGGTTTGTTTGGGGCGGCCACGTTTGCGTTTTCCTTGGGAATTTCAATCCAGAGCCTGCTTGAGGATAAGATGCCAATTCAGTTCCACTTGCGGCTTTTGGATCAGCTGGTCGATCGGGGTTTCGCGGCAACGTTCCAACAGCTGTTCGTTGGAGATTTTCTCGGGCCAGTACACACCGAGAATTCGGCGAAGACTTAAAGACGTTGCGAGATGGCTTTGGTGACCTTCCACTTCAGCAGTACGGATTTGACATTGGACCCGAATATCTTAATCTTGATACTTCGGGTCAGTTTCCGTGACTGCCACACGGGTCGAAGTTGTGCGAAGGCAGTTCGGGCTTTGGCAACGCGCGAAGTGATGTCGTCTTCGGTACCCCCGTTGCTCTTTTAAAATAAAAAATCTAAGTAAGCAAGAAATTAATTTTAATAACTGCTATGAACAGTCTTCTAAATCAATATCAGCATTGAATATGTCTTTTATATTCAATAGTTTATTATTAATTCAACTAATGGGACATTCTTGCTATGTAACTACGAGTACTTTTTACAAGTATCCGCTAACGGAGTTTATTACTAATTGTTTATCTTCGGAATGTACGTCTTATTCAATTGTTTATAAAGCATATACATGCGTATTTGTCGCAAAATAGGTTTATCTCAACGATAAGTAACCTTTAAATTTATTTTACGACTTAATAAATGACATATTGCTAACAGATTGTATTGTAAGGTTTTATTTTCCAAATCATGAGCGGAAAGTCTAACATTTCTAACTGGCTTTCGCTAGAATGGAAAACATAATCCAACACCAAAATTAATAGAAAAAGAAAACATTTATCGGCTTAAAGGACATCGTTACATATAAAATAAATACAAAGGTAGTAGGCATACAATTACAAAACAAAATAAAAATAAGACAAATCAATACCATCACACAGAGGTGTGCCGATGCCCAAATAATAATGTTTAGATGGAGACTAAAGTACAAAACCAGATTGTTACTCTAAACTAAACTTAAAGCACACCAGCTTAAGATCCTCTTAAACCTGTTAGGGTAAATAAAGTCCTAGTAACAAGGAAAAAAATTAAACGGCCATTGCGGGGTAAGTACGAACACGTAGAAAATTACTACGACAGGTATCTCGGGGGCATCCGAATGTCTCCCTTAAATGAAATACTTAATGATAGCGCGACTTTAAGCGCCGGCGAAGAAAATTGCACCCTTTGTAACGAGTGTGAGTTTATTGATGATTAAAGAGATTTATTCAGTTTGTGGGGTGGAAAATATAAGTGGAAGTTGAAGGGTTGTAGTTACTTTTTGATTTGAAGTAGAAATTGTGCTCGGTTAAGAAATGAAACTTTTCTTATAGATTAATAACAAAGTGGTGGATGTTTTTAAAATGTGCTTTTAAATGGTTAGGTGACGGTTTAAGTAGAAAAAAGTTATATTTAAATTGTACCTTAACAAAAAAATTAAAAACATACCAAATAAAAGCTTAACATAGCAATTAAAACTAACAGAGTAAAGAAAATTGTAGGTATATCTTACAAATTACAAATTGGACAGTCAAAAAATCCCTATAAGAAAATAACGATTAGTAAGTATTACTTACTTTTTTTACTTTGGCATTGCTAATAAAATAAGTAAAGTACATTAATAAATCATAATGTACACGAACTCATTCTGATGTTTCCAACCAATACATTCCTGCCATAATCTCGCCGTATTGTGAACCTTTAAAGAACATTCCGTGTCGAAACACAACTTACTCTTCTAGCAGAAATACACAAAACGCTTTTTTTGTCATAACTAAGTTTTTGCCGCTTGTTGTCTCGGAAACTTTGTTAACAATCAATAAAAACTTGCTTTATTCTCGCCATGTACGTTCTCAACTATAAAAATTCTAGGCGCCCACCGTACATTGTCGCCAATTTCGCCATTTTCACGCGCTGTGAAAAATAGGGAGTGGAATTAGCAAAGTTCCAGGGAATCCCCGCAAGAGTGCGCCACACATTGGCCGAATATTAAAAGGCGAATTAGAGAGCTCACGGCTCTTTGGCTCATAAATGGCCTTGTTAGTTTGCCTTTGTGAAGCGTTTGGGGTCGGGATACGGTCTGAGTTTTTAATTGATTGTTGTCCTGTACATTATGAGCAGTTGGGGAAATACGTGACTGTATTCTAACAAAGATGAGAAATCGAAATGGATTCGTAGTTTGACCGAAGGCCTTTCATCGGTTGAAGTTGCGGACATCTGAGATCTTCTTCTTATAAACTACTAGCAACTCAACCAGGCTTCTCTTGGGTTTTTTATAGATACTAAATGTGATCAGGCTTTCCTCTGCTATATTATGCACTTATTATACTTAAACCTTCCTTTTGAATGACTCTGTGTATTGATGCAAGCCGCATTAAAATCCGTTGCGCAATATGAAAGAACGCTGTCCCTGCGTCTATGTTTCCGGATACTCACAAACACCACCAGTGTGTACCACCATCAGCCTCTTGCCACCAGGCGAGACTGAGGCCAAACGAAAACCCACTTTAAGTTAAAAAAAATCTAATCAAACAGACCCTTGTTCTAGTTGAGTTTCTTTTATGTAAAAAAAGTGAAGCGCAATCATGAAAATTTACAATTCTTTACTGCAACTAAATGAGTCTCCAAATATTAACTTAGAATTTTAAATTATAAACATGAAATGCGTTCAAAGTCTTTACCTACACACGATATCGAGAGCACAAAATTAACCGTTTCAATATTTTTGTATTACTTAAAAAAAATCCAACTTAACTCGTCATACATTTTTTGCTTAATCATTTCGTATGAACGTATCTAAGTAAGTTGCATATGAAAGAAGACTAATAAAAGTTCCTTATGGAGGAAATACATTTGCGCATGTCCTTGCTCTTTTGTTTACGTGTCATATTGTAAGAACTTTGTCAGTTTTCCTCCGTTATTTTGCGCCAAAGATCGCATGATAGGGAAACCTGACCGTGCAGTCTGATGTATGAAGTGTGCAGTCTTAGGGAAGTGGTTGGCGCCGTCATCGAGACAGAAGACACTATTATTGTTATTTTAACATAGCCACCTAATACTTTGAGTGCGTACGCACTTGCTGATCAGTGTATGTGATTTTTCATTCTATTATATTTATTTGTATAACTACTATGACGGATGACACTATCCAGGCCTTGTCAGAATGAAACTTTACCAGCGCTAGTCTAGTTTTATGGCTGCACCGGATATTGCTGGTGTAACAGTGATCTGTTTTTTTTTAATATATATTTTTTCTTATGTTCGTTGCTGACTCTCAATTTTGTATGCTTCTTTGTGTTTGTCATTAAATAACTTTTTACCTATATGATGTTAATCCATTTTTAACTTACTACCCTAATGTATATTTATTCCTAAATAATTTGATTATCCCGGCACGCAATCCGTTGTTGCTAAAGTACGAAAACAATCAAAATCAAAGCATAGCCTCACTTTACTTAATTACTAGCTTTAAAACAAACAATTGAATATTGGAACAAAGCAAAATCTACAAATAATCGCATAGCTCTAACTCCAAAGACACCTCCGAGGTTCGACATTGATCACTGAAGCGAACTTCGGTTTTAGTAACGTCGCCCCAGGGAGTGCCCCGAGCCTGTCGCCGTCCTTGTCACACGTACCAGATTACGAATAAGTAAGAAGGTAATGATGCGACAGGCCTCACAAATTGCCCGTAACAATACCGCATTAGGTCACAATCTATAGCGCAGGATACGTCATAATCTATTTTTTCGGAGGAATCCGTATTTGATTTGACCGTACAAAAGAATGGCCGCGGTGAAAGATGAAAGTTGTAATGCTCTGCGCACTAATACTATTAGCCAATTATGTTGAAAATTTGATTTTCTAGCAAATAATTCTCAATGAACGGTTCGTTTATTTGTGTATTTCATTTCACAAGTGTGAAACTACTGACTATTTGAATTGAATTGATAGGGATCAAAAAATAATAATTCAGTTTTTTCACCAATTCGTTGCTTATAGCAACTGAATTATCGGCTTAGTAGTAAGTACTCGCCAGCCAACTCTCTGTATTTTTCTCAAATCAGTATTTATTCCACAAAAAGTCAACACAAGCTTCCACCGTGAATAGGAATTCCCACTTAAACAAATCACCACTGAACAAACGTTTCTACAGGTAGGAATAATTCAGCAAAAGGTCACCTGTTACAGTATTCGACATCGATCATCGGGAGTGCGCTGCGCCGACCTCCCGCGTAATGTCACCCAGGGGACGGCCTGCCGAGACAAACCCCGACCTGCCAAACTCGACTTATCCGCTTTTGTACACGCGCATTTTTCATGCGGGTCATTCCGTACACATGTATGTTAACATGTGGCATCTAACATCTGAAAACTTAATAAATCCATAATTATGTTCCACGTGATTGTAAGGTGCCACGCGCTACATGAATATTCACGTTGCAATTTCGTTCGCGTTCAGATTTATCACGGTTTTGTAAATGGGTATTTTAAAAACGCTCCTTGGTGGGCACATTCGGCGCGCTGCGGCCAGGGCGGGCGGTGACAGCGCATCTCGCTGGCGTGTATTGTTCGTGTCCTAACCGCCGACTTTCCATTTATTTCTCTATGAATACGTTATTACCTGCTCGCCCCCGCTTATCAAAGTTTATTTGCAGCGTGTGGTTTACTCTGTACCGGTGCTTATTCGTTATTACACCGGCGGAGTGTTTTATTGCGGGGGCGGGGCTCAAATCGCGCACGACGCCCTTGTTTTTCGCTATTTTCCCCGCGATCTTTCAGGATTTGAAGTTTATTTTATATCTTTTTCTTGTTGCAGATCGAGGACGCCATGTTAATGTTCGACAAACAAACCAATAGGCACAGAGGTAAGTCTTAACTATAATACATTTCCTATTATTCTCAATATCTAGACTTCAAAATTTATCTTAATTTGCCATAAGAAAACACAAAGTAATTAGGCAGGTAAAAAGTCAATCATAAGCCTGTTATATTTTAGTAATAACTTTAAGCAAACGTTTAGATTGCGTGCTAGTACTCTTTAAAGGTTGTTATTTGACTTACAAATAAATAATTGGCTAGTTTGAAACGAGTCAAGATTAAAAAATAACTCCAATCCGTATTTATAACCAACAAAAAAGTCGTAACGTTTAAAAAGCCTATATTTATTTTCGAATGGCTCATCAATAACGGAATCGAAAAAAGAAAAATAAATTCTTAAGGCAATAACATATATTATCGCTCACCCGCCCGTAACTTAGAAAGCACGCACGAGCGGTGCCGTGTCACCTTGTTTTTCCCGACAATACAAAGGAATTTCCAAAGTCTTGCATGTCACACACGGAAACATATCATTTTGGATCGTCTCGCCTCATTTCTCCGGCCGTATTCGCCACAAAGTCGGCGATGGTTAACTAGCAACGGATAAACAGAAGCGTGGCCGTCGATGGGGCGCAGCCAGATAGCGAGGACATGTCGCAATCTATGCTCCCTCATATCTGTCAACGCATTCTGCACAGACAGTCAAGGGCAGGGGGGACCAGCAGAAAGTGGTGGCGGTTCATCTCGCATGTAGCGAAGCGTAACGGACGTTCGAGGTGGTATCGTACTAAATAAGTCCACCGTTTTCGGCATTGTGCTCCCTCTCTCGTGTTACGACTATTCCCGGCTAATAAATAACAAATCGGCACCCGAATAAAATATATGGTTTTCTCGTGAAGATTTTGTACTTCAGCGAAAGGGAAAGTTCGTTTGAATCGCTATTTTCAATTTTTCTCAGGCCGTTTTGGCGTAGGTATTTATGTTGATGGTAGATACAATTGTAGTGAAAAAGACGGATAAATTGTGTCCTAAATATTGAGGTCCGGGAGTTTATATAATGATTTTCTTTCATTCTTCCCGCTACGCGTAAGATTTTAATTAAAACCCGTGAAAACCGTATCGAGGCGCGGCATCTTTTGTCGGTTTGAAGGTTCCCCTGCAACAGTTATAGCAAGTACAATGTTAAATTTGCTTTTGTAATCCCTATTACACAAAAACAGGTTGACCCAAATATTCAGCCTGGGTGAAATATCGTAGCACCGTCATTTGTGCAAGTTCGCAAAAACGAATCCTGTTCGTTGTTAGCTGAGGGAAATTTACTCTTTTTCTTGTTTGCATAAGATTGCAAATCGCCTACACATACGTTTCCCGCTCTCAACTTTTGTGCCCTTTGGCTGTCATTTGGATGATATTTTGAAATCCCTCAGCTAGTAATTACCAACGTGATACTTTGTTATTTTGGTCTTCAACTAGTAGTTAGATGTTTAACCATCTGGTTAATTATATTTTGGACTAATTAAGTAGCTGTAATTTGATATTCCAGACCTAAATATTCCTTTTTATTGTTTGAAAAATGGCAATCAAATTACAATGCATGAAGGTTGTCAAAAAGTTATTTGTGTTAAGATGTTCAACTGTTTAATTTTCTAAATCAGATAAAATTTATACATAAACAAGCAAAAGTAAATCACAATGGTCAATACGACAAATGAATACGCTAAAAGTAATGGTTCCATTTTGAATTAAAAGTTGTGTTTTGATCTAATAAATCAGTTTGGCCAACCCTGTTTTGTCCTTCCCCTTAAAAAATTAATTGCGTAGGAAACTGTTACTGAGCATAATCTATCAAAAGAGTTACGCTAATTTTCCTTGAGAGATTTTTATGTGATTCAAATATACCTAAATAATATTGTATAGGTCAATAAGCAATAATCTAATATAAATATTCCTTAGGCCGCCCGTAATACCGGCGGCTGGTTATTATCCCGAAACGTAATCAGTTGGGTCGGGTTATCCTTGCAAGAAATGTAAAAATATCCGCTGTTTATTTGTATCAAACTCGGGCAAGAGGCAACCCAAACGCGTATTCAAACAGAATATGAATGCAAACTGCCCTGGCGAACGGGCGGAATGGCGAAAATCAAATTAGGTATGGCGTGAATACTTCACGGCGACGACGGGAAAAAAATTGAAATCAAATATTCATTGACTTTCAACCGGATAAGCCGGGCCGCAGTCATTTCAATACATTTTATTATCTATTTTTTGGGACCGGCCGCGAGGACAGACCCATACCCGATTCTTAGAGTCTGAATTATTAACTAGATTTCTTTAGGCTAATCAAATGGCCGTCTTTGTTGTTCACTGTTGGTAAATGTTATTGTGCCGAGATCCTTTGTGTTTAAAAACGTCTCGCTCACAAAAAGGACTTATTCTATCACAAATATCATCAAAACTTTATTCCGGGTTTTCCTAATATGTGTGAACATAATCCAACAAAATCAGACCTGAACATGTGAATTGCAAAATTACGAGCATTACTGATTTAGACATTCGCTTTGCATAGACAAAATTTATTTCCATAATTTTATTTAATTATTAATAAACGCGAAAGAGCAAAGCTCAATAAATCCACCCGGGTGGTGAAAATAATTCCGTGTGAACGTTTAAAAACCTCCTTCATAATGGGTGTATTTAGACAATAAATCATATGTTGAATGGGGACTTAATTTAAACGGTGATTTTTGTGTAAAGCTGTTGAATCTGTAAAAATAAAAACCTTTTAGCCCTTTCAGTACATTAAATATGCGAGAATAATGCGTTTAATAGCACCCTTTAATTTTATTTACGGCCTTTGCCAGTTGCAAAAAATAATTAACGGTGACCCTCTAACAAAAAGAATTCCCATTGTCTCTTTATGGCGTAATTTTTGAAATTTTCTAACGTTTACCCAAAACAACTAATGGTCTATTTTAATTCAAAACCCAGTATTTTCATAAATTACTAACATTTTAATATTTTTCGTTATTATGAGTAAAAGTGCCCTTAAAATGCATTAATCGAATGTTTTTACATAAACCGTAATGATCTTTAAATAAGTCTTGTTTGAAAACTAAAAAAAATACAAAGTATAAGAAGAACAAACTCCATTTTGAAACAAAACACTTCGCCAGTACATGTGTTCGATGTACTCACTCTGTCACATAATCAACAAGCCGTTTCCAAGGGTCGGTTCACGTTCGTTTGCCATTCAAAGTGTCAACGGAGCTTGAAGAAAACGCCATTACGTAAAGGTGGTAACGCAACGTGTGAGAGACGAATTCATAAATATTAAACAAAAAAAAACTAACGCAACAGAAATCTCGACGGGCGGGCCCCATTTGGTCGTCAGGCTCCTCACCGTGGGACACATTTCTTCGAATGCGTGATACCGTGAAATTTTCACCTCTCACTTTACATAAGACGGCGTTATCTATATCTCATTCGACGGTTCGTGATGTGCGAAGGTGCCTATCGCGTGAATCATAAATGGCGATCGTTTCCGTCGACTACCATAAAAGTGTAAGTCGAAAAGGGCGGTGGGGCGCTACAGAACGAGGAAACCTTAGGTCGTCGTATCCGTATTAATAGGTCAATACTAAAACTAACCGTCCGTTTAAACACGTTAAAGGGAAAATTAATAGTTTGGTTCTTGACAGTACAATCTCATTTTGTAGGAGATTCACTACCTTATTCACGTATGTACTAAACACTTAAATCATGTTGATCGAAGACTAAACAATATCTAAATGAATAATTAACGAATTGTGTTTCATATTCTATACTATACTTTAATTTTCTCTTTTTCATACAGCCCTAGGCAAGCTTAAATTGTAATTATGATCTCCTGAGAGACATGAATATACCAAGTTTTACTTGTTAATGACTGAATGATTCCTATTTTAGTTAAAATACATTTAAGTACGTCCAGATTTAATAATTTTATCATTTCACAAAATTAGTACAATCCTATTTTTGGTCATGTCGTAGCATTCTAATACTGGCAAAGCTTCCGAAGTACGGCTCTCAGACAGTGCAAAGTGTGCAAATTTACTTGGACGCTCAGAACGATGGATTGTGACCCTTAACTTTGGGCAATAAGAGACAAATTTTGTTTCCCGCTTGTATTTGTAGAGTGTTAAGTGGGAACACGCGAGCACCGATCCCAGAGGGTCCCGGTCGGCACACTGGGTTTAGATGCATCTTACGGGAAACCGAAAGCTTCAGTTAATAATACGTGTATTACAATTAATTTGCTTTGAATAATCCTTCAAAATTGTGATGTAATGGATGCTGGGGATTGAAAGATTTTAGAAATGTTTGAGAGTAACAGTAAATTTTAAGTATTTTGTTAAACAGCTGGCATTCAATAAAGGCCAAAAAAATAATGATTGTTAAATAAACTAGATTGGTTAAATAATTGTGGATACTGCTGCTTGTGGTAATGAGGCATAAATGGGTACTACGTAACACTAGGTTTTTAAATAATAAAACACAGTTCACAATACAAGTGACCGTACAATCCGATTAATATTTCAGTAACCTAATACCTACAGAACTCAATAATGGCATACCATCGGACAGCGATTGTGAATCAAATGACATACTATTATCATGCGCTTATAATAACAACGGAAACGATGTTATAGAAAAAGGTTAAATGACACGAAGACAATAATATAAATACAATGCCAATACAATGATAAAAAGATCAAATTCAAGTGACGAAATATGAAAATTATTTTATAATGTAATAATTTGTTAACTTAGTTGGACTACTCCTCCTAATATTTAAAATCTGGAAATGCTGTGATTCAGGAATGTTAAAAAGACAACTTCTAAAACAACAAACAACCAAAAAAAATTTGCCTATTTATTTTATTTATTAGTTTGTACACAAATTACAATTTTTTACATAGAAAAATAAGGATAGCTAAAGTACAGGTGAGCTTATCTCTGAAGAGAGATTTCTTCCAGCAGACCATGATGCAAGGAAAAGCATAAAACAAACAGTGATGGATAGACAAAACTGTGTACATAATTTTAAAGATTAAAATTTCTATAAATAGACCAGCTTACTTACAAATATGTATGCCTATGTTTTTAATTAATATTAATAATCTTGAAATCTCTAAAATAAATTCATAAAAGTATATATTTACAATATTTACGGTTAAGCCGACTTTTGGTGTTCGTGATTACTACCATTTACAGCTTCTGTCTGATCTTTCGTTAGAACAGGGTTTTTATGGAGTGAAACTAATCCTTTTAATCAACAATAGAAAGCAGCATACATTTGAAGCAAGTTTGAATTTTCGGTTCGAATCCGAGTCCATTCAACCTTAGCCTGCATTCGGTTCCCTCCCCCCAGTCTTAGAATGGATGACTTTTCAATTGCTGCCACTTTATTTACCTTAACGCGAAAAGAGGGCTTGAATAGGCTTCCAGCATGTAATTTCCGGCTCTTACTATTTTTTTGTCCATCCTTTTGGTGGCCCGCTTAGCAGGAAGTGATTCGCTAAAACATACTCTTAATGTATATTGTGATAGCGTCAGCTTCTTAATGCCCCATTGACGATCAATTCTCGTGGTTTCGATTTATTGCTATCCGTTCTTAAGAAGCTATTGTTGTTGGTACCAATGGAGTTATTGGAAGCATTGAGTTAAGGGTCCGAACGTGGATACTGCGAATAATCTATGGCATGTTCATTGGGTATAATCGCTCTGAATATCTGAGATTGTTTCTCATGCAATGAAATACCCTTTTGCTTTTGCTGGATTCATTTAAGCACTGTTTTGGTCTCGAAATAGTATTTTAATAAAATGTTTATGATCCACCGATTTTTCTTCGTTGCTGAAATCAAATCTAGAATCCAGTTTTGCATTCCTAAAACTATTGAAAAACTATTTAGATATGAACCAACGCCAAATCCGTTTAAAAAGAATAAAAGCTCCGATTTCGTTTCAACGTAAAACATTTTCCAAAGCACTCGATCTACCGTTCAGCTATTCTTCGTGGGAGGTATTTTTCAACCGTTGAAAGAGGCATTTGGAACAATGATAAGTATGCGGTCCCCGGAGTGAATCCCACTTTCTCATATCTATGCATCAAGCCGTAGAAGCTGCAGGTTCCCGCGAGATTCTGCAGAGAGCCGATGTACCGATCCACGTCAAGCAATCGCCAATAAACACAGCCGATAAATCTGAAAGTATATCTAGAAAACGTGTTGTAGAATTCCATTACAAATAATGTGTTATTGGTTCACTGAATTTAGAACTGCAACGTGTTTGACTATCATTTTAGTTACTTTTTGTGGTTATTGAATTTCGTTAACCTTTGAATCAGAAATAATAGTTCACAAATTCAATTTAGGATTATCCCACTTCCGTTAGACGTTTGATGGTTGAATTTAACAATATTTAATAGACGTTTTAATACAGGCTTTTCAACTAATACAAATAAAAAGCATATTTTTAAGTAAAAGAGAAACAAAGGATTGCTTTACATTCATTAAAATAATTATTCATCGAAATATTAATTATTCTCTGAACACACCATTTTGTGCTGATTACCAAATGTGTAATTTATTGATTGATTTTACAATGATTTCTCGCAACCTTATCAAAATTTCAAAAGACTGTAACTCTTTAAATTTTGATTAGGTTATGACTACACATTTTTTTTGCTAATCAGTGTAAGGTGAACTTGTTGTATCTACGAAATGGCTGCATGAATACAAATTACCTTCTGAAGCAAAGAAGACAAATACTAACTAAATCTGCGCCGGGATCTGACATGATTGTGTTTAAGCATTAGCGAACTTCTGAGTCTACATACTAGGTGTAAATAGAAGTAAACCACTTTAAGTAGAGCTCCGTAACTTAACACTGTTAACAACTTACTCTAGAAACATGAGCAAGTGATATGAATGAAGGGAATAATATTATTTACTTACAGCTGTCCGTCAGCGGCTTCGCCCGCGTGGACTGTCTTTCTCGTCAAAATATATCTTAAATTAAAAAAAAAAACCTATGCGAAAGATTTTTTCAAATCGGTCCAGTAGTTTCGGAGCCTATTCAATACAAACCGACAAACAAACAAATCTTTATGAATTCAATTTTCTGGTGTGACCACGGGTGCCCGGAAGCATCTTTCATGCGTTTTTTTTAAAGATTATAAATATCTGCTAAATAGACCGTAGTGAATGAATGGAAACACAACTTAACAAATGAAATAATGGTGACTGTGGTAGGTGACTAGTATGAAGTATAAGGGTACATGGTATAAATCGTCTGACAGATATTAGCAGAGGTGAGGTAATACGGCCTCACATGGATATACGACGTCCGAAAATAAGTCCGTTGGTAAGTAAATACTTCTACTCAAATGCTTCTTTTACCACGATTTAAACTGCCTACGGTCTTTTCAAAGGTCCCAGCAATGAAAGATTCGTAGTAATGTCTCAAAACTCGATCGATATTCACTTTGCGCTTATCAGAATATTCCAACCACTCACCCTGGAGACACGCTGCATGTTTGATAATTATTTCCCCTACATGGCACAGACTGGTGCAACTTGGGAGTTGAGCACGGAAAGCCATCTCACATTCAAGATACCGATAACGGATACCCAACTACATTTACTGTTATCTTTGTTACTTTTAGACTTAAAATGTTAAATTTTACTAAAAAATGGTAAATAATAAAAAAAATTAAGGCTATCAGTAAAACTTGTTTTAATCCTGGCGTCTAATAATCTGAATAAACCAAGGTCATTATGATTATTTGGTTGTGTTATTTTTTTTGTTTCAAAGTAGTTTTGCGCTTGTATCGTAAAGTACTCACGTAAGTTGAGTCTATTAGTGCGGAAAATGATACCCTCTTAATTTTTTTTTTTTTTTTACCTGGGACAATTCACACCAAGATCATCTGACCCCAAACTAAGCAGAGCTTGTAATATGGGCGTCAGAGACTGATAAACATACTTAAATATTTCTAAATACATACTTAAATAGATAATAACACCCAGACACACAACAAATACAAATGTTCGTCACACAAATATTTGTCATGGGTGGGAATTGAACCCACGACCTCCGGCGCTAAAGGCAGGATCGCTGCCATTGCGCCAACAGGCCAGTCAGTTACAGGACTATTAAAATCACTAGCTTTGAACATTAAACACTTCAAACTTTACAGTTTTAAATACCAATTAGCGTCAAAGGAAAGGTGTATGAGCACTACTTCTTAAGCACCAGTGTCTTCTACCAAGGAATATTACTTTTCAAAGTGGAGTCACGGCAGTAATAAAGCCTATTGAAGTGACGTGATTCCACATAACTGCGAATTACTTAAGTTTTGTTTGAAAGCGTAAAGTCCCTCTATCGTATTAACACGTTCACTTGAACGCGAGATATCTCGTGTTATAGTTATGTTAAGGGATTCCTCGCATAATTATCACAAAGCAACTTACTACGCACCCATTTATTAACCATCTTAATTACTAAAGCCAAGTTAATTACACAGAGTAAAACTTAGCGTCTAAAGAGCGTTATCCCGTTAATTTAGTAGATTCTCTTCAGCGAAAATCTCTTTATGTCATTTCCCTGTGCGATATCGCTAAAGTTGCCTCAGATGATTTCAAACAGTACCTTTAACGTCCTTAACTTTTCTTTAATAAAATTATGGAAAAAAATCCCCGGCTACTTTGAACAATTACTTTTATTTATGACCCTCAATATATTACTGTCACCAGAATTAAGGCAACGTTGGCGCAAGGGCCTGATATATTTTTATTCTTTGTCGGGATTTTGAGCGATCTTCAGAATTGCTATCTATAATTTTGAAATGCAAACTTTTCTTTTGTTCTTTGCTACTTAAAAACAAACGGCATGATGTCGTTTGTGTTTTCTTTCGTTTGCTGAAGGGAAAAGTTTGAAATAATTTTCCGCAGCTGTAATTTACCCGTCCTATTATTTCTGTTAAAAATGGTGCACGCAAATTTGAACAACGGCAAATGAGAAATATGTTTCGCGGACAGCGGTGGTGAAATGAATAGCCTATATTATTCTGTGAGCATTACAGGTGTTTGGACAATGAGAACGCGGCTGAGGCCTATCTCATTACCTCGCTGACCGCAGCTGAGTAATGACGCGCCGAACACCGAGTCACGCTACCGACGCGTTTGCCCAACAGCTTTTTGTGGCTTTCTGTAAATAAAATACAATTTCAACCAATCTATTTTACTTATTCAAATGTGTTTCGAGTACTTTCAATATTTACATTTCTTGTTATTTGTTTACCTTAACATTAAGGCTGTGGTTTCTTTCGATATAATTTAGAAAAGTACTTCCAAAAACAGTTAATTTAAACATCTCTGGGAAATTAGACTAGCTATGCCTAGGCGTGAAGGTTCATGTGTCGATCAACCCACCTAGGACAAACATTATACATGTTTTCAGTACCATTCTCTTAGTCGGGCACTCTTGGCAGGGTGGTTGTCGCTGCTGATGGACAGAGTTGCGGCTCGCCGTTGCCGCTGGCTTCTATGGCAGCCGCACGTCGCGCGATGTCTCTCCATTTTTGACAACTTTGTGCGTTGCGAGTACACTGTCTGCAGTCGACTGCGTCGAATTGCTAATAAGGTCGATCCAGCGCGTCGGAGACCGGCTTCGTGCTCTCTTTCCCTCAGTGTGTTCCTGTACTACAAGCTTCTTCATCGAGTCCTCGTTTTTGGAGATATGTCCAAAGAACTTCAGTATTCGTAGCTGCACAATCGACGATAGCCTATCCCGTATGTGAAGTTCTTTGAGGATGGAAACATTAGTTCGAAACGCCGTCCAGGGTATTTTTGACAGATGTCTTCCACACCACATCTCCAGTGCGTCGATTTTTCGGCGGTCTTGCAGTCTTAGTGACCAAGTTTAGGCTCCATACAGAAAACTTTCCTAGTCGCTCCACTGCTGATCTGGGGATGGCGCAAGGATGCTTGATCTCATCTTCGCATCCTCCAGAGTTTGAGATAATAGAACCGAGGTAGAAGTAGCGTGCCACTACTTTGCAGTTGGCTATTTGTAGTACTTTTGTAGTAATATGTTCAGCTCGATCTACTATCATAACCTTAGTCGTGTCTTTATTTAGAGTCAGACCGAATTGAAGACTTGTGGTTACCAGACGAGTCAAGAGTTCCTCCAAATCATCTTTCGAAGGAGCAAGAAGAGTGATCAGCGTATCGTAAGTTGTTTATCACGCGACCACCGGCTGAGATAACGTTGTTCTATCCGTCCAACACGTTGCGCATGATATATTCAGTGTAGGTGTTAAATAGCAGCGGCGACAGAATACATCCCTGACGAACACCAGATTCCGTCTTGAAAGTATCCGAGAGTACGTCATCAACTCGTACTGCTGCTGAACCATCTTGATAGAGTCACTTCAATAGGAATATTAGGTGCTGTGGTACCCCTAATCTTCCTAATCTTTAATAGGACTTTCTCAGAGACACTCCCATATGACAGTGTCGAATGCCTTACGGAAGTCGACAAAGCAGATGAATAGCGGCAACTTAAATTCTCTGGCTTTTTCGATTAGTTGCCGCAGTATAAGTATCAGTTCGCTTTAGTACCATTCATGAATTTAAAATAAATACTAAATTATAGATTCATGACAATGTGTGCGTTGAGTTACCTGCACGTTAAAAAAAGTTCCCAATATTTGTATTGAAAAGCCGTTGAACGAAATCCTTGCTGCACCCATCAGTGGAATGAGCTTTGATAACGTTGCATTTAATGAAACGCTTCCACGAATTGGAGAACTCGTATATTCCAGAAGCACTACAGCCGAATTTCAATCGGCTACGATGCGGGCAGGTGTGGTCACGCCGTTTTACCTACAGCTAGGCACAATTGCAATCAGCCTAATATGTTGAACAGTAGGTCCATCTCATTATCATGGGCGACCACAGCTGAATGATGGCGCTGCACGCCGTTTTGTTTGTGGTCGATTTAACGCCAGGGACAAATTGTGTGTTTGCCGCCGCAGTGCCGAGATCATTCCCCGACTGAGGTGAATCGGCTGATTACTTTTACGACTTGACGTCACGTTAATTGTTTTGGGTTGCGTTTGTCTGAATTCGTTGCGATCGGAGATCGATTTTCGTTTTTTTTGTTACGCAGGTTCCAGCGCTTACTGTCTCAAAGTTAAAACTAATTTTGCAAGATTGCAAAACCCCGTAAAGCAATATACGTTTGCTAGGCTTTGAACAAGTATGGTTCCAAGCGAATTAATATTTCTGTGGCTAGATTCTTCAATACCTGTGATACATGAATGTTTACATGCAAACGTGCATAAATAGTACCACTCAATTCACGCGTATGCGTATATAAAAGTATGTTTATTCTTCTAAGTATAGCATTCACAACAAGTTAATGTTCGTTATTTTAATACAATGTAACGGCACATTACACTTATCATAAAAAATAAGCATATTAAGGGTACGCAAAATCAATCTAAAAAGTGTGAAAGCCCAATAAGTCCCCGCTACAAAATGAAGTACAGATAAAAATGGAATATTCACAGCAACTCGAACAATAGAAACATGGCGCCAAGAAAGAAATACTTAAAAACTCACATTCACAGCCGACGAACTAGGAGTAACTCTTGTTTTCATCCTCTTAACAAGAAAGTAATCTGTCGACCTTCCACGATAGCGGAATTTTTGTGTAACAAACTCGAATCGCGCCTACCCTCACCTAGCCCGAGGCTGGAAATCCGCGCATTGTCAGTTTCTAAGGATTCGGCGTATATATAATACATTTTCTCGTGTTGAAATTACGGCCGTATTTCGCTCATGCAACATAAAATCGACGTAAAAGGCGCCGCCTATGAACTGCGCTCGCGAACCTATAGCCTTTATTTAGTTGACTCCAGTGCAATGTAACAATCCACTGAAAGTTTTACTGTCAACAGTTTCGCCGGCCGTTCCATAAGCGAGCATTGAATTGCAAGGGTTGCCCCTTGTCCAACCACTGGGTATTCTGTTGTATTATTTTAAATCGTCTTTGCGTCGACATGATGTGTTATTTTATTTATTGTATTCATTTTCATGTTCTGAAAAAAAGCCATAATTGATTTCATTTTGTTATTATATTTCATCGGATTCATTTAATCTCCAACACCAATACACCGTACTATAAGTTTTGTAATTAATACTGGCTGTGAATTATCGCTGAATCTAAAAATAATGTAAATAGACCTGTCGTCAGAAGTACTAAAAGATAATTAAAAGATTCTACACATATTCACCACATATATATCCGTCAGAAGGTAGCTCGAGTGTAAGACGTTACGTTTGAAAATTTAATATAAACGAGGTAAATATTGATAAGCACGAATCAGCCCTAAGCCGTAACAAGGTACAACGCTATGCACCTCGCGTATAAGACAAATTCGTTTGCCGCGTGATACACTGCGCGCTCCTAAAACAACTTGTTCACTTCAGAACAGAGAAATGTTTCAGACGAGTTTTAACCTTTTAAATTGTTACCTTGTTAGTTTGTTGCGTCGGTGACTTGGCTTGCTAAGATGTAACAACGTTCTTTATTTAATGGAGAGTATTACATTATTTCGAGACATTGTGGCGTTTTATTTGCCGCATGCTTCTGTATTTAAACTAAATGTTTCAAGGATAGTTTGCATTTACTTGCATTTTTGTAGGTAAAGAAACGTTATAACTTTGTTGTGTAAAGTTTCCTACAAATCGTTGTTATATTTCTTAATCTATTTGCAATAATTAATAAAAACAGTGCAAGGTGTTACGCTAAGTATCTGAAATGAAAAATCACTGCATGTTTTGTATAGAAAATACTTGTTTCTGTCGCAATGTTGAACCCATCATTCAAGTTACATCTATTTGTTTAACGTTAGAATCCGAAACATTTCTCATAAACCTAAGTATACTAAACTAACCCGATTAACTCGCATCCTAACAGCATTACTTCGTTTTACCGCTACAAAATTATATACAAGTGTCGTGCAGGCTGCGACACGTATGCCAGTAAATTTTAGTTAAAGTCGTTTAGGCAACAGGTGTGGCCAATGAGGCCGCAGCCTCATAGTTATCATGACTGCTTACGCTTCCCAGTGGGTACTTACTTAAAGAATATACTATAGCTGTTCCACTGATGAGTGGGCAAACAATTTAGTGGGTCTTTTGAAAATTAGGCAGATTACCTACTGTACAGCGAGCTACTTATTTTGTGTGCTATGTATCGAGTAACAGCATCACATTCGGCAGCGTGTAGTTATTCATTTCATTACGTCTGTTCTTTTTCATAATTATCAAATATCATATTTGCGTAATTTTTTTTTGGCACTGAATTAATGATCTCAAAGGATTAATAAAACTTCGGCTACAACAAGTGCTCGAACTTTCCTAAAAGATCTACATTTTAATAAAATGCGAGGTTCTAATTCAGCTTTTATACAATCCTACCGTGCCGATTAAAGGAATTCCCGCAGCAAAAAGTTTGAATATTTCAACGTATTGATAATGACGTTAATAATAAATAAATCGCCATCACAGAAACTGTGACTGAATTATCCGTACCAGGTAAGTACCTAACCGAAACATTGATCGAAGAACCGCAAATATTAATTTCTCACTTTAAATATTTACCATTTATTGAACAAATTTTAATTAACTTGAAATTACTGAATGTGGACATATCGGAGCCAGCTTTTTATTTAAGCGTTTAATGTGAATTAACAGGAGACACAGAAGCCGGTGGATAACAACAATTCAAAATTGTTATGTCACTACGAGGCTGCGTTTGATTCACTTGTCAATTAACTGTCGCACGCGATCTGTTGCAAATTTACTCAGTAAATCGCGAATATAAACCGGTCAATTGGAAATTTGCATGGAAAAACATAGGTAAGAACTCGTTTTACAATGGCGCGGTGGCGCTCTCGGATCGAATCGAGTTTGGGTGGCGCGCTCCCTCGCGCCGTGCGTAATTTGTCGTTTTAATTTTTCAATGGACGTAACCAACCGATGGCTTTCCCGGAATTCGACGCTGCTACATAAATTACGTTTTCCGAATTAAATCTCGCAATTCCTCCAGAATATTTAAACACTTTTTTTCAATGCAAAAGTAATTAGTTTCAGGAGTAGTAATTACTCTGCATACGTAGCGGAATTATTTATGACACTTTTTTCCAATTTTATTTGCGATTTATATGCGACTCCGTATTCCGTGGTATACAATAAATAACAAAATACGGATGTGCATGCTTCTTCTGGTGGTATTATTTTTTCTCATAATATGAGAGATTGTATTTAAATAATCCTACTATCTGAAGCTTATGCTTTCAAAATATTCTTTAACTTCAACAGACTGGCCCATTATCACGCACAATGGTTTCTGGGTGACGGGTTCTATTTCTTGATGTTTCCTTCGAGCTTCATTTACAATTATGCTTTAACTCCCACTCATAACGACGCCGCTGAGACTCAAACATGATCAAAATCTCGCATTACGAGGAGAAAACTAATTCCTGGCGTATCCATCCGAATGAGCCTGGACGGGAACTAATGCATGTATATTAGAAGTTCAGATGGAGTTATACGAGGTGGTGTCCATAAATCCGAGACAGGCAGGACACGCAACGAATGTGTGCGCCGGGTAGATTTATTCGTTCGTCTACCACTGAGGTACACTCGTAGACAAATTATTACTAGCCATGGTAGAGCTGTGCGTGAAAGTTCTTACAGTCCACATAATATGTTCACGAAATCTTCAAACTCAAACTCACTTACTTTATTTAAATAGACTGTATAAGAGTACTTTCCAATCGTCAAATTTATAGCAGAATATACTTATATGGATATATAAATACACAGTAGATATAAATACACAATGTGACTCTACCACCGCGTCGGAGTTGTTTCTTGCTGAGAAGACCCGGAGAGAAACTCAGCAGTTACTCTTTTAAACTTGTTTTGGGTTTACAACAGGCGTTAGTAAAGTACAATGTGTCATTTTGATACAAATAAACCTAAAAGTTCTGTGTCTGGGTGTTATTAACTATTTAAGTGTATATTTAGAAATATGTAAGTGTGTTTATCAGTCTTTGGTACCCATAGTACGAGCTTTGCTCAGTTTGGGGTCAGATGATTGGTGTAAATTGTCCTAGATATTTTATTTTTAAAAGAATATAAAACAAAGAGAAAAAATTACAAACATAAAAGAATATGAAATAAAAAGTAATTTAAACAATTCAAAAACTAAAATTGTTAGTCAGTACATACTAGGTCTATTACAATAAGATATATGTTACAATAGAGTTATCTAATCCTTCATTTTGTTTATTCAACACCAAAAAGTCAATTAATTACGCAGACATTTTGATGTAAATAATTAGGTTTAACTTCACTAACCAGCACTAATATCTGATGATAAACATTCTTTCTTGAGTCTTTTTGCCCTAACAAGAGAAACCCTTACCTCAGAATATGACGAAATTGAAATGTTTGATGAATTACGATTAAACTATTTTAAACAGATATAACGTGACACATATTTGCAATAATCAAAACAGTGTTAGTCCAAATAACAAATGTGTTTTTTCTATAGCATAATAATAATTCCATTGTTATAGCGAATACTTTAAATCACAACCCGGCGATGTGTCAATCGAGAATTAATTTAAACTTTGCTGGCCAAAGCGAGCAGCGTACGGCCCAAGGGACTAAACCAGCATCAAATCGAATAGACGGTTATAATTGACTGGTACCAAGCGAATAATGACCTAACTGCCTTGTCGTGACAAACCGAAAATGAACTTTAGCCCGTTACTTACAAGATTGAAAACCTTCAAATATGCTTGAGTCCCTGAGAGTCATTTTCACAGGAGAGAAATAAGTTGGTATCACCAGAGTCTAACACTCGCTTAGTAGGTGCTTCACAAAAGTAATTTGCGAGTCTCGTGGCCGATCATTTAGATCTTCGCATTTGCAAACTTAATTAATGTTTTCACATATCATTAACATTATTTAAATTCTGAAAACTGGCAAGCTAAGGCCTATTAGGGTATTGGTAAGTGGATTTGACGGTGAAGTGGTAACTTTCATGAGTACACGATAACAATTTTCAAATTCGTTAAATTTATTCCGCTTAGTACTGTACGAGTACTAAAAAGAGATAAGTATATCGATCAAAACAAATGATTTAAAAATTATGAAATAGTATTACTTACTTTTTTTTTCTATGTGATTGTACACAAAGTAGATTCAGCATCACTAACAGTTATTCATTTGTCTCAGAACGAAAAATAACTAGGTCCTTCTAGAAATATCTATATAAAATTACAAGTACAACCTAAGCTTCGATAGATCCCCAGCATGTAAGGGACTCTTTGCACTGAGGCATAGAAAACTCTATCGATAATATTCTATCAATATTTCAACACAAAATTTCCACCCTAAATTCTTGGGAGCCTTTAATTTAATTATCCCCTCCTTTTTGTTTTCGTTTATGATGACGTTTGGCTGACAGCTGTATTGCGAATGGAAACTCGGAAATGAAGCAAAATATTGTCAGTTCAATCAGCGCTTTAATTATAAAAGAGTTACCTAGTGAAACGCATAGCGTTTTTAAGATAAACTGATAAAACATAATGTTCCTTGCCATAATCGTCCTTTGGACAAAACTTCATAACGCAAACATCATATAGCCGAAATTTGAACGGCATAATAGCAATTGCTATAAATAACAAAAAAAACATTTGCCATAATATTCAAGAGACATAATGTTTAAAAACATACCAAGAAGCATACATTTTAAACAATCGAGCCTGTTTTTAAGCGTTTTGAGATCTTCATTTTTCTTTAAAAAAAAAACTCTTGTCACAAGAGCGAGACAGGCAATTCTCGTAGAGCTGACCATTCTCGTCTAAGGCTTTCGCTGGCGCTTCAACTCCCCCATTCAAAGCCTATTCAACCTGGAGGCAAATTAAAAACGTCAATCAGGTACTATAGCTATTACTGATAAATCACCGGCACCATTATTCCTGACTATTAATTGCATTTGGCTTAATTGAGTTCATTCATTCGCGTTCCTACTGTAAGAAAATTAATGAAGCAACCATTTTGGTTCGTGGTATAAAGGGTTATAAATAAAATACCGCAGAGTTGTATATTTTTTTTTTTTGTGCTAGGCATTCTTTGAAAAGTTCCGCTAGACTAGGGCAGTCTTTAACGATTTAATAGAAATGCGAAAAGCTAACCTAACCTAATCTCGAAATATATGTAGGCTTTAACAACCAAAATAATACAAATATCGTAAAACAGTTAACAGCAAAAGTGATGAATAATTTGACCCCAAACTAAGCAGAGCTACTGGTGAATGTAAGAAACCGATATAATTATATAATATAAGATCAGTCTTACAAAATCTAAGAATCCATGCCCTACTAAGGTTTTTTTTGGATTCTGGCTCTAAAGACTACTGTGGTTAGTGGAAACCCCCTGATATTTGGACTGCGATGGTAACTCATCATATTTGTACTACAGAACATAGCCATATGCTCAGACATTAAACACATCACGTAACATTCAAATTAAAAACCGGATTGCGAAACAAGATAAAAAACATATGTAATATCTCAAAACAAAACACGGTTTCATCAATAAAGCACAAATAACAAAAAGCTTTTTTACGGCAACAATACATCAAAGTGTGTAAGTAATATGAATATTTGAATAATAAAAATTAACATTTGCTTTGTAAAGTACTCCTGTAATCATTTCTAACAATAGCCCGCGGTTGTTTTGATGTCCGCAAAGGGACTCGATTAATTTCGTCTTTAATAAAAAAATATGGAAAAAATTTACTTAAGGCCCTCATTCAAGAAAAGGTTGCGAATTTAAAATACTGGGTGGATGTTTCAGATTTATGTGCCAGCTTAGCCGTTTTGAGTGCTGATATTAAATTTGATTAAATGTTTTGTAATGAAACTACTATCAGAAATGTGATTCTCGTAACTGGGACTTTCCTTTGTATACATTTTAATTTCTTATATCTACCTGATACGATTAGTCAGAGTGTGGACGTTTTCCTGAATATAATAAGAAATATTAATAAAGTCATAAGATTAACCCTAAGTTCTTAAACAAATTAAATTGAAATGATTGATCCCTTCTAGTTAATATTTTATCTATTCCAAAACCTCTATATTAATTCTGTTCATTTCCTATGTACATATTCACATTATACGTCAACTTGCTCGCACTGACATAATCCCAAAAGGGGTTGTCAGACGGCGATACCTGGAATGACAACGTCGCCCGTCGTGAACCCACGGGAACCAACGCTCATACAATTATTACTATTCCTATCAGTTTCAGCCAATATAATTCTGTAAACTGGGGAACCGATTTCATTGCTTTCACTATTATGGGTAAGTAGAACCTAATTTCTACTGCCTTTGTTCAGTAATGCGGTCACGAGGACGACAACTTAGCTTCGAACATTTTTCCGTTTTATTGGTTTAGTTTTTAAATTTATTCAAGTCAAGAAATATTCGTATTTTGAACTGAATCGATTCAAAAGAAGCCAATTAGTACTAATACAAACTTTAATTTCAATGGTTTTTCACTTTATCTAACTTACATATTTAATATGTACAACTGATTATAATTTGCTATAAAATACTATGAATTGAACCTAGAGAACGTTTAAGAAAGTTTCACTCATCACCAATAGCTGATCCAATTTCAACTACTTAGAACGTCGTCAATTACTCTTGCGACTCGTTAAAACAGATGAACAAAGACTGAATCTGAGTGACTTGCTTTCACGACTTAAGAACCTATTTGAGTAACTTTAAAGTCATCAGTTTAAAAATCCGATCGTCAGGTGTGCACCCGCCAGCAGCCATTAAACATTTACGCAGTGAAGATAAAGTCTGCTTTTTGTGTACTTGTACACTGTTTTACGACACTTTTATTGTTCCCTGATCTGATCGGGGGCACTGTTTCCACTTACCTAGTTCTATTACAAACAATTCTTGATTACAAAGTTTGATTGGTGCGTCGAAGATGCGGACTCCATCATCTTTTGTATTTTAGGCTTTTGGCGGTTTTAAATCTCCTTTAACTAAATCTAGTGTATAAATTTTTATTTTTTATGTACGTGTTGTTAAAAAATTTTTAGGACTTTCTCTCGATTAAGAAATCTTATTTATTTATCTTCAGTTAGCTAGTGTAATAAATACGTCTAATCGAATGGTGGTCATAAAAGTAATAGAATATCAACCCCTCGTAAGTCGATGTAACCAGATGCGGTTAATTGTATTTTCGTTTCTATTGTATCTACTATAAATAAATAAATATTAATATGCGCTAGACAACACACCTCTTGTAATAGTCTCGAAGTAGAGATTAATATCCCTGTGTTACGAGGTACCACACAAGGAAAATAACCCTACACCCAGACCCTACTATGTCGAGAGACGATGTGTTAAAAGTATCTAAAATGCTTGATTTAATTTTATTCAACGCATAATTTTAATGAATACTTAACGTCAGCGTATTCCATAATGCCTAGATAAGAGTGTACTCATTGTGATATGAAGAGGCTGTTTCATAAAAAACCGCTGACGAACAACATTGGCCGAGAAGGGTCCAATTGTATTTTCAGATTTATGATCCTCTTTAAATATGCAAGCTAGTTGGGCCTTGCATGTTGCCACTTTTTACTACCTACCTAAAAACCACCGTGGACTCAATTTGTTGACGGAACATAAAGCTAATGTTGGTTTTACATAACCAAATTTCAGATTAAGCCTTTTGAAGTTCGTGTATAGCTTCACCACAATACTGTGCTTCTTCATGAGAAATAGGACATCCTTGTGTTTTAAACTGGGCCTGCAATAATCTACCCTTGCTGTGGTAACAACAGATTCCCGATAAGTAGCACGGAGTTTGTGGTCAAGCTACAACAAAAATGTGTCTGTTGTGTCTGTGTCAATAAAGGGCGAAACTTGCTATTGTATTACATATTTCTGCGCCCACTCTTAGGGTAAAAGTGGTCGGATAACAAACAACACAAAAGGCGAAATAATGAATAGTCCAGAAAAACGGCGCGGCGCTCGTTATGAGGCACATGCATAAATGATACGACGAATCTGACAAATGGCACGGCAGAGTATAATAATGATAGTGCCTCCAAGTGGCCGTTCAATTATGCAAATAGACTGCGCGATGTTCGGCCGGCAATAATAAAACTGTTTAACAGCTGACAAGCGCGCACCCGCCTCCAAAATTTTCGTATTCATTCAGGCCTAAGCAATAAAAAACAGGTAGGTACATAACTCGTATGACGGAACGTCCGCCGTTCATATTAAATTAGACCGCCCCTGGTCATCCACTTTATTTTTATTTGAATCCCATGAAAATATGAAACGTGTTTGCTCGTTCACGTTTGGGGACTGACTCGCCACCGTTTTATTCGCAAGTCAATGTTTATGAATTAGTTATTAAACACGATGGCTCTCGTTGTTACCTTTGCAATTCGGACGTTAAAATTTTTTGACAGAACTTCCATTTTTCTGGCCGCAACCGTAACTGTTATCGCTAATTATCTGGAGTGGGTTGTTCGAGTCGAATAAAGAGTAATCCGATAGTAATTTGGATAAAAGAGTCTTTTTACGAGGTCTCGGAGCTGATTGGTCGTCTTTAAGGGAGACTATCATGCAATGCGAACATAAACGTGTCGTGTGTTAACGCAAGCTGACTCGTAAGACGAAAATTCACATCGCTGATTCATGAATTGGATAATTACGCGAGGATTAATAGCGGGCGTTAATAATGTAAATTATGAGTTTATTATACGAGAACAATTTTTCGTCGGCAACTCCTCATTAAACTGATCTACCGTGGGTGCTTCATCACTCAGTCAAATTGCGTTCCGCTTAATTTTCTTTCCCGGCAGGTGTGTTCGACAGAGCAATTATTTACAACGTCGGTGTGACGTCACCTCCCTTCCCCACAGGGTGCTTCCTCGCGAACTAAACTTCGTATCGTTGCCTAGATAGTTTGCAAGTGTTAGTTATTATCTTGCAAGTTTTCCTGTTTTCTTTTCTGCTAAAGCCTATCTCAGTTTGTCAAATTGCATATCTGTTGT
Source organism: Udea olivalis (assembly GCA_947369235.1). NCBI lineage: Eukaryota > Metazoa > Arthropoda > Insecta > Lepidoptera > Crambidae > Udea > Udea olivalis. The sequence goes on along the minus strand of OX376345.1, from coordinate 7,927,965 downwards.
TTTAGACTTTGAACAGCTTGATAAAGTGGTTCGGTCTAGTTGTAAATTAACGTGTGAGATAGACAAGTTCGATGCTGTTATATCCTAGCTATATTTTCTATGTCCGTTTCAAGTTAACTGCATAGATTATGGTGTTAAGTGGTGGGAATTCCCACGTGTCCTCATTACATGGATGGTTACTAATGGGCTACACTTAGAACTCAATGCTAGTTGAATAATATAATGTGATTAGTTTTAATTACACAAGCATGTCGGGAAAGCACCATTATTTAAAATTGTAAACACAAAATACTTGCTTTGATGATATTATTTGCATTCTGTAATGCATATAATCAAGGTATAAAGATTAAAACAATAATATTGACTGGCCGTTTGGAAGGTCAGCTATTCACAGTCACATTATTTGAAGTATCTGACCGAATCGACACCCAGATACCGTCAAAATCTAATATTTATTATTCTTTAATAGCCCAAATAACTTTATCAAACATCTCTCATTTATCTTCAACTCCCATCTAAGAAAAACAAGGTAAAATAATTACAGTGATTCGTAACGCCACTCAAAATCCAAGAAATATAGCTGTATTGCTGACGACTGTGAAGTGTCATTATGTACGAATAATTGGAGTGCGGAACCCTTCTGCTCCCCGCGTAACAGTCAAGGTTGCCTAAATACTTCGTGAATGTCACATCCATTTGTTCCCCCGTTCAGAAATGTCAGTGTATGCCTATGGTTTAGTGCCTCTAATTTGACAGTGACATATAGAATTAAATTAGAATGTCATGCCGACACTACAGAAAATGAATTCTTGCCCGGATTGAGTGGCTTCTATTGTTGTTAATATTATAGTATGACGTTATTGCCTTGAGCATCGGATTTTCCCGCGTCTTTTACGCGTAAGGAATTCACTCGCAGTTCGATGTGAAAAGACATTTCTGTAACACTTTCACGTAATAACATTTCGTAACTGAAATATTTAGTGGTACAAATACTATTTGTATAAGAGTGAATTCAACTGATTCACTCGTCGTCGATCAGCTGAAACTACTTGAAGGTAGAAACCTCTATTCATATGAGATACCTTTTATGATAGTGTTTTCAGTTGGTCAGTATTCATTTTTGGATTGCTTTTTAAATGAATGTTACACTAAAATATGTAAAAAAAATATTTTTTGACTCACGATTAGATTACATCAAAAAAATCTAATACCTGACACTGATGCTACGAAGTTCGTAGTGTCTACGAAGTAGCCTTAAAGCTACGAGTATGATATCGTAGTCGTAGCATTCACATTTGTAACACACCTCGTCATTCTTAAAACAAATGTAAAATATGAATTCGTGTATCGAAGTAGGACGTTGCTAAGTTCAAAATTTTCCCCAAGATCAGAATTTCAAGAAATTTATTGCACGATATTCCCATAATATTTCCGATAAATATTCAACAATTTGCGTGACGTTACACAATATGCTATTCGCAGACATCCTTGTGCTTGGCCCGAGCATGCACGATATATTCCTTATTTGAATTTGGACGTAAAATTAAACAATGAGATCATGCCAGGTCTGCGTGTCGGTTTAATCTGAGGATTCATGAGCGTGACTTACACGTCGCCAAGCGCCAAGACCACCTTAGCAGCGTTAAAATATCGGGTAATAAAAACAAACATACGGTAAGCTATGATAAAATGTTTGCTTAGGGCGGAGCACAAACGTTCGTTAGTAAAATTCTGCGTCGAATTTCCGTGAACACAACTTTGGCGTAAGTTTGTTCTAGTGTAACGATCTGTTAATTCGAATCTTGCAAGTTTTCGAAACAACTGTGTGACTACTTGTGTGCAACTGAGTTTGAAAACAAAGTTACACGTAATATAGCTATATGTTTGTTAAAACATTGAATATAAGAAAAAGTTAAATAATTATTAGGAAAAAAATATAAATAAAATAAATAAATATCTGGGACAATTCACACCGAAATCATCTGACCCCAAACTAAGCAGAGCTTGTAATATGGGCGTCAGAGACTGATAAACATACTTAAATATTTCTAAATACATACTTAAATAGATAATAACACCCAGACACACAACAAATATAAATGTTCGTCACACAAATATTTGTCATGGGTGGGGATCGAACCCACGACCTCCGGCGCTAAAGGCAGGATCGCTGCCATTGCGCCAACAGGCCAGTCATATATTTACTTAATGGATTTTTCTGCTTTCGACGAACACCTGTGTAGTATTGGTTCATAAAAATAATCGACTACTGTCAATTTACATGTGTGCAAAAAGTATCTAGTGGATCTTTGTTGTGGATGTTAAATAATGCTTTCGACGGTTTATAAGATCGTTAAAGGCATGGTAAAGAAACATACGAGTACTCAGCCAATGATCTTTATTCCTTGGCGTTCGACATTTACACAGGTGGGTGCTTGACATTTAGCATACAACACGTAACAATGAGGCTACGGAAAAATAAATCGATAGCACTAAATAACGTTTCATGTCGCCACCAAAAAAGTAACCTTAAATTTGTCACGCGATTCTTGAAAGGTTGGCAATCAAACGACTACTTATACATCGATTGGGACTAATATTATTGTTGTACGAGGAAACGACCGGTTTTTTATTAAATACGTTATCATTTTGTATGAGCTAGAACCAGTTATTTCGAAACATTCTTACAAATTATTGTTCTGCGAGATTCATTGACCCTTCACTGACTATGCAAAACAGTTTTTGATTATTCACGAGTGAACCATTCGAAATTATCTTTTTTTGAAATGTCAAATCTTTACTCTTACGAATAAGAAAACCGCACTTCATTAAAAAACTACATCTACCTATCATATGAGAGCCGATAAGGAGAGCAACAGCAAACGCCGTGCGCTGCAAAGCCTCGAATGAAACCGTTTTATAATAAATTCTCCGTCGGCCGCATCCTTCGGGATTAATCGTCTTACTTTTCTCTCTCGCCATAATCCTCACAGGGAATTGTGTGGCCAGGATCAGTTGCCCCTACCACGTGCTCTAGACTGCAACAAGTTAGTTACTAGTCAGCATGTTGCGAGTTGTATTCTTATGAGATCAGTATTTTACTGCTCTGTTATGCAAATATTAGTCAACTCAGTTGTATTTAACAAATTAGTAACTTTGGTGCAGGTAAAATAGAGATTTGACAATATCTGTTTATTCAAAAACCGACAGTCCGGTTTCTTTCAGACACGGTTTTCAGCTGAGTTTCAGAGTACGGAGAGTCTATCATATATTTAAACTAGCTTTTGCGGATAGGATATAAACCTTTCCACAACATGGAAGGTTGATATGAATTTCTATTTGTGATAAGCAGCTTACTACAACAGGGCACATCTTCTACATTAGGGAACATTCTATTCCTGTTTCACAACTTTACTAAACTTATTTATTACAGCTGTTGCCCGTTGAACTCTAGTGAAAAAAAAAATTATATCTTGTAAAGTTTTTACATGTTTTGTTTTTGGTATTTTCAGAAACGATCACGCACATTGTTTTATAAAGCTGATGCCCGTGACTGTACAGTAACTACTGTACAGTCACGGGGTGCCTGGGGTTTGCTAACAGTTAAAGTTCCCATGCATTTTTTTAACCTAAATTTATTAGAATATACACAGTAGAGGGTGGCAGAAATAAGTAACTACCTATTTTGTAATAATGATACAATGCTAATTTACAATAAGCTTCCATGAACAACTTGCTTCGCGTTTTTCAACAGAAACTGAAGCCAAGCGAACTCTCTAAGAGCTTACGCTAGTTTCTTAGTCAGTAAAGATCTTCGACTCGTGTGATAATGCGTGAGCCTCAATCGGCAGCAAGACGTGCTTCCCGTTCTTGAGATTTCTCCTGAGACAGAGCATTTAAAGTCCAACTCTCTGAGAGTTCACGCGAGTTTCCTTATCAGTAAAGGTATCAGCATCACGCGATAGTGCATGAGCATAGGGATCAGCAGCTAGACCTGTTTCTCGTTTTTCAGTTTTCTCCAGAGACCGAGCACTTACTCTTCTCTCAAATCCAAAGGGACCGCATTCGAGAACGTTGTGAATCAGTCGAGGTTCCCACTGAGCCGATGTTTCTGTAAAATATTTATAAATTGTAGCCTATGTGTTATTCGGATGTATAAGCTGATTACTGTAAAGTTTCATCTAAATCCGTTAGGTAGTTTAGGTGTGAAAGAGTAACAAACATAAACACACACACATACATCCAAACATCCTCGCAAACTTCCGCATTTATAATATAATTAATAGGACTTTAATAAAGAATGTCTTGGTGATCTTGTATCTTGTTAACGTATTCTATCATTTTGTTAAATGTAATGTCGCTTTCAAACACAGAACTTTTATTAATACAGTTTAAGTCAACTGGTTATCATAAAACCTATGGTTACAATAATAGGTCAATTATTTCAACTGTAGTTTGTACTTATGGACATATTTTGCATTATAATGATATTGAATAATGATCCATCACACATGCTCCGGAAATAGTAATGTGTTAGTAGTATGTTGGGTTATAGCGCGTTAGGGCGTATTCACGTGAAGAGCTGGTCGCCAGCGCCTATTGACCACTGTCATTTCTTTGGAAATTGTCAGCGGCGTTTGTGAATAGGGTATTTGACAAATAGAAACTTTCTCAAAAATAGAAACTATGTTTAAAAAAAAATTGGACTTGCCCAAAACGCTACCTACAAACTGCCTGCAAATGACGTCATTTGCGATCTATTTATTTGCGTTCTGCAAAACATTTGTTCGACAGCTAGATTAAATTTTGCGTTTATGAATGCCGAATGGTAAAGAAAATAAATAAAGCTGTAGTTATTTATTTTATTTACACTTTCAAAAATAGATTTTCCCCTGCCAAGTTTAAAGGGCCATTAAATTAATTGTACTTATTCAACAAACTGAAAGTTTTTATAGGGCCCTTTTTCAATGTATTTTTGGTTATATTCAATCATTTTTAGAATAATCTAAGATAAGATAAGAAACTTTTTATTGCACAAAAACAGACGAAAAAATAAGTATCACAAAGAAAGTGGATGTACAATTAAGGCGGTCTTATTGCTAAATCAATCTCTTCCAGACGACCTACTACAGGTAAAGGAAAGATGACAGAAGGGGTCGGGTGATCTAATGATGCTGTCAAAACACTATTATCGGTGCAGATTTTCAAAAACCCGATCACCCGTAATACCAGTCGATACCAGTATCGATTACAATTTTATTTCATTTTATCTATTTGTTTACACATACAGTCCATCAATCATCAACAATAGCGTAATAAGGAAATCTACAGACACATCGAAATACAGCGCTTTCAAAAGCGAAATCAAGAATTTAATGTCTGTGTGAAAAACCATACTCACTCTTAGTAGGAGCTCTACACTTACTAGAAGGGATACTTCAGAAGTACTTGTAGGATTAACAACATCACTAATTAGTCTAGATACCTATCGTCAGTAACGCTTTAACTTATGAAATGGTCTTTACAATTCCGCCATCTACGTCTTTGTTGGCTCGCGAATAATTGCCTTGGATATGGATAGTGTGCTCTGTGTAATGACACCGTGTGTTCACAGTTAATGGCCGTGCCACCTTTGTTTTTTTTTCTTCTTGCAATCGTTCTTAGCAGTACATTGAAAGGTACCTCTGCTGGCTATGCAGGTACCAGTTTTTTATTGCCAAGAATACAAATTAAACTTTAGCTTTATTGATTCTTTCGTTTGGGATACAACAAACAAAATCAGAGCAGCCTTGAGCTAAACGTTTCTTACTTGTTTAGATATCCGATCGGTGGATAATGTACTATCTTTACGACTCCTTTAATGTACGTAATAGCTAGGTTTTACTTGAAAATGGTAACGCTAACGTAACTTGAGAATGTAGAGATAGAAACTAGAAAAAAAAACTTGGTCCTGCTAACCAGGCGACTGCTTAAAAAGGAAGGAATAGAAAGTAAAGTGGCTATCGTCAGCAAACAGTATTATTCACCGCATAGTCAAAAAAAGGAAAGAAAAATCGAGTTGCATCACAGCGGTCCCATTTCACAACAAAGTTAAGTGATCCGGCGGCGGTGGCTCCGCAATATTAGGCCGGCTCGCACCTGATGGGTTTACTGGTGGCAACCGGGTTTAGTGACGTCACAATCGGCCGCCCCACTGCAGAATTAACCGCCAGTCCGGCCCGCTCTAAATGTCACTCTTATTATTGTGTGACACTTCGGGATTACCTAGGATAAATTGTTTTAACGTTTTCAAAGCAACCATTTACCCCATGTCGACGGCTGTTATCTTTTCGAATTAAAACTCGCCGGACCCGTTTTAAATTGGCTCTCCCTCTGACTTTCAACTGTTTTAATTCACTCTATGTGCACAGCGAGTCAATTTAGCTAGCGTTTGATTGGCTGCAACAATCACTTACACGGGCGTGTCAACTTTGACGTACGAATGCTGTTTCACGGGATGCCGGGCCGCAGTACGTCTGCTAATACCATTTTCCGTTTGGCTAATAAGTTTAGCATGCGCTATTACCAATCTGCCGTCGAGCTTGGCGCCGAGCGCCTCTGCAGCAATCAATTTGTTTCATGTTCGGACGTTTTGATTCTCTGAATTTCACGGGAACACGACACTGACTGGTTGCTCGTTGCGGCGTGTCTTCATTTGCAAGTTTATGTTTTGTTTGCAAGGCACTGTGACGTCGACTTTCCCCTACCTACTGTAAACCGAGAGGGTGGATCGCGTTAGAAGTTCACGTTGCTCTCGGGTTAAATGCGAGGATTGCTAAGCTGAGCACGACCATTTTCCATCTCCTAATTGTTATCGATACAAAATTGCAATATGTAAATGGTTAGCGGGCTTTCGAGAGCCGGAGGCCTAAAAGTCCCAATCGAGGAGGACATCGCTTCATTTGACATTCGGCTCACGGGCGACACGAACGATGTCTCCCATCTCGGCTCGCTCGCGCCGATTGCATTAATTTTACCGTTTTATAAACGATTTAATAGACAATCTTTGTATTCGGCTATTTGTGAACCGCCAATAATGTCGGGCTTAAACAAAATGTTCAAAATTGCTTAATCTACATTTTCTCTCCCACTACGGCCGGAAAGAAATATCGGGATAATTATCCAAATTGAAATTTGCTGCTCCATGTTCACGGCGATATAAATCGGGCTCCATCTTATTTCGGGCTAGTAGCGAAGTTTAATTTATTCATTAACGCCACAGTTTTTCTTGATAAGCTGGGCTGCGGGAAAAAATGGAATAACAGTGCGGTTTGTCATTTCGCGGCGTCCGCCTTCGATATATTCTCGGGAGTATTCAAATCAATCTTTGAACATTTTCAATTTATTTCAGTGTCCTTATCTGTGACAGGCTCGGCGCTGAATTAATCTGAGCGAACTGGGCGGGCGTTCCTCCTCCTACCCCTCGCCGGAAATTAAACGAATTAACACCATCCAAATGTACATTTTTCACTTTGGGACTCGCGCATCCTATCGATGAATCTCTTCTTTTTCATCGGAAAGCAATCGACGGATCTGTGCGTTTATCTGTCTTCTCTTAGATTGAACAATTGATACGTCACTGATGTACGTAGAATTGTAAATTGAATCCTCGTTATTGATTCGTCTACGCTCCATTTATTTGGAAAGCGATTTGATTAAATGCTGCGACACGGTTAATATATCAACTAAGCGTGCTTTGAATATAATTTAATTTTATAGCTTCGGTGGTAATAACTAGGAATGGTTATATTATGTAAGCTTATGTACGTAAACTTGTCTATTAATAAGGATATCTACGGTGATTGTATTCCTGGTATTAGGAATTGGTGTATCTCACACCGAAGGTTTGAAATTTTAACATGAATGCGTGATAGGTATTCGTATCGATATACTCGTAGCCTTTGCTATGTTCAATATTACTCTTTCTCATTTTGAAATGTACAATTTAACGTTAGGTCTTAAATAATAAAATAGGACTTTAAATAGTAGAATCAATCTTTAACGCCAGATGTTGGTGCTGCACGCAAGTAAACGACCAAACGTTCGGTCAATCGCACAAAGCGCTTGAAGCGGTCAACAGCGCCGAAAGCGGTCCACCTCGGTATTCGTTGCGTAATAGCGCTGTAAAGCCAAACGCACACCTGCCCCAATCTGTACGCACTGGTTTCGGCCGTGTTTACCGTGGAAGCGGCTATTTACTTTAATTTCAGTGTTAATAGGTAATTGCGGAAAATCCCACGCAACCGCTTAAACGGTTCCGCGTGGACCCGAGTCTATTATCTACTGAAGTAGACATTATTATGTCTTTATTTTCGTCTCTACTTCATGCAAATAAGTAATTACTACTAAATAATTCAAGAATGTTTAAGATTAAACTTCTGTGTGTTAGTATTTCTTATGCAATAATCCATCAACATAGATACGGTGGTATCAGAACAAATCAACCAATAGTTAGAAAAACATTGACAAATAATGATGTAGTTTCGAATCTGCTTTCAAGCGAAAATTGATTATTTTTTAAATCGCTGTAATGCCTATGGCTTAAACTAAGACTTAATTGCGTTAGTTACTACTTAATGCTAGGTTACACTCTCGGACGGGTATTCACTGCCAATCGCTCAAGCACTCTGTATTGTAATGGCGCTGTAAAGCCAGCTGCACACCTGCTACGCCGCATACCAATTAATTCGTATCTGGTATTATAATGAATGCAATGCTCGCCATCATGTCTCTCCCTCTCCAAGAATTATGGTTACTATGGCTTATGAAATCTGACTGATGAAATCTTTTAATTTAATTCTCAGAAATAAATTTTTTTTCGATGTATTGTAGACAGATTCCACCAATTAGCTGTCAAATTTTAACTGGGTCTGATATTGCTCATATTTAAGCACAAAAACCATCACGACTTAAAATGGTGAATCACTAACTTGAATATCATTCGAATTTTACGGTCCATCTACTATTTAGAAAAGAGATATTAATAAAATTTAGTTAAATTACGTAGGTTAAAATTAAAGTGACTATGTTTCAAGAGAAACATGAAGCAGAATAACAAAATACTTTACATATAACAATATTTTTTCCCTGAAACTGTTTCTTGCTCCAATGAAATTATGCCTTATCCACGGTGGGACGAAGGGATTGAATTACTTAAGTATCCTCTCGTATTTCACTTAAGAAGTTTATACTTTTTGCATTTTATTATCCGCTAGCGATATTTTATTTTGTTTCGTAATCTTTCAGAACTATCACAATCTCATGAAAAATTAAACAATTTAAATAATTATGGAGGAAATATTGTGAAAATCGTAGTTATAAAAGCTATTTATAGAAATGTAAATTGCCTAACACAAATACGTTAAGACGTTTTTTGTGCTTGTTAATCACTTTGCACTGGCTTATGTATTTAATTAGGGAATAATTCTGGGCTTTTAATAATTAGTATTAAAACCATGGCAACACAAATAAGCGATTGGCTCTCTCACAGACAGTCAAGTACAAAAAAAAATGGACACCCTCCTAAAACACTGTTTGTAACTTATCTGCGATGTTGATAAAGCCGTCGTTGAGGCTTGAAAGGGTTCAAATTGATTGACGTATCAAATTAATCGTCTGAAAATTGTGGACACTTATCTTTTCCTGAATAACATGGGGTGTATTTATTTCGCTCTAAAAATAATCTTAGAGCTAAACTTACTATAAAACAAATTTAGCTAAGCTGCTATCCTGACACTGGCTAACATACTCGTAAGTTGAATGTGCCAGTGTAATTAAAGAAACAAGTTGAATTTATTATGAATATTATTACCTTATAATATTTTATATCGTCTTCCAAAAGTATTCTCGCTGCGATGATGATAAAATACGACAGATGTTTTGTAAGAGAAAATATATACGAACACGTGGAAAGAACTTGTGTTTCAATGTGCCTCAACAACTTAGCTAGTTGCAGGCAAGTGACGTAAAACACCTTAAGTGTTATCGCAGGCTCCCGAGCAGCTGGCCGCTAACTAACCGTGATTGCCCCCCGCCACTACCGAGCGTGTATCATTTTTTCAACCCGCTCCAGTACCGTCGTCTTGAAATTGCGATACTTAGCATTAAATTGTGAGCCTCTTAAACGCCGTTTCACCAGGATTACGGAGGGCGCGCCTTTTTTTTCATTGTGCCTGTCTACCTTAGCTGTTTTGTAAATACCTTAAAGGTATCGGCGCACATAAACTGCCCTCGGATCCGTGCTGACGTTAATGAGCCGGTCCCTTTCGCTATCTCGGAGACGTACGGTTATACCGGAGAAATTCGCGATACTTAGGCATTATCTCGGCCCCAGAGGTTTTTTCGCTTTCAATTTCGACCAACTCCCATTTAGGGAAATCAGTTCTGTAAATAGGGTAGCCGGTTTCATATTCGACAACATCATGCCCTCTCATCAAGTAAATTATGACTTTAATCTCATAGAAAGTTCCGCTGAGAATTTACCCGACTTTACTTTTAAACTTTTCCCTCTCAGGCATTCAGCGCTCCGTGATTTATGGAAACTAGAAAATTCTGAAGTATTTTTCATTGCTCCATGCAACTTTGTTGTCGTGTTTGAATGCATTCCTATAGGTAACTTTAGATTCTGCTTGCAAAAATTATACATCATTTACGCTGCAGGATGTCAAAAGTGGAGCTAAAATACGTGCTTGCGCACACAATGTGTTGACAGATAAGGGTCAGAATTTGGGTCGTTGTTCGACTCCACAAGATATAGGGAATACACCAAGGCAACCGAGCATTAATATCAGCCTATTCATTCCTCCGAAGCACTTTAGACTTATTTACTCCCCCTAATGCTGTCTATTTGGGAAGATAAAAGAAGTTAATTTTATAAATGGGCCATTCCCGTATAGGTAGGTAATCTTGCGTCGGCAGTGTTATCTGGGTCCAATCGGGCAAAGACAGATAGCGCGGTCGACACGCGAGCGGCGATTGATTAGGCAGGCCCGCACTCCCGTGACGGTTAATAAAGCCTCCGCCTGCCCTCTGATTGCCTGGTAAGCTACCCATTCTGCTTTCTGGCCGAATACCGTAAATCGATTACTTTACGCAATCTATCATATAACGGGGCCGTCCAAGTTTGGGAAATTCTAATTAATGGTTATACACCCTGTCTTGATAGTTTAAGATCTTGTTTTATGGACTAAAGTTTACTTATTGAACAAATTTTAAAGTGGATCTTGCATCGTAAACAAGACACTTTAAGTTCTTTGAAAATGTGTTTAAATTTTATAAAACATTCTTGTTTCAATTTTCAACAAACTGTTTATAATATAATAAGTCAAAATGGTATAATAAAGGTACTTAAAACAATCAATACATTGCATAAGTTGAGTAATTATGAAAATAATTTGAATTCTGTACTTTATTCAATAAACTTACTCAACAATATTCAATTTCATCAATTTATAGACCCTTTGATTAAGTTGTTGTCAAGCAACTAAGAGTATTAAATGGCCTAAAACAACTGAAAGATCATCGTCCCAGAAAGATCTTTCAGCATTAGTTGCATCTTCTTAGCTTTACTCCACTGGAGGTGGACAGTTCATTGACCCGATTTTCCGGTAGGGTAGTTCAGCCTACAATCACGCCCCTCGACTTAAAGGATTTTACTTAACGCACCCGAAACGAGTGAACTCCCAAACAGCTATATGTATACAGAATCTACGCCAGATTAACAATCAACTTTCACAGTCGGCGTTTATAGGGATTAGAGTGTAGAAACAACGGTACCGTTTTAACGTAAGCACGAAAGTTTATATCGGCTGCGGTGCGAATTAATCAATGCCTATACTGCAGTACAGAAATTGTAAAGCAGGCTTGTGACGGCGCGGTGCGGTGAAACAAGTTTCGGCAACAATTCCGTCCAGCGGATCGGATTAGCCGGGACTGTTCGCGGTCACTAGCAGGTCTCATGAACACGGTATACGTTTCACAAAGTTCTTACCGCCGGCGGAATTAGAAAGTCACTCAGCAACAAATCTGGGCTTAGCCGAGGCTGCGAGTGACGTTTTTAAACCAGCCGTCGGACGCATGAGCGGCGCGCATTATCCCAGCGTTGCGTGGGCCTATGCAGCAAAAAAGTGCGTTAAAACAACCCTTTTCGGAGGGGCCGAGCCGATATGACGTGAAGTTTCTTCCGGCCAGCTCCCGCCCCCCTCAACGACGAGGGCTCGCAACCTAATTGTTTGACGAAAATAAATGATTCCCAAAATAAAAATAAACGAGAGTTTCACGTTTCGTATTAATTTTTAACATAACATCGCTTTCGGCTTTTACAGCGAAACTCAGGTTAATTCGGGTACCCAGTGATACGCCCAAAACAAATTAGCATTTCTTTCTTTAACTGAATATTACATGAATGCCGACTTAATTCTCCATCAGCCAGCTAAATACACGTTTAATAAACATAAAAAATTCAGATTTATTTTCCATTACCATAACGTCAGTCTAATTTAATCGGGCTTTTAAGTTGCGTTTAATCTAGGTATTCATTACAGCCGTTGGGTATGACAATGAGTGTTAACCGCTGTTAATAGAGTAATAACTTAGTGACGGGGTGTAGATAGAGACAAAAAATGGTAATAATTATGTAGTGTGTAAACACGAAGCGCAGTGCGGTCCGTGATTGTCGGTACGCACGCACCGACGCGATATGGGTCGGCCGATCTGCGCTTACGATTATTATTTACGTAGCTGACTCGACAAATTTTCTTCACGTTGGTCACTTAACCACCGCAATATCCGACGTCATTATGATTTATATTTAAATGAAGGTTTTCCGACATACGTTATTAAGGACTCCGCTCGTTTGAATTGTCGTTGCGCATTTTGTTTAGATTCCAATTCCATTCTTACTCGTAACTTCATACATATTAATATTGTATGCATAGTTCAGCTTACTTAAAAACAAACTACAGCATAGCAACGTAAAAAATCAGACACAATGCATTTTTAACGCCGAAAATATCTCTCCGTGCTGGTTTGCGCGTACATTTTTATATTAAAACCACGTGTTGCTATATTTTTTATCGGTCATTAGGCGCATGCAACCAGGCGAGCCAAAGTTTTATAGGCGGACGCAAAATTGAGCCGAAGTGGTCTCCAGGTTAGCAGCAACCTTGTAAAGTCATGCGAAGTTAATCTGTCTTCATTCCCTATCTATCAGGCCGTGGAGCGAAGCATTAAGCCATAGACGTGAACTGAAACAGATGTCGAGAGTGTGCTTACTTCGCGTGAAAAAAGAAGTACAATGTGTGTATGACAACGGATTTGATATCCGTACATACTAGAATTATCCTAATTGTTCCTGGGGGCCTAGCCAAGAACAACACGCCACGACGATTTCTACGATAGAAATCGTTCAAGTGGATAGGGATGACATAAGCGCCAGTGAGTAGCCCCCCTGTTTTCGGAAAGTAACAAGGGCGAAATTCTTTACGAAACGCTTCTCTGACGTCACAATAAGGGTCAAAAAACTGGCACGCTTAGCTTTTGTTTATCTATTATACACATAACATACTCGTACCATCACGGCTTTATACCAAATGGGGTAGTCCGAGGCAATCAGACTATTGCGGCGGGGCAGTAGTCAGATTAGAATAGAATTCGGATATTCAGTCAGAATAGGGATTTTATGGAGAATGGGAACACTCAGATGCCCACTTTTCCCCAATTGTATTAGCACTCAACATGGTAGATGGTTTTTTATTGATGATTTCCATCACCGGAGAGTTATTCAGAAATTTAACAATGAACATAAAGATGGTTCTGGCCACATTTGAACTCTGGACCACACGATCCACGATCCGAGTCAGGGTGCTTCCCATAGGCCACGCTTTTTTTTATTCTTTGGCGCAGTAACAAAATAAAAATGTCGATCCTTGCGTTATCGGTTAAGATTAACGTCTGTGCATTAAGCGCTATCAGGCGACTGTGATGTTAGTGAAAAATGATTTCCACCACACCTTGCCAGTCTTTCCACAATCTTTCACTGTTTGCCCTGTGTTTTGATCGCAATCTTTTGTTTCATTTAATGGTTAGCGTGTTGCGTCTTTCTTACCGTTCTATAATCAAATTGGAAAAATGTTATGGTTAATTCGTTACACTGTTGCCGCGTTTCTTTTTCTGATTGATCGAGAAACTTAAATACTAGGCTAACTTTACTTTGATGATGAAACTTTTTTTAAACCGAAAGAATTTAAAAATAAACTAACATGTTTTTTCTTTATTCCAGGTATGTAACACTTCAGACAGTTGATTATTATACAGGTTGGTGGTCAGATTGCAAGGCAATTCTCATTTTTCAGTTCAGCTGAGAATCATCAAGGATATATCGAGAGAATCATGTTGGTAGTTTAGACGCAACAATACTTAAGAAACGTTCAATCATTTTAAATCTGAACAATTGCACAACTCAACAATATTCGAAGCATATACATAGCTAGTCCAGTATTTTATTTATAACAAAAAGAAAACGCCGTCAGCTTAATGCAGTTTTACTCCACGCAAGTGTATTAGCATTCTGTTCAGACTTATCTTGAGATTTTCAAGTTCCCTCCCCAGTATTGTGCGCAAAAAGAATGAAACTCATTGAATGAACATCCTACATGTAGAACAATGGGATAGTTATCTCCCGCCCTCTTGCGAGGGACGTCGGATGATGTGAATTTTAATTACATTTTTATGATACTAAAGCGAGCTCGCTCAAGTATTTACGAAGGGCAGAGACCCTCCAGGCGGCTTCCGGAGAGTACACAAAACCTAAACCCTTGCTGAGTTTACTTGATGCTCGTTGAGACTACAAGGGCGTTCGTCGACGCAGCGTTATTTTCCATCGCCCGCCTTTTTAGGCGTAAAATTTTGTAGCTCTGGCGAAATTGAGATCTACTCCCATTAGCTGCGTTGATATTTTTTTAAAAGTTGTAAGTTTAATACTCGGCCCCTATTTCATTTTGGATACAGGGTACATGAGATATTTTTCTGTCATGTCATAAGAGCTGCCTTACATATTATTTATACTCTCATAGGTAATAGCCGATGATAATGATAATGATGTTTTGCAGGAGGTTGAAAATAATCCAGGTTTTGCATTCAGTTTTTAGTAGTTGTTACAATAAACACTCCTTAGCAACAACTGCTACTCGTAGGTCTATTATAACTCTAAAATTTTAATTAAACAACTTGAGAAATTGCTACGGCTTTAAAGAAAGTATTAATTTTTCTGAAAAGTTTTACAAAAAATAAAAACGTTAATAAAATAACGTACAGTCATATTATAATCCAGTGAAGATATAATATGTCGCCATTTCTGCTGCGTTCTAACGCCATAATTCTGTACAGACTCCTACCCGCCTCAAGACATCGCATAATCTTTGGCTCAGTTGACAGCTTTGCGATTTATTGTAGCTAAGCATACATTGTAAAGCTTCAACAATATTTAGTAGCCATAAATTTTCATTGAAAATATCGAAGAATAAAATTTCTCCCCAGTAAGTAGGTACCTAACGTACTTATCTAACTTTAGAGAAAGTAATATAATGTCAAGGCGATTGAATATGGGATCAGCCATATTTTACATAAGAATATATGAGATGGCTATAAAAATCGAGATACTGCGTGCGAGCGGCCATTTA
Organism: Udea olivalis; assembly: GCA_947369235.1. Taxonomy (NCBI): domain Eukaryota; kingdom Metazoa; phylum Arthropoda; class Insecta; order Lepidoptera; family Crambidae; genus Udea; species Udea olivalis. The sequence continues at coordinate 7,912,249 of OX376345.1, read as the reverse complement.
TATCCTATTTCGTCCATTCGGGTTTACGTCCAAATGTTTTAAGCTTAGATAGAGATACGTATTGGCAATGCAAATAGGGTTATTTTCTATTAAACCACTTCGATTCAGGCTGGACATGGACGATGTTCAGTTAACTTAATTTTCTCTTCACGTCTGATACGCCGTTCTGCCGTGGAGTGCCCTTCTATACCTCTGTGTAAATCACACACCGGAATTAAACGCGTCGGAAGAGCGCACCGAAAACAAATGATCACATAGGCCCCAACGATCACGAGAATACAATAAATAGAAAAAAAATTAATGTTAAAATGAAAACCGACAAAAACAATGAAACGTGGCTTTCCATAAATAACGGAGCAGGCTTTCGTAACGGATGTGGGTAGATTTTGAGAGTTTATATAGCCACCGAAGCGTGGCCGGTAAACAACGAGAGAAATTTGAATTATGAGATTTAACATTGAAATTGCTTGCTTCTGTTTTATTGTGAATAGATTTCGCCATTTGTGTTACGCCTCTGACGGCGCGAACGCCGATATATTGACCAAGGGGAATTAGTATTCTCACCGCGCTCATGTTTTTGCTCCGTAAATTTTTGCGAAAAGGGGAAATAACAACATTATAAGTTTGAACAGATAAGGCTAAACGCAACCATGTTTAATCCATTTCAATTGTTTTTTTTTGTGATGACAGCAGTGCAACATTATGGTAATAATTTATTTAAGTTAGGGTGGCTATTTTGATTTTGTTTACTAATAACATCAACAACTAGCTTGCCTCTGACTATCTCATTTGTGGAATAGTCGAGAGGGTATGTTAAGTTTTTGTTGAGCTTAAAGTAAAAGCAAGTTTCAGAGGTACGAGTAGAGGCAAATACGTGCATAATCGCTGTGCCCACTTACTAAACATTAGGTGCTCAGCAGGAAGATGACAATGGCTTTATGAATTTTTAGCATGTAATCGGTTTACCTTGAGTTCTGGCAGACAATGAGGTCTCATAGTATATGCGTGCGACCGGATGCGTCTCCCTTGAAAGGCTAGTCCTTCATACATAGTTAAGTGGCACCCTCGCAAATTTAAAATTCACCCCGTAACGACGGGATAAGCTCTGGTGTTTGACCGCTATCATGGAGTTGACGGAACGCTTGAAAATCCGCATGTCGAAACAAAAAACCATATCTTATCAACAAAACAAAAAGCCTCCATTACATTTCTTGTGTAACTCTTTATGCGTCCCCGACGGGCAGTAATAATCTGCTTTGTCGTTTACATGGACAGTATATTTTCATTCCTCGCAAAAACGCTCCACAAATAGCTCGCCGTCGGCAACAACGTTTGATATGTCACGTTATTACAAATATACTTTTTTAAACACACGATATGTTTGGGAATTGTTGCAACGCTGCGTTCATATTCGCTGCATTATCTTATCTGATTTATTGTTCGTATTAAAACAGGGTTTTAATTCGGTAAATTTTTCCGTGAGAGGAGTGAGTTCTTGAATGGAGCGTGGCTATAATCCGGTGAGATCGATAGTGCTCTAACAATGGAAAATGGAATGGTTGGAATGAAAAGATTAAAAAAAGTTAGGAAACTAACATGGAGCGATTACGGGGGATCGTTTTGATCGCGCCGATCCACACGGGGCGATCGGGCCGCGATAGCCGCAACATAATATCACCGTTGTACCCGTATCCAGCTCTCATCTTTTGTGCGGTGAGCGCTGCATTTGATCCAATTTGCCAATACAATCGGATCTTGGGTATTGCAATGGCATTATCTCCGACGGTCGAGGGCCGCGGTCTCTAATGCGATCGGGACTAAGAACTTTCACTCGCTGCTGCCGCCTATAGCTCGTAACGACCCCTACCTTTCTAGATGGCTACAATCATAGCCTCTTGGGAATTACGCCCGCTTAGACTTTTATATTCCTTTACAAAGTTGACAGTAAGTAGCTACAACATTATACAAAAGGCGGAAACATTCTGACGCAAAGAACAATATAACACCTCAATTACAAAGAAACCCGGAAGGGAAACATCCTAAACCTTCCGAAAAAACAACGTTAAAATGTAAATCCCTTAAAAGCCGACTACATGCATAATAATTTGAAATCCAATCGGGCGGCCCCGAGCGCCCTGGGAAATCCTTAAGGTGAGAGGGCGCCGGACAGTGGAAAATCTTCCCCTCTCGCCTCCCTGATAAGATTGTCCAGTGCAACTCCCAAAACGCAGAGGGATTGAAAACTTCTACCGAACCGAAACCGAACATACTATCCTGGGGGATCAATACGTTCGGAAATATAATATCTGGATAGTTCGCGCTCGACTTGAGAGCCAGAGTTTTTGTAACAATATTTTTTGTCCATTCTTTTATTATTAGTTTAGCAGCGATTTTACTTCGGACACGCATTGCCTACTTCGGTCAGCAACGCAGCTGAACTTTTTAAGTTATGATTGTCAAATCAGTCATAAAAAACTGAAATGATATATGCTTTTGGTACAAATAACATTTGTGAAATAAGCGTCTGGTTAGTGATAGTTCTCAATTCAAAAACTTAATTATGCCAACTCAATGTCCTTTCATAGTTTGAAATCGCAGTAACAATATTTATGCGAAAGTTTATATCCATGTGAAAATCCAATAACTAAAATTATTTTCTAACAACTATAGTCTAAGTCTAATAATTAATTATTAGTTTCGATAAGCACACCACGTTGTATTTTCGCCCGTTGTCCCAACGCGGTCGCTTGTTAAATACGTGTGCTCATTTGGCTACATCTTGAGAGCATTCAGATGGCTCCTTTCATCCCCAACTACCAGCCAGAACGAGGAACGTCCCTTTCCACAATTTTCCCTCATATCTCCGTGTGTCTAGTGAGTCGAGTCTTCGTGTCCATTCACTGTGTCCCATTCGCTGAAGTCCTGTGCAATGTAATCTTTACACTGACTTTACGAGTACTTTTAAAATGAAAAGTACTTTCAATAATCTAAATCGTAAAGAAAAACGGTTTGCTTAACAGATGAAAATCATATTTGAGTATTTTATTTTATAACTAGCGTAATATTATTAAAATGCCTTGAATTAAACCTAGCAATATTTTTTAAACAACCTTCAAAAAGCTGCAACTAAACTCATCTGAGACTTTTTCACTTATTTTTTATTATTCAGTACAAATTATACACACAAAAAATTTATAAACATTTAAAGCTTTACAAGAAAATTCATCTGTATATTTTTAGGAACCACTATTTCTTTACTACTTTAGATTTCTTGTCTATTACTTTAGGTATGGAAACAAAAGTTTAGTCTAAATTCGGTAACCTATCCTGCACAAAGTACCAATAATTTGACTTTCCAACCGCGCTTACACAGCAAGTGACTTTCAACATCTGGCAGCGGCAACCGCAAAATTTTGACTGGCTAGTCTATTGTTTTGACAGTGTAAAGCGCACTCAAGTTACGAAATAAGCCGGCCCAACTCTTGTCGACTCGCCCTATTATCTGTGTACGGCAGAACATTGTTGTGTCGCCAAGTTGTCACTGTATACCTTGGAGACGTAAATAAGTGGGTTTGCGAATTTTTCCTGGTAAAGTCGAGCGGTTGTTTACACTGAAAGCGGAGTCGTTTACTTTACGGGAGGGCAGAGGGGGGAGGGATTGCTAACCTAATTAGCGGAGTCGGTCGGTGCCGTCTGAGCGTCACTTCGCTCCTTACTAAATCTTGGCGAAAAAATATAGCTATCTGAGTTTTGGAATCGATAAGCAATCGAACGGTTGAAATCATTGATAAGCAATTAGGGAAATGGTTTTCTTTAATTGTTTTACAAATGTATGATTAATTTCCTAAAAAAAGTAAGTAAGTAAATATTTAAAAAGTTATCCCACTTGATAATAATTACGACCAAAGTTAAATTTTCTGATTTCTATCTTTAAAACATTCACATAATGTTAGAATTTTACCACTGAAGACACACGAAGCTATTCATGGTGACAAAACCGCATGAAGATGTTAGAACTCTGCATATTTTTTCATAGATAATAATAAAACAACTACAGATGTGGCTATTGAAACTTCAATAGTTTTATGAGAATACCTACAGCTGCAAACGAAAACAGAAGCTACTAACTGTCGGGGACTTAAATAAACACCACTAACAAACACATACAGACAGGTTTGCTCACTTGAGTCGCAAACGCTCGCAAAAGAGCGCACCTAGCACATGTCTTTTCGTACATATTATTGACAATCATCTCAATCGTGTAATTCAAGAGGTTCTTTTTATTTGATTTAACGATAACGGGAGAGATGCGGGCGGTCCCAAGGTAGCACTACCTTCAGGCTCGGAAATTGCGTTAACCACATTCGGGTACCAGGAAATTAGAAATGTTCGAGGATATAATCGAATGTCTCTGCAGCATTGAAATAAACTCGCCCTTTGTTACCACTATAAAAGTGTCCGGTGTAACGCTATTCGTTTGTCCGGAGGTACGTAAAATTGTATTATTGTGTTAGTTATGTCAGAAGCTGTGTTTAAGCTTTATGATTTTAGTCAATTATGTTGAGGTGAAGGCTGCATGGAAAATATTACTCTAGTAAAATTGGTTGCTATTCCACATTGCTCTGTAGGCATAAGTGGCAAAATGAAATTAGTACTACTGCGAATTAACCCTTATCTGCTTGGTGAAAAAAATGAATAGCTCTACCCCAGGGGACCTGAGGTCAATTCCTAGGTCGCGTCAGTTATCACCAAGCCACATTGTCAAGCGTAGTGATTAAGCAAATAACCAGGTAAGTCGCTAGGACTCTATTTTAATGATGGTCATAAAATCAGAGCATTCAACATTAGGTACTTTCATTAATTACTAATGCAATAACATATCGATACTTCCACAAAAACAGTTGATAGCTGAGGATTCTGTTCATCTGAAACAAAGCTCTCTACGATTTCAGATCAGTGAGCTAATCAGAGACTTTATCAGAATACTAGCTTCTGCCCGCGACTTCGTCCGTGTGGAATGATGATACAGCCTATAGCCTTTATCGATAAATGGGCTATCTAACACTGAAATGTTTTTTTAAATAGGACCAGTAGTTCCTGTGATTAGCGCGTTCGAGCAAGCAAACAAACAAACAAACTCTTCAACTTTATAATAATATAAGTATAGACAGGTTTCTAACCAATCCTATCCTAATACGGAAAGCATGGAATCGCATATTATGGGAGTAGGTATCCATCCGTATCCAATATCCGCCAGTCGTCTTTAGATTTACTATCAGTTAAAAACAACCAACAACAATGCAATCAGATATAAAAATCTAAAAGCAGATAAATAAATATTTAGATTCATAAGTATTATGTACTTAATTAAAAAGTCATAATATTATGATTATAATCAGCATGAAAACGTACTCAACCCTTCATACCCTCTTGTATCCTCCTAAACAGTACTTAAAGCATTAATCACTTATCTTCCTTCGAGATTTATCCACTAAAGTACCAGACAAATACACTCACATAATAAGATTCCCATCCAAACAATCACGAGTAATTCCTACACAAAACACGATAACAATTTTCCTCAAAAAACAATCCGTATAAATGATGACATAGAATGTTTATTTTATTAAGACCAAAATCGTGGAATAACTTACGAGGCGAAACGTCTCTATGCTCACATCTCACATTCCAACGTCCCCGAGTCCCAGATATTGACATTGCCAAGAAGAAGAGAAAAAAAGTTAAATATTTGACAGTTCGTAGGCGGTGGGGAAAATTTCCCTATGTTGAGTGATTGACAAAACGTGGCTGCGATTCACTCTTGTGCTTCTGAATCAGTAATGTAGACATAGCAGGATGAGTAGTTGAGAGTAACTCGTAAAATATACAAGTGAGATTTTCTATATTTGTGAGCCATTTATTATTAACATGAGTGTTAAGCAGTCATTCATTCGTACAGATAGTTTTATTTCTAACTTACTTTAACTTACTAAAGTCACTGCTTGTCAAGTCCCGATAGATTAGAGTTTAGAGTTATGCCTCTTCTTCACCGGATGCACCGGATGAAGAAGAGGCATAACTCTAAACTCTAATCTCTCTCTATCTGTGAGCCATTTATTATTAACATGAGTGTTAAGCAGTCATTCATTCGTACAGATAGTTTTATTTCTAACTTACTTTAACTTACTAAAGTCACTGCTTGTCAAGTCCCGATAGATTAGAGTTTAGAGTTATGCCTCTTCTTCACCGGATCGATGCATTTTTGTTTCGGTACCGCCTCTGCACCGAATCTGTACAGATCGTTTACCAAGCGCATGTAATCAAATGAGAGTTTTCGGACCGACTCGTTTCGGTACAGATTTTAACGCATACGCGCGCCTCTGCATATAATCTGTACAGAGCGGCCCCCGCCTCACCCCCGTCAGCTCCGCCGCGCGCCTCACTCACACCAATCACAACACCAGAATAAAACCGTACCGGAAAATCTGTGCAGGTCCGGTACCGAAACAAAAACGAGTGAGGAAGAGGCCTTATGATAAAAAACTATTTATTAAATTAATATTTTCTGATAAATATTTACCTGACACCCTACTTTGATTTTAAACCTTAACACGCAATAGATATAAATCACAGTTTAGTGGTCTTACGAATACAGGCGTTTTTTGCCACCTACCTAATTGAATTAGCTTAGCCTAGGGCGTGGCCGAAACTAACGGGCGTAAAAAAATGGCTCAAGAAGTTAACTTTACTCGGTGAAGTTGGCCGCAAATTATGGTTACTACTGGGAATTAAAAAGTTATGAAAGTTTATAGTGCGTTTAGAGGTATGAAAAGTTAAAAATTAGGTAAAGCACACTGAACTCATTTTTAAGACCATGGCATTCAAAAGAGAAGGTTATAATATTGCTGTGTCAAGATGATTTTTCATGCATTAAGGAATTCCAATTTGTCGAGCTGTCAACATTATATGCGCATCCCAAAATGGTTAGTCAAAAGCAAGCTTGCGTGTAGCCGTCGGAAATAAACCCCTAGACTAAACGTCAAGCTTTCTTATAATAGTATAATACCGTGCATTTGTTATTGATACTAATTAACCTCAAACACGGTTGGCAGTAAACGACCGCTTTAACATTAATGAGTTTGCCCCTTGAAGCGCTATTAAAACAGTAATACTATGACTGACGTCTAAAATGGCAACTTAAACCAAATATGTGGATGTGTAGACTGGTAATTAAAGATAATTATTATATATACTATTAATATCAGTTAGGATTTCTATTTCCTATTTGAACATTTTTGTTTTTATAAATTAAGGTAGATGTTTTCTTTCGTGGATCACCTGTTTTCGAAATTTGTATTTTAAAATGTTACTCTACTCAATCGAGTGCTCGCGAACGTCTTACCATTTATCATTAGCTTCATTTATTTTTGCGCCTTCAAGGAAGTATGATTTATCACAGCAACGAGCGAAGGTTTGTTTTTGCTGTGCCCGCGAAGATATTAATCGTATCGTACGCGTGCCTCTCCTCGTTTGTTTTCGTTACACTACCAACACCCATTAATTATCAATGAACGTCCGGCCATCGCATGATGAAGGTGGCGTTATGTCCCCAGCTTTCACAGGTGACAGGGCTACTCGGTATCAACCCTTTTTAAGCCTCCACGCTTAACGCAGAGTGTCCAATGTCATAAAAGTGTCCGATTTGGGTACGTGCCGTGGACGTTAAATTTACGATTAAATTGTTCCAAACGATCCTCTTTCCTGTAATAAAAAATAAGGATCTCATAATGCGTTATGTTGGTGCGTACGTTAAAATAATAAGGGCGTGGATGGGTATCGTTTCTTCAACGAGCGGAAAATTTGCAAAAAAGGGAGCTGCTTTTCGGGAAAGTGTTTCACACCAATGTTTTAGGTATTTTCTTACTCTACTTGATTGGTGAATAGTGAAGTCATTTCCGAACAAACATTACGCTAAAATACTTGCTCAGTAACAGTTTCTACGTCTTCAGTTTAATGTGTATTTTTATTATTTTTTTGAAAATTTTAAAGTTACCACATAACATTAAATGTCAGTTGCCGAAAATTGTTTTCTAATTTCTCGTTAGCCACCAACGCCATCTGGCGTGCCGCGTCGCCGGCGCTGACATATTGATAGATGGCGCCGCTCACTCTGATTGATCGTGGACTTTTCCATACAGCCTCCATGTACAAATTAATGCACAAAAATATGAGGAAAATTGGAAGTAAAAAGTTACTAAAAATGGTATTCAAGTAACAATCAATAGAAATCTCATCATTTTACCCTTCATAATAACCAACTATGTTAAGGCATGAAAGGACAACTAAATTAACTATTGAAGCGTAAGAACCAAAAATGTAATCACGTTCTGCTATCGAAACCCAAGTCTAAAATTAAACAAACAACTCTATTCTACAAAAGGGGCGGAGTTACGCAGTAACGAGATCCAATAGATACCCCACTCTAAGTTTAATTAAAATAATCACGTTTATCTTTAATCTATCTATCTAGTCCGTTCCGGTGTAGTAATTAACAACACAAATATTATACCGTAAATTTTCTAATTACAAATCTGATAATAATTTGAACCTCCTATGTCAAAATTACCTTTGGTGTTATAAAAAACCATTTCATTAGAAACAATGAAATTACGATTTTATTTTTTAGAAACCAAGTATTGCATTGGGTCCACGTAAGAATCGTGACTTACAAATACTTTTGCAATTTCAATCTTTTCCTGTCTGATCCAGAATAACTATCTTACTAAACTTAAAAAATTGCATAAACGCAAACGTTTTTACTCAAAAAAGATTATTAACAAGTTTAAGTCAGGTATTCAGTTTATTTCCAAACTGATCGAAGCATTTCATTTGATTGAAAAGTAATTCATATGAAACCAAACTTTTTAAGTAGACCTATTTCACTATTCGGCTTAAAAACTTCATTACTTAACTTAACTTTGAAAAACGCTGTTTTAACGCACAATAGGGATTTTTGCGTTTAAACAGCTTTTTTGTAAGTCATATGTTCTGTATGAACTATTTACCAGATATTACTAACAACAAAAATAATTGCGTCATAAAAATTTTGTGATGTAATGTTCTGATTAAAAAGTAATAATCATTAAGTACAAATAATTCGTGCTACAAAAAACCAAAGCACGAAATCATGATTAAATACCACAGTTCCGCCTAACGCCAATATTTTTTCCAAGACACAGCACTCCAGCTAATCAACCCTATATCATCACCGGTCGTTAATGTCTTCCAGACATTAAACTATATTCGATCGATGAAATTGAAATTGGAAAGTTGCCTCTAATTGTAGATTCTGGGACGGAGAGGGTCTGCCACGTGAACGCAATTTCGGCGATTAATGATGCGAGGCTAATCCAACTAAGCAGGGATGGGAAGCATCATGGGATCAGCCCACGTCTCGCCAACTATTCCACAAGTATCTACTGGGTATGTTAGACTAGGTACTAGGTAGACTACAGTCTTAGATATTTTATCGTTAGGGTTTCATGTACAGGAACCATTTCGATTACATAATTGTTGTATTATATTAAAATTATAGTTCTTTCACCTGCTACTGGAAAAAAGGACAGTTTTCCTACTGCTTTTTGATGTGGATTAATGAAGATAATACTGGCCTGGAATAACATGTCAACAGAACAGAAAAGCTAAAATTTGATGGTTTAACACTGAGTGAGGTATAAGCTTTGGTAACGCGATCGTAACGCAAAACGCTGTGCTATACGGCATGAGTGCCGGACACATTGTATGGAACCGCTGACGCGATCATTCTTCAGGTTTTTAACACGATTACGATGTTTCTCAGTATATGAATACGTTTCTCAGTAAGTGAATCTAATTATTCTTATGAGAAATAAAAGATTCTAAATTTTTCAGCCAAATCTTTTTTTTAAAACTTCACTACAATTTTAATTAATCACTATGTAAATTTCAATGAATTGATTCAACGGCATCATACTTAAATTTTCATTCAAAATGTCAGAAGTGTAAAATTCAAGTAATCAGTGTATCAACTACAACTTGATTATAAATAAACTAAGAACATCGTGATAAAAAAACCGTAAAAGGCTTTCAAAATGACCATTTTATTGCACAATACAGATAATACATCGTGAAAACAAAAAAAAATAAGGATATTATTGCGTTCATTTAGACGAATTTTTGGGAAAAAATATTTTATTTTAAACGACGAATATTTTATTTTTAATCTATGTGAAACTAAAAAGTCACCATTTTAAACACTTATTGTGACGTTTTTATAAATAAATCCATTACGTCAACTTGAAATCAAGTTTTAGTTGATACACTGATTACTTGAATTTTGTGACACTGTGAATGAAAATTTAGGTATGATGCCGTTGAAGTAACTCATTGAAACTTACATGGTAACTAGTTAAGATTATATTAAAGTTTTTATAAAAGATTTTGATTAAAAATTTTAGGTGACTTTTTTTTTAAAACGGCCTTCAAAGTTCAGGGAAAAAACAGCATTTCTAACTTTTTCAATTTCGTAATTGTTTTATTTATGGATGTGAATTCTTCAAAATAATCTAGCGCTATCATCCAGTATTGAAAGTATTGAAAAAAAATCAGGCATTTATCTCAACAGATCGCGCTACAGTGACCGAAAAAGTGACCCAACCCAACAATTTTCAAAAATTCGTAAAAAAATTCATAACTCGAAATCTACAAAAAATCGGGTAACATTATATGGGGTATTTTTGGATACCCCTGAGTGTGAGGAAGCTTAATTTTTTTTATTGACGTGTATGTACCACCTTTTAGTATTACCTTTTATTACTAATGTATGAGTTGTGGCTGGGAATGATCATACGATTTAAATTCATTAAAAAGAGCATGCTTTAAAATATTTGTTAGTTTAAACGAACAATTTTATTTCAAAAAAAATTCAAAGACTGAACGAATTTTCTGCCTCTGCAATTCGTGCCGCCGGTTCGGAAATACTTAAATTCCTATCAGGAAACATTTGGCTTATGATTTTGATTGCGTTTAAACTTTCAGTTTTATCTGGCGTGCTGATTAGCGAGGCAGAAGTTTCCTGGGCCGTGTTTAATCGATGCCGAGCACCGACTCTTTGATATTTAACTTTGATTATACGGTTCGCACGATCAATGAGGCACCCGTGACTCGGCAAGCGTGTAAGACACGATTTTCACTATCAGAGACTACATGATTGCTTTTTGGATAGGAAAAATACTGTGAATAGCTTTTACAGGTTAAAAAGAAGGGAAAAATCATTTATTGGCTTTGAAACTCAATGTTCAATACAAATAAAAATGTTAATGTAAGAAAATAATTTAAAAGCAGAGTTTTGGTTCAATGTGGCAACTTCAAACTGACCAAAACCACCGTCTTTTTTAGAATTTTGGTTTTTTTCCTGCAACTAAACTTACTGAACCCTAAAATACCCCTAAATTACATTTGGCAAAAACGTTAGCAAACCACACTTACAATGCTATCACTTTCCATTACTAAACCGTCAAGCAAACCCACGTTTGGCTCAAATAAAACAACCTCAAGGAGTGCTAATCTCTCGCTCGACGCTCACTCGAATAACACACGCGTAAGTCCCCAAACCGAAGCTGAATTCGGTAAGAACAAAAGCAAATTACTCCCCCCCTCCCCCTCTTCCCATCTTTAGCTGGTAACGCGCGTGGGAAGAGCACAGCCTGCGCCAGGTGATACTCAAGTATTATTTTATTTGCGTACGAGTTCTTAGATGTTACTGAGTGCTCATACTATATCACGGTATTGTTCACGTTCCTAAGCACAAATACTGCCGTTACAAATGTAAGGGCTTTTTGAACTTACAATGATATGAATTACAATATATTTTGAATTAATTCAACTTAATTCTTTATTTCAGGTGATAAAAACCCTTATTTTGACATACTATTGAAATTAAAATTAGAATTATTAGAAACATAACGTAATAAAATACAATAAAATTCATCACAACAACATCAAATTAAAATCATTACAAATAAATAAATTACTTCATCATCATCCGTGCGGTGTGTCCCGGTTGTGAACCCACACTAGTGTGGGTTAAAATTGTTTATTTATTTGTAATGTGTTAGTTGTTTGGGATGTGTCTATCTTGGCGATGTCGGATGTAGGGCCAGTCCAGCGTACTAAAAATCAAATTATACCACAACAATATTAATATTTACAATATTTTTACCCAAGTTGTATGTTTGACGTATTTTGGCGACCAGAGAACTCAATTAACTAATTAATTAAAGGTGAAGATACTTTGTTTGCAGTTGAATGTATTTTACGGTGCTCAGCTAGCTTACTTTCAGATCTATATTGTTTAGTCATCTCTAGACGGGAAATCTATCACAAGCACTGTCTAAACCAAGAACAGGTCATTTTTTTAAAATTAGTCAGGTAATCTCCCAGCCCGCCGCGGGGTAGAGCGACCCCCCGCGAGATGGACGGACGATCTAGTCAAGTCCGCGGGGAATCGCTGGATGCAGGCCGCTTCTAATAGGGATAGGTGGAAATCATTGGGAGAGGCCTATGTTCAGCAGTGGACGTCCAATGGCTGATATGATGATAATGATGATGAATCTCCCTGCACGATCCATATTATATTTGCCCAAGTGGAAGTTCGGCTGGCAAAAAAGTCCTCGCTTGATTCTCGTACAGTGTCAGCAGCATAATCATTCCTGATATTATCATCCTTATTTTACTTTGTAATAAGGTTCCAGTAGGACCGCAAGATTGACTGTGAACTATATTTAGAGGTTTAGTCGGCTCCGCTCTTTCACAATAAAAACGTTCAAAGAAAGTAAAGAGATGACAGTATATTAACCGATGTTGTAATTTGAATATTTTAAATAAAAACTGAAAAAACCTATGGAATTGTGATAAACACCTGTTGGGGCTACACTTTGCGGTCCTGCCTATAAAACACTACTCGATCGACTCGAAGCTCGATGCCTACCCAGAATAATCACTCCTATGACTTAAATTATTGTCTAGTTTTGTGTCTGGGTGTTATTGAATATCTATATATCGGTTTGTAACACCCATTGTACAAATTTTGGTAAATTTGGGACTTATTATTAGTCTCTGTGAAATTTATAATTTCCTTGAACTAAAACCGTTATAATTTCGGTATTAATTTGGCTATAATACGTGACAGCGTAAACAAGACTCTGTTCAAATAAATAACAATCTTTATCAACCATGTAACCGGTCCTCGACGGTTAAAACCGTAAGTAAGTAATTGCGAGCGTAACGCCGTAGCGCAGTCGTATGCCGTAGCACGTAGCACGCCACGGGCCGTAGCCGCATGCGTTACCTCCGCGGTGTGGTATAAATCTCGTAGAGGATTATTCGGCTACGTTTCTCGTAGTTCTTAGCAACTCCCAAGATATTAATGCTTAGTGCAGCGAAGCTATCGGCTTAAGAGTAAGATTCGGGTAAATCGGCTTTAGTAGAGCTAATCTTACATTTGCATGTTGTTATAAATACTGAAAGCAAACATTTTAAACCAGATTAATCTGATTTGAATTACTGATTTTTACACTCACACATAACTTAGATTATTTCTGGATATAAGGTTCCCATAATCCACAACAAAATTATGATCAGCTTAAAATAAATTTCATTTAAATTTAATCAGTTATTATTCTAATATATTTTGACCGAATAACCTGTATATAGAAAAATCTATCGTATCCGACTTGTCTTAAAGTTCAGTTTTCCTAGGCAACAGTCACAAGGCTCATTAGCAGTGCCCGCTAAAGATGTTCTTGACAGCATTACAGCTGCAAAGGACTTTTGTACTAATAAGATCTTCAACATCAGAATTGCTACAATTGATGGAAATAACGATTAACAATAATAGCCTAGATTACTATAAACGCTATAGTTTTTGATTCATTATTTGAAATTTTTATAACGCTGGCCTGTAATACCTCACGTGAATTAGAGAGTTAGTTCCATTTCATTACGCATAATACAATGAATTCAAAAGTTTAATAGATAGGTCAGATTGATTTCAATGTCATGATTCAATAAATCATAGTCAAGCAACGTTTTAATGTGATTTAATAGGTAAATAGGTGTACTTACCTACTTTTAAGGGGTTAATAGTTACTAACATTATGTTATTAGTATATTTTCAGTTTGCTGACTTTACATGACCATTACCTTGGCTTAACTAAGACATAAATACCAAGATTTGGAATATTTCACCATATTGATGCCTCTAATTTACAATCAGACCCAAGCCCAAAATTATCGAAAGTTTCCAAAGCCCTTTTCAAACCTCTTTATTAAATAAATGTGATTAATTCGCCCAAATTAACTTGTAAACCTATTCGTTCCGAACCTATTTCCGATTAGCCATTAAGAGTGGCGTATATAAGAACAGGATCTGTATGGGGATAATAACACTATAACCAGGAAGGGTCAAAAGCGAAGGAACGGTAGTGATCCCGGTTTCAAACGTAAAGCTCGTGTTCAAACACCGATAAAGCTAGGATAGAGCTAAATGAACTGAGAGGCATTCAAAATGTTAATATTGCTCGACCAATCCCTGCCGAGTGATTGGGGTCACAGTTTGATTTTGTAAGAGATGGTCCTCACTTGGGGATTCAATATCTGTTCAGATTAAGACTGCCACTGGGTTATTTTAACCCTTAGCAACTTGAAAGTGGTATTTGCTGTCTTGATTATTTTATAATATTTTTAGGGTTTCGTAGCAAAATTGGCTATATTATCTAGAACTTAGGACATACATTTTGATCCTCAGCCTGGACAAATATTTCAGAGTATTTTTTAAACCTAAGCATTTTTTCATTTAACGTTCATTTATTGTTCACCGTTATTATAGAGCTCTGCTTAAAACTTATAATAATTATTAAAGCGGTTAATTAAAACACGCAACTTGGATAAAGAGATTCCGTTTCAAAACTAGAAGCATTGTTCTCTGAATTTTACATACACATTAGAATGAAATTTCGTCTCGTCCTGATTTACGATCGGTCCTCGAGGAAGGAGCGTCTAACTGTGAGATTATTTATTCCCGCCTCTTGTCTAACACTCGCAGTGGTTAAACTCAGGCAAAGCGGCACCGATTTATTTATTCTTTATTGCACATAGTCTATGTTACAAATGGCGGACTTAATGCCTAGAAGCATTCTCTACCAGTCAACCACACAGTCAGACAGAGATATTACAGGCAGTGCTAGAGATAAAAGTTTTAAATTAGGTGTAAAGAAGGTGAAATGGTTTAAATCAAAATAATAAGATTTCAAAGAAATTACAAAAACATATATACATAATAATAGCAATTACACATTATATAGACAAAATTTTTATAAAAATTACAGACAGCTAACAGGTGGGTCCAAGAGAATGACAAAACTACAGTTCTTGATTTGTATATGCTGAACTTCTGCAACTTAACTTAAATAGCGCCAACTCAAAAATAATTAACATACATACCGCCACGGCACTACTGTACTTCAGCCACGTCTCTAGACGTGGTAAAAACTCCACAGAACAGGCTGGTTGAGGAAGAAAAAGTAGAAAATACCAGATCACGCGGCAGATCACCTATGCTCAGGACTGATCAAGTGAAATCCGCAGTGGGAACCGGTGTGTGAGATTGCGCCAGACAGTCTGCAAATAGAGAGAAATGGCGGGAGATCGAGAAGAAAGCTGTGTCCGCCTCTAGCACTAATTTGGACGCCTCTACGTGACCACGGCCGCTCAGCCAAGATCGAAACGACAGACTCAGAGGCAAGTTAACTGTTGCCGTCATGGTGAAAGGAACACTCAGAAGTCCACTTTTCACCAAGCGTATTTAGTAGAATCCAACGTGGTAGGTAGTGAGCCTTCTGCCGTTATACGAGTTGCTTTGGTTTTTTATCGCTGTTTTTTATCACCGAAGAGTTAGTAACAAAAAAGGAGACAAAGACGTTTCTGGCTAGATTTGAACCCTGTGTTCCAAGTTGGAGTGCTTAAATGACGCGCTTCGTTCTCTCTCACTCAAAAACTAATTAACATATATTCATATAACGCGACACTCGCTAATTCACCAACCCGTTAAATTGTTAATTCTGATTAGCCCTCTGTCATTATTTTTGTAGATAAATCAGCACCAACCGAGGCGTGTCCCTTATTAATAACTCGAAGGGAAAGAGTTAACGGCGTTCCGACACGATTGTTACTAAACCGACGGAATTTTAATTCGTCTCGGAGTTTATTAAGTGCGTAAAGTTTTAGCGGGGCCTCAACGCGAGCGGTAAATTAAGTGAATTCGGAAGGCTTGAGGGCCGAGCCGCTTACAATCTGATCACTGGCATATTAAACATTCTAATTTCAACCTTTACGTACTTACTATCACTTGCAATGTCTTATCGATTCAATTCTTTGTTACAGGTAAGTACAGACAGATGGCGCCACTCGTACCGCAATCTATATACGCCCGTAAACTCTTTTCGAATTTGGTATTCTAAGATACAGGGACCTGCATAAAAAGGTACGTAGTAAAATGGAGTGAAATGAGTGAGACCCGTAAAATTCTTTTCATACAATATTCAATAGAAAATATTTTATTATACCGAGATTTCCACAATTTGCCGATAAATTCATGCTATATCTCCTGTTTTATATCCTTCTGTAGGGCAAATTTGTTTCTTTTTCACGTGATTCAGTTATAAATCTAGCGGTGTGCGTACGCTCCTTTGGTTGCGAATCTATTTTATGACCGCACACGCCGAAGGTTAACCAATAAAACCTTTTAACAGCCGTAACTATTTCGTTATAAGTTCCGAGTACGCAATAAAAACGGCGAAACAGAAATAAATCTATGGCACAATGCGCGCGGTGGCCAGCATCCACAAGGAATCAATCACGTAGGGGCGCGTTTAATCGCTTCAATTTAAGTTTTTCCTTTCTTGATGGAACAAATTGATGGAAATAGTTGAACGTTAAATATTGCGACCGTGGAGTGTACAAACTTCCTCTTACGCGCATTTACGGGTAGCCAATAAATCTAAACCGCTTTGTGCCAGCTTCCCTCAACATCTTCGGCCATAAACGGCACGTGCGCTGTTATCTGTATTTTTGTAACGACCTACAAGTCAAAAATGTTGTTAACATTGCCTCGCTGCCCCGTTTTCTGGCTAGAACAACAATATTGTCCTACTTATGAGACCCGTCGCTACAATCATGAGCATTTTGCATAATCGTGGCGGTCGCTACATGCGGTTTGGTAAATAATTAGTAATCCGAACCACAGAACCTGAATATTAAGTTGTATATTTGGCTACTAATCTTATGCAAATTCTGCATAAAGCGTAGATTTATCAAGGTTAGATAGACACACACGATTTCAAAAAAAAATATTTCAAGAACGAACTTTGTGTGGTCAATGAATGACATTTGACAAAGATAAAACACAATAATACATGAAAATAACATAAGAATATTAAGAGATGAATTAAAAAATCTAAATACCTACTTAAACTGTTTTCTGAATAAACTCAAAACAAAACTTTATAAAGAGGAATATGGCAACATTACCTGATTGGATTGCCAGGCTAAATAAAAACTGTTTTGTCTATCATAAAAGAAACTGAACCCACCCTATTAGCAAATTAATTCACGAATGCCTTATCATTCCTATCTTCATACATGTTCCTTTGAAAATGCGACTGAATTAGAAATAAGCCGTCACCCGCTCGGAGCTTCATTCCGCAAACTAACCCGAAGATAAATTATTCTTGCGCATTTCTCATCATTCTTTTCGCGTCGACAAAGCGTCAGCGAATCCCTGGGACATAAGAGCGTCCTTATCCTCGAAATAAAATGAAGTCTGGCGTGCGGTTACTAAGTAATGTCAGCAGAGTGTACACTAGTGTATGTACAGCATAAGGACATATGAATCACAGCTGATAAGCATAGCGCACAGATTTGCGGATCGCGGCACCGCGTTGCTGCCAAGTTTCTTGCGGCACGCCCACACATTTGCATGCTGTGGCTCGCTGATGTTATTATTATCGGGCCTTAATGTGTACATTTATTTTTGTTCGCCTCTTAATGTCAATGGCAACGTCTCGACGCTGTGGGAATCGTAAGAAAAATATCTGGACGGCACATTAAGTCTTATTAAGAAGTGTTTTTTACGCAGACATCAATCGATAGGGATACGTAAATCTCTCCGTCTACGCGTCTATTTGAAAACCAAGCATACCACTTTTTTGACGTTACGAGATCGCTTCAGATTAAAGAAATTCTTCCGTTTCACATTTAATTTTAATCGAGTTAATAGACAAGTTTTTTTTATACGACGTGGACGCGTGCAACACCAGGGGGATCACTCGCGTGATAGTTATGATAAGCCTACAAGACACCAATCTACTTCATTTTACGATCCGTTAACATACTGTTAAAGCACGGATCAAGTGAAGCAGCGCTAAAATAAGAGCATTGCACTCCCTTTTGACACTCGCGCCATCTATTTCAATTTGTGCCAGTGATCGCAACTAGATCTGTGATTGATTATATTGGCTTACCATAAAAATCATTGATATTATTTGCTATCACAAAGCAGAATTTGAGCTAATTTCCATCTGGACCAAATCAGCGATTGCGCAATTATAAATTTGTAACGGCAAATAGAGTTTCAACGGCGAGCGATAAATCAGTGTTTGTTTGCGGGTAAACAGTGAGCGCTCGCCCAATCATTACTCAGGGTATCCTGCGCCGCAAAAAGCGAACTAATTGCGCTCTTGAAGGACGCGGGTCACTCAGCCGGCCGCGGTACTTGCGAGCTTTCTTCAGCTGCCATTTAAGTATACCCCCACGGAAATACGGGGAATATTGTTAACCGGAACGTTGGAGCGGATGATAGTGATCCTGTAGGTTCAATCTGAACTCAATGATAAAAGGAGTGTGATCCTTACTTAATTTTCCTGATTTATGATTTGTATTTGATATTTTCAACTATCAACTCAGTTAGACCAATCTGAGTAAAAAGTTCCTCTAATTTATGTCGTCATTAACTCTTTAATCTAAATAAATTTTACGAACAGGCCAGTCACCTGTTGGTAAAATGGCAGCAATCCTGCCTTTAGCGCCAGCGGTCGTGGGTTCAGTCCTCGCTCATGACAAACATTTATGTGTTTGTTGTGTTTCTGGGTGTCATTATTTATTTAAATATGTATTTAGAAATATTAAAGTATGTTTGTCAGATGATCTTGGTGTAATTGTCCCAGATGTTTATTTTTTTAATTCCAATTTGCCTTGTTGTGATAAAATTAATAAAGTTGGACTATATAATGCCACAATGTGATTAAAAGTTTATTATAAAAAGAAACATAAGATTATAATAAGGAAAATGCGATAGAATGAACAAGTTAGGGAAGGTCGCAAAAAGAAATATACAAAAGAAAAAGTCTCTTGACAGAAACTTCAATAAACAAATTCACTGAGCGAAATTCAACTTTTTATTCGTAAAAAGTTTCTCTTTTTAATTTTCTTCGTGTAACCTGTGAAAAGATTGCGCAAGGCCTGATTTTTGTAAAGAGAGAACTTATTTTCAAATATATTTTTTCCTAAAGTTGGCTAATTTTAAAAACAAAACTCTGCGAGGTTGAGGTTTAACTTTTCGTTCACATTGCTTGCCGTTCCGAAGTAAACACCTCGCAAGTTGCCCCTTCTGCAACTCGTAAGAAATTGATTTTTAAACTGTGAACAAGTTGGGCTTGGTAAAAAAACTGCGAAACATGAAAGAACTATTCTAACACGAAAGTTGGTAATGAAATTAGTTTTAAGCGACAGGTTCATTTCGGTTTTTTACCGGCGCCCAGTTCTGCGATTGCTGGGAGATTCCCGTTGGAAGTTTTCCAGTGCAGATTTTGATTACACACGCTCCTTGAGGAAACTTCTTGTCGGATAGGAATATTAAATCTTATTTAAGTTAGACATCCGCGGCGGTTCGCGTTGTTATTTCGAATAAGGTGCTTTATAAACAGAAAGTGCAGCGCCACTGAACTTGCCCTGGGAGCGTTTAACCTTTGTTCAGTGATTTACTTCTTAGCAGAAAATTACTTTTAACGTCGTCTGGTGACAATTAATTTCTGTTTTCAGTCTGCTGTTTTGCAAAAGTAAGCTTTCTTCAAGTTAGCTTGAAGAAAGCTTCTTTATTTCTTTTAACTTTAACTATATAACAAATTTTGTTGTCTAAAGTTACTCAAACGTTTGCTCTACATATTGCCTAAATTTTATGAAAAACCTCAATTAGTCACGATCGGCTGTGAAAACGTTATCATTAATAGAAACAATAGATATTGATTGAAAACGTCTCAAGTATCCAGAAGAAGCTTAAGCTCCTTAGTGGTATTCACTAAAGACTGGAAATTTTACGAACACTTAGCAGCTAACTACTTGTAGGAACGCCTTGCAAATTCCCGTGATATTTATATCCGTGAAATTCCCTTCTGATTTTAGGGGCAATCCTTTTAGGGAGCTCGCTACGCTCCGTTGAGATGAAATAGAGTACCGTACAATCTTCCGTACAATTTTAGGAAAGCTTAAATTTTAATTGTGTAGTAAAAGTACGGTTATATTATCATTACGGGGAACAATACGGGTCTGGAGCGAGCGAGCGGGCGCTCTGCCTCTCGCGTTACATGGTGCATTTGCCTAATTACGACTTAGCTCACTGGTGTGACAATTCGTGATTACCGAAACGGTTATTTCCGAAACGTCTACTCCATTCCGGATTATGTTTTACAGAGCTCAGACATCATCCGCGATCTCTCTTATTACTTATAAAATACTAAAGTTCTCCTCGTAGTCGCAATTCGATACTAACGAGTGACTGCGCGACGCTAAACCCTAGTCGCTAGGTATCCGTCTTGAGCATTTCTCTCAAATCTGTTATCTCTTACTAATCTCATATTTCTAAAAGTTATGTTTAGCAAGTTGTGAAGTTAATATAAGTCAGTCGTTCGTCTGGCAGGAAAAAAGAAGTTGAAATATAGTTACTGTAGAGGGATAGGAATCGATGAGTGGCGCCGCAGCGGCGGAGAGCCTGTGCCTGCCGTGTATTTGGGCAACATCTAAACTTTCCACGCCTCTTCATTGCAGTCCAATAACGCAATGTCTCGTGACAGGCGGCCCCCTCCACTACCCCCGAACTATATTTACATCCAACTTTACACTAGAGTACGGAACATATAGTTTTATAGCATCTTAACGCTCCAACTTACTGCGATCCTAGTAATCGTACGTCAAAAGTTTCCGAAGAGTAAATTGTCTTCAGAAGTTCGGAACCCACTTTACTTACATTGTTAGTTGTATCTAACGGAAGCACTTGATTTTTTTTCCCATTCAAAATGCACTGACTGTCGGAGACGATTAAAGTGTTTTTCTCGGAGACGAGAGAAAATTAGAATCGAAATACTGTTACACAGTCACCGTAAACATCGAAAAGGGCCGTACTCCGACGTTTTAATTTTATTAAACATCTCCCGGTGCCCAAGATAAAGTAGATTTCTTTCGCTGCCAAGTAAGAATTTCGACTCGTATAATAATTTAGATTACGTAGCAAGCAGTGAGCGTTCATTATCGTTCTTTTGTACCTGATTTCGAGAAGATCTCATTCGGATAGAGCATCAGTCCGCGGCGCCGGCGCTCTCTCGAAATGGAAAGTGCGAAAATGAAATTATAAAGCCCCGCGATAAAAATAAATTAAATCGGATTTCGCGTTTCCCAGTAGCCAGGGATGAGGAGCATTTTGTAGACTGCGAATTCCTTTCTCTTTTTTAAATATTTGTTTTAACAGTTGATTTGTGGGGTAATGAGAAAATTCTCACTTTGCAATTTTTCTCGTTCTTTTGTATTAGCTTATCTGGTTTTTTCCTTTTACAGCGCTGATGCTACTTTAAGTGTACTTTGGAATAGAAATGTTTCGTTGCTCGTGAGTGGAATAGCTTAACGGTTTTCTTAAGGCGCGGCTACACTGCGGCAAATCACTCTGCATTCTCACCTACGATTATTCAAATTAGGAAACGGTACGACAAAGACGAATGGTAGTAATATCGCTGTGGGCGATCGCGCGATACGCGGTCCGCTCGGAACACACGCGCAACAGATTTCGTCCGCGATAAGCGGCGATTGATCCGCGCGATACGCTTTTTGCGTAAATACCACCGGCAAAATGCAGGTGGGAACTTGCGTTTAGTAGGTCGATCTATCTACATTCATGAGCTAATTTTATACGATATACTCAAATTAATCACGAAAATGTGAATAACATTTGCATTTTTTTACTAGTTTATTTTAATTTTGAACCGCCCGTTATCGCTCATAACACAATTTGAACTAGGAAATCAGTAATTTCATTTTTTAATAATTGAGTGACAAGTCAATATTAATACTTATTTCATAATACACTAAAAATACTAATAATAAACAGGCACACATAACTAATAAATACTTGGTGTCTTTTTGTACAAATAATAGGAACCTATAATTCTCCCACCTAAATGTGCCCGGAAAATAAGTATTTGGTGTATCGATAAACATTCGTCATGAAAACTCATTAGCTTTATTCAAAGTTAACAACAAATACTAATTAAAAACTTCGAAATAACAAACCTATTAAAGTGATTACCGGCAATAAAACAATCTGATCATACCACAATAATCCTATTAAGTGAAAATGGGCAACATTATGCGATAGAAAACTTTAATCTGGGCAGTTACATTCATGATTACAAAACCCCAGGGCGAAATAAAATAAACAGAAGGACCACGAAGTGTTTCATGTCAGTTGGGGCCTAGAGGATGCCTATTAAACAAGGTCGCATTTTAGGAGGGCCCCTCGGGATCCCGACCGATTTAGTGGACACTAAATGAGCAATAATAATATAATTATGGTGTTTCGTTTAGAATTGCCAAAAAGTCTTAGCGTTCTGTGAATTGTTCCGATCGTCGGGGCAAATGTTTTGTTTTTAATACGAAATTAAATCAGTCTTGAATTGTATTTTTTCGCTTGTTTTACAATTCTAGTACCTACTATGTGGCACTGTGTGCTGTCTCTTACATTTGCTAGTTACGTCTTTGAAATCATTTTTAAATTGCGTTATAGTTATTGAAGTCATAATTTGTCAGACATAATTTTTGTTTGTGTCCGCCGGGCGTTAAAAATATATCGTTGAAGGCCATGTTGAAGTTGAAGCTAGTTTTTCATATCTAAAGATAGAAAAACTAGAAAAAAACGATTTCGGACCTTGTTGAGTTTTTTTTTCAGATTAGACATTTAAGAGTGGTTGGGGGGGGGGGGGGGGGGTAGATCGTCAACGTCGCATTTTTTGAAGATTTTCCTGATTATATATAATAGCTGAATTCAAATTTAAGTATGAATGATCTACGTGTGTAATTGTGCATGGTCAACCCACACACGTTTTAAATTTGCTTGCGTTTATACGCGTGGGCTTTCAAGTCGCCTACCTTGTGCATCACGTGGAGATTTCCATGATGAAACTGGAAATTGCTGACGTCACAACCGACAAATGACTCTCGCCTAAAACGTGAGAGCAATTCGGTAATGCACTTTTATCTATATTATACTCGTGTGGACATTAAGCTGAGTTGAAATCTCGCCTGTCGCGTTTAAGCGTCGCGGTTTTAGGGCGGGTTCTAGCGAGTGCGGCGGGAAATTTACAATGTGCGATGTTTTTAGGTAGCTTTTTATCTGATCGTATCTTGTTTTCGCTTTTGGATTTTCCCTTTGCTGACGAATAAG
Organism: Udea olivalis; assembly: GCA_947369235.1. Lineage (NCBI taxonomy): Eukaryota > Metazoa > Arthropoda > Insecta > Lepidoptera > Crambidae > Udea > Udea olivalis. Next base: position 7,888,392 of record OX376345.1, on the reverse strand, counting down.
ATGAGAGATATTATTTGCTCGCCTAGCAACGTTGTTTACAGATTTTCATACGAAGCATTCAAATTATGGTTTCAGGTAGAAAGAAGATTACAAAAAACTTACAATATTTACAATTGAATAAAGAAAGAAAATAAAGAAAAAATATGTAATAATAATCTCGTTAGTGAGCCACTCACTTAAAATTAAAAAAGTTAGACAATAAACTAGTCTTACTAATATCATAAATGCGAAAGTTTGTTACTCTTTCACGCAAAAACTACTAAACGGATTTAGATAAAACTTTACAGTAATACAGCTTAGACATCAGAATAAGACATAGGCTACAATTTATGAAGATTTTATGTAATTTGGCCATCATATATAACGATAAGTTCACGCGGGCGAAGCCGCAGGCGGTAAGCTAGTATTGAATATACTAGTAAGTGTCTGATTGACTTTACTCACTTTATTTTGATCAAAAGTATAAAGGAATTAAGTATTATTCTTGAAAAACCAAACTCAAAACGTACATAAGAATATAAGTAAGGTCTATTTCTAACTATGATTGCGTTTTGTTTATATTGCTATGACTTTTTAAGTGCAAATCATTTAATGATTTTATAAAACGGCATACATTTCTCATCGTACAAAGTCCCGCCGAACTCGAAAGCACGCTAAACGACTCTTTAAACTGGGTGGGTATTTAACAAGCTTAGCGCGAGAGAGTTATAGATTTAAAGGCCATAGTTAACTAACCGTAATCTGCATTCATACTTGGACTGGTTTAGTAAATGTATTTGCGATAAATATAAGTGGGATATCCAGTTTACTTTATTATGTTTCTAGGTTTTTAAAAACTAAAAGGTACCTATTTTATAGATGAATGTAAAATGAGATGGTGAAAGCTAAAAGTTAAGCCAGCTATTCACGCTTTTGTTAATATGTATACCTTCCACCTAGATTAATTTCCAAAAAACATACACTCGTTCACAATTTCTAACAGGCTATACATTTAGTCAACATTTTAAAGCAAAGTGTGTTATTTTTCTGTTAAAAATTTAGTTTGTACACATTGAAAACCGTTGAACAAAAAGCAAACACAACCACCGAGCTAATTTTAATACTGAAATTTCATACCCGTTATTTTCGGTTTATACTTCTGACAACACAAAATTAAGTACCAGCAGTTCCACTGCAATTTGTGCCTTACAACGGCAGACCTAAATTCCAAATTTAGCTCGGCGAGAGCTCAGGTCGGCCGCTAAGAAAGCGTGTTCCCTTTAATCTTGTCACAAAAGCCTTACCTGATTCAGCGAGGCCACGAGCGCTCTTCCCACATACAAGCGCGGAGGAATGAAGCGGAAGAGTGCCCGGCACTCTGAATTACTTCCTAATGAAAAGAGCTGAGGAGTGGGTCGGAGTGGGACAGAGAAGTGTAGTTTGTGACGCGGTTGCTAACGAACGCGGTAGGCCACTCGACCCGTCGAGTGTTCGCTTGACGTGTGACGACTGTCGGCGTAGCTTCAGCCGCCGGGCGTTGTGTGACGCCGTAAGGTTTGAACAAACGTTCGATTCAACTATTTGGGCAAATTAATTACCGCTAACTAAATTAATTGTTACGACTCTTTTGGCAAACCATTTTCTTGGTACTACGTTAGAGTTAGCTCCGCCTGAAAGGTCGAATTATAACTTTATCAACTATATTAGTTCTTATTACTACAAATTGAATCAAAGGGTAAATTCATAAGTTGAATACACACCAAACAGTCTTGTGTAAAAAAACATATAAGTTTTAGGTGGGTACATGTGGGTTTTTTATGAAACTAATCGTAAACTAGTGGATAAATAATTGATGTTCTCAAAATAAATAAACTGAGCTTAAAGTAATGTGTAGTGTAGTCCATAAAATCAACAACAATAAAATGTATTTGCAAATTCATACTCGTAGTAAGTATAAACGTATTTTCAAATTCGTTCAAAGGGGACTTAAAAATACAACGCCTAAAGCTCAAATCAACTGTTGATGCCAATAAAATCGCGCCCAATTTACTTTCAACCGGCGTCCACATAACTCGAAACATCCAATCCGGAGAATAAAATATTTATCCAACTCGGCCCGTTCATCAGCTCACTGAAATCGAGTCTTAAAGTGAATCTTGAGAGCAACAGGTAGCAACAATACATTTCGAATTACTAGCTAGCTAGCAAACCATAACCGATGGAGAGTCGACTGCGAAGGCGTGGTCTTACCGGGAGTATTGGCCAGTATAGTAACAATACAAGATTCAATTTCAAGTGTTACTTTATTAAGTATGTTAAGTCATTGACTGATGAGAGTTTGCTTGTCGTATAACAAGAAGATTTAATTTTAACTGCCTTACTGACCGATTAGCTTTCGAGTGTAAAGTATCTTTGAGCAAAATGGCGAGCAAGTAGAATCGGTTGTTTTGACATTTCAGATGAAACGTGGTTAATTTCGACGGTCATTATCCATAGTGCGCTTTAGTGGTACAGAATGTGAATATTGGTCCTCTCTCGTGGCGCATTGTAATGCTAGGATCTCGTCAGTTAGGGCAGTTTCAGACCAGCGTTTTTGACTGGCCTGTTGGCGCAATGGCAGCGATCCTGCCTTTAGCGCCAGAGGTCGTGGGTTCGATCCCCACCCATGACAAATATTTGTGTGACGAACATTTGTATTTGTTGTGTGTCTGGGTGCTATTATCTATTTAAGTATGTATTTAGAAATATTTAAGTATGTTTATCAGTCTCTGACGCCCATATTACAAGCTCAGCTTAGTTTGGGATCAGATGATCTTGGTGTGAATTGTCCCAGATATTTATTTATTTATTTATTTATAAGCTCGGTTTTGGAAGCGCATGTAGATATACAAGCGTCTTTCGCGACACATGTAATCCGTACAAGCGTTGACGCGCTTATGAGCTCCTAAAATCCATGTTTTGAGCGAACACGTCGCAATAAGCCCGTTTGCGCGAGCTAGGTATTTTGAAACGCATTATGCCAAAGCAACCGTTTACGTGCAAAAAAACGCTGGTCTGCTAACCGCTATTACTAATGTATAGCTCAAATTTGACCTGTATTCTAGGTGGTTGTTCCCGGTGGGGAAGCGCCTAATGTATCGAAATATAACTCAGATTGCATAACAGGCGGGATCAAACATTTTTATTTGTTTGCCCACTCAACCGCACCACTGAAACTAATGAAGAGAAGTTTCGATTAAATTAATACCGGTTTTATTTTCGTTTTTCTCGTGCTATAGACGTGCGCCGCGTTTTTTTGCAATCGCTCCATTCTGAAGGCACGAAACGATAATTGACAAAATAAGGTTCATTCGTTTGGATTTATTATCGGTCTTGTGTGTCAGTTTCAGGTATAATTGTACTGGTATTCATTTTTATAAGTGTCGTCTTCTCTTATTGCTATGTTAAATTTACTGTCCACTCTTTCTGGTTTTAACCTCTCACCTGTTTTTGATATTATACTGAAATTAGAATTTTGTTTCTTGCATGGCAGGATATCTAAGCATGGTCCAGATTTTTTTTCTGCCCTAAAAACCATGACTTAACTAGTTACCTTCTAAGTGTTTTAAAAACAGACTCATCACTTTATTTCTTTAATAAGTTTCCTAATTTTATGATTCGATTTTGTGGCAAAATACCGAGCGACCACTACATCGAATATTTAGTGCTTTTAAAACGTATCAGAAATTAATGAAACCTATATCAGAATTGAGTGCTTTTCGCTATTATTCTGAAGCACTAACTAATGCTGAATTTACGCCTACGTTATTTTGTGAAAGATTAATTAGTATGGTTCATTGATATGGTTATCATATTCAAATAAATTTCCATAATCTGCCTAATGAAGCTCTCTATTGGCTTCTAAAACAGATATACTCGAATCGATGAACAGGTAAATTACCTCATCATAATATGCTTAAGGTAGGGTAGGAATTAGGAATATGGGTATTTCTTGCTTTCATTCATTTCTTGAATGAATTTTTGATTAATGTACCCTCTTTGAGGCGCAATCAGTTGAAAAGCAGTCAAAAGAGAAATCAGTTATTTGGAAAAAAAAGGTTTACAAACATCTAAACATAGGAATTATCGCAATATTTTGAAGTCTTAGATTAAATTCTACAATGCTGCCATTTTTCCTCAAACAGGAAAACCACTTACACACTTTCGTCACGTCTCAATAAATATAAATCAAGTTTTGTTTTTCAGTTTACATTTATTTATTCCAATATTTTGTACTTATTTCTTCTTACCACACTTTAACTTCTAAATTCAGCACCAACTTGCATTAAAGTGCTTTAAATCGCCTCTTCCGAAAATTGAAACTTTAAGCAAAATTTCCGCCCCAGGTTTCAAGTACATGTAACAATCCAAGTTCACAGACGGTAAAATGAAAGTAGACCAAGTTAAAAGTGAAACGCTGCTAATAAGCAACCGCCTTACCGCCGTATTCCGTGTTAAGTTGCTGGCTCGAGTTAACAAGCTGTGTGTTCGTTTAAAACTGATATTAACACGATACAGCTATTTGTAGTGCTTCAACTATCGCCTAACTAGATATTGCTTCGAATTTAAGTTTAATTTCTTCGCCTTTTTAATTGATTTGAAAATAGAAGAAGTTTTTCAGTTACTTGCTTCGTGTTTGTTGACTAGCTACTCGTATCATGAAAACATAAGTCGGTGCATTGTTGAAATACGATTACATGCGTTATAAGAATTCGCCGGTATGCTTGTTGGCCGTTGAGATTGTTTAATAAATCAGGCAGTATTTGGATTAGTTGAAATGTAGCAAGTATTTAACTTGTGATTTATGTCATTATAACTTGAAGTGATATTCATATCATAGTGATGTTCATATTTTACCGGAAGTGACGTTTTTTGTTTTTTAGTATTTTTGACAGTGTGCAGATTGTAATGTAGTGTGAAAATGAATGGTTCAATTTCTTTTTAAATATTAATTTTCCCATATCTGTCTCGACTATATTTGATTGAAATATCAACCACGTAAAAGATAGAGTCGAGTTGGGTCTGCCAATAAATCTTAATCGAATCTCCAATGAAAAACCCACCGTCAATAACTTTAAATGGTATCATAAGGAAATCAGGGCTCACAATCGTGTAATCGGTAAGCGAAATCAACCGCGCTGATATCTCATTACCGAGAGTGCCAGCATCCACTCACTAGGCCCTCGATCGCTCCACGTTTCCAAATGATTCAATCCCGCACCGTGACGCCAGAATTAAAATTCAAACCGTATCTTTTGTTCGGCGAATTTCTCGACGAGCGACATCGATAGAATACTACGGAACTCGGTGCGAATCGAACGGTCGTTAATGAAACTTCTCCGGCGCAATTAGGTAACCGTCTTGGTTTTATTAAATTTAATCAAGAACTTGTGTAATATTACGCAGATTGGGCCAATCGAGCCGTGTACAAGTTTCGATAACGCTGTAGTTGGAAACTAATTTGGGAAATAAGCGGAGTTATCTCGGTTTCTACTCGATCGACTTATAAAAAGGGGATCAGTGTGCTTTAACGAGACGAGTGTAAGCCGAACCGGGGGAATCTGTCTTTGATCTTCCGTGTCCGAAAATAGTGATAGTAAGATGTTCCTTTATTGCGGGACTTTGATCCGTTGGCTACACGATTGTTTTGTACTTTAATAGGGTTCCGTGTCCATGAGAAAAAGCCAAAATTTTGTATTTGCAATCGTAAAAAGATTGGATCTTCAACAACATTTTGTAGGAAGTCAAGTTAATAAAGTCAATGTCAATCTGTCCACAATATTTTCAATGTCATCCCTATAGGATTTATTTTAACACCTTACCTGTAGGTTTACCATGAGTTGCCATAACGTTTACGGCGATCGTTACGTTCAGAAATTTGTATGCCAGTTTGGTTCCTTGTTAAATTCGGAATCCCATACAAATATGTCAAAATGGTTTACGCGAACGATAGCGGCTGTCATTGGTGTCAACTTAAGGTAGACATACTGGCTTAGATAAGGAAAATACATTTCTACTTTGACACTTTTTTACTGTTGTTTCATATTCAACAAAGTGTCTTACAAAATAGAGTTTTCATTCCTTTCAAACTTTCAAATATTTACTGATGTACAATTTTATTGAAACAAAAGATTTGCTACCAACATCCAGACCAGAATCAATCAAATTCTACCAGCTATTTTCATATTGCAGAGAAATGCTTGTTCTTAACTGGGTTAGAGTGTATTATTAATAGTGTGCACTTGTAATTATACACATCCACGAACATTAATATGTACCCATTTTGCTCCTTATGTCAAAGGCTTATGGTACTAATGTAGGTACATATTGGAGCTTGTAAATGTGCTGGCTGATAAGCGCCAGCGCCGGAACCAGCGACCGTCGGGCCGGCGATATCTGCTTAGCACCCACTCTCCTATCCCTAGTTGATTTTCGGATTAAAGATGGTACTAACAGCGAATGAGCAGCCTAAAAAACTATTCTGGTGGTAGATGTTCTTCTTCGTCCGCGTGGATTTTGGAAACAGCTTTTGTTACTTTTCACCCTGTATATGAATCTACAGTACCTATCTTTATTTTAATTCAGTTTTTTGAGTAGCAGTTTACCAAATTCTGCTAGAATACATTGAAGAAAGAAAAGCTGGAACTTGTAAAGAGATATACACAAATTCCTAAAATACGTTTTTCGGATTCAGTGTTGTTTAACTTTAGTCATGGCAGTTTGTTTTTTCATTTCAATAAAAATTTAAAGTACATTAATTTGGATAATACTCTTTTATAGTGAACAGATTGATAAATTTTTGGATATTCATACATTATCATCTCAGCAGTAGGATTAAATTGAATGACGATAGCATTTATACACGCCTACTCTTTAAGGCTGCTCAATTTTGACGGATACTGGTCACCGACAAAAGACCGCTCTTGTAAACTGTGGGGAAAGTCTTTGTTCAGTAAAATACTAGCTTTCCGCCCGCGGCTCCGCCCTCGTTATCGTTTTATGTTATGGCCAAATTGCATATTTTTTATATAAATTGTAGCCCATGTGTTTTTCTGATGTATAAGCTGTATTACTGTAAATTTCATCAAATCCGTTCGGTAGTTTTTGCGTGAAAGAGTAACAAACATACATACATACAGATTTGACGCCTTTCAGCCACCGGAACAGGCTGGGTTTCGTAAACGCTATAGCACGGTGGATCACATCCATTCTGTTCGGCAGGTTATACAGAAATCTGAAGAGTATAACCAACCGCTGTGTCTGGCTTTTGTGGACTACGAGAAGGCCTTCGATTCCATTGAAACCTTGGCTGTTCTGGAATCTTTGCAGCGATGCCAAGTTGACTGGCGAGAAATCTCTACCAAGCGGCAACAATGTCCGTCCGAGTGCAGAACCACCAGACAAGACCCATCCAGTTGCTCAGAGGTGTAAGACAGGGTGACGTTAAATCCCCGAAACTCTTTACCAACGCACTGGAGGATGTCTTTAAGACACTGCAATGGGACGGACTCGGCGTTAACATCAATGGTGAATATCTCACACACCTCCGCTTTGCTGACGACGTAGTGATAATGGCAGAATCGCTGCAAGACCTGCAGAAAATGCTGACCAGTCTCAATGCTGCCTCGAGACGCGTTGGGCTTGGGATGAATTTGGACAAGACTAAGGTCATGTTTAACGAACACATCGTTCCTGAACCCGCTTCCGTCGAAGGTGTAGCCCTTGAAGTGGTCCAGTAGTACATATACCTGGGTCAAAAATTACAGCTGGGTGAAATCACCAGAAGAGGTCAGCTTGGATGGGCAGCATTTGGAAAGTTGCGTCACATCTTCGAGTCACCTTTGCCACAATGCCTGACGACCAAGGTGTTTGATCAGTGCGTCCTACCGGTCATGACATACGGAGCCGAGACGTGGAACCTGACAGTGAAACTAGCCCACCGATTACACGTCACTCAGCGAGCTATGGAAAGGTGCTTGCTAGGAATCTCGTTAAGGGACAAGGTCCGGAACGAGATAATCCGGCTAAGAACCAGAGTGACCGACGTAGTCCAGAAGTGTAGCAAACTGAAGTGGCAGTGGGCTGGTCACATCTGTCGCAGAACCGATGGTCGGTGGAGTAGACGGGTTCTTGAGTGGTGACCACGACTCGGCAAGCGTAGTGTTGGACGTCCACCGGCACGTTGGACCGACGACCTAAAGAAAGTGGCTGGACTGGATGGCAAAAACGGGAGATCGGGCTTTGTGGCGCGCCCTGGGGGAGGCCCTGGGAGACACTGCTGGTGGACTGCTATAGGCTGAAAAGAAGAAGAAGATACATACATCCTCACAAACTTTCGCATTTATAAAATCAGTAAGATGTTACAGTAAGGAAAAAGATGACCTATAAAGATCGTACGACGAGTAATTTAAAATTTATTAAGAGTATTTTTAGCCCATGTTATTTGCTTACTACCGTTTACTAGAAGATGTTTCAAGATTGACAGTTTATTTTATTTTTACTGTTGTTATTTTTATCTAAATTACCAATGCCTTTTGCAGCTCTTGTTGTGACTGCACTAGTCTATCCTTTCTGCGATTAAATTAAAATCATTAATGTTTTTTTGTCTTTAATTCTGTATAATAAAAATCAAAGTCAAAAAAATCGAACAGAAAACACGTCCAATTTGCAATACAGAATAAATGCTTTACCATAACTGGGTTAAAGTGTATACAGAGTGTACGTTGGAGTATGTAGTATCTGCGCGATATGCCCGGCGCCGGAACCGGAGTCCGCCGGGCTCCTGGTCATATCTGTGGTACCCGCTTCCCGCGCGTTCACACTTGATTTTAGGGTTAAAACTGGATTAACACTGAATGCGATCCTTAATGACCATATGGCTTCGATACAAGACTTGCACTTTCAGTGTCACGAACGATGTAATACTAATTTTATAAATAGGAAAGATTTGATTGTTTGTTTATTTTTTTTGTATTGAATAGGCTCCGAAACTCCTAGACTGATTTTGAAAATTGTTTCACCAATAAGCTACATTATCAGAGAGTAATAAAGGCTATTTTATTCTTATTTTAACAGGAAAAAGAGTCAACGCGGACAAATCCGCTGGCAGACAGGTAAATTAAGAAATAAATTGAAATACATACATACATGATAGTGTCTGTGTGTGCACTAATCCGCTTATATGCGTGTATTATCCATATTTCAAGCACTGCATATTTTGAGGTCGGGTAATATTGGCATAATTGTCCCAGATTTATACGTCCCAGAAATTTGGTTCACATTATTATCTTTGTTCAATTCTTGTATCACCTTGTAACGTAGCCCGGGGTGATACCAACGCTCTAACCGCGTTTCGTACTACCACTTGATTTTCAGGTGAAAACTGGTTAATGCGTGTTTAACACCTCGACGTGGCATCTCATTTAATGCTACCTGCAGTATGTTTAATTTAAAGTTCCTCGCAAGTTTCAGTAACTACGTGTATTATAAAGTTGTTATTAGTGCGGAGTTAGCGCGGTAACGTTCAGATAAGAAGGAAACCTAAGGAGTGTCTTGAAAAAGGGGGATTTGTTTCAAAATCACTTGTTATAAGTAAACAATCTTGAAAAAAACAAGGTCCAGTGGCTTGAGGTTGAGCTGCAGCGATTAATACCTATGAATAATATAAATGAAATATTGCATTTGAGAAAAAGGGATCTAACTGCATAATTAAATGTAAGTTTCGTTAATAAAGCCACTGTGTAAAAACTAAATCAGCATTTACTTTTCACATTATGTTCCAGTGAACATCTCAAGCAGTTCCAACTGCATTTGACGTTAATGTTTAATTTCCATTTCATATTATTATTTACAATGAATATCTGTTTTTGGTATTTGCGAAACTGAGAATTGATATTAACATTTCCACAGATATTTCTGAGTGGTAAATCCGAAGCGGCCTGGTGTTGAATTTCGCCTCTGGCAATACCTGTTACTGGTCGTACCCTTGATTTGACGCTCTGCACACTTCGCACTTCATTTTAGGTGTGAAATTGGTTTGACACTCTCACGGCTTACCGCAAAAACAATGTTGACTGTGTCGCGTAAAAAAATTGTATTGGGATGACACATGACATGACATGACAATGTCAAATCCCAATAAAAAAAAATTGCGTGACCTGTAATGTAAATTTAAAGTCGCAACTCGTGGTAGACGTACTGGTTTACCGACTAGCTCAAAAGTGAAACAGAATTCTAACATCAAGAAAATCTGATTTTCACGAGAAAAAGAACACAATAATGGACAAGACTTACTCGTATTTTGCGCAATTGTATTAAAATGATAGCACTTATTTCGTGGCTAATAACAAAAGTTAGTTCTTAAAGCAGAAATCTGAGCTAATGTGAAATAACTACTTACTTCCTTATTTCAACAGTTCCTTTCTCTTATAGTTTCAAAACTGCAAACTTCTCACAGACATCGCCTATGAAGTTCACAAAGAGGCGTTACGACCAAAAATGTTCGTTGGTTCGCTTTAAAAATATAACATCAGTATTTCAATGTGTATCCGGTGTCCAAACAAAGATTCCAAAAGTTGCGCTCCCATTGTGGCGGCACCTGAAAACCGGGTTTAAAACGAGTATTGCAAAATTTCTAACGAATGTATAGACGGGACTACCGCATTACCATAAACAGAGCGAGGTAAAATTGCTTTTTTGAACTAGCGCTGTTGCTAACATCGAGAGTTGAGAAAAAGTTGAATAAAGACGGAGACAGCGTAAGGCTGCGACTCGGTAATCACATTTCGACTCGGGGTCTGGTGGCTCAATGCGGCATGGACTCACCTCCGTTGTTTACAAAGCTTGCGTGCAACTTCCCAGCTGCAAGATTAGGAGTATTTACGTTACACCGCACGACTACGGTGAACGTGCTTTTTAGCAATTCTACGACCCCAGTGGATACTTATTAGAAACTGCGCTGGATTTGGATAAACTCAAGTAAGTTGAAAGTAACAGAAACGTTAGCTCAACAGCTGATATCAAGATGCAGCTTTTGTAGTGCATGCATAGTAAAAGAATCTAGCTTTAGAATATATTTGATAGAAGTTTCGGATATTTGGATGTTAATGTTCCTTTACGGTACCTACTTTGAATTTATTACAAGACTTAGTAAAGAGACCTCCTAACTTAGTGAATTACTGGGGGTAAGAATAGTTGTAATTAGTCGCCATCGAAATCAGTTCATTCCCGTAATTGATGGGTACCTAGTTAAAAAGATGGGATTTTGGATATCAAGTTTTTCAGAAAAATACTTTCTTTAAAATCGTATTGGAAACAGGTCAAGCGTAGTATTTTTATGTTTTGACAGTAATTTATGTTCTTTATATAATGATTAGAGGATTAAGAAGTACCATAATATGGTTTACAAATGAAAATATTTTGTCTTTAATGGTTACTAATTAACAAAAAAACCATTGACAAGGACGAACCGCAGATAACGCCAAAAAGCAAGATAACGAGTCCAAGCTGGCATTCTGCGATGATATCAATGACTTGCGGCAGTGATTTGTTAAGGCATTAATTACAAGTGGTTGCAAATTAGTGATGTAGATGGTATTTTTTATCGTTGATCTTTCTTTGATAGTATGGAAAAGGGGAGTAGGGTCGGCGTTATTGGTGTATAGCACGCCGCTGATAATTGCCGGTGGTTGTACTGCGGAAGCAGATAAAATATGTTCACGCACGATCGCAGGCGTGTGAAATAGTATTACAGGGCTTACCGCGGTAATACACTGAGCTAGACTAGAAATAACGATATATGTTCAGTACACAAGCGTTGGGTTTTATTGCGTCTTAACGGGTGCATCGTTTTTTAAAGTGTTTTCATTTCTGAAGCACAGAGTAAAGTTGTTTCAGAGATTGCTATTTGAAGATTGGCAATCAACAGCACAAGCAACAGGAACGATATCAAGATTCACTTACCTTCGAAACTCGTGGTATTCAAAATCCGTAAAAATTACTATTTTAAAATTCTGTTAAGTATAAAAATATATCGTAATTAAAAATTTCATGTTTCGTTAGGCACCTTAAACGAGTACTCATCTGTCAACAGTCCGATTTCACATATTTTTGTATATATATAGACTATACATCAGCTCCAATAAAAGTACATCCTTAAAGTAACATGAGATTATGACAATATCTCATGTAATGTGAGTAGTTATGTACTAAAGATCGCTTGATTCCTCGATTTTCCTTCTCGTAAGTAATACTTTTTCCCCTGGAATAATGTAAGTAATTTATGTAAACCATTATCCTGAGAGGTCAGAAAATATCTATTACATTATTGTGTTCATTAGTGCTGAAATGTGAACCCGGTCCCGGCTCTAGCAATTAGAGGGAAATAATTGTTTACATAAATACAAGGATTTGCCAATAACTGGTACATTATATTTACCAAAGACGTCGTTTGTATTAAGTGGACTATTATAGTAATTACTTTATACGAATGGATGCCAATAATTAAGATCGCCATTACTACTCCTTAGGGTGCCTCTACATGCACAATAATATTATACGACTCGTTGCTACGATATTAAAATCGATGATTATATTATATAATAACATGGTTCGTAATGACTATTATTATGTAACGCAAATTACGTTGTGCAAATTTGTGGATGAAATATCTAAAACCACAATATTAGCTTTATGATGCGCTTAAGTGGCGGGATAATTTGTAACAGATTTACCATTTAGTTGCTATTATATCATATCTGCGATTCAGTTGTTTCATAATTCATTTTCAGTTCAGAATGATGCAAAACCGTAAATAAAAATTTGTTCTAAAATCCAATGTTATTAACTCGCCCAACCGAGAAAAGAAAAATTTCTCCCAAAAGAAGTTATGAGTCGGCAACGCGCGATAGACATCGCGGTCTTCACTAAAACGTATTAGAATCTGTTACAAGAACAGACTCAAGATAAGGATGTTTATTCGGTGTGTAAGCGGTGAACAAATTGTTTGCTCCCAGCTCTTTACCTGTATATGAGAGTTTTCATAACACCCGCCCGGCGGTGACAATTTGTAAGGCGCCCGGGGCGGAGGATTTGCTGACGAGTTCCTTGCCTGTAAACATATTCTTCCTTTGCCGCCGAGTTTTAGAGTTTCGTCAGTGCTTTGACGCAGGGAATAGTTTTGAGTAAATAACGTTCAGTTTTCGAAACGCGACTTAACTTTTGTTACTCGCTCATCAACGGTAGATGTGTTTTGTTTTTTTGAAAATTCACCTGAGGCTGGGCGTATTGGAGCGTGTTTAGGACAGGCAAGACATGGATTAAAAACATGTTACTGCTGATTCTATTTAAAAGACTTTTAGAAGCACTAGTAGGCATTATTATTCACTCATGGCTACATGCGGTACCAAATTATTTAGTGGCCTTAGGCCTAAAATTACATACAGCAGTATGTAACACTTCATCGGATACAAAATAAAGCTTTTACGGGAACATTTCTTAAGACATTTATGCCCTGAAACTATTTGCCGTTTAAAAACGAGCAAAACCTCACTATGAGTCGGTTGACATGATGTGTGCATCAAAGGATGTATATTTTTACATGAAATACATTTTCAGAGGACGTTAATCCGCCACCAGTCTCATATGTATGAATACATAAACGTCTACATGTCAAAAGACAGTCATATATTGCTCTCAAAAGCCGGTATAAATTGTTTACCTCGTGAATTTCACGTTCTTTCCGTAGTTGTCAAAATAGAAACTTTCTCACTCGTAAACATGTTCCGATGTTCCACAAGGTTTTTCAGCGACGTCTTTCGGCGACGCGACGTTCTGTTGTGTGTACGTTGTCGAAAGTATGTGTCATTTGTTTTTACGGTTCATGCAGACATTTTATAATATTGGCGGATAAACAACCCACTTGTTACGGTGTGTGCACAGTCAACTTTTGTTTCACAGCGAATCAACAGACTGGAGTAGGTATATTGCCAATCGTGAAAACATTTTGGACGTGCAATTGGAAAGAAAATTCAATAAGATATTATTCGTGCGATAGTCCCACCATGTACTACGAGTTGTTAGTTCCGGATTTCGCAGTGGTTGATTGTTGTACCATTTTAAATAATATTTCTGTCGTAATAGTACTAAACGCTTGCAAATTTAACAAAAATATTTACATAATAACTAAGGTACGAACTCAGGTCTTACCGTTGCGATCTCGCAGTGCAGCAGTGTGCCGAAAAACATTATTTTAGTGTTTGAAAAAAATACTTGCAATATACATTCATTAATATACATATACATTCATGAAAATATATTTTTAGAATTAGCTACTATGTGTTTCGCGTGAGATTGTAATGCAATTCAAAATTAATTTAATTTTAATGAAACTTTGTACATCTACTTATCCCTGTCCGGTATTTGTTGGATTACAATATCGAGTGACTAATTGATTAAAGCTCATATACAGAGTTAGAAAAAACTGATGTCATTAAAGAATTCGCTTGCTACATAACAGTTTTTTAAAAACACACCATTTTGTAAAAACTTTTTCATCGCACGTTTTGCACAAAAAGAAACTCAGGTGACACAGTTTCTAGCAGGAGCATTTGCGTCGTTTTATTTTCCTTAGCTCAAGCTAGGCAGACACGGAATTTAAAATTTCCACTCGAAGGATAAAAATATATCATAAGATAAAACATGACCGTTTAAAGGTACGCAGATGCGACGAATTCAACTGATCCCTAGCCCGAGGGAACTGGCGCAAAAACTTATGGCTGACACCGGGAATACACGAGTTAAAGCTTTTCCTGTTCAAGAAATATCGGGTACCGGTGTCAACACCTTGTCAAATGTTATAGGAGGTTAAAAAATATACATTTTAACCGAATCGCGAGCGCATTCCAAACGGAAAATTGAGACGCAAGCTGACTGTTACCATTCTAGTGAGCGGGACATTAACGACAGCTTCGATAGGCGATGAGTTTTTCGCCGCTATCCAGGTTGCTTTGATTTTTTGTCAATGCTTCACTTCAGAAGTTGGTTTCAAAAATAAAACTAGGACCCATTACGCAAACGGGCCAGTAAAATATTGATTACCATCAGAACTTAAAATTACGAGTATTACTCAGAAGAATATGTTACCATCCGTTAAAGTCACAAAAAAAGTAGAAACGATAGCAAAAGATTAGATAAACAGCGACACTTTTTCTCGACCATTCAGCCTGTAAATTTTTGTGCTACCAAAACTCAGGGCTTATAACAGACCCCGTCCTGCAATTTATGGTTCACCGTCACGTCAAAGGACTAGATTATTAACCGCTACTAAAAGATACGATATCTCGGCATTCTTAAGAGCCCGGCTGTTGACAAAATAGGGGGTTGGAGTGGGGGAAGGCTTTGTGCTGGCCGCAGGAGACTTCATTAGAAGCCGCTGTAGTGTCAAGGGAATGCAACGTCACTACGCCAGGGTCTTGCCTTACCGGTATGCCGTAGGTAATTGTAAAAGTCAACATTTTTGCAAAAGAAAATTGTTTTCTTTGAGCGGTTGCTAGTGATATTATTGTCATTCTGTTGTAATTATATTTACGGTTATGACAAGCATTGTAGTGTCGGATTTGTGTTTTTTTTTGTTTTCATCTTATTATTTATTAATTCAAACCTCATAAAGTATGAATAAATATGTTTCTTAAGTTATTGAAATCTTAATTTCTTAACACAGAGATAATTTTCTTAACGCATGACGATGATCTTCAGAACACGCTTTATTTTGGGGCCAGTTGGGATAAATACTATTAGGAATATAACGAATTTTAAAATATGCTTAGAGAAGCTGGTGCTTCAATAAAAAGACAGTCAAAAGCTTAGAAAAAAATGGTCTCTTTAATAAGTTTAGAGCTGCAAGTTTTAAGCAGACTTAAAAAAAATACCTCCGTCATTTTACACGCTAACAGCTTTCCAGTAATATAAGGTACTCAGAAAGAAATTGGACACCGCAAGTATAATGTATGAGGTCCTGAAAAAATATTATTCCATCTCCATGAGTAATGCATTGTGGTAGTTATATTTACATACTTGAATTTACGCTGTAATATCAGGTAGAATGTTAAACTGTCAAGGGAATGCCAGGCGAAAATACAACCGGGATAATCCTGGAATAGAATGATGTTATTGTGTTTGAATAAATGTAATGTTATTTTAATATTAGGTTTCTAAACTTAAAACTTAGTTACTCAAAGTAAAACTAAAAAGGTTTTTTATAGTTTAAGTATTAACACGTTCAGGTTCGTTTTAGGATTATGTTTGTGATTTAATTCATACTAGCTATCCGACAGCGGCTTCGCCTGCGTAAACTGTCTTTCCCGTCTAAATAAAGCCTTAATTTAAAATGTCACTCCCTGATAATGTAGCTGAATATTGGTGAAAGAATTTTAAACCTCGGTCCAGTAATTTCGGAGCCTATCGCATGACAACGAAAAAATTGGATTCCAATTGCGATTGAGCAGAAATACTATGCACTAAGCAGGCCACTTAAAAACATAATCGTTTAAAAAATATTGCGTGTTTTAAGCTAAATAAGCATGCAAATATCATAAAAAAAAAACTGCAGAATCTCAATCATTAAAATCCGAAATTCTCTGTCAGCTAGATTGGAAATCCCGAGATAATTTTGACGAGTTAGTAACTTTTATTTTTCTGCATTCTTGTTTCATTTGTTTATATAAATAGGGTCTTCAACTTGTAATGTAATGTATATTGAATGATAAGTATCAACTATACTTTATTCTTTCATATTTTTATATTTGAACTCATGGCGTGAAAGACCATGGTATGCCTAATTTGCAATGTAGTTAAAATAAAATAATAAAAACTGAAACAAGTCTCCATTGCAGTCCCAATCCGAGATTCTCGTTATACTAAGTTAGAATGACCCTCATACTTAATTCACAACGGTAATTCGGCTGTATGTAAACCTGAAGGGAAAAACTATGAGACAATATAACTTTCGTTACAAAGCATACTGGGACTTGGAAGTTTTATTATAAATAGTAAGTACTTACTTCTCTGCTAATGATAGTCTTCGTACAATGAAACTAAAAATGAACGCAAACTTTGTATCTTTTATAATGTTTGTTTCTACCACATCCGAATGTAAAGGGGTGCTTAAAGCATCTTTATATCTACTATTAAGCATCGTCAATTTTTTATAGGTTCAACATTATTTTAAGTATGAAATGTTTCTGAGTTGTTAAGCGTAGTGTTGTTACTTTCAAAATGGTTTAATAGCCATCAGTACGTCTCCCAGTGGGTATACGTTTTCATCACGCATACTAAAATAGTTGATTACAGCTAATATTATGCCATTTTAGTTCCATTTCTATTCAATAGTAGCTCTGTACGGAAACCCCATACGAAATCGTCAACACTAACGCTGGCCACTGTTATCGCTGTGAGCTCCCAGTAGGGCGAGCCATATTACTAGTGAACTTGTAAACTGGTGCTACCTTTAGGTATTATTCTGCTCAGGATTACTCTGGTTCATCTGTAGTAATCTATACTATTATAAGGCGGAAAGATTTGTTTGTACGCTTTTTTGTTTTTTTGTATTGAATAAACGCCGAAACTACTAAATCGATTTTGAAAATTCTTTCACCATTAAGAGGCTACATCATCAGGGAGTGACGTAGGCTATATTTTTTAAATTTAGGTTGTAATTTGACGGGAAAGGCAGTCTTGGCGGGCGAAGCCGCTGACGGACAGCTAGTGTTGTAATAAATCACAAAATCGCACTGTAAAATCTACTTTTTAGATAGATAGAGTTGCTAAGTTTCTTGCAAGACTTTCTCTATTAAAAACAAACCTCAAACAGTGCTAACATAACATTATAATATTGTGGCATATTTATGAATACTTCTTAACATCACAAAATACATATTAACTAACTCTTTTTTTTTATGAAGAGAGAGCATTATCAAAAACCGTTTAAACCGAAGTTGATAAAAATTGCCCATTTGTTGAAACATGGTTACCTAGAAGAACAAAATTAAATTACAGTAATAATGATTTAAACGGTTATAGTTTCCAAAGTAAATAATTATTCATTCTAAATGGTATAGCATTAATTTATATTTCACAAAGTCAATAATTCAACAATATATGAATCCCAATAATACCGATATTAATTATTCAACGTGCCTTATTTATATTCCTTTACTAATCGTTCCGTTTTCTACATAATAAAGGAATACATAAAAAATGAAAAGTACTGCCTTATTAAATTAATTGGCGGTGTTTACTTTGTTATATTTTTAACTATTTCTTTAATAATTCAGTTTTTAGTCGGCTTTATGCGTTAAAGCAGTGACAATTGATCAGCAGTAACATTGCAACATTTGCTTTCTAAAAGCGTTAGACTGCTTCCCCATTTTCTTTATACAAATAGTATGTTTACCGCCGGTGTTTTATGTGTAGAATACATTCTGATAAAATAAATAATCTGTTGTAAAACGTTAAAAAGGTTCAGTAAAGTTTAACCCAGACTGAAAAAATGCCTCGGCAAACATAATTTAAATTCATGCGTGACCACGCACAGAAGGAAAAAATATGAGGTTGTAGTTAAAATTTCCAAGACCGCCTTAAGCTTGCATCTCTCGAGACGCATCATTACGGGGGTGAAGCTGTCGCGAAGTGGAGGGGGGGAGACTGCTGACACGGTGACAGCGGGAGCGGATACACTGTTTTTCTTTTTATGACGGGTTTAATGAGCATTCAATCAGCATTTTTAAAATAAAGTAAACATTACTCGCTTCTTCGAATATAATAATATTGTTCAATAGACTTGCGATAAAGAGCATATTCAAAATGCCTTTAATGACGTAAATAACTACTTAAGTCCTAAAAATGCCACAGACATCCTCGTGAGACCTAACTAAACTTGAATAAGAAAGATCAATTTACCGCTTATTTTGTGGCTTATTCAAGAAAGTCCTCCGCTGACATGAGTCTAACTTCTGCCATTACTGAAAGCCGGATGAGCTTAAAGCAGATCTCAGATCGGTGCTTCAAAACTGCTAAACTATTGCGTCATTACTGATGCCAGCCAGTCAGGGCGGAGTAGACAAATGTGAACACAGTAAACTTAATTAGGATTCGGGATGCGTAGGCAAATTTGTTGTTCAGTTTGAACTTTGTTAGACTAGTATTACCCTCATTGGCATTTTGTCCCATGACACACCCTACAGTTTTATGTTGTTACCTTACTTACCTTGTAACTGGAAAATAATGACCAGTTTAAATCCGCTACCGTAAATTTAATAGGAAGACCATATCAGATATTTTACGACTTTGTTTGTTTTCTAGTATAATTCAACAAGATAACTGTTTAGGGATAAGCTTACTTGCATTATTTGTGTCTCTTCTCTTTTCAAGTACTCGTATATCCATAACTTGTTGAGAGATAGTTTAAAAAAAAGTGTTCTTTTCTGTCCGCTGTTAATGAAAACACACCCTTAAGCCTCATTTGAAGGAGTATTTACACTTTCTACCCGTCGTACGTCTTTGGTTTTTTGCTGACTAAGTGCACACAAGATTCTTACGTCTCGCCATCAAGGTTTTTAAAACATTTAAAGACAAAAATGACTCTCATTCACCGCACATCGTTTGATTGCAGCGATCAAACAGAAGAGACTTTCTTGAGAAAATTAACATTGACTGTACAACGTTTTTACACAAAACATAAACACTAAAAGTAGCGGAATGGAAGTTTAAATAAAAATCAGAATAAACTCAGTTGCCTTCGACAGAGTCGGGGCAAACAGAAACTTCATAAAGTCCTTTGCATGGACAACATTTTAGTTGATTAAAATCTGTTCAACTTTTCATTCTATTTGCTAGTTTGCCTTGTAAACTTCTCTCACGACCACGCGGGTTCGTTTCCTTCCACTGTCGTATCGCAATGACGTCACTTTACTGCTCGAACTGCACTGTATCGCTTTGAAAGTTTTCTCTCATTACGAGGATCATTGTCCTTGATAGTTTACTGGCACGTGTAACTAATGCACGCGATTGTAAACTCTATTACGGATCTGCAAAGTTGATTACCGCAAGTGTCGCTCTTGAGTTACCCCGGTACACGTTTCTGATCAATTATGAACCACCATAACCAGATAGCGAATTACTAAGTTCCGACGGATTTAAGCGTTAGCGTCGCGTAATGTCGCACAGTGCCGCATAGTCCCGTGGATTAGTCTGATACGCCAAATCTCTGGCTTGTTATATGATAGCCGAGGCGATGGCGACGTCAATCTTATCCTAGCCGAGTCATTATCGTAAACGTTAATGACCACGACAATTACCACCGAGCTTCATCGAGAGCCTGCCACCGAAATTGAACATTCCCAATCTATCGGCTCCGGCCGATTTGTCCCTCTATAAACTCCTTCCAACTGAGCGGCTTTAATTAAAATAGTTTCACGGGAAAAATAGTATAAGGGAGTAAGACGGTCGTCCGGTTTTTCCATTTGAAAACATCAATTTCGTTCGAGTGTACGTTGGCAATTTTTCGGTTCAGCGCATCGTGTAGCTCCACTACGAATGAAAATTAAAAAGTTTTGGTAGGCAAGTAGTATTCATATGGATATTTTAATAAAATTAACTCAAAGTAGTTTGAAACATCTTTGTGAACGCCCATTGCGCGAAAATTGTAAATAAATCGTAAAAAGTATTTTTCTGCGCCTAAATGAGCCCAAACAATAAAAGATATCCGTGCCCGAGCGTAAGACTCGTTGAATAAGGAATCAATATCACTACGGCTGCATCTGAATAAAAAATCAGGCCGATATTTTGCGAAGGAAAACTTTGGACCAAAGGAAATGAGTAGTTCCCTTCCATGCAGACGTCGACGTATAATATACAAAGAGGCGGCTACTCCAGAGACAATGGACGAGGGAGCAACTTTCAATATTAATGATGCACCCAGAATGCACACAGAGACGGTAGTTTCAAAAGCCTCCCATTGATACTCATTAACTATTGATTCATAAGTAATACCCTTTTACCGTTACCGGTTCAAATCTCCGGACATCTTTTCAAATTTAAATGTGAAAGAGGATTTATTTTTCAAAACGGCAGCCAATTTAAATTTGATAGGAGTTTTGTTTGATATTAGGCAGTTGTTAGAGAGCTTTGCAGTGGTGTTTCTTCTTTAATATTTGTTTATGTAATTGTAAAATTGCAATATTTTTTTTGACCTTTGGACGCTTTTCTTGCGTTTTTTTTAAAAACGCAAGTGTGAGTAGTGTTTTAAACATTTTAAAATATTAATTTCGATTTATAATAATACAAAATTGTATCAAGATAGTAACGGCATTAACTATCATTTCAAGTACCATTTTTAGTTTACCACGAATGAAGTATGAAAAGCTTCATAGAAGAGCTAATATTATTAAAACAAAGAAATAGGAGTACAATTCATTGCAATCAGATATGAATACTCGTATTCAAAACAAAAGGTGCAAATCTACCAACTTCAGTTGCTAAAGCCTTCAGTGATCTCTAGCGGTACTTCTCTCCCTTTCGAGCGCTCGCAACATCGAACACCTGTTACGAGGGGCTGCCGATGAGTGCAGAGCATATTTGCGCTCCACGATTACGAAAATCGCGAGAACTGAGCGCAATTGAGAGATTGACGTACGGGTAGCGCTGAATGAATAATTTTGAGCGACCTTAATAGCGTCTTTTTGAAAATGCAATATAGTTTTATGATGTTCATATCACATGTTCGATCTCTTATAATGATCTAGTAAGACAAAGCACAGTACATAATTAAACGTATCTTTTTTTTATTGTTGAATTTTTCATGAACTATGATGTAACAGCCCTAAACCGATGACTGGGCTCCACTTTGGGGCGCCTTGAGGCAAGTTACTTAGTTTTGGGTTGTAAGTCTTAGGCCTAATTTACGGAGACGCGGGGCGTTGTATGAGTGCTTTTACGGAGAAGCGATTTTACACGCGTTTGCTTGAATTGGAGCGTTTCATTTCATTGAAGGTAGCCCTAAAAGCTATCTGCAGCTAAATAGCCACTTGGAAGAAAAATTCTAATCAAGCATCAGTTGCTCAAAACCCTTATCTCCAGCAATACATTTTCATCTCGTTATGCGCACATCGCACACATCAAACACCTGTTACAAGTGGCTGACGCTGAGTGCTAGGCGTATTTGCGTATACGATTACGAGAACTCGCGAGAACTGGACGCAATTGAGATTGACTTGTGCAGAAAGCACGAATTGATAATTTTTCAGTTCTTTTAGTGTTTTTAAACCATTCGGTGACTAGGATACTCTGTTGAAATTTTACCTAACCAGCTAACAGTTGAGTACTGAAAGCAATATTTGCAATGAATTTCGTAAATACTGGTTCTAATTTTCAGCAATACATTTCAGTCCCGCTTTGTTCGCTCGCTCGCTTTCATCGAACACCTGTTACAAGAGTGTGCGTATTTGCGCACCACGATAATGAATAACTGCAAAAACTGAACGTTCCTTAGAAATCACCAACTTTACTACAAAAGTTTTAACTAATATTTATATTTAAATGATTTCATAAACAGCTTTGGTTTTAAACCTTTAGACGTTCAAATTCCCTAGCTAATGATTTTATAAAAAAATATGCAAAATAGCTACCGTTCCGATTTTTTGTGATTCACTTCAACCCATTTTTTTCGGCGTGCATTGAACACCTGTTATATAAGGCTGATGACGAGTGCACAGCGTATTTACTTTCAACGATCACGAGATCGCAAGAGAGCGAGATTGGGAGCAATGAATGCAATTTTTTATATTTTTTTCAAAGACATCTGAGACATTTTACACAACATATTAGTCTGAACCAAGCAAAGCTTGTACTGTGGGTTACAGAGACTGATAAATTAGTATACAATTTTAATATTTCTAATACAAAAATATATTTTAAACCCAAACTTAACTAACACATGCGTTAGTTAAATAAATAAATATGCGCCAGACAACACACCTCTTGTAATGGTCCCGAAGTAGGGATTAATATACCTGTGTTACCCGGTACCACACAAGGACAAAGCCAGGGGCGTCTCCCAGCACACACAGACCCGAGTCAATTCATTAAAGATCGTCTCCTGAATTAACCCGACCGGGAATCGAACACGGGACACTACGGAGATCAAGGCGAGAAACCGTGCTACAGCGCACTGCGCCAATCGTGTCGTCATTATGTTAATTACATTTACATTTATAAAGTGCTTGGTGAGGAACGAAATCACAACCATTGGCGCTTTGGACTCCTACCCATTTAGCTGGCGGACTAGTTAATTTATCAAATTACTGCATCCTTCATTTTACTAGGCAAAACAATCGTAGTAAGTTCCTTAACAACTCACTACGATGTTAAATAAACTGAAAATATTCATAAAGTTAAAAAAAATGAAAACAAAATTATGCTTTGAAAGCGAAACGTTATTATTAACATTAAATAAGTCAAAAATAGAGTAATAATTAAGAGAGGCCGCTATGAAACCATTGAGATAACAACTCCGGCTCTTGCTTTGTAGATAAGCTTTTGTTAGATACATTTTGAGTTGTGTTAAAAACAGAGCATTACGGATCTCGTTCACAAAACTAAGAGTAATTAAACAATAATTAAAAAGCAGTGAAAAGTTTAAAAGCTCGTTACAATCCGGTAATGATTTTTGACGAGTTAATCTCTATTACTTAAACCGACTAAGGACGCCAATGAAAATTCTGATTGGTGGATTACTTTAGGCTCGTAAAGTTGTCTAATCAAAGACTTGGCTTCAGATAACACATTTACAGGTAGGTCGGCCAATAAAGAGGAGTGTAAGAGAGAGTTAACTACGCAGTGTAATCGGCCCTGGTTTACGAGCGCCGTTTGCATATCCCGGCAGATGTTAGAACAATAAAGTCCAGCCGTATTGTGCGGTTGTTACTGGTTCCGGCTAAATCTAACCTTTGGAGGCTTAGGAACGTGCTCAGCTAAAATTTTATGAAAGAGGGCTAGTCTAGATCGTATTTATTGGCATTCAGTCGGAATATCGTTGTTAGTTATAAAAAAACTTCTAGATCGTTTCAACATCTGATTATAAATGATCATAGTTGTTGATTTACACCAAGCAATTTGAATTTTCACGAAAGACAATATATTTATAAAGTGGTAGTTGAAATACAAATGTTAAGCTCTTTATGCGATTTAGTTAACAATACAACCCTTTTCCTTAAAAGGTTATATTTCCAAAAACATACTCGTATCTTCAACGTTTGTAACTCCTATAGATTACGCTGTCCGCTAATATGTCAGTTAGTCGGTCCTCATTTTATATAGATTCCCATTTTGTTATTGTTTGTTAGAAAAAGACATGTGGACATTATGGAGTATCAAAGACATATCATCATTGTAAGCCCTTTGGTTATCTGCCCATCTATCAAAAAGACGGCCCAGTTTAGTTCACAAAGGCTTATCGTACCATTATCATATTACTACAATAAAGAGATGGACTACAATATTTAAGAAGAAGCAATTTGTGTGTGGTTTATAGTACGTGGTGAGAATTTGACTTGCAGCTAATATTGCAGCTTCAATGATACGTTGAATGCATGATTCATGAGTTTCGATAATCTACCTAAAGTTGCATCAACTGCATCAAACCCGGCCAACAACTGTATTGCTAAAATCAGCACGAAAACAGTTATGTAGTGCTCAACAAACAGCCGTGGTCTGCAATAAGCGCGGGAACGGTCACTCGAAACTCGGGGGACAGCTCAAAATACGAGCCACAACTCGATGCGGCAACTTTAAGATGGCTCTTTTTGCAAACTTTAGTATTTTGGATGCAATTGTAAACATTTGTTTTGCACGCTGCGTTCTTCCTAACTAGTGAAGCGTACTGAACGTGCGAGTCTTCATTCGGAATCAGCCGCCGAGCGTGCACCCAGCATCTCAATCGGCTTCCCCCCTCCCCCCTTCCCGCATCCTCCACTTTCGTTCGCAATTAAAACGATATTATCAGGATCATACACTTCCCTCCTTCGGCCCCCCAATGCCATTTTATTTTCGCTTTCGTCAACGAAAAAATAATCTCGGAGAAAATTTGTGATTAAGCTCGCATTGATACACATCTCGGCAGATAATGGTTTAATAATTTCTAAGAAGGGAATCCTATATTCAGTGAAGCGAAAATAATATTTCATTCGTTAGTCATTAGACTTGTTTACTTTGGGGCTATATTCGTCTGCATTGTTGCAGTATCCTATTTCACGTTATCGATGATGTTTTCTAAGAATAGTTGAGGTATTTTTTTAACTGTCTATCTTGCAGTATAAGGATCAACAGCCTAACGTACCTTTAGAGCACGGAGTTTCTACAAATGAAATCCGGTTATGAGTGGTAACACAAGATTAAATGAGAAACCTTGTTGTAGGTAAAATTTCAGCCTATCATTTTAGTTTCTGAATCCCATGGATTGATAGTGAATGAAAATTTGTTAAATTGTCCAAACATTAACTGAAAGCTAGCCAAGAGCAACACGCCACGACGATTTCTACAATAGAAATCGCCGCCCTGCCCCACTGATGTATTTAAAAATAGATCCGTAACTGAACGGCTTATAGTATTCATACTTTCAAATTAAATTTATTGTACGTTGTCGAAAGCTAACATTTCGTTCAGAAAACACAATCGGTATGTTACAGCGTTACATTCACCAAGAAGCACGACCAATCAATGATAGCAAAATTGCAACGCCATCTCTTACAAATTCCCGTGTTCCACCGAGGAAGTGCTCTGACCACGACAAGGGTACGTCCGATGATCCCTAAAGCCTTCCCCGCGCGCCCCGGGCACGTCTTGGAAGGGATTACGCGCCGCAACTATCATGCCGGCGATTGTGATCGAGAAACTGTCGTGTAAACTGTTCCTTACAATCAACTATTAAACATTCATAGACTCAGGGCTGTACAGATAGACAGCGTCTTATGTTTTTGTATGCGTACATACATAGATACTAACCATCACGACTATATCCCGAACGGGGTAGTCAGAGGCAAGCGACTGTTGCCGTCATGGTGAGCGGATCGCTCAGAAGCCTACTTTTCTCTGATGGTATTAGAACCCAACGTGGTGAGCGGTGAGCCTTCCGACGTCATCCGGGTTGATTTGGTTTTTTATCGATGTTTACCATGAGTTACCGAGAGTTTGTCGGAAATTCAACAATGAACACAAAGATATTGGTTCTGGCCATATTTGAACTCGGGACGACACGATCTGCAATCTGAGTTGGACCGCATCTTAACACTTAGGGAACGACGCTCTGTATGCGTAACTAGGGCTTTTCTACCAACCTGGAAAAATCCTCGCCATCTGGAATACAGTAACATCCACCGTTCGTAAACTTCACCGAAACTACGATTACGAGCCACCAAGAAGGCGGCATCTGCCAGCATCTTGCCTGGCCCGCCAGACCATCGTGAAAAGCTACACAATCAGTTGTGCTTGCATGTTAAGGGCTTGCTGCTTATTTAGTCAACCTTGGTTATAACTCGTATGCAAGCCGTCGATGTAGCCTTCAGATAAAGTTTGGGATTGGAACATCTTGACTGCTTAATATTTACATTTTTTTAGAGTGTGTTTAATATGAAATCTAGTCATACTCGTACTATATTTCAGTTGTCTTATTTCTATTGTATTTATGCAGTAGATGTGTTCGTATTCATTCTCAGTCAAATAATCTAACAACTTTTACCACTAGACATGTTCAGGTCATATCTAAATTTAAAAAAAAAATGTTAAAATTGCAGGGGATTTTTAAAGTTTGGAATATTTTTCTTTTTACTAGCCACTTAGCTTTTTTCCTTTTATCTTGTTACAGGTGACTTTTTAGGGCCCCGTTTCAATGGGGTTTGAGGAAGGGCTTTAACTAACACTTTGCTACAAACTCCGACACTAAAAAAACAATGCGCTTACGCCACTCCAGGTCGCAATCGCGGGCCAAAGTGTGTCGTAAAACAACACTCGCGAATAAAAAGGACGGAATCTTATTAAAGTAAATATTTATGGCATTGCTATCAACCGATTGGACGAGGGTTCCGTCGCCCTTGATAAATTGTCCCGACGCTTGCGGCCTAACGGCCATTCTCCCAAATATTTCTCGTGTTACATATCGCTCTAAAAAAATCGATGTGTGTGATTTATGGCATAATTTCCTTTCACGCCTTTTGATAAGTTTCCTACTAAATTTTCGTGTAAATACGCAGGCGTTTTTGTCGAGTAAATCTTGTCCATATCAAAAGCTTTCCAAACGTTGTTCAAGTAATAAAACAACTTAGCAGAGTTTGAGAATTTAAAAGTTGAGCATCTTGGGGTAAAAAGTAGCGTTGGAGTAGTATTTCTATTTTACCTGAGTGTAGACAATGAGGTTTGTCCCACACAATCACCTCGACGAGTAACTTGATTGTTCTCGTTCCATTCAACTTCACAATGGAGAAAATGAAGAGCCAATTCTTTCTACAACAGCTTTTATCCACCGTTTTGTTCGTTTGCCGAAAGTTTGCATTTTGAATCCACCTCGTGAATGCATTAGAATGTATGTGCGCGCATATTTGTCTTGGCATCAAGTGGATGTGTTCTTCGGAACTGCTATTTCAATGTTCTGTTTGCATTCGCAACTCGGGAGACGTTTATGCCGATGTAACGGTTTTACGCTTAGTGTAAATAATAAATGAAGTCTTTGTTCTAGATAACCTAGCACACGTTATCTTATTATAATGTATAATTTTATTTATTGCTTCGGAATCAACATGATGATACATATAGTTAGTTAGTCAGTATATTTTCTATAAGATTAAAAAAATATAAAATAATGTTACGTCATGCGATATGCCGTGTTCGTGTGGTTATAAAATGAGACCTTATAGGAACAGTTACTTTCATTAGTTACTAATGAAGCCAATCATAGAAGTTCAATAAAATTTTAATTACTACACGCTCTTCTGTTACAGAACGACTCGTTGCAAGTATAAATAATAACTTGTGCACTAGGATTAAAACGTTGCTCAAAGCATAGCCATGTTGAGAATTATAAGTGGTAAGGTTATGTAATAATATGTAATAAGGGTCTGTTTCAACTAATAGGTTCCTAATAAGCTTTGATTGCCTATAGTGAGGGTAACAATAGTGTAGGTTCTTTTTCGTTTATCAGAGTCTTTTCCTCGCTAATAACTAGTGCGATTAACTTGTTATTATTAGCTGGACTCAGAAGCAATCCGGCAATTATTTACGAAGCAAACATTCTGTCACGACGAGAGCTAGTAGATAAAACTTTCGGCCAACTATTACGTCAGAAGGGACAATTCCCCAGCATCTCTTAATTATTGTGCTGCGTATTTCGTATTACAATAATGAAGCGAAACAATAACAAAAGTTTGGACGCCGGAGCGCGGCCAGCGAGCAACTTCAGCTGCTCATTTGAGTGCCTGTTCATCTCACTCCTAATGAAAACTTGCTAGTTACCGTGGTAAAAGAACATTACTTTTATTTAGCGGAAAACAGGAGAGAATTGACGGCGATTCTCCCGCGCATTGTTCAATTAGACAAATGGACGCGACTCGCTGAAGTCGCGCTCAAGGTGTGTGTAAAAAGCAGCACCCGCGTAGGCACGGATCGAAGGGCACAAAGTGGAGGCCTAAGGTTGTAACGTCCGTTATCGACGGCAACAATAAGTCGCGTTTTATACGGTTATTATAGCGCCATAAACGCCACCGGCCGGTGTTTCATACAGTGCCGGAGCAGATTATACTGCCTATGGCCCCGATTCGGAGTGAGGGCGGGAGTTGGGCGGGGGCCGGTCGCCCGCTGTCAGCCCCACGTGCCGCCCGACAGATGTGTCGAGATATCCGATATCGGGAGACACATTCATAATCTTCGTCTCAAACCTCCCGGTTCTTATATTAAAATAACGAACGCCGCCATCACAGGTGCGAACTCGGGGCGAATTAATAAAAAAGGCGCGCCGCGCGTTCTCTTAAGCTCGCTCAAATACAAAATGACGATTATTTGAAATGGCCTTTACTCTTCGAGTCTTTACTCGTAACACACCGAAAGCTTAAAGATTATCAACTAAATGATCAAACATGAAGGTTTTCTGCGTTTAGTTTACTATGTACTGAAAGGTTGGCCATTGTATTCTTATTCAAGAAAATGTTCATGCAACTCATCGCTGAAGCTGAAAATATAACTTCCGGTGATGTTGTTAAATATTTGGACGTTAAAACGTCAAAATTATAGCAATTTGTGTTTCGAATTTAATTTGTCAAAGAACTGATTGCCGCACTCTTGAGAAAATCACCTGTAAGCTTGCAGATTTAATTAAAGTATTCCATCTAAAAAATAAAGGTACCTCCAGTCTAATTGAAGCCGGGAAAAATAAAGTTAAATCCTGGAGCGTCGCTGGAGAACTTTCATTAGCGCTTCACAGCTACAATTGCGAGTTCAAATAATTATGTTTACGGAATCCTTTTCTTACGCAGAGATTATTTATCTTCCCCATTGTTACGAGAAGTGACGCGGACGATTTTCACGAAAATACCCCATTTATCTAGAGCGGGCGCACAAAGGCAACATGAAACCCAAAACTTTTTACGTGGTCAGTGACAATGCTATTTCTCTCTTTTCTCTTAACGTTTCATTTCCAACTTTCACGGCTATTGTGTGGTCTGTGTGAGACACACGAACTTGGCGTGACGCACTGCCCGCCCATTTGAAGAACTTAATTTACTTTCATTCGGAGCTCCGATTTCATATTTGCTCAGCCATCCCGCACACAACTTTGCTCTTGACCAACGCTGCTTGCTTCCTGTTCGGTTATGTTCACACAAGTTATTGTTCCAATATGAACAGGAATGAATCTTTTTTTAATAATTCTCATAAGGGCTCTCAAAATTCTCTTAAAGTACATGACTTTCCATGTTTTATTTGTGTTTGAGTTGGTTCTGTTTCTCTTTCTTATGAATGTTTTTGGAAGCTACGAGCTTTAAGCTGCTGGTTTCTATCGCTAGATGGGAGTTACATGTACAAGAAAATTCAAGTGGCGGCAAAAACATGGTAATGAGCCATCCAAAAGAAGTTTAAGAAGCTACATATATTTTTCGTAACAACATAGAATCCACCTAACGTTGCTGAGTAGGTTTATTAGTTGTTAGTAAGAAGATATTTGTCGAGTAATCTAATGACAGCAACTAAAGTTTTGCAAACAGTTATCTTTACTTCCCCTTGTTCATCCTCTTTTGTACTTGGTGATAGCATTTTTTGTTGTCCGTTGTTCGTAAGGGATCTTCGCCTTCTCTTTTAATCAGGACTGTTATGTTCACATCACCCTTACTTTAAATAGAAAATCATTATTTTTAAAGGTGCTCCAAAGCTTTGAGTTTATTTAGACCGAATTTCAGCGTGATGAACTAAATTGAACTAGGATAAGTAAATTGTAACTTATAAGTACGTTGTGATGGCTATGATATTTTATCGACCCTGAAAGGAAAAATGTGTAACATGCTACCTATAACATATTGAAACTTCGGGCCTCTAGGCGACCAACACATTACGCTTCAAACATTTTCTGTTACAAGAGTATCACGGAGACAATATTCCTCAGTGAATACGTAGCTTTATTCAGTTTACAGACCCGCATAAATAAGGGCAGGAATCGCCTCCATCCGCACGCAACTACAAAATATTTGTCCACAGTCCCCGGATCTCTATCCTACTTATAATCTAAGCATCAAAACAATGCCTTATCTACTTCCCTACCACTTCACCAACACCATGTTTTATGTAAGTGAGAATGGTTTCCAATCGTTTTTATTGAGAAAGCAATAACGCAGAAACGATTTGCGCGATAAAATGTACCGACCTTATAATGCATAAAGAAAATACGGTCATCTACGAAACTCTACTCAACCCTTATTTGCCTTTTCGGGGCGTTACTATCTTTGCCTCGATTCCTACGCAAAGCCACCCGGCCGCGCGTGAAATACCAAGTACGGCCTAGTTTCAGCGAACAGATCGCCTTGTTTGTTTAGGGCAGTCGAAGCCGTGAAAGGTGATGGACTAAATATTAACAAAGAGCCATCGTCGACTCGGATTATAAATATCAGGGTGCGTGAAGGGTAACATTTGCGGTATTGATTGGTGCCGGGGGCGTTTGTGTGAGGTTTACAGCTTATTTTCCTTTTTGGTGACTCATCCTTATCCTGTAACTTTGGTATTGATTAGGAATGTGCCCATATCAGTACGTGAAGGAGGACACGGGATGAAGTTGAAAGTTTTTGCGATACAAGGGTGTACCTGGTTGATACGTGTCAGCGTAATCACAGCGCGGTGCGCGTTGTTTGCGGAGACTCGCTAATGCTATTTGCCGTCGTGGGTGGACACGCCACGTCACGTGTGTGTATCTTAATCGTTAGACAGCAACACGCCTGCTCATCGCCTTGTTTTGTTTGCCACTTTAACCGGGAACTTTGTCGACGTCAGGTGATTACGTGATCTGAACGGGTTCGACTTCTCAAGGTGTGTTTGTGTGACCGATTGTGAGCTTTACGAATTGAAAGTCTAGGTTTGTCTTTGATTTTACCTGAGATTACTTTTCTTGTCTTCTCTGACCTAATTTTCTAAAATTTAAGTCATCTTTGCAATGTTATTTAGCTGTGACAATTGTTTAATTGCAAAAATAAACAAATCTTGTAATAAAAAACTGTTTAAACTTTTTGATTCTCTGTGTGAGAATTGGGTGAGTTTCAAAGGTTATTGTTAGGCTTGTGGTCGACGTTGGGGTGTAAATTTTATTAAATTGTCGAGCACAAAGACGACCGGTACCGCCGCGTACAACCGTGATAGGTATTGTCGAAGGCTGATTGACGCTCCTTTTGAAATTAACCCGACGGGAATTGGCCCTAATTAAAACGATATCAAAGATGAGACGTTCGCCTGTGATAACTTGGGACGAGGTAAATTCGAAAACTTTTTGGACTGAATACCTCAGCTTTAAATTGTATTGGAGGGATTGTAATTAATGTTAAAAAAACCCTCACTAAAAATGTTTGCGTTACAAAACTTTTTTACTTATTTAAGAAAGTTTCTGTTTAAGTACTTGCGAAACTTTTGCAGTTCTAAGCGAAATCTTAAACTCGAATGAATTCGGTTTAATGTGGACTTTTATTCACGTTTATATTACTTTGTTTCAGGTTTCGGATTCGTCACATTTCAAAGTGAAGACATAGTAGACAAAGTGTGCGAAATACATTTTCACGAAATCAACAACAAAATGGTGAGTGATTAGTTTTTATTATATAACACAAATGTTTTTCTTTTTTTACATTTTAACAAATCTTGAACAAATATAAAATAAGCATAAAATAGATAATAATACAGAACGGACACAAATTATCTTTTTACTAATTTTTGTCGTCGGATCGAATCAAACCAACGACCTTAAGTACCTTAGGCAGGATCTCTACTGTTACGACAAGAGGTCAAAAATTTAATGCTGTACATCTACCACGAGTTGCCAATTTAAATGTTAGTTATCGTTCGCGTAAAACAATTATATTGGGATGAGACATGACATGACATAACAATGTCAAATCCCAATAGATATTTTTTACGCGAACGATAATGTAAATTTAAAATGGCAACTCGTGGTAGACGTACTGGGCCTTCAACTCACATTTACCTATCAAGTATAAATATTGGTATGTACTCGTATAAACACGGAAAACCAAGGAAAACGATTAAAGGATCTACAAACTCAAGCACAGAGCAACGTCCTCGAGAAAGTCCTAAAACCACAACACTTGTTTACACAAAGATCTCTTTGCAACTCAATCTCGGCAGACATTGTCGGTCAGATATCAATTAGAGGCCAGGCGCTGGCGGCGGTCCAAGCGGAGCCAATAAACAGCCGCTAAAACCAGCCTCACTGCTTAGGTTTTTCCCCACCAGGGGGCCGTACTTACCTATGCTGTATGACCAAGACTTGTTTTTATAAGAACGCGGCGTTTAACTGTTTACACGTCCTTGTGACGGATTCGACTTTTTCCTCTTTTTTTCTTGGCCGGTTTCTTTTTGAACATCACTAGTAAAGTGAAATTAGAAGTGCAGTTATTAATGATATCTTTGATTGATTATAATGGCCCAGCTTCACACGAGTGCAATGTAGATACGAATCAATGTATTTTGTCTACATATAAAACTTCCAATGAAATCACTCATTGCGAAGATTTATAGATAGATATAAATGTACAGACGGCGGGAAACGACTAATTGTATACTATGTGTGGATGGTATTTGCACGTATACTAGTCATACACATCAATAGCATCACTTTTCTACTGATCATAACACTTTAAACCTTAGCAAGTCATCTTCCGATGGCAATTTCACACCTTATGCATTGTTAGTGATATTATTGGTTATCTATTGAAAAATCTCAAAAAACTGCATCCCATACCCATTCGATGACAAACACCAAACACAGAGATTGTAGTGAAAGCAAGCTTTTAGTAACGATGTCTAGGAATTTAGGTGGGAAGCCTATAGTCTGTAAACGTCTTAAGCACCCGTTTAACGATCAAATTGTTCGACAAATTGCACATGTTGGTCAAACCATTGCATAGTCTACGGCTTGTAGATTGTGTGACAAACACGTCAAACAAAGCTGCAGACCATGAAATGATTTGACCAACACGCAGGACCGTCTTCAAACTATTAGGGGCCCTGGGTACATTAGGATGATGGGTCCCCTCTATTTTATCATTCCTATGTTTTAAAAATTAAACCCCTCTGGGTCGTGGAGCCCTGGGCACGTGCCCAAAGTGTCAAAAGCGAAAGAGAGGCCCGCCAACAAGTGAAATTTTACAAATAAGTCGTTCGTTTACCGACTTTACATGACGATGATGATATAAATGACTAAAAGTCATTGCAGTTTTGTCGTTCTCACCAAGTCTTTGCAATTTAATCCCGGGTGACGTTATCGGTCAGATTTCAATTAGAGCCAAGGTGCTGGCGGCGAT
Organism: Udea olivalis; assembly: GCA_947369235.1. Classification (NCBI taxonomy): domain Eukaryota; kingdom Metazoa; phylum Arthropoda; class Insecta; order Lepidoptera; family Crambidae; genus Udea; species Udea olivalis. Next base: position 7,854,271 of record OX376345.1, on the reverse strand, counting down.
CCAAGTGGAGCCAATAAAAAGACGCTTTAAGTAGCTTTCCTGTTTGTTTTTTCTGCACCAGTGGCTTAAGATATGTGCTGTATCCTATACTTATTATGAAGCGGTGAATGCTATGTTGCCTGTGTTATTGTTAATACCTGATAGCTGTAAGTTACGTTTGCGTTACGTTCCCTGGGCCATAGAGTAATGATAAATTTAATTATTATTTCATTTAGGAACTTTTTAGGAATTTTTAAAGTTGAAATAAGTTAAACTTCAGGACATATTTTTCATATTAATGCTTCATAGATTTAAATTAATTTAACCTAGTTAAATACTGTGTATCTATTGTATCTATTCAGTGACCCTTTACAAGGTTTCACATACCTATGTAATACTTTTTCCTTTCCCCCTATGAACTCGTAGTTTAACACGCACACCGTTGTCTGGCTTTATTTAAGTGTAAATTTCACTACATAATCAAATAAATTGTGGACATCCACGCACCATTTGTAGCGCCAATAAAAATAATTACGGTGTTATTACTGCGGGAATGGACACTGAGTAGCTGAATAGTGATGTTCATTTGTTTTTGTTTGGGGACATTTCAATTGACAAACGGTTGTCGGAGGTGTGTTTAGCGCTCTGAAATAGGTTAATTAAAAAGTAACTTTAGTGTTTAAACACGTAAGGATTGTTATTGTCTAAACAAAAAAGAAATGTGTGTGATAATGAGGTCTAAATTAGAAGAAATGAAAATAGTTTGGGATAACACTTATTTCGTAATTTTATCTTAACCTAGCGCTTTATAAATAATAATAAACATGAATCAATGTAATGAATTAGCATGAAAGAGCTTGCAAATTTCTGGATGTCCACACCAAAAAATAAAAGTCACTGGGTTAAGGTAACCAGTGGAAAGGTGCTTCCAGAAAAAATAACCTTTGCACGATTATTTCTCCGACTTGTTATTAGGTCATACATTATGTTTCTATCGTAAACACACACCCAACCATTACTCAAACATTATAACTGTCATTTAAGACTTCAATTACTACAGTGATAAACACAAATAAATAGTATCTTTAATAAATAACGATATTTCCTTCACTGATCAAGATAACTTCTTGTAATAAAAAGTAAATTGAAAATTTGTAGTTCGTGTTGGTCAAATCATTTCAAAGTCTACGGCTTTTAGTTTGTAAGACAAATGCGTCAACAATGCCGCAGACTAAATGGTCAAATTACCAACACGCGAAAGTCAGTTATTTCGTTTTTTTACCGGGTGCTTTAGGCTTCACGGGACTATAAAGATATATATTGCAGTTGTTCTTACCAAATCTGCTTGCTACTTTAAATACTACATACACACATCAAAAGTGTCTAGGGATCAACATATATTTTTGCCCGATTGATATTAATTAAAATTTTCTATTACATCTATAACTGACTGGCCTGTTGGCGCAATGGCAGCGATCCTGCCTTTAGCGCCGGAGGTTGTGGGTTCGATCCCCACACATGACAAATATTTGTGTGACGAACATTTGTATTTGTTGTGTGTCTGGGTGTAATTATCTATTTAAGTATGTATTTAGAAATATTTAAGTATGTTTATCAGTCTCTGACGCCCATATTACAAGCTCTGCTTAGTTTGGGGTCAGATGATCTTGGTGTGAATTGTCCCAGATATTTATTTATTTTATTTATTTATATCTTTGCTTTTATGGCTTTGTCTGTATAATAATCAAGCAAAACTCACGGCGACATTTCTGGGCGCATCCGTAAACTACTAAATCTAACTTTTTGTTTTTGTTTACCAGAGTTAACTCATAAGAAATGTCAGGCGTTTGGCATAAATGCCTCCCTGGTCGTAAAATGTGAATTAAAATAGGAAACTTGTGGGGCAGAAGCGGGTGAGCGGTGCTCAGCCACCCATGCACGTATTATTACGACTTGTAAGACCCCCAGACCCCGGGGACCCGCCCTTAGCTTGCACTCTCTCCCTCGTAATTAGCACTAGTGATTTCTGAGCCTATTCATTTTATCATAAATGGCGTCAACATATATATTTTTTGCAATGAAATCAGAAAGCCGAGCCGGTTTGCCTCATTTGCTGTTGTATTTTAGTAATATTTTGGTAATTTGTAGCAAAATTAGTTTGTATCATTTTTTAAACTAAAATAAAAATACAACAGACGTTCAGAAAGCTAAACCTCTTTTATAAATGGTCAAGCCATAAATAACAAGTGCAGTATCCTCACGGATGAATCTGAAAGCCGCGGTATTTCGTACATTTTTCTCACGTACCGTTTTGTTTGTGTTCCTATTATCAGTTTCAACCTCCACTGACTTTCGCTCGGAATATCGAGCAAAACACAATACGTCGCAAATTGTAAACTACATTTGACTCTTTTAAAAACCGGAGCGGCGCTGCGTGCGTACGCCTATTCGACCCATTACCTACATTGTCTTTGTCTGTGGAGTTCCAACGCCATTATCATTCTGCCGGCTGAAAGGACGGCACAGATACCCCTTCCCGATGCATATTCCTGATTATTAATGCTTGTTTTTTGTCTTGCTCTATTATCTCGCGCGTAATGGCTTACGAACTCGCGGCATGTGTCGGGCGAAATCGCAAGGGTGATGCTAGCCCTGAGTGGAACAAACAACGAACAAAGACATCAAACAAATGGGTAGTGTTTTAGAGTAATTACGGCTTGCTTCCGTGCGAAAGGAGAGAAGTGCTCGAAGCCCGCTCCTCCGTAATGTCTACGGCGCTGGCGACGGGAAACTAATCGCTTATTATTCTGGCCCTTTTTTGTTGCGTGACGAGGCAAATGATCAATGTAACAGGGAACCTTTTTACTTGGGTTTTCGTAGTTGCAAAGTAAGGAAGCGGTTTTCAACGCTCGCGGCACTTATAGACCGAGAAGTTCGTGCGTCCGTACTGCGGGGAGATCCGTCAGGGGTAAGCTCGTCATACTGACCAACTATACGCGTTTCCGCAACCAATCCGATAAGTCTGATGATACTATTTGTGAAGAGACGTATAGAATCTTACTACGAATAAATAAGAAAATAGTTTTTTTTAGAGACATTTTGTGGTCAAGTCTGTTTTTTTTTTATCTAAAAAATCATGACCAGATTTTTAAAAAATATTAGCTTTTATGTATCTAAATGGCTACGACGACGAGCGCTGGAAATTATTCTTACCTGCGAAGCACTGTTACCTTTTCTGTGCCTGTAACATCGCCCGCTCCTGTCAGATCTACCGTCTGTTACCGCGCCGGAGAGTCGCACACAAACTTGTCGGAATAACAGACCGTTACGACTACCGGATATACTCTGTGCGTGTCTCGTAAATTCGCGCCATTAAAAATTTGCCTTGGCATATCATAAACACATCTAATAGTAATATTTACGTACGCAATAAAGCAGACAGAGGCGTCACGTCAGATCCGACGTTTACGCTACGGGTAGCTACCCTCGTAAATTTAATATATTGTCATCTCTTATATTAAAATGGTCGTTAAGCTAATAGCTGCTCCGCCTTCCCGCATGAGAGTGATAGGGTGATATCGTGGCTTACTTTGAATAATATAAAATGTTTTCATTCTCTTCCACAACTTATTGTGATAAATTACTTTGTAGGATATGATCTTGTGTCAATTCACCGTAACTACACTAAATCTAAAAATATTGACCATCCTCGCGGGTAAACTAGACAAGTTTCAAAGTGGCGGACCAGCTATCTTCCGTATTCAAATTATGATCCAATATTTTGAGCAAAGACAAATGAAAGTAAAATTTTCCCTGATAACAGTATTCAAGTTGAGTAATTAAGGGTGGTTAACGAAATTTTACACGAACTTAATTACTCGTTGAAGGCGATACTTAAGCACTTAGGGATGCATGTTGTAACATAAATACGAGGCTCCATTAAAACGCTCACAACAAATTCTCGTCACTCCATTACATCCTTATACATTACTGCCTTAATTGCTTCCGCTTACGCTGAATATTTACAACAAAGCAGCAACGCGCCGCAAAATGGGTGAAATATAGCCTAGTTTAGATTTCACCTTCTAACATCAATTTCTATTTGCCGGATTTAAGCGGCATGAGACATGTACACCTGCGTTTCTTTATGGGGTCACAACACCTGCTAAATTTGTCCCGAAATGAAGAGCAGGCGAAAGTAACATTTATGCTAATGGCGATTAATTCGATTTTTGTGTAAGGAAAAAGAGAAGGGAGGTGGAATGTATTGGTAAAACTGAATCGACGTCAGTATAATTGACTTATAAATTATGGATATTTTTGGTAATTTGTAACAGATTGGACGTTGCTTCGGTAATATATTTTGTAATCAATAGATATTTGGCTAAAAATAACAAACACCACTTCCTCCTTTCTTTCATCTTTTCCATTTATAACAATACAATCGTTAATGCCAGAATGATGAATTACTTAGTCAATAATTTCATGAGTAAACTACTTAAAAGGCTCAGGGTGATGTCTACTCTATATAAAAAGTAAAGCCTCGCTGAAGCGATGTTTTGAATAAATTCAAGACAATTCAATAAGACTCTTCCATGCTTTATTATAAGCTTATTATTTAAATTGCTGAATTAACAAATATCGTCATTTATAAAAGATTCCTTTTTTTACCTTTTATGTGTACTGAAAAATTGCAAACAAATTTGAAAACATTTACCTTTGTTTGGCCGTCTTAAATATTTGTTTGCTCTGGAACTTCACTTAGTAGATATCTTTCTCCAAATATATTTTCGGAGTCGGGTGAAATATGGGTACATATCACAGTATCGGAGTTACAATTTGTTGTAGATCGGCGAACTTGCTCAAATAAGCAACTTTTATGGCAAGAGCCACACGAACGGAATTGGCCCGGTTTTATTTTTCGAGCTTCGCATTACTTTTTATTGGACGTTTAACTAATGGTTTTGCAAAACAAACTGACAGCAGGACTCTATGATTCATACGCAAGTTTTTTCCAACGGATTTGCGAATTACAATGTTTTTAAAGTCTATTTTAACACATGGTAAACCGTTTTTTATTGAACATATATTTTTACTTTTTGCAGGATTTAATATGTGACCTCTGAACAAAGGCTTTTTAATGCAAAAAAGTTTTTAAATGTGCTTCAATAAAGCCAAAAATTACTATTTGTGATTGACTTAATAATTCAGTCTAAATGTATGTAAAGAAAACTATAATTTTCTTTAATTCAAATTCTCCCGCGCAACAAACGTCACCGAGCCGCACCAGAAAAAAATCATAGACTTCGTAGTATATGTAAATGCAAAAGACATTACCTGACAAAGCGTCTCGTCATTCCCGAGCTATAGACAATTTTAGAGGTATGTTTAGCGGAACGACTAAAGGATACCGAAATGTAGGGTGGATCGCTCATTTTAGTTGGACAGTTGTTAATTTGACTAACTAGTCTATCTTATTTTGAGCAGCAAAGCGTAAATGAGGGTTGATATTTGGGTTTATTTAATTCAGAAATTGGTTCAAAACAGTACAAGTACATCAGGTTATCATAAATAAATATTTTATCTATTCAAAAGATACTTCTTGAAGTTTTCCAAATTAAGCATAATATATTTTGTAGCTAGGTGTAGTATCCATATAAAGAACTTACTTAATGTTATATATAAATTCAGTCAAAAGTGGATTTAAGAAAATCCTGCATCGACAGTATGACTAATTCAAAACTTTGCCCATGGTCCAAAACAAAAAAAATTATACAAATGCACTCCTCACATAAAAACGTTCAAGAAATCTTGAACATTGCGTACATATTACACCTCAATCGTGCATGAGGCAAACAAATGGTTTCCGTTTAGGAAATAACACTAAAAGTAGGCACATTTGAAACTGCCACTTAAATCTTGGGATCCTCGATCGCCATTACTCTTAGTATCTTAACAGGCTGGTAGGCCCGCCTGGCGCACCCTTCTTGTTAAAGAATGGGCAACACACCCATGCCCCGTACAATTTTTTTAATAGCTCTTGATAAGTAGAAGGGTTCTGTGTTAGAAGCCGTGTAGAAACCATTTCTGATGGGTACATGTGTCGCGTATTTCAGTCTGTTAAGGTTGATATACCGTCAGCAATTTACATTTCACATCTGTTTAGTACATTGTACTAGTTATGCAGGAACAATTTGTATCATATTTGAGTTCTTGAAAAAAATGACTCAATTGTACTATTGATTTAACAAAGGAAATGTGTCTCTTTTAGGATAGCAGTTCATAAACACCTTTGGTTGTATCTATGCCTTATTTCTGCGGAATAAAGGCGTATCATCAGGGCTGTCACAGTTACAACCAAACGCAAAGCTTTAGCGATGTAGACACGACAGTAAGCACACAGACCCTGGTCCGCGTCACCCCCCCTCCCTCCCGGTGGGTCGTCGAACAATCAATCACTAGCTCCTCCAGCTCCGTGATTACCATAAACTTCCCGTTTCACCAAGACCCAGCGCTTCTTCTTAGCTTTATCGATTCGGCCATTTTTGCGCCTTCTATATATCTTGCGACCGTCCCTTTTCATTGAAACTTGCGATTGGCGAGTCGCGGACAAGATTCGGAAGGTTTTTATCCAGTCTCCCTTTTTCTTTTAAAGTTTCTCATCCTCAAATCAATGTCTCACCCCTAAAGTTTGGAGGCATCGGTAGATTTCAATTTACTCCGTTTTTATGCGTGGCTGTACCTATTCAATGTCAATGAGAGAAGTTCGGCGCCGTATTCTTCTTTAAAAATCTAGGACACATTTTAGTTTTCTTTTATGTGTCTTTCTTGTACAATTTATTTTAGTGGTCTGATTTAAAAGCAGTTATTTCATTCGATGTCACCTAGGAGATAATTGAGTTTTATTTCATTTATTATCTTGGGTGTCTGTAATGTTTGCAATCAGACGAGTGCCTACGTTTAAAGTTTGAGGCTATTTAAAATGTGTAATTTTATCTGTCTTGAAATTCGTAATATTTTCTGTACGGTCAGGATTGTCAGATGAAAGTTTAGATTTTGAAGTAAAATATTATACAATTAATAACCTGTACCTGTATGAAAGGATTATTGAGAGTCAAAGAAACGCAAGAGGTGTGTCAGGACCGTAGCAAGTGGAAAGATGTGGTCTCTGCCTACCCCGTTGGGAAAAAGGCGTGATGGTTTGTATGTATGTAACCTGTACCTAACCTGCAAAAACGCTTGGTTACAAAACAAAAGCGAGAGCTTTTTATAATTCATAAAAGTTTGTTATAGCGCGGGGGGGGGGAGGTCTTCTATAAAATTATCTGCAAACCATTTTTATCATCGTCTATTAACCTTTACTCCATACACAAAAATCCAGAAACCAAAGCACAAGTGAGGAGGCATCTTGACCTCAAATTAAAGCTGCTAACATTTTAATAACGTTATTAACACGTCAATAACCTTGCTATTAATAATACAAGCGAAAGCATGACGACCCTCGTCTATGGGATGCAACACTTACTGTTAACGAGGTTTCCTTACCCTGGGGGGTCCTTAACTGCGGTGCCTACATAACTACTAGTAGTTACAGCATAGTAAGACATGTACACTATGTAGGGTTAATTAGTCACATATTTTGATGAAATTCCCTTTACATGTGCTTACATGATGTAAGTATTGTAATTTCAAAGCTATTTAACTAAAGTTTATAGCTTCTGATCGGATTTAACATAAATATGAAGCTCACTTTCACTTCACTTTTAAGTTTTGTTTGATTTTCCATTTCATCGCCCTGGCCGTGTTTGGCCCCAGGCGATTTTTGCACATGTTCTATTTTTTTTTTTAAGTTCAATAACAATGCTGTTACTAGCTACTTGATCCAGCTAATCTGAACTGAACTTCAGTACCAAATAATATGTTAATATCTGACTTGATACCATAAGGTGTTTGTAAAATCTGCCAATCAAACAATAAAGCTAACCTCTAATTAGAAAATACGTCATTCCCCTCGTCGACTTTTTAACTAAAAATTTACAATTTCGATCATAATCTGATAGTGATCGCTATTTGAACAACTACCTAATTTCCTACGTACGTATACAATATAAATTTAATAGCTATAAGGCGTTCGGCACGCAACTTCGGAATGACGCAACTGGCCTGAACGCCGAGACGTAAATTACGGCTCAACAGGCCGTTCCGGCCTTTAACGATTTAAGCTCAACTTAAATTTGGAAGCGTGAAAGAAAATTAATTACTCACACGTGGTACACGCCAGGCAACGTGGGCTTGCGCCAGCCAATCCAAACTCTCCCCTAGAGGTTTTATGGCGTAAAATTCAATATTTCCCTAGAGAAAACTTTTTGATGATAGATTTGCCTAACCTTTGATGATAGATTTGCCTAACCTGATTAATTAATTTCCGCATAAAACTGGAAAAGAGTCTTCTTGTTTTATAATATTTTTTACAAACTCCTAATACGTGAGACTAAAATTATAATTTATTCTGATCGCATTAAAATGACTTCAAATTACTTAGGTTTTTAATAGTCTCAAAACTTTTTGTTGATAGACAATTTTTAACTAGTTTAGTTCGATTTTACTTCTTCGGACCACGCTTATCGAATCCATTCCATCATTACTTTTCCAAATCAGTGTGCCTTTTCTGTACAATCAAACTTGCCAATCACTACTGCACACAGTAACTTTGCCATTCTGAGCGACCACCCAACAAGTCTGGCAGTCTTAGCTGGCAGTCTGGCACATGTGAATGGCATTTACCGTCGGCCGTGTAAGCCTGCAATCCTATTAGTATCATTAATCCGAGCGTAATGTTGGAGATATACGATGGAAGCTCAGGACCGGCGATGACTCACCCCGTATAGCAAGTCATGCAGGATCTATCTGGTAATGGCACTTGTATTACAAACTATATTTGATTAACGTATAGTCAGTGTTTCCTGACTTTATTATCATCAGTAACATTATTTTGTTTTATTTCTTAATTTGAGGAAGGTAAGTTAAGAAATAAATGAAGTGTTATTTATCAACATAACATTAACTTACACACATATTATCCATTAGTATAAAATAGTATTCAAAGGATAGATTACATAATAATGTAGATCACCATTCCAAAAACATGTGACGAAACACACAAAACAAATGAACGAAATTTGTTGAAACTGAAATGAACGACTTGAACGCGTCGTCGTTCCAGTTTTATGCAGCCAGCATGCAAGTTAGCTCAGCTAATATGTAAACAAGAACGAGCGACATGGTACTGCCATGATGAAACGCTCGTGCAAATTCCACTTTTATGGGGAGATTAGGCACAGATTTCCCGCTGGGAGCAAGAAATGATTGGACGAGCGTAAAGTATGGTAAGAAGCCTTAATTGAAACTGTGCCACTGCGTGAGACAGTTAAGTAGTGACAGGCGCGGGTGCCATGAATAAAGGTCATATGTTAGGGCAGGCTAGTTCATTACGAGGCGCTGCGTCTCCACATTCCCATTACGGGGGAGTTAGGAGACGCGAGTGGCGATAAATAGCAGCGAAGGAGACCTGCTTTATTTCTTGCGCACAATTTCATTTACATCAGAGGTGCTGAGCCGAGTCTCCTTGGAGAGTCGTATGAAAGTCGCGAACAGATTCATGCAAGAGAAGTAACGAGCGGCGAGCCCACGTGCCGGAGCCCTAATCTCGACTGCTGTGACAAGCAGCGCCGGCGACGCCCGCTCAACCTACTTAATTACCACTAATTGCTACAGCTTATACATGTACGTGCGCGGTAAACTTTCTCACGGCGTATTATTAATTCCGAATGTCACCCGAATTGGTCTTGGACATTAAATTTGTTGTTTTAATTACTATACCGTCGTATACGGTTGGCGTGGCATAGCGTGGCCAGTATTCATTTCCTTGACATGTGAAAACTGTCTCATGGATTTCCACAAAAGTTTTAACACAGCACAACTAGATTTTTTGTCGGAAACACAACTCTTTTTTTTTATATAACTCGTTTAATACATTAACGTCTTCTTCAATCTTTATTCAAATAGAAATATCAGTGAGCTACAGTTTTAATTCCTTTCAACGATTTAAAATGCGATCACAGCCTATTTTAAAACACTTTAATGCAAATTGCACTTGTATGCTCCATTTAAGCACATCGTATCCAATTTTATTTGAATATTCTAGTTCTGAGCCTGGGAATTCGTACACGAAAACACTTTTATAGGGAACCGTTCCATTCGGCGCTAATATACAAATTTCATTATACGTTTGGAATCGTTAAATGTTGGTCTCCCTCCCAGCGGTCATTGGGGGCGTCTTTCTCGTTTTTCGACCGTCTAGTTCGGTTCGGAGAGTCCTTTAAAGCGTGCTGTATTAGCCAACGATTCCAGTTAATCCTGTTTACGTACTTACAATTGCAAACTGCCCCTAATGCCTCTGAGTATCTGCCAATGCACTGTTCACTTTGTTTTGGGCTAATTGGCCTTTTTATACGAACTTGCGGAAGTTTCGGCTATTAGCACTGGACGTTGTTGCAGTTAAGATTTAATCTCTATACTGCCTAGACGCTCAATTTAACTAATACCGTTTGTAAAAAGATATTAAGACGCGATTGCAGCTTAATTATTTAAAACTCTATTAGATTCAAGAGATAGAAATTTCTTTTTCCGAATGCGATTTGATTCAGCGACATTAAACGTCGCCGCGTCGGTTTAATTGTTGTTATGAAGTAAGGCCTAGGCCGTCAGTTTCAACAGTTTAAGGGATTATAATTACATCGATTTCTGGTACGTGGCGACTTCAAATGTACGTTAATTACTATTGCAGCAACGCTTCAAAAAACAATTTGATGGTAATAACACACTTGGTTCGCCGCGACGAAGACGTAGAAAATACTATTATGTGTCACCCGCCTTACCGGTGAAGCGTGTTCGCCGTCAAAGAAATGTTAGTTAGGAATTAAATATTAAGGAGGCGGTCACAGCGCGGGCTGCAGTTCAGTGAAGTTTCTGGGAAATCGATAGTGGTCGATGGTAACCGTTGCTAGTTAGAGCGCCAAGAAGTTTACATTAGGCGCTCATTTAGTTTAATTTGTGGTTGAAGCTATCTATATATTGAGAAACTTCATATAAAGATATTTTACTGCTAGATTGGTTATTGTCAACAATCATAATCGGAGTTCAACTTGAGACCTCAAATTCAGGTCTCAAGTTGTAATTAATCAACTTAAAACTCTTAACGTTTCGAAATTTCATAAAGATTTAAATAAAATTCAAAACACTCTCAAAGTTTTATAACCAAAATATTCTAGAGGTGCAGATAACGCATCATATTACCAAAGATTGCAATTGCAAAAAACTTCACCGTTAGGTTGACAGAAATCCGCCATCTTCCGCTTTGGATTCATCTGAAATTTTAATATTGGCAGCCCTATTGGCAGGTTACGCTACCTTCGGGCGGGAGAGAGCTCGATCGCTTATATCTGATTTGAATTCCTCGCATTACGGCCCATCGGCGTCTCCTAGCGCCCTCTGTAAACACTCCAACACTTTAAGTAACTGCTTCGAAATTCGGCTGAAAACGACGACTCCAGCTTATCTCATTCCTTTGAACAACAGTTACATAAATATCGAAAGAGTTACTATAAGTATTTCATTATCCGTGACCTGTTGAGCGCAAGATTTGCGATTCGTCTACGCAACGTACTCGCAATAAGCTTTTTTCGTTTCGCTTATCAAATTTCGTACGTGCAGCGCTTTTGCCGTTAGCTACGCTTTATCGAAATCTATCTTCGAGTAAATAGGCCAGAATTTAATAAAGTCAACGTTGTCTCGCGACATTGCGAATTTGCTTCGAATAACCGTTTAGCAAATCCGTTGCGTTACGGGGAGCATAAAATTTGTCGACGCGTACGGAGCGCCATGGATTTTTTATCTGTGTAGGTATTTCTAAAGCGCTTACTAGCCTCCGGTTCCCACACTCGGGCTTCCGTTCGGTGGCAATCAGGCCCAGGCTGCGACGCTCTGTCAATACGAGGGCGAGAGGTTTCCCTGATAAACTTATCTGACGCGCCCCCTCCTCAACCCTTCCCCTGTCGTCTGCGTTTATCGCTCACGTATGTTCGTACGCTACGCCCGCACCGCATTACTCTCGTACAAAGTTGCTTGTCTTGGGCTTTTTGACTTTTATATATCGCCGCGATAAATTGCATTTATGGGAAGGTAATTTATGCACATACCTTTTAAATTTTACGGCTCGTTTTACTTATTTTCTTCGAATAATGAATGAGTACTTAGTTGCAACTTTGAGAACCGTTAATACCGCACGCCACTTCATGACACCAATTTATATTCATATAAAACAAGTTGAGATATTTTATCCTTTTATAAAGATGTCTATTTGGCCGTCTGCCCACAGTCCGCCGCAAGAATTTCAAAGGAAACAGAAATTCCACTACAAGGAAACAAACGCAAAATCTTATAAAATGCAGTTAACGTCAACACACATGCGGACTGCTTCAGTGAGCATGCACTCTGGCGAAGTTGCTTTATTTTCTTACATCGCGCCAAGCCCGAGGAATCTCGAATAAGGTCCGCTCACGCCAAACTTTCAACCACTTGGAAATCTTAGTACTCGGTGTAACTCGCCGCAGCGCTAGTCACTGTACACTGTGTAACCTCGACAACATTTAATTTAAGCGTCTTTGTTCCAGAGGTCCCCACCCAGACCGGATTCGGCCATAACTCATCGGCACCCGCAATATAATACAGACTGTACCTTCCCAAATTAATAAATCGACCCGGCTGTATCTACTTAAACGCATCAGCTTTATTCGTAATACTCCACCGTTTTATTCCATCTTTCTTATTTCGACACATTTTTATGTTCGCTTAAGTCCGTAAAGGTGGATTAAAAAAACATCAACAAACCCCCAATTGCGCCGCGAGGAGTAATTCTAAAACGAAAATAAGAACATAAATGATGCTCGAATAATGTTTCTGTTTTAAACGAAGTGATTTATAAACTCCACGTGTTTCAAAGTACTTACAAAATCAATGCTCTTAAAAGGTAGGCACAATTCTTCGCCTTCGAATTTATTGACATTACTGTTTTACCTTAAAAGGTTTTCACTCAAAATCAATCGAGCGAAAATTTAATGACTGCTTTCAGATTCGTATTAATTCACCTTTACGTGCGAATGTTCGGCGAAGTGGTGGAACATAAAACGCGGTGTTTTCTCGCGAAACAATTAAATTCCTCATACATGGATGGGATTAGAGGCAGTTGGATGTAGGTGGAGTCGGTACGCCGCGCTAGAGCACATCTCGAGTGCGCTCGGGCGCGGTGTCGAGCCGCACTCGATGGAACCGATCGATATGTCGCCGGCGCGCCTACCTAACCGGGGCTAAATACAATTTACCTTTGTTATTTTTCGTGTCATTAAACTGCGTCGCGATCTCGAACGCTTGATCGGGATTGCGAACTCCGATGCGAATTGTTTGTGAGCTTTTGTTTCCCACTCCGCTCGCAGGCGACGCGACATCAATTAACGTCGGATCCCCGCCGACTGAATTTCTTCAGGGCATTCTATAGGTGTTTTGTAGAATGGAATCATTTCCCGGGGCCAAACAACGCCTGATGCGGATTTAGTCTTCGCAATTCCGCTGAAATACTGGTCGGAACGGTCGAGAGAGACAGTAACGGGAGTTTTAACAAATTTCGGTGTCGCACTATCTTAGTTTAAAGCAGGCGGGCATTTATTCTGGCATGTCCCCTCGGTTGCGTGTTGTCGAACAAATGGAGGGTGCCCACGGCACTCAGCCGCCGCTGGCGTAGGCGCTGGTTCATTTGTAAAGCTTTATCGGACCTGACAAATGACGACACTCACTATTTTTATGTCGCGGACGATCGAAGAATACCGTCGACGTTACGAAGCGATTTAGCTCCTGTTCGCATTGTGCAAGTTTCGCATCGTGTAACTTTCGATGGATCGAGTTTACGGAACATACATTTCAAGAACGTTTTTTTTACCTCAGTTGTATCTGCTCATAAAGATACGAAAGGTGCTTATGTAGAGTCATATCCCGACCCCAACTTATTTAACATGTTGATTATTCAGTCTTATCTAGGCATAAAACTTGGTGGAAAGACACTCAACGCGGTAAAGCCCCGCACTCACTTCCCCGCGTTAATGCATAAGCACGTAGCTCCATGTCGTCGCAGAAAGTTGTGCAAAGTGCACAAAGTGCGCGAACGCCGTGGCAAAGCCTTCATTTGTCGGCTCGTGACGTCCGCGTGACAAATGTGGACGAGACTTTATGTACCCGCTCGAGGACACGACGCGATTATGCGCAGCTATGAAAAATGTTACTAGAAACTACACGTCTGCAAATATACGCCGATTCATTACGGAGTTTCGACCGCGTTATTTAACATCTCGGCTTAACACAAGATACGAAAGTAAATTTAAAGCTATCTATCTGCTGACTTTAATTTAAGCCTACGTACTTTTCTGTAACGATGCTACTTGGTAGCGGAAATCCTATTGCTAAAGGTTTGGGTTAGCGTAGATTGGGTAATTTATACTTGCCTCCTGCCCTTCTCGCCCCTCTTCCAGGGAGGAAGACGCGAGAGAACGGAGCCTTACTCTCCGTTAATATTACTTAATAGATCGATTAGGCGTGCGTTTGCAATTAATTTCTGAATAAATAAATTCCAACAAGCAAATCTGAAAAGTTAAATGAGGTATTGCACTAGCGATCGAGAGCTTTACGAATTGAAAACAAGACAAGATACGACGTAATGTCTCCAATAATTACTTGGCTGCTCGTGAAATTTGTCCGGTTGTACAATAAATATTTAATGATAAGCTTCTTGACTCGCTAAAGCAAATTAAAATTCAATTTGTGTCTCGAACCGTGAAGCATAACGGATTATCAAACGATTTCGTCACCCCTTTTCTTCCATAATTTCTCGACTCACTCGATCTGGAGAAAGCACAAGTACTTATTTTATTCAATCTCAGTGACTTATGATGAATAGCACAATTGAATTTTAAACATCTTGTCTTCGTTTGATAGTACATTAACACAATTTGCAGTTTTAAATTAGTCAGTCATCAGACTGAGGCGTGTAGTAGACAAGCTTTTATCGTATCTTATTTTAGTCTAGACGGTATCATTTTAAGATTAACATTTTTGGTAGATATTAAACCATTTATTTTTATTCCCAGATAGCATCAATACAAGCCTGTTACCATGACAATACGATGATATAGAGACTCACGCGTTTGCTTTAGATGCACCCTTTATTCTTTTTTCTTTTTTCAAACATAAACATAATAACAACTGACCACTGAACAAACCTAATTTTAGTAAAAAAATCCCGTCAAGATTGGCATAACATTGTACTTATATAAAAATAAATAAATATCACCAAAATCATCAATACTTCTTAATGAACAGATAAAAGTTTTCTTAAGACAATAGGTACTGAAATCATAAACATCACTAATAAGGTCTAAAAACGATTTTCCATTCAACTACATTCCTTTGTTCCAGGTGGAATGCAAAAAAGCACAGCCCAAAGAAGTAATGCTCCCAGCGAACTTGGCGAAGACGAGAGCCGCCGGTCGCGGCGCGTACGGTGAGTTGCTAGGTACCGCCATGGCGGCCGGCGCAGGCGGCGTCCGCTACGCCCCGTACCCTGTCCATGCGCCGGCACAGCTGCTGGTCGCGGGCGCGGGCGGCGGGTCCGCGGCGCACGCGTACCGGCGCGCGCTCGCGGCGCTTCGCCCCTCCTTGCGGCCCCCGCGCCCCGCGCTCGCGCAGCTCACACTCCCTCCTCTCGCTTACTCCGTTTCCGAACTCCTTGGCGCCCATGCACTCGACATGCCCATCTATTCCCCCCTCACCCACACCACTATGCCCACTCCGATGCCTCTCTGATCCGCGATCCTCTTTCAGCAACATCCACACCATCCCTTCTAAGCCAACTCAGCAGACTTGTAGTTCTGTTATGCATTCCTCTGCTGAATGGTCCTTTCCATTCCTTCATCTCTCTTACATTCCTTTACTCCTTACCTTCCTGCAGAAATTACAATATTAGAGATTACCTTAAGGCAACTGATAATATCCAAAGTGTCTTATTTTTAGTAATGGCCATTAGAAAATCAGTTAGATAGCAGATTTTCGAAATGTTTACGAACATATATTAGAGAAATCATAGAATCTTAAACGATGATTTACATTAATACCATATTTGTAAATGAAAATGTAGACACACAAAAATCTGGAACAATTTTATATAGGGTTGATAGAGAGCAATATTTTTTTACCAGGTAGCAAGCGCTTAATGCAATTTGATTTTCAAATAGATAGAATTAATAGTTCAGAGCCTGGTGATATTCTGATTTCTAGTAGAGTGTGTAAAATACTCAATTAAGGACCGTATCGGTTCTGCTGATTCTTGCCAGTTTTTTCACATCCATCCATTTGAATTGAACCGTTTATCGAACAGAGATAAATGTCATAGTTGCGGGCGATTGGATAATAATTGATACTATTTTCATAATCAAACTTTATATTCTTTAGCTTTTTACCAAGAATAGCTATACAGTATGATGTCGGCTTTTCAAAAAAATGTTGTCTGTGGATGAAAAGAGGTACCTATTATATTTGGATGTTATATGAGTTTTTGTGAGATTAGAAAATGTTGTTTATATTTTAATTTATTACAACTGTATTGTAAGATAATTAAATTTAGTTTAGGTACTTAATTAAAAGCGTTAATATGTGTGTTCTTAGTCACTTTAAACATAAGTTTCTATATTTATTTGAATACTCTTTACATATTATTTATTTATCAATGCATTGCCAAATTAGGACCAACTATTTTGTTCATTATTAGTTACTTTTAGTTGTATTATATCTTCTGATACTTCATAATTAACTGAACTGTTGTATTAACAGTAAGACTATCATCCAAGTTTGTATTCAAACGTAGCTCTCGTAAACTAATAGAATTAATTGTATTAACTTATTAAGTAGGAAGTTTTCGGTAGAATTTAGATTAATAAATATCATTTCTAAAATATTTAAAAAAGTCTGTTTGTTTAACATGTTTAGCTTTAGACTAACAATGTGTAGAATAGATTAACGTGTCGAGTACATATGCGCGTCATCTTATACGATGAGCGGTACACTAACATCCCCCATTATAAAGCAACTATAGAATCTCTTTGGTGTTAGACACTCTTAGAATATTGAATGCTCTATAAACTTAGTATGTATTATAATATTTCACCATATATCCAGTATATGTGTAAGATAAACTTTCTCGCCAAGCAAAATAGTGTCTCACGGCACATATTAATTCCAAGTATTATCTATTTAAAAAGACACACATATTTAAATGTAAGGTGTAAGGATCGATCGATTTATGTAAATGTTTTTACATTTCTAGATTTCATGTGGTCATTGGGTGCTCTTCCTGACGGTAAGTTTATTCACATTTTTATTTTCAAAGTCACTCCATTGTATTCTACTTATGCATCTCAGTTCATTGCCACACGTTCTTAACTGACGCCTGAACGTTGTTTGTTAAAGTGCTAACTGGGGGTACCAAAACGGATCATAGTATTAATTAGAACTTGCTAACTCACTTAATTGTTCCTCGATGTCGGTACATTTAATTAACGGGTACATCGGCGTGTCTCGCTGTAGGCGCGTCCATCTGCCGTGTGATGGATCGCGTGGCCTGACAGATACACTATTTTGATTGGCAATAATATGATAAACGATCCGGTGTAGTAATCATATCAGCCGATGTGGATATCCGGTCATCATTCATTTTGCATTTTACAACGGACTTCACGCTGTTAACGGAACCGATAGTACTAATTACTTTTTAAATTAAACCATTAAAGAGTGATGTACTGTCGATTCTGTTTAAGCAACCTATTTCATGTTTGATATAGAGTAGCGTTGTTTGTTTGGTAACTTAGTATGTTTGTTATGAACACGGTAGGTATCTCTTGTTTGAAGTCCCAGTCCACTTAGACTATGCAACATTAAACGATGTTTACAAAATACCATGCGCTGGACATTATCCAAAGCGATGTCTCACCAGCGTGTGCTATATTTGCTTACCTTGTATGTGACGCCTCTATTTTAGAACCAGGCCATCGGGACACTTGTTACATACCAAAAGCTTATCAGTCCACGGAACAGTATCAGCGCTCTATTTTAATACTCCGACTAATGTAAACGAAAGCATGCAAACTATTAATTAACCTCCGCTTCTCATCACCACTAACGTTAATATTAGTGAATGAATTGTGTTTGTTTGTTTCGCAGGTTTCCCCGCAGCGTACGCCGCCTACGCGGCAGGACGTAGTTATTCGGGCTATCCTAGCTTCGGGCTGCCTTACCCAGCAGGTAATCCCCTGTCGAGCTTGCACCACCAACTGTCCGGCAATCACTACCACCACTTGGCGACACTCCTGCCATACCACCCGCTCGAGCTCAGCGGGGTTTACAATGTACATGCCATGCATCTGTGAACTCGTGCCGCGACAATGCATTCCACTAACTACTAACCGCTATCCTTCGATCGGCACCGAAACGCTAACTGACATGCCACTCATATACAATTTTAACGCATACGCTAATTCTTGGCTACTGTGGTAACCACCTTACTTCCCGTTCCCACTAACTCGTCCCATGACAAAAGTTTGTGTGAACTCGCTAACAACTTTACTAACAAGTTAATACCCCTAACAATGACTGAACCATCTAGATAAATCTGCCACGCCGTCAATTACAAAACGTCCATGTTTTGAGAAGTGCTACTTATTGTTTATCTCCAGAATTTTCGAGACAATCCGGCCAATTGCGAGCGCCTCGCTCTATGTTTACCGACGATTCGCCCTAACGATTCTCAAATGTTACGCGTCAGGCAAACACTCCAGCGCAAATACCGCGCGCCCCTGCGCCCCCTCCGCCCTCGACTACTATCGCACCATCACCCACTCCTCATTAACAGAGAAAGCTTTTAAAAGAGATTTAAACAGATTCAAACAAAAGTAAAGAAAAGTGACGTCCTTTTTGTGGTGACTTCTATGTAAATCTCGGGACGGATGAAAAAAAGAATTTTCACTAATTAAAAAAAGTCCACCGGAGGCTTCTGGTCGATCCCGTGGAATGAGACTAGAATGTTAATTTTTGAGAGGCCTTTATTATTCTATCGGGGTTAGTTTGTTGCTCTACCGTGAAAAACTAACCTTCGAAGGATAGGCGTTCGGCAGTGGGATGGGGGGAGGGCGAGCGGGCTCAGCTGCACAAATACTCTTCTCGTTATTTGTCCACACTCGGTGTTTGAGCCGCCTCCGCTCCACCATAATTACGCCACTAAGCTTTGGCTTTCCACTTTTTCGTGGCCGGGGCGCGCGCATTTTTCGGTCGGCCCTAGGCGGATTCTAGGAACGCCGTTCAAAATTGTTAATTGAGCGAACGAGACGTAAACCGGCGTCGTCTTTTTCGTTCCTGATTGATGTTATCGTAGCGGAGCCGGTGGCCGAGTTCGGTCAAGTTTCCCTTTAGTATTAGTCGTACAAATCGTTCCGCGTTAATTACTTTCCAGCTAGCGTTTTGCAGCTCGCGAGTCAGACGTTTCTAACGTTCACAAAAAAGGAAGGATTGTGTGCGGTCGTTCAATTGTAAATATAATTGAACAGCGACGCGGCCTAGTAATTACACAGGTGTTCGAACGAGCCGTTCAAATTAATGGCATTACCGTACGCAAATCAGTCGCTTGCTACCCGGGCAATCGCAGCTAGTACGAAAAAGACTCGCATACGGTACATTGCGCTGCCTAACGAAGCTTGCAGCGCTTCTTTGCTGGAATCCTGTAGCACTTTAAAGTTCTTTGCTTCGACTCGCCTGTAGCAGCTAGTTCCTGACACACAGACACAGTCAACGCAATTCAAGTTGTGAATTTACCGCTCACGAAAATCCGCTTCTATGCCGGCGGTTAGGTTTGGGACCGCAACGTGCGTGCTCGTGCGGCAGCTGCCACAATTAATGTGCTCCTATTTCAGCCATTAGCATTCCTCAGCCGGCGCCGCTACCAGCTTATTGGTAACATCATCTACATCACCGATATCTGCTCCACCATAAATTATGACGTTATGTCCGGTCGGAACGGTTGATTAAATTTCACGATGTGAATATTAATACGGATCTGCGCGGAGACTTCACGCGCTTTTAATTTCACTTTATTACGGCGTGCGCGGTCGCGTCCTTTGATGCAGCAGATGCCGTGACAAAGTGCAACGCCACAACTTCGTCCCCGGCCTTTAATATGGAGTAGTCTCCTCAAACTTGAGGAACGACTGCGCGTTCTGTCGGAGGAAGACAGTTTTCGAACGTATATAAACAACTTTGTTAGTTTCTAATGGTACGGAATTAATGGTAAATAATACGCGACTGCACTGTTAAGGCGCTTTAGCGCGTTTTTATAGCGAAATTTCTTGCTGGAAATACGGAAGCGTCCCCCGATTTTACGTTCTGAACGGAGTGTTCTCGCAAGGGCGTAGTTCACACATAGTTTGCGGCAAGTCTGCGTATAAGTTTAGAAAATTTTTCCACTTAACAAAGATCAGTCAAGCAGGAACGAGGAAATTCTAGACTTGAGATGTAATGATTACATGAACCTCACGGGTTTATTAGGTCACTGATGATGAAGAACATAGCCTGAAGCTTTAGAAAGCTCTGTTAAAGCGTTAACTTAGACGTACGAGTATATTAGCATATATTATGACTTCTTCCTCTCTATTATATTAGATTAATGGTATTAAACGTGAAGTAGGTAGAAGTAGTGTTTTTGTAGTCTCTGTATTATCGACTTTAGCAGTTCCTCTACATAGTATGCTATTGTTGAATAGCGTTTGGATTTCAATAGGCATAGGTGCGGACGAACACAACGATGTGATTTATGGACAGGTATCAAAATGGATGAGATTTGTTTTAAAACCATTGATTTCCTCCCATACGCGTTACAATCAAAACCCGGGTTACAAATAGCTGCAGCTTGTAGTATAATTAATTGAATGATTTGAAAGATTTTTCAAAAAAGTTCTGAACTCAATACATACCGAAGATCTCAAATAACTTGTCTGGAAGAAATACAAAACCATAACCATACTGGTTCTTATAAAATATGCAATATCGAATATTATACATAAAATCCTTTTTCGTTTTATGCCAATTTTGTACTTGCATTAAAACTTTTCAAATTTCGCTCATAAGTTGGCGAGTTTGCAACTTCGATACGGCAACCTTTATCCAGCCATCGTTCCAGGATATGTGTTACAAAGTGATTCTGGACATCAAAGCTCCAATTTATTGAAACAAGACTCAACCTGGGTTTCTGAAAAATAATACAACTGACCCTCTGGAAAACGGTATCACGGGATGAGTTATTTTTGCATTTCTCTAAAACTATTTTTCCGTACTCTGCAGCGATTTACGGTCTTTCATAGCAAACTGACTAGTTGGATCAATTATTTAAGTGCTTTTACTGTAACAGTAACCTGTCTATTTACGAAATGTCATTGGGGATGTTGTGTCTGCAGCTGAAAGTGCAATGCATTAACCCGTCAAGTGCTATATTATAATCTAGCTGCTGCTGGCTGACGGACTAAAATGGGAATTAAATTTAACTCAAGTCTCACAATAAAACAGCTGCCTTGTTGCTGCTTTGCAAAATAAAATCGAAAACTCAGTCACCTAGCACAGTTGGGAATGATACTTTTTTGAGGGATTTTCAAGCTTGTTGTGTAGTAGGAAGTGAAACATCCCATTGTGATTGTTGCGTATCTCCCAAATCTTAATGAATGAAAATTAATCGCAAATGTGTTGCTAAGCGCAAAACTCAGGAACGGCATTTCATATTTTGTTAAGGCACAAAGAAGGTTCTTATGGAGAGAAAAAACCTAAAAATTTCGAGGAAAATAATAAAAACAACACAGCCATCTAATTCTATTGAAACTATCATACTTTTTTTCTGAAGTACTCTACGGAATGACATCTCGTACATATTGTTAAAATGGGAATCATACGTTGTGTTCGGCGAATAGTTAGTACATTTTAAATCTAAGCAAATAACACTTAATAATATCGATTAGATAGATAAGAAACGTTTAGCCAATTAGACATTAATTTCCAAATTACTAAGTTTAGAGGATGAGTACCTACTAACAAACACTTAGATTCTTATTTGCGTAGTAAATCATAAATTTTATAGAGTTAGTTTAGACTGTTACGTTCGTATTTATTCATTGTAATGATGAAAATTAAACACTATATCGAGCTTGAAAAGTGTTTTAATATCTGATTAAATATTCGCTTTAATTGTAATATAATTACTAATTTTAATTTCAAATTTATTTGTCTATTATATTTTATATTTACACTGCTTAAATGATAATGTTATCGATATATTTATCGTTGTTGTTATATATTTTTGGATACAACTATTTTATGCTACCTTCTTCGTGTTATTGTAATTATTGTGAAGCGATTCAGTAATTAACCTAATTGGAGAAAAATGGAGAGGTCTGCTCTCAAGCGTTTTTATTAAGGAAATTGTCGGCATTAATGGCAATAAATCCATTGCTTTGTCACACCACCTCGCAGTAAATTATTTGTCAAAATTAAGATATTTTGTCAAAATTATTACGTAACTATAAGTTGATCAATCAAGCATTAAATCGCTGTGTGTGCGACCGTCCTTATCGCCATCCTCTAAACTAGTCATACAAGTAAGCTTGAAATATTATATCTCATAATGTAAGATTACCTATAACGTGTGGCAACCAGTATTAAATATTAAAATAAACTCTACTTGTAACTAACTCGTGTCGTTATAATAATACCTTACGGCGAACGCTGTAATGCGGAATTCGTAATTTGTGATCAAACTTAAAGGTTGGGCATTCAAATTGACTTTTCCCCCATTACGTGATCCATTGCGTGCTTAGATATACTAATAACAAATGAATTATTCAGTAAACAACACCATGTTCTTGATACAATTTTGATGATCAAATCAATACATAAGGCAGCACGGAATGACCCCCATTCCTGCACCGTGCCTATGCGTGATACCTACACGAACGGGGCTTGGCTTAATACGAAAACATAGTAAAACCAGTCTATCATTCGGTATCTATGCGTGCAAACAATTTTAAATAGCTCGAAAACAGTAAACAGGAAACTATCAATTCCAAGTTTCCCCATAAAGATTCGACGAGTAGAGCTCCGAGCGATATTCTCCCTTTTTTCACAATTCCCTGGCGTAGTGATATATGTTTTGTGTAAGTTTTGTTTTTTCCTTGAGTGTTAATTTTATAATGAGCGTCGTTCGTTTCGCGGGGCGTCGTCCCATGTCTGGGTTTGTTTGTTCGAGTCGGTCAGACCGCAGCTGTAGCGGGGTTTGTAGCTTTTTTGTTTTGTTGCCGCAGGTGTAGTGGGAGTTTTACCGCCGGAAAGTCGACTCTTGGTGGGGGCGGAGTACGTAGGCGCGGGCGTGCTGGGCCAAGGCTCGTAGGCGCCGCCGCATCCTCCGCCACCGCCACCGGTTTACCACTACTCTTACCCCGGACACACCCGTTAACGGCTCCCGGAATTTCTTACGAACACAAATAAATCTTTGCTCAAGCGAATAACTCTTTGTTTACGACCCCTACCTCGCTCACCCCTCGAATCACACAGGAATGCAATGTCGCGAAGTCAGTTGCCTAAAGGCCCGATTTCGCAGATGCGTGTAGCGGTTCGCCCGACTAGGTTTGCCCATAGCCCGATACGAAATTACTTGAATGTAACCACTTCGATTTATCGATTCAGAATGATTAGATTGCGGTATCCCTCAGGAAGTTATTCCAATAACATTAGACAATGTAATTTAGGTATCGTTCATAATGCACAAATCACTTCATAAATTACTATGTAACCCATGTGTCAAATTTTTAATGTATTAAGTCTACTTTATATTTATAAGTCAATAGCATTGTTCTTCTCGCTGTTCCGACATATCGTCTTATATCATTAATCGTAAGTTAATATTGTGAAGCCGCTATATTTTAAAATAAAGGAAATTGCCGTTGTATAAGCAAAACGTTTATCGTTTATTGTCCAATTGACGTTCTGAAATCGAGGTCGATCTGCGCCTTACTTATTTACCGTTCGTTCGCATATCGATTGCGACCGAAATAACTGGAAGAGATAGTGTGTTAGGCCGGCTAGCGTGCGGCGAACTTAGATTGCTGCGGCCTGAGTCGGTGTGCGTTTCTGATTCACCAATACTCTTATTTTGACGTTCGGTTTTTGCTTTTCTGACTCATCCAACGCGGCACATGCAGCGTGGTGTCCGCGGCGCGCGCCTGGTCAGCAAGCCGGTAAGCCCGTGCATGGTCGGTACAGTAAAATGAAAAAAGTATATTCATATTTTTATGACTATCATCAACGAAACGCGTTGGTACTTAGTTGTCAAAAAAGCTCGGACTTAGTACTTTTCTTATTTCACTACGGTTCGGATTGACCAGCAACGCCTTAGCCATTGCCTTGGCGCTGCTGGCCGGTGGAGGCACGCGCAACCGCCGCCCCCGCCGCATGACCAACATTCCTCACATTCAACACCCCACCCTTAGAATGCAGCCCGCGAACCAGACATCCACACAACTATTTTGCATAGTTCCCCAACGTTTGCTTGCAAGAACGGAAATCTCTTTTAAAAATCGAAGCAAGATACGAACCCAAATAAAGAAACTGCTTCAAATTAGCGCCTTGAAACAAAATTCCTTAAAGAGTCACACGGCCGTCGGTTTGAATGCAAATAATTAGCTGGCGAGGCGGCGAGTGGCCGCGTGTCGCGAACAGTGCCAACTCCATTTGTAATTTAAGATATTTGACCGTTAATTGTGTTAGTGACTGTTACGTTTAGTGCTTGTTGCTTAGGTCGGAGCTCGGGGCGGCCTCGTTCCGAGCTAACCTCCACAGCACTTCTTAGATACTCATGTAAATAATAGCTCTAGTGTTCTATCTGTATAGTACGGCGACCAGCCGGTTTAGTCCCGAGTGCTGTGTTTGGATGGGTCAGAAATTTTATTTCATTTTTATTTGTTTTAGATAGTTTTTTGTTTTATGGATGTCCATAGATTTTGACTATAAAACGCTAGTCTAGCGAGCTCCATCGCCCATAAATTTTTATTGTAGAGTTTCGCCGAAATGGTGTGTCCAGAGACTATAATGGGCGCTTTAGCATACTAATCTCTTCTAGTTAGTGACAGATTGAGTGCACAACCCTGAGACAGTCGGAAATAGTAGTAAGTCCTTTCTCCCTGCATGAAGGGCATCATAGACAATAGAGAATTTAATGGCTCCTCTAAACCTTTCTTCTGTCTGTTTTACTGTCACTTTTATATTGCTCCGACCGGGGATAAGGGATTTACCCACCGGCATATTGTGGACATAGCAATACTTCACGTGTTTACACAAAAACTCTGTGATACGAAGAGAGATCGCCGTTTGCCGAAAGTATGGAGTCGTCTGCCACAGGAATAGGGCGAGTAACTCCTTTTGAACATTTTAAAGTTTGTTCTGTACTTATCTGTAATTATCGAGAATTAGTATAGCGTAGGTAAAAATGTGTGTAAAATTATTGAAGAGGTTCCAAAAAGTAAAACAAAAAAGTTTAAGTAGAAAAACAATATAGTTTTCAAAATTTTGTGTAAACTAGTTAAATGTAGCCAAAGCCGGTAAAAATATAGAATCTAGAATAGATTAAGAATTTAGAACAAGAGTTAAAAAAGAAATTGTGTAGATTCCATCTGGTCACTAAGCAAAATCTATTAGAAAATCTTCTGAATAGTCTATCTAGTTTTTAGACGATAAAGTCGGGCGTTTTATTGTATTTTTAGTGAAGCTTCAGAGTTATTTTTAAGAATTCGTTGAAAAGTAAAAATAAGGTGCGTAGTAACAGTAGGTAGTGAAGTAAGCCAATAGAATAGGTGGTATACAACTTGTGATTGGTGGTGCGAACTCTTTTACATATTAGTGGTATTTAATTGTTTAGTCTTAAGATTTCGCTGTGACTTAGAATAGAATTTTATTGTAACTAACCAATTTGTGCCTTAGAAGAAAACGTAATTGTAATAGAATCGATTTAAAGTGTTTAATAACTAAAAATATCATTCGCAGATTAGAATAGAAAGATTTCTTTACCTAGAATAGACATAATGTAATGATTTTCAAATGTAGTACGAGTACAATTCAGTAGACGTAAGCGAAACTAATTCGCAACTATAATTTTACTAAGGTAGAACAGTCTTATTGAAGAAATAGCGATCAGTAGATAAAAACATTTTGTTTTTTTTCTCAATTTGTGACGAGAATCATATTTGGAGTTTCCTTTTGCTTTTTTAAATGTCGCTTTACATGTTTCTGGTGTTATATCTATGGCTGAACCACGGGACTGAACTGAAGGCAAAAGGCGATAAAACTGACGGAATAAATATCCTGAAGGTCACTTAGGCAATCTTTAGCTATTCGATTTTTTTAGTAAGATACGCGATTTTGGAAAACTGTAGTGTTTCATACTATGTGAGAATGAAGTCAATAATACTTGACGAATTTCTGTATTAAATGTTAATGAAAAAACTAGGACGTTAATGCGATGTAAGCACATCATGGAAAGAGGCAGCCGACCGCAGTAAAAGGTACACTCCCGGGAACTCCTGAGATTTAAAGGAAGGACAAGGCTCCTTCTTTGAATTACAAATGGCGAACGTGCGTGTCGGCCGGCACCGGCAGCATAGAAATTCGATTAATTTGCAATTGAGATAAGTCCCAGCGGCTAAACGATCGAAAACCCGCAAGAGCGTATCATCTTCGCGGCGAGTTATTGATGGCACCTATTAAATATACGTTTTCAGTACGAGACGTGTGTGCGAGCCGGGATATCCAGTAAACGCTCAAATAAAACATTTCAATCGCGCCAAGTGGGAAATGAAGTATTAGGATCTCGCGGAGAAGGATGGCCGCGCCTAACTTTATGTACGCGAGTGTTTTCGCTGCGAACTTCGCTAATGGGTGCTCGTAACCTGGCTTATGCTTTTTTTACATGATTCTACTTCCTATACTCACGCCGGAGTACATTTTCAACCTAATTCGGGCCATAAACAAAACAACTGAGGATCGTTAAAGTTCCCACGACTCTGCACTATGCAGTCAAACAATGCCGTTTTAAAATTCAATCCGAAGCAATCCGTGCGCTTTCGGGCAGCGATAGTTAGGCCTATGAATAACAGGCTTAGTTTTATGTTCTCATTTCAGCAAAAACACTAACTTTCCACGTTTTATTCCCGTAAAACGCCGACAAATTTTCCGAGGTTCCAACTCCTATTTCTCATGTAACACTAAAACACCGCCCGCACATACCTTGCGAAAATTCCGGAGCCCGATTTTCGAAGTGGAGTTGAACATTGTTATACATAAAAAGGCCCGCGTAATATACTAGCCTGAAGGGCGAGACTTACGCGAGTACGCCCCGTGAATATTTCGTTCGACCGTCATCCCACTTCAGAAGAAGAATTATTAAGTTTCCCGAACTTCGCAATTATGAAAGTTCGAATAGCTCTCGTAAGACGGCCTCTGAATTTATAGATGAATGTGTGCTTACCATAAAGGTGAGACATTGCTCGGCGATATAAAGTAACGACCTGCAAACATTTAACATTCATCCACGAAGGTTTAAACTGACTTGTAAAATATGACAAAACATGAAACGGCTACGTGCACGAACCTATAAAAAGACATATTAATGCCTAGTAAATAACGTTTAAAATTGTTATTTTTTAACAAAATGATGTTTGTTAGCAATGCTGTTAACGTCATAACATGAATAACTTACGTACGTTTTAAAACGTTGAACTCGCATGGCCGCGGAGCACGCGAGCTCTGTTTCTGCTTAGATGACTCAATTTGCTGCTCCTTTGGCGTGCAAAGCTTCGCAAGTTCAACTATTACACGCACAAATTACATTTGGAGCACATGTTAACATGACGGTTTAAACTCGGAGTTCACGTCTGGGGCAGATATGACCGGTGTTGATAACTCGCAGCGCCGTTCGCCCGTTAACTCAATTGTTTGTGTCGTAAATTATTTGAGGTCAGGAACACGCCTCGCGCAACTTAGTTGGGCCTGTTTGTGACTTTGTTCTGCGAACCGGCGTGAAGTATGATTGAGGCGATGGCCGATGTTTATAACCACTTGTCCGCCGGCGCTGTAACGCTCCCAGCTAGTTTATCGCTCGTCAATAAACATTCACCGGAAAGTATACTGCAATTTTTACACTTCTCAACACCACATGAAATGCAATATCTTTGAATGAAAAATGTGTTACAAATAAAGTTCATAAACTCAAAATGTAGCTAATGAAACTCCATCGATGCGTATCGCGTATAATTTTGTTTCACAAATGTTAATAGCAACAATAATGCTTACTTGCGGTATTCGCGCTAATGGGGAAAGAATGAGATCTCGATCGGACACGCTAACGATCGCAAGACGCGTCCACACTTAAATTCTTATTTATTACACGACCCTTAAATAAATAGCCTCTCACATTGGAAGTAATGTTATTAAAATGTGTCAGCATTTTAGGAGAAGAGCGAGCGGAAAGGCGGGCGTTCGCGCGGGCGAGTGAGCGGGTTGGACGCAACGCCATCTATCATCCATCCTCCATTACTTACTTATATTGTGCTTTTTTGCAAAGTCACTCGCAGGCCGGTAATCACCTGGTACGACCGCGGACCACCATTTTTCACACTAAGTCATAACTCGAGCATCTGACAAAAATAAAATTTGTCGTACAAGCCAATAGGGGTAATGGTGACAGTATGAGCAAGCAAAAATATTGGGACGAATATTAATCTGGGCATTGTTAGGAAAGATTTTTTATGAATTTTGTCTGCGTAAGCTTGCGTAGGATGGAGGCAGGAAATCCTCATAAAAATTGTTCGGTTATGAGTACCACTGATTTCAATAGGCTTCGAACATTGTAATAGAACACAAACTTAATGCTTACTTTAACAATCTATTACTCAATGAAGAATTGAATACTTCTTCATTGAGTAATAGATTAAGCCTACACAGAATTAAGACAAAATAGGATCGGCCTTCATAATGATTACAACTTACCACACCAACACCTATACACTATAAAAAAAAAATTCAAATCATGAACGTGTGAGTTAGTGTAACTACATGCAAAAATGTATGTATTGTCTCCGCTATTCCTTTGTGGCAAGCAATGATTTCTACTTTGCTAATGTGGTTAAGGCGCGGTGCGTAAGCGCGGGCGCGGCGTGATCGCGCCATGGTCGCGAAGGCAAGACGTGCGTCGTATGCTAATGCCCGTCCCTATTCAATAAGCAGACCGCCGCGTGCCAGAAAACTCACGTCGGATAATTTACTGGATATTTTGTAAAAGTTTTTTCGCCCTCTGTGATTTATACCCGCGAAACTTCCAGCTCTCTTTTTCATTTGAATGCACGTGACATACGTGATATTTTTTTGTTCCGACATAATCTCAGCCAGTCTTCGCTGTCCTCATTCGTCAGCACGGCATCTGTCTCCAACGGCTAAATTATTCATGCATTTACGCGCTTCAACTTTATCCGCTCTAGAACTTTAATACTGAGTTGGTGGAGTATTACATCGATAGTCACTTTACCGTTCTGTATGCTAAATTCGGGAAAGATGAGGTAGCGCGGTCGCGTCCGTGAGTTTTTAAATTTAAAAGTCGATGGTTCAGTCATGGATGTGTGCGTAACTAACGAGTGTGCGTGTCACTCGTGTATGTGGAGCGTATGCGAACCGTGTGTATGTTTGCAGTTGACCTGACCAACGGCCAACTCACACCGAACAACAACACACCGCTGCTCGCGCAGGCGCTCTCAGGTGAGGACGCCTTCATCATCACGACTCACTATGCCATAGTTAAATAAGAACAGTACGTTTTGAGACCTTTTTTTAAATCAATATATTCGACACGTAAATACAAAGTGCCGAGACTTGATAGTAACCGTCAAAAGTTTGGGTAAAAGGCTGAATGTAAATAAACACTAACTCTGTTTGTATCAAGTAAAGGTTGTTTATGGTATTGGCGCACCTTAAACTGTTCTTATTTTCTATGTCGTTATCGTCCATTTTCAACTCATAAAATCCACTCATCGAATTTCAAATACTCGTAACTATCACAGACAAATCCGATAATTATAGAATGTGTCGCTTCTTGTCACCTTTTTGCTGTTAATACCATAAAATGTGTACACAAAACCCTTTAGGCGGAATAGAAATGCACTAACAATACATTTCATTGTGTATGCACTGAATAATGTTTGCCGTTTAAATTATAATTACATGTTTTATTCGCAGCTCGAATTCGTATGCGACATGAAATATTTATACCTTACAGTTTAATTTTAATATTATTTTTGTACACTGGTTCATAGATGTATGAATACACTTCACATATTTAAACGAGCACACAATTGGAGTAATATGAATGTTTTATTATTGGTGTTTTAAATGTGGAATTTATATTGCCAGGGTTGCTCAGTTTAATTACAATAAATAACTGCTATCCTGATGATTATCGTTTCTCTCAATAAACGCACGATTTTGTGCAAATGGAAGTGATATTTATTATGTTAATTGGTACCCTGGATATATAAAGAAACATTATTATTGATGTATAGCTGGTTATTCCGCTGATGGAACGATTTCTTTTAAGTCCACAGTAAAATTTAATATGATGGTTTGACAACGCACTTGTAATTAGGTTCAAAATAACCGAATATTTTGATCTTGAAAAAGAAAAAAATTCTCCGTAATCGTATTAAAGTTACAGGTAGATTTACACTGGACTGAACAGAAAAGTTTTAAATCCACGGTGGAAATACCCGTCGCTGGTTTTTCACATATAAGTGCTACTTCCTTTAACTGACAATCAAAGGAGCTGGCTCTTTTGTGAATCAAGTCCATGATTTAATCACAAGTTTTCCGTCGTCATTTAAGTCACATAGGACTGTTCAACAAGGAATTGTAAAATTGAGTAAACAGTAAAAAAAAGTGCCAGCGGGTGACGTATTTGTTCGCCCAGTACGTCTACCACGAGTTGCCACTTTAAATTAACAGTATCGTTCGCGTAAAAAAAATGTATTGGGATTTGACATTGTCATGTCATGTCATGTGTCTTACCAATACATTTTTTTACGCGAACGATAACGTAAATTTATAGTGGCAACTCTTGGTAGACGTACTGGAATATTAAAGTAAAAATCAACTTAAAAAGTGTCTAGCTAAGGATTATTGAAATGGCAAACTCGTGATTAGATTTCGGAGAATACTCAAAAGATTCTGGTCATGTGGGGCTTACTATAAACGCTGAGGTAACTTAAACAAGACTCAAAGTAAATCAAAGCTGAGCAGTCCTCACATGTATGTATATGTGACAGGGCAGCATCAATTTGAGGTGTCCTACACTTTTGATTAGCGTTTGTGGTTACAGGGGTTACTCTACTTATTTGCTTAAGCCTGTTACTTGTATTTTGTAACAAAAGAGGTTTGTCCATAAGTCGTGTTCCTTTGAAATAACTAACTTTATGAGGTTTCACGTAAGTTCGCATACTAAAAGAACGAATAAGTTTTCACCTGCTATAAAAACAATATATTTCCTAAACTCATCAAGATAACTAGTTAAAGCATATTGTATTTGAATACTTTTTTGCTTTGATTCATCTTTGCTAGATCTAGGAAACAACGTAATTTTTGTAAGTGACTAAGTACTTTGTTTTACTCCTCGGTGTATTTCATAATATTATTATGCGTCAAAGAGACATAACAAGGACAAAGAATTCCTTTACTAATTCAATCAATTTTTTTTTTGTATGAAATATTTGAAGTTATACCTGACAATGGTTACACGTGTCAAGTGGTACCATTTGCTCAATCTAAACTTTTCAGTGTTTTTGTAATTTCCACATGACCAATTAGTTAGACTGCCCTGAAAGACTGTTTGCTAACTGCGATGATATCAAGGTACTGTCAGTAACATCTGTTTGATTATTAATGACAATAATTGACTCCTAAATGTTCACATTAAGAGCATCGTTAAGTTGATTTCAGTCAACTGACTGTGAAAATTGCTTTACTGATAAGTGCAATTATTTACCCACCACCTTACTGAAATAAGGTGGTGGGTAAATAATTGCACGTGACTGTGTGGACTGGTGATATGGTCCAGTTTACGATTTTGTCACTGGCATATAAAAACTGATATCCTCAAAGTTAGCCACGGACTAAAGTAACACTGTGACACTACCTCCACAGTGATGAACAACTACCAAGCAGCAGCAGCTGGCTTCGGGCCCCCTGCATCGCCGCACGGGGCCGGAGGCAGGGCCGGCTTCCCCGCAGCTAGCTCGCCGGGGCCCGCGCTCGACGTGTACGGCTCAGCGGCGGACAGCGTCGGCTACGTGCAAGCCGCCAGCCCCCAGCCCTCAGGATTCCCCGCGATCGCAGTCAGCCGCGCACCCCTCAATTATACCCCAGTGAGTCTTTGCCCAGAATTTAATAGGAATCATACGTGATGATTTTCTGAATTGGACTTGCTTTTTTTGCTAGCTGTTGTCTGATAGAGCAGACCATCATGCGTCAGATAGGGTTTTTCGGACTCTGACAGTATCTGTTTAACAGTATCTCTATCTTTTGCAATGACGGCAAAACTTGTTGCAGAACTACTTTTATATACTATAGCTAAAGCAATTTACAGATCTACTTTGAAAGCAAAATGTTTTCGTTTTTGCACTTAAAATACATGTACGTTTCACTTTACATTCAAGAATTTTAAGAAGAAGGACCCAGTAATTTTATATTGACATACATATACAAACAGTAAGCTAAAATAAAAATAAGGATATCGTCAGCTAACTTAGTGGGCAAACCAAGTTTTAAAAGAGTACGAAAAACATAGGGTGGTTTGAACTTCTCTCATAGTAAAAGTTTTCAAAGGATTTCAAATAAGTCCGTACGAGGTTTAAGTCTGCACATACATTAGAATTTAAACTTACATACTTTTGAAATTTAATGACAGAGTACAAGAAAGCAAAGAAAGTTTAGAAACATTTTAATTTATCAAAAACAAGGCCGTGTTATCGCAGAATAAAATAGCGAAATCGTATTTCGCCGAATGAATATAGGAAAAGTTTAAGACTTATTTTATTTCATGATGAATGGGATAAAGTTATTAACTTTTGATTCTAACTTTTTTCATTTATTACGTCATATTCAAAATGCCTATTTCAGTAAGACCCAAATGAAGGCAATTCCCAAAATTGTCCTTGTTCGGGAACTTTCAACTGTCACGGAATTCGAATTAATGTTTGTTCTGTTTTGTTTTTCTTTAGGGCTTTTTGATTTGCGATTCGCGATTTTGCAATTCGCTTTAACATTGCGCTGGAAGTGTAATATTTCGATGCAAATTCACATGTGACCGAGCATGTTTAGGAGCGTCGAGTTGGCTGGGTAAAAATTTCATTAGCAGTTAGTCATAAAAGGATAAGGCTGGGGAAGGTCGCCCTCTACCGAGTGCAGCGAGCGCCGCAGACACAATTAGCAGTCGACGACACTTAAATTTTAGCGAGACGGTCCAATCTCATTACAGAACCGATCTTCCTTGTCGCTCTTAAAGCGTAATCACCATAAGTTAGCGAGCGAGTGAAGCGTGAGAGATGCGATTATAAAGTGTTCCGAAATATGAGGCGAGGCGGCGAGCAATCTACGCGGTGCACTGCCTGTAATGGCTTTTTAAAACTGCGACCGCGCTCCATAACTGCTTCCTTAGACGCCATCAGTCTTCATTGCTTGTCGGCGCCTTCGCCGCTGAGATCTTAACTCCTCACGTCCTTGTATCTCGAAGACATTTTTCATAGCACTCGAAAGCTCCCTTAATTTTTATAGTGGCCAAACATGCTGCTGTTTTGAAACACGTACGATGACCGCACAGTGTGTTTTAGCTTCTTGCTTTGTCTTATACTGTTGCTTTCTCTTTACGTAAAAGTTGTGTTATTGGGGAACAATTTTTCCATTTTTACAGTGTAACTTCCTGTGAATATCTCTACATCAATGCTACTTTAAAACACACTTATCTAATGGTTATTTCATTCTTGATAAAATGACACTACACTTGTGTCATCATGTCCATTGTCTTTCCCTAATAGATTTTCAGAGTGCCAGGTTGTAAGTGGTATCTAGCCTGCAATCTTTTACAGACTGTCAAGTGATCAAATTGATGGTATGAATTGTCTCGCTTTTTTTAGACTACTCTGCCAATTGGTTGTTGTGACGTGACTTGTTGATTAACAGTAAAATCCTCACCGACGCCTAGCAATTGGTTTACAACGCTCGACCAGTCCGTTTGTTTCCCGAGGCGTAAACCGAGTCGTTCTCGCGGCAACACTAGCCCTACCCTTCCGTTCCAGGCGCGTCATATATCAAACGGGATATTAACTCAATCGTCCGTAATCGCCGGGGCAAAACAAATACGTCGCTAATGAGAGAATGAACGGTGCACCCGCCAGCCACCGGACCAGCGCATGTGGTCCCCGGGTGTAAAACGGTCTTATTAGGTAACGGGGATGCCCCCACGGGCAATAACCGTAAATCAAGGAGTACAAGCGGTGTAATTACCGTTGCCGAGCGGTCGCGCGTTGCTCTAACTCATCCACTCGCTGTTTTTATTTTGTTGGCCACCGAGCCGGCTACCGCTCTATCGACTGCGAACACCAAACTTACTACCTTTAAATCTGCCCCCGGAGAGGTTAATGTTCGACTGAACGCTTTATACCCCCATTCAATTATGAGCAGCCAACTCGCTTATTCAATTTTATTCACAACTTCCCCTTTTATTTCTATCGATCGGATCCGACTAGATGTTAATGCATTCAGTTATTAACATTTTGTCTTTCTTCATTCCAGGGGCCCCTGATTCCTGCGGCTTTTACCAACGGTTATCATTGAAAGTGTTATAGCACAAATATTTTACGTGAGTATAATTTTTTATGTGCACTTTCGTCCCACTCTATTAAAATGTCGTTACGGTGAACATAGCGCAATAAAAACGCCGGCGTGTGTAATCGTTGCTGCCGCAGAAATGAACACTGAAAATTAACACAAATGTTTTTTCAAACGCTCTCATAAGAATTACACTTGGTCACAAAATTTCATGGTTAACTAGTTGCTGCCTCAAAGTAATAATTAAAGCACTAACAATACAAATAAAAATTAATGTCCGTTTACCACGCCTGTTTACTGTTATTTTCACACACTCGATAAAGATAAACGTAAATGTAGTATAAATTAATTTTTTTTTTTTAAAAATGCATAATTAGGTGGCTGTGCATTTTGATAGTGCACCTTTTAATGTTGTATTGTTGTGATAAGGTGGCGAGCGGTGTGGCGGCGCGTAGCGTCCTCGCGTAGCCCAGCCGCCGCAACCACGCCCCTCCTCCGCGCATGAGCCCGCCACCTGCCTGCGCCGTGCCGCTCCAGCTAGCGCACAACAACTCGCGCCTTACGTGACGTCACCAACCACAAGTCACCGCGCCGGCGCTGCGCCCGCGCTCGCGGACCTCCGTCCGCCTCAGCGCGGACCATCCTTCAGCCGCGACGTCTCAATCTCGCACCCTACAACCACCACACCTCCCCTACAACCCTCATCCTCCCCCCATCACTATCCCACCCCTAAACCCCCCACTAACCCGCCACGAGGAAACCTCGTCTATTGTAAATAACGATAATCTACTTTTTGTCGTGTGAACGAGAGATAGTCTATCGATTGAACAGGTATTTTTTCAAACTTTTCTCGCTTTCGACTGTACCGTAGATGTGTTGTCAGAGTAATAAACAATTTAAACTACAAAAAAATACATTTCATAATAATTATATAACGTTGCATCTAGATGATTTCATTGCAGGGAAGTATATCTTAAAATATTTTACTATTCATAGTTAAATTACAGTTAAGGTGTAATTACGTATCCGTGACGCGCGCGGGACTTATGTTTCAGTAGTTGATCAATGGATTTTCTTTGGATTCTGATCCCCACCGAGCGCGTTTTGCATTACCGTATTTAATCGCAAGCTTTTCGAGTATGATAGTTGGAGGTGGTTAGTGTGAGCGCAAAGAGAGTGGTCGCGCTCGCAACGCTTGTTCTTTCCGTGTCCGTGTATAGAGTAATAGGCCGGCAGCGGCGTAGGTCGGTCGGCGGCCGCGATGTTGCATCCGACGCGTCGCGAGCGCGCGACACGCGACACGCGACGCGCGACGGCTGGAGACCGGAGACAATAACGGTGCGCGACTTTGCGTCCGCGCGCCTCCTCGCTCGTCCACCAACACATATTTAATTCTATCTATTTTTAATATTAATGTCAAATATTAACATAATTATTATACTATTATATATTATGCATATTTTACCTATGAATGTAATTATTTTCGCCTAATTCGAATTGTATAAAATCACCTCTTTGAACGGCTGTTCTGTTTCAGTAGCAATCAAGTTTTTCGATTACTTCCGTATAAGACTATGTTAGTTACAAGTATACATACTTCTAATATTATGTATTATTATATAAAATTTTATCCTAAGGATAATAATATGATCATATTTACGATTCATAAGGACGTTTGGAAAGCTAAGTCGGAAAATTTCAAAATATCTCTCATCGCGTTAAGATAATAATTCGTTTCTATCTTGTACCTTTAAACGTAGGTATTGTAATTATAATAATAACAATTTTGTGCATTACGTAATAATATTTCATTGTTTCTTACGATTGTATTTACCGTAATATAAGATCACTGTTGAAAAATTACGATACTCCACTAAATTGCGGAGTCACACCGTACTTAGTTGTATTTAAAAATTTAATCAAAATAATAACTTAACAATAAATTTTCGTAGAGACGGTACTAGTTACACAACACAAGTATTTCAATAATTTAAAGACAGGGATAGTAAAAAAATACAGCCTAAGGCGCAGGTTTGAGGTAATAGAATAAAATATGAAGTCAATTCATCAATCATATTCGTTAGGTACTGGTGACATTTTTATCGACCACTGTCTAGTTTGCAGCAGTTTTATAGAGACCGCGGGGCGATCGTAGCAGCCGCCGTAGCGCCTTGTGCTACGCCACTACGGTGCACGCGCTCGCTACGGCGCGGCGCTACGAGCGCTCAGCGCCGCGCTCGCCGCCGCGCTCGCTACACACATGCACTCGGTTGCATTCATTCGTTATTTACTATTATTAATTACTCATTACCTACATCAATTAAACATTAATATTATAAATCTAGGTATTAAATTTTAGATAATAATAATAAACAATCTTTTAAATGCTATTATTATATAAATACGTTATAAATATAAATGTTTCCTGTTACAAAAAAAAAATATTGAAAATGATACGAAATGAATCAATATTCTTTTTAAAGGTAATTTATTACTTATGAGTATGTAGTTAATTGAACAATGGAGTTTTAGATGGAGTGCGCTCGTCGCCGGGCGGCGCGCTCGCTTCGCGTTTTTTGTTCGTTCGTGCCGAGTTCGTTCGCTAACATGAAGTCACGTGCGGCCGCGCGCCGAGCGCAGAGCCGAGCGCTGAGACGAACGCCGAGCCGAGCGCCGAGCGCCGGGCCGCGCACACCGCAAGAGACGCGACCGCGATTATGTTTTTAAACGTTAGCTAGGAAATTGATAATGAAATCGAAAGGTGTGAAGTCTATAGGACGGTCGTATATCGATATCATACCTAACAAATTAACGTAATTATTTGTTTTATATTTACGGTGTTATAGGTATTTAAGACATTTTTTCTTAGAATATTTAATTATTACGATGAGATGTTATAATTGTTAGGCCTGGGCCGGCGGCGGTCCGTCGGCCGTCTCATTCACTATCACATCCTCACTATAATTATATTTTCTTACCGACCTTTTTAATGTAGGAGAGCGCACACGGCCGCTTGTCCCCGTGCGATGACGAGTACAAACATACTAACAAACATATAGTGAGAGAGGTACGTTTCACCGCGTTCGTGAGAAGCCATCGGTTCGCCGCGATCGAGACGGTACAATGACAATTATTGTATATACATAGTTAGCCACATGTATAGA
Source organism: Udea olivalis (assembly GCA_947369235.1). Taxonomy (NCBI): domain Eukaryota; kingdom Metazoa; phylum Arthropoda; class Insecta; order Lepidoptera; family Crambidae; genus Udea; species Udea olivalis. The sequence goes on along the minus strand of OX376345.1, from coordinate 7,815,974 downwards.
GACGAGTAGGTAAGCGCGACCGATATCGCCGTCCGTCTGTCAAACCGTCAATTAAGCTGACGACCTACCGATCTACAGCGACACCTGTATACGCTTGCTTTTTCACAGACCTGGTACCTGAATAAGAACACTTAAAAAAAATTAAATAAATAAGAATAACACGATCGAAATTTTCCGATCGATGTAAGATTCCGAATTTCAAAGCCAAAAACCTAGGGAAAGTTTGACTTTGCCGATCAAATTGCAAATAGCCATAGTCTATCTAGGTCGGTTAAAAGGCAGTGTGTAGTCAGTCGATCATTGTTTGGCGCAGTTATTCAACACCATCTGATCGATATTAGATTCAATTGAGATGCAATCAGGATTAGCTTGACGAATATTAGTTTTATTGTTATTGTTATGGTTTGTTATAATACGATTTGTGTGGTTATTTTTAGTATCACCCTTAAAGCTTTAAATCACGGACTATAAAATTAGATATTTTGAAATTAAATTTTAGAGTAGATACCAATTGGGATTTTAATAGAAGTTTTCACTATGCCTTTTATAACAAAATCTATATTTGATGTACGATCGAGTTATGAATAAATGAAAATGAGTAGAAAAATTATAGTCCGTGAGGTAATAGCAGTCCCATTGCGGTGCGGTATTTCCGGTTGCTGGTTGGTCGACGAGCAGTTCCTGTCCGGTCGCCGAGCAGTTCCTGTCCGGTCGCCGAGCAGTTCCTGTCCGGTCGCCTAACAGTCACCGGAAACACCTTACCGTTCTCTCGCTTTTTCGGATACGCGTTAGTTTACTTCAGTCACCATTTTAGAAATGTGTTCTATATCAGAATAAAGACTACGTAATGATAAGCGAGATCTCAAATTTATTTTAAAAAATTCGTTAATTGTGATCCTAATATTGCGACTTATCGTATATATATAATAAAATTAAAAAGATAATTTATTATATTTTGTATAATGACATTCTACGTTATTTTACACTCGATCTACTTTATATTGTTATTAAAGATAATAATTAATTTTAATCTAATAACGTGACAGACTGGTAAAGTTCGTAGAGTCGCTGTGGCGGCCATAGATCAGTAGCTTTGCATATTCGGCGATGGCCAACTTAATGTTTCAAGGACCAAAGGTATACTTATTCGCGTAGAACCGGACGCGCATTGGCTCCGCACGAACCGACCCCAGCCGATCGGTTGTTTAATCGCAGCATCAGAGCGTGTCTATGAGTAGAGCTATGAGGATTCTGAATCGGGCATGGCGGCCGCGGCGTCGCCTCGTCGGCAGGCGCAGTACGAGCGGCAAGGGCGAAGCCGCGGCCGAGGCGACGGCCAGAGGCGCGCCGGCGCCTGCGCATCGCCCGCCCCCGGCACCCCCCCTCCCCCGCCCCGCCCCGCCCCACTGACACCCGCGCAACGCCGCCCGCTTGGTTTCGTTCTCGCGGTTACTTCTCGATTGCGTGCTTCGCGTGCTGACTGATTTTCTATAGCAATAAAAATCAATTACCTAAGATTTTACATTAAAATAAATTTGGATTTATATACGTTCGAATTTGGTGTCATGTACATTTAAAATATTAGAAAAATGAGGTAACGATAGGCGAACGATCCGCGGCGTGACCCGTCGCGGCTTCGGCGCATTATTTTCGTCATTTCTTCGTGTATAATATGTTACATGAATCTGTATACAATATGGATATAAATCGTAATGATGAATAAATTAGTTTTTACGGCATCTCTTTATTAAAATAATGATAATATCAAAACGTTTTGTAAAAAGCGGTGGGTATGTCCGCCGCCCCGATACTGTGCACCTGTGCACTTTCTTATTGGAATATTACATTATATAACGTACATAATACTATGAGATATATAATCATACAGCCTTTCGGGGCGCGCGTGTATGGCGATGTATGTATACACATTGTGCAATGTACATATACCTATTATAATACAATGATTTAAGACAAGGTTCACATCGTGCCGTGTGTATGTGGTAATAAATATAATATGGACATTGTTCAAACAATAATCGGTTGTTTTATTTACTTATCCATCATTATAACCCCCATCAGTGTAAATCTTATGTAGACGAATAGGTATTTTGAGAATAGAAATTTCTTGATATCATTTTTTTTTAATTTTAAAATTAGTATCAAAAATTTTGTTCCCGCTTTTGTTGTTTTGTTTTTGTGAGTTTAAAAATATTTTTACAATTAATTCAAGAATTGACATAAAAGTAACATTTGCACCTAAAATTCTTAATTTGCTATGGAGAATTATTAAAAAAAACTGATATTGAGAAGAACTAGTAATACATGACATAAATCATAATATGATTAAATTATTTCGAAAATACAGTTTTTTTTTAAATACATTTTGAAAGGATTTGATTAGAATCGAAATTCAAAAATACTAAATTTAAACAATAAAGATTGTACTCCTATCTATTATCACCGCAGGAGATACAGATGTCATACTGCTACCAAAGACCATGGCTTTCTTGCCCTACTGTTATATCTTGAAGCAGTATTAAATTTGTAACATGAGCACTATTAAAGGTTTATAATAAATGGTCACTCACTAGGTACACTGGTATAGGACTGGTAGATAGACTACATATTGCTCTAAGGAATAATTGCCGGCGCAGCGATGTCTAGATCACTTGCAGACGTAAGTATTTGGTAAGTATGCACTGCAACGAACATTCACAAACTTATCAAATATCCGGTTCTTTAAAATAAATAAAATTTATAACTTCGTTTAACGTAAGAACGTAGCAGGATAGAATTGTGCAGATTTTACAAGCAGCATTTGTAACATGACCACTATCTATAAATAAATAAATAAATCATCATTCTCTAGGAACACTGCTATAGGACTGGTAGATGGACCTGCTTTAAGTATTAATTGCCGGCGCAGTGATGTCTAGTGCACTTGCAGACGTAAGAATTTGGTAAGTTTGCACTGGAACGAAAATTCAAAAACTTAGAACTTTGTGTTTAATGTAAGAACGTAGCAGGATAGAATTTACAAGCAAGCTGCCAGTTTCAGTACTACTGACTTATTTTATCCCCTAGATCGAGTGATTAAAATACTATGTCCACAACTCTAGGCTCCTGAGTTCAACCCTCAGGTAAGGCTTCGGATCTTACGAAATAGACTTGTCACTAGATAATCGACTGTAGAGCTAAAGTTATTATTGATAGTGAAAAATTTAGGCTAAGTAAGAAAAAATAGGCGCTTGAAGTGTTTTGATAACTCTTGACACTAACTAGGTTGACGAAAGTAAATTAATTAAACTAGTAAATATTTTTTTCTATGTTTAGGCAAGTACCAAAAATCAGCATTTACATTATTACTTCTAACATGTTCGATTCTTGATCACGTATAAGTTTTTATATAATATGCTTGGTAAATGCATAGAGCAACTGTTGGGTAACCCAACACATAAACCAATTAATAATATCCGTGGTCAATACGACAGATTGAAATTGAAATAAATGACGTGAGTTTGCGTACTCTAAGGCCGAGATCTATAGTACCGACTTACGCTTTGCTCAGCCAAAACTCACGCCGAACTTACCTTAGTGTGAACTTAGCTTAAACTTGGATTTGAAATTTATAGTCTTCTTCTTCTTCTTATTTTATGACTGGCAACCCACTCCTTTTAATAAGGATTACTACTGCCATTTTCAAGTGATATGTTTTGGGTACAGTTTGGTGTAGGTAGGCGGGTAAGGGATAGGATTTTTGGGCAGTCAGATATAGTACATACACATAATAGGAAAATGGAGTAACTATAGCTTAATGTTATGATGGGAAAGGTATTTAACAATGGAATAAATATATTTGTTATTGCTGAGAGATAGTATAGAAGACAAGTCATACGGAAGGGCGGCCTTATACTTATGAAAGTTTCTTCGTATGAAAGTTTGTTAGCGTGATTCAGTCCTCAGCTGACGCTACTTTCAAACCCAAAAATGTTGCCAGGGGTAAAACTTCTCCCCCGTGGTGGGATAATGAGTGCACTTTAGAAAAAAAAAGAAATGCTGCAGAGAAACAGTGCAAGGATAGTTTGAATTTACATATTTTTATTAATTATAAAAACATTACAGCAGCGACAAAGCGCCTGTTAAAGAAAAAAAAGAAAGCTGGTTGGGAGAGTTTTTGCTCTTCTTTATCTCCCGACACCCCATTGACTAAAGTTTGGAACAATATTAAACGTTTTAGATGTGCCCTTAAAAACAACAATCTAGACAGCAACAATTCTGACTGGGCCACTTCCTTTTTTAATAAACTTGCACCTGATTTTGTACCAAATATTAATGAGATTCCGTCTCCTTCAGATAACGATTCCTGTGTTAACAACTCTGGTGATTTGGGTCTTCCTTTCACAATGTCTGAACTCAGGCTTGTTTTAAAACGCGTCTCAGATTCGTCACCTGGTATTGATGGTATTCCATATTCGTTTGTTTCTCACCTGAAACCACAGTCTTTGTCATTCTTACTTAACATCATAAATCTTGTCATAAGTACTGGTCAAATTCCATCACCTTGGAAACATCATATTATTATTCCGATTCTTAAACCTTCCAAAGACCCCACTGACTCTGCTTTCTATCGGCCTATTGCTTTAGCTTCTGTCAGATTCAGATTCAGATTCAGATTCCACCCAAGTTAAGAGAGCTTGGATTATCCACGTTTAAAATAAAATTGCGTAAATGGTTATTAATGAAATGCTTTTACTCTATCAAGGAATATTTAGCTTCTAAAATTGACATAACATAATTAATTGGTTTAAGAATCGGAATAATAATATGATGTTTCCAAGGTGATGGAATTTGACCAGTACTTATGACAAGATTTATGATGTTAAGTAAGAATGACAAAGACTGTGGTTTCAGGTGAGAAACAAACGAATATGGAATACCATCAATACCAGGTGACGAATCTGAGACGCGTTTTAAAACAAGCCTGAGTTCAGACATTGTGAAAGGAAGACCCAAATCACCAGAGTTGTTAACACAGGAATCGTTATCTGAAGGAGACGGAATCTCATTAATATTTGGTACAAAATCAGGTGCAAGTTTATTAAAAAAGGAAGTGGCCCAGTCAGAATTGTTGCTGTCTAGATTGTTGTTTTTAAGGGCACATCTAAAACGTTTAATATTGTTCCAAACTTTAGTCAATGGGGTGTCGGGAGATAAAGAAGAGCAAAAACTCTCCCAACCAGCTTTCTTTTTTTTCTTTAACAGGCGCTTTGTCGCTGCTGTAATGTTTTTATAATTAATAAAAATATGTAAATTCAAACTATCCTTGCACTGTTTCTCTGCAGCATTTCTTTTTTTTTCTAAAGTGCACTCATTATCCCACCACGGGGGAGAAGTTTTACCCCTGGCAACATTTTTGGGTTTGAAAGTAGCGTCAGCTGAGGACTGAATCGCCGCTAACATACTTTTATACGAAGGAATAAGATTTTTTTCATCAACCGCCGGCAATGAAGCAACCATATCTTCTATTTTTTTGCTGAAGGACAACCAAACAAAGTTAGATAAATTGTATTGAAGTAACGGTGGTAGAGGGTGAATGGAATGCTTTTTAGCAGGAAGAGAAACAAGAATAGGAAAATGATCGCTACCATGCGAAAGGTCGAGGCATTTCCAAGTGAGGCAAGAAGCGATAGATGGGGAACATAACGAAATATCAACAAAACTTGAGGATTGCCCCGGACAAGCACGTCTCGTTGCGGAACCATCATTTAAAACACAGAGATTTAAATCATGAAAAAGATCAACAAGGCTATTGCCAAAAGTGTCATTAATCGGAGCACCCCACAGGGAATGGTGAGCGTTGAAGTCACCTAATACAATTTTCGGGCCTGGGAGAGTGGATATGATATCCCTCAAGATTGGAATTAGTGATAAATCTTTTCGTGAAAAGTATAATGATAAAATTGATATGTCACCTACCTTAGCAGCAACTGCATTCAGATGACTGTTATTGTAGGTTGGGAGCTGAATGCGCGAGAAGTTGCAATTCTTTCTAATAATAAGGGCTGCACCACCCCACCCATCATGTCTGTCATCCCTAAGGACAGAATAACCCGGCACTCTAAAGTTGAGGTCAGGTTTCAGCCAAGTCTCAGAAATAGCTAGTGCGAAAGGTTCATGTTTATTAATAAGGTAAAATAAATCATGTAATTTAGACGAAACACTCCTACTATTCCACTGCAGGACTAGACCCATAAAGTTTATTGAAGAGTTGGTATATAGAAACTGACAAGTTATTTATCAAAGATATGGCAACGTTGTACGGTACTGAGGAACTTATAATAACATTTATCAAAGCTGAAAGCAACTTGTTAAGATCCGATTGGGAAACTGACTCACTGTCAGAAACATTTGATTTTAGAGCACACCTATTAGGGGGTGTAGGAATAGCATATTCTGATTTCAAATTATTGTGTGCTTTAAAATCATAACCAGTATTTAATGATTGATGGGATTTTTTATTGATAGTTATTGTTTTTTTATATGATTTAGGTGCAGGCCCCACAGAGGAGGAGGAGGAGGAGGAGGAGAGAACTGCTGTGGATGGAGTAGAAGCGGTCACTTGAGAAAAGGACTTTTTAAAAGGAAATTTTGATGCTGCTTCTTGATAGGAAATAAAATCTTTGGACATTAATTGTTTGATGTTATATTGCCTATTATATTCAGGGCATTTCTTGTCAGTGGCCTGATGACTACCAGTGCAGTTAACACAATGGAAGTCATGAGTCTCCTGACAGTCATTGCCATAATGATCCTGAGCACACTTATAACACCTTGCTTTACTCCTACACTGCAACCGAGTGTGACCAAATCGGCAACAGTTGTAACAAAGTACTGTTGGGAATATATTTGGTTCAACAGGTATGGAAGAAAAGAATGAATAAACTTTTGAGGGAAGAGTTTGGCCATCGAAAGTTATTACTACAGTTTGAGTGGGGGTCCAGGAAATACCTTGTGGAGTTGTAGTCTTCCGACTAAGCCTACGAGTTTTTATAATGGGCCCTGAGCCTTCAGGGACCCTGAGGTTTTCCACAATCTCTTCGTGAGACCATTCAGAGGGAATGCCCTTCACGATGCCCATTCTGCAAATGTTGTATGAGGGAATTGTTATATTGTATATTAATTTGACTTTTTCATTGTTAATAAAGTTGTTAGCAGCAGCTGAAGTCCCAAATTGCACAGCAAGGCGGTTTCTTCCGATGCGCTTAACCCCGTCTTCCATAACATTTCTTAATTTGTTTTGATATAAGAAGTTCCCGAATTTGATAGGATGGAGAGTGGAGCCGGCATTGGGAGAAGACTCTTTATACTGTACGTGTACTATAAAAGGACCAGAATCTGAATCAGAATAATGTCTTCTCAAAACTTGGGGGGCTTCTGATGTTTCCATATTTGTGGTTGGGGTGAAAAGGGAGCAGTCGGGAACAGGGCTAGTGATGTTTGAGGGACTAGGCGAACACTCAAAAATACTAGGGTCAATCACTTTACGTGAGCCAATTTTTTGTTTGCTTTTAAATACAATAGTGTTAGATAAGTTGACTTTCTTTTTAGATGGTTGACTCTTTTTTTTTTGTTAGTTGCTGTTATCCAGGTATCTGCTTCCAACAGTGTAAGAAGAGGATTTGGAGGGGAAGGAGGGTCTGGAGGTGGGTCTGGATCTAGCAGCTCCATAATGGAACTGCTTAGTAGTGGAGGAACCAAGAATAAATTAAAGTAACTTACCAGAAATGAACAATATATACACACGAAACACGAAATTACAAATCACTATAAGATATTTACACAATAATAACTAAAATATAAATAAATAATTAAAAGCAAGACCGCCCTTTTTAACTTCCCGCCAAAAAAAAAAAAAAAAAAAATTATAGTCGTATGATGCAAAGTGTAGCCTGAGCACAGGCTTAGCCAATGAATCTCACAACGTTCCGATACAAGTATAAACTGCTCTTTCGTTCTCCGGATAAAAATAAATATGAATGGTTATTATTGGTGAATAATCAAGAAATATTATTAAATTATATTCGAACATTTAACAAAAACCATGAAACTGACGTTTTTATCCAGTTAATTGAATCGGAAAGCTTTTTAATAGTTCTTTTATTTCCTTCTCATGTGAAATGGAACGCAAACCAAGCGATGACAGCTATGAACTGTCAAAATCGCTTCCAAGCTTCCGATTTTGGTAGGCTTATAACAACCTACAATTTTTGTACGGGTAATATTCGAAGTTTTTGGTAAGTCGTCGATCTCGCAGACTTGGACTTTGCTTAGCGTGAGCTAAGACAGCGCCGCAATCTTGACTATAAGTTTTATTTCGGTAAGTTTAGTCTAAGATTAAACTAAGTAACGACTATAAATCTCGGCCTAAGACTCAGCATATCAAAAAGGAGAGCATAGTACTTTTTTTGACGCTGTGTTGTCAACCCTCTACCGTTATAGCAACGGATGCCAAAAATAAAGTAGATTGACATTTATCATTTCTCTGTCTATGAAATAAATTATAATCGATAGTAATTTCAGAACTCCTAAAAATAAAAATTTGCGTCAAAAAAGGGCATGCTTGCTTTTTTTTCCTTGCAAAATCAAGTTGCTTTATTATTTTCCATGTACGACTTTACCGTGGGCATTGACCGTAGTAACTAGTAGGAGGAAGATGACGACTTTTGGACCAAGTCGAGCATTCTCACTTGTGAATCTCTACTTTTAGCATTATAGCAATGCTCTTTTTTTCGTCAAAATATGGAAACTAAAAAAAAACGACTTGATCCTGGCTCGAGCGGGACTGAACCCGCGTCTTCTACAATCTAGGTGGCTGCTCTGCCAACTTCTAACGACTTCTAGAAGGTTGTATACATTTTACTCCGTAGAACATAAAACGAGCATACATCAATACAACAAATTATCCTGGCAATACAACCCACAACCCAGGGTACGGTCATAGATTAGGATTAGTTATGCATTAAACTGACTTGCATATTGAACATGACAAAAGGAATATGGTTTAAGTTTTTTTATGCACGTTATCAAACATGTATTGGACACCCATAGTACAAAGTCTGCTTTGTTTGTGGTCAGATAATGTTCGGGAAATATACCTGTTTTTGACGCTACTTATATTCGGTAGCAAGAGTAGCATATATAACACGGACAAATGCTAAAAGACTTGTAGTTTTACTACAAGTCTTTTAGCATTTGGCGTAGGTACACATTAGTCCCAAAAGCATACTTTTCTTTAACTTTGCTTACACATAGTAATCAAAAGTCCCGTGTATCAGTGAAGTAGTACTTTAACAGATTGGCTCATTGCGAAACGAGGTAAATGGCCGGAAAGAGCCCCTTCGTAGAATAGAGTCACGTATCGTATAAGGGGCTGTATTAGAGCACACTTTCACTTACAACGAAGGATAAAGGCCAGTTCTGAATGGATAGACGGGATTGCCTATAGTATTAAAATCCTAGGGTTGAATTTCAATTTATACTATTTGTGAAGGATACGAGTACGTACGTACGTCTGTCTATACGTAACGCAGACCTGTTATCTATTTATACGCTTTATTTAAGAAGTCAAGATGGTAAAAGGTAACTTCTCTTTTAGAATACGGCATTATATATTGGGGCAATTCCACACACAGGCGCAGAAAAGATGCATACGTTTCATATTTAGACTGACCCAAACTAGCTGTAAACCTTATTTCATAGAATGGGAAATACTTACTTTGCCATGCATTTATATCTTCGAAATTGAAGTATTTGCTAAGAAGTACATAGACAAATTCCAGAAACCTCACAATAAAAGGCATAATTATAAAATACGCATGCCACCAAACAAGTCTGCGCTACTGAATAATAGCGTAGGTACTCTGCATGGCACCTAGACTCTATAACCACCTCCCGAAATCTATATTAGACACTACAGACATGTAATCATTTAAGCAAATGGTTAAAAAGCTATTACTTCAAAAGTGCTATTACACTGTGAATGAATATTTGTCTGACAAAATGTTACATAATTTAGCTCTGTAGTTATGACATATTTAATTTATGGTGACTTTTTTTTTTTTTTATTATAACTATTTATTTAACTTCATTTTTATTAAATTCATTTATTAATATGAATCACTGTAATGACTTGTAGGTATTTAATTAGATATAGTCAAATGGACATTTTAGAATACTAATAGATTTTCATGCCCCTGGGCCGAATGTGGCGAATTGACAATATAAACTTTTCATCTTTTTTGTAACACCCATGTTCTGCAAATAAAGAATTTAAACTTGAATAAAAAAGAGCGAAGTAAAGTAGTACTTTGAAGAACATATATTTTACTAAAGTTTTGTCAATTCAGTTTTAGACACAAAGGCCGATTTATTAAGCTAGACCGTAAAATTATTTATTTATAAATATTGAATAACTTCAAACACAACGCCTGTGAGGTAATAATGTAAGGTGTTTTCCGATCCAATCGAAGGTATTTCAGTCACTCAGACAGCACATATCTGAATCGAACCCGCGACCCTTCATATTTCAACTGCCACTCGTGACCACTGCCCTTAATGGGTCGTTCAATCTTCGGCAAAAGAGTGATCAAAATTTTAAGAATTACATGTTATTATGGTAAAACAATTTACCGACTTTCTTACCCTATTTTTTTAGAAAAAACATAACTTTTCTTCCAGAAAATATTCAAAAGTTATCAACGCTCAAAATTTGAAATTTCCAACCGATAAACGATTCTATTGAAAATATAAGCGACATATATGGACAGTAAATTTCACTGACGACCGTTCAAAGCCAAAGAAAATAGAATATTGTATGGCTTAACTATCTATTTAACGTATTACCTCTTCTATGCCATTGAGCAATGCGCCATTCTCACCGCAGACGATTTTATCAATTTCATTCACTACATGATATGTATTCAATAAGGTAATCTGATTTCGCGGATCGGTCGTGTTAGTCCTATAGGGATGACCCGCGAATGCTCGATGATTAGCGAATGATGATCGCTGTGAATATAAATTAGATTTAGTTCACACGTGTTGAGTTAGACGGATTTAGGTCATGTAAATCAATGAACTAGAAATAATACAGTCCATTTTATCGTGCCGGTAGTGAATTACGACTACATTGTCGGATATTGGAAATCACCACTGCAGAATATTGACGAGTCGACATAGGCAAAAAAGTAAGGTGGACGAATTATGTATATTTTTGGAAAGTGACTTTATTTTTGAACTCCGACAGTATCTTTCTGTACGTCTACCACGGGTTGCCACATTAAACTCACGTTATCGTTCGCGTAAAAAAATTGTATTGGGATAACACATGACATGGCATGACAATGTCAAATCCCAGTACATTTTTTTACGCTAACGATAATGTAAATTTAAAGTGGCAATCCGTGGTAGACGTACTGAACTCACTCTTTCATTGCGTCCGAAATGTCTAGTTGGTTCATATTATATTTTCCCACCAACAGAGAAACTAAGACGGAGACGCTAATACAGGACAGGAACGTTCTTTGGGACAATTCGAAGGGCTGACGGCAGTGTAAGATATCGTAACGAGGTGAAATCACTACTTACTTCGTGGTGAATTACCATAATGAATGCAGGTCTCCTCGAAATGATTCAAGAAGCCACAGTTCTCTCGCAAGTGTATCAGTTTTAACAAAATAGTTATAATCGATAATTTATCGAAGACCGCACATCATACGTGTAAACAATTTCTCACACGGAGAGAAAGCCTAAGCGGTTAACGACATTCTCAAGACTGATACAAGTTCAGTTTTTTTCACCAGACCACACCAATTGTCTTGGTCTCGAAGCAAGGATAACTAGGTAACCTTGTGTTTTGAGGTACCAGGCAGTTTTAAGCCAGGGTGTCTCCCAGCACACCTAAACCCGAGCCTATTAAGAATTGACGGGAAACCGAACCTAGGACACCATGCTGTATCGCACTACTCCAATCGTGTAGCGTAGATCGTGTTTAAATCGATTGAAAAGACGAAATACCATTAAAACAATCGTCCATCGTTCGTTCAAGTACGCATCACTAGAGTATATTAAGCGAGCTCTGTGCATTTGGCAGCCGAAATAATCTTTACAGGCGGCTGGACGAGCCGATAATTAAAGCGATTGGCCCGTCCGCTTAAGTTGCCTGCTATATTACAGCTATACAAAATATGATACACATTTGGCTATAGGGGGGTCATCATGACACATTTTTAACCTTCAGTAATAAATCTAGTAATCAGTAATCACTTTTTTAGGGATAAGCTAACCTGTACTTTTGCTTCCCTAAATGTTGTCTCGTGTAATTTACTTTTTGTGTACGAACTAATAAATAAATAAGTAAAACCCCTAACTAGATACCGTAGTGAGTGCGAGCAAACAGGGCAAATAGCGCAAAAAACTGATAGCCATTGAAGTAGAAAAGATATGAAATGGTTACATACTATTGATGGCACGGTTATTATTTTTTCTAAACTAAAAATAGTTCCCATTGAGGAAAATATGCTCTGAAATATTATGTATTATGCCTTCCTAGGCCTTGATTAAGTTGATCATTCATTAGGTTCATTTGAATATACAAGATATGAGGTTTTCTATGAATGAGTTGACTTTCATTATTCACAAATCGATTACAAACGAATTCTTTTCGATACCCCACCCAATAATCAAACAAAACACACCCCCACATTATATCCTGAGTACGTAAACGAAATATCACTCAGTGAATTCACCACTTAAAGTGTATTAGGAAGTGACTTTGTGTTTCTTTTGCTACCACAAGAACATAAAATTGACTGGGGAAAATCCTCCAAAGGGAAACTCATAAAGGCGGGTTTACATGGTTGCAGGGATACGTAATCGGAGAGTGAGTAAGTACCTGCCAGTATGTCTACCATAAGTTTACAACAATGAGAGCCGCTAGCGTCTGCATTGCCGTTTTTGTGTGGGATATCTGTACAACGTCCCTAGTGATTAGACATGGAACCAAAAATGGTATACAAATTCCCGAAAGCATCTTTAGTAGTTAACATGCCGGAAACTCATGGTAGACCTACGCGCCTTCAGTGAAATCCATAGCTTAATTTTAAAAACCGTTACTTAAAAACCTTTAGTGTTGAACACTAAATGTGAATAATAATATTTTGTGGACCTACAGAGTGAAAAATTGTTAACAAAAATAAACCAAACCAAAACGAATAATTGATAACACGCATACTTAGAACTCTAACAGAAAACTTTATTTGTTATGTATTTTAACTAGCCATTTCTAGGACAGGTGATAGTATACTCGTAAAATCAAAAGTATCTTCTTTATCTAATTACCTTCTTTGCAAAAGCCAGTGGTTCTATCTGCACACTTATCTATACTAATATTATAAAGAGGAAACATTTAATTGTTTGTTTGTTTCTATTGAATAGGCTCCGAAAATACTGGACCGATATTAAAAAATATTTCACCAATATGAGGCTACATTCATCAGGGAGTGACAAAGACATATATTTTATTATGATCAAACGTAACATTCAGTAAAAAATAAGAAACGCGGGCGAGATATGCTGCTTTACCGACGCCGCGTTGTGCAATTACTTTTGACAGAACGAAGTCTGTCGAGGAGACTAGTAAAATATAAGAGCAATAGTTGTTTAAAGTGTGAAGATATTTATTGTTATTTATTTATTTATTATTACTAAAAATTGCATACGCTGTCAGTTGACCTTGGTGTAAATGAATATAAATTTTATAATTTACGCCAGTTGCCCCTTTACATATATTTTTTTCAGAGAACCTTCGAAAGCTCGAAGTCGATTCGGACTTTTTTTCCAGCATTCTTGACGAATCATCGTCAACCACTCATTATGTCTGTAAGTCGAACCTTAGAATCTGCGGAGCCCGGGGAGTAATTTAGCCGCGAAGACGGTAGATCCTTAATGTAGACAATTTATTTGAGGGTCCTTATACCCGATGGAGTGGCTCTATATGCCCTGATAATTATTTCTCCACGCCGATAGTCTAAATAAATAAATAACAAGCAAATTCAAAAATGTAAAGTTGAATAAGCATAAAATTCAACATAATTGAAGATAACTAGCAGATACTTTAGTTGGTGAAGAAGTTGTCAGTTTATTAATTAAATAATTAATTAATGAATATCCTCTGACCCCAAACCAAGCAAATAAAAAAAACCTTTTATTAACTAAAGACTTTTGATGAAATAAGGTAAAACAAACCATCACGACAACGAGCCAGTCAATTGTCATACATACTTATTACACCCACTCATTATATTTATTTTGTGTTATTATTATCTCTTAAATTCCACAAACCGTAAACAATCAAATGTAATATGCACAAGACTATTGTGCACTATGGTTTAAGTACATAAATAAGATTATCATATTTGCTTAAAATCTACACTGTACAGTGTACACTGACGATGTACCTACAGTTTTAATTCTAAAATGGCAGTTTGCTGTCCGCTGACTCAAATAATGTGCTAGCTATAATCCCGCAGAACCTATTAGGCTTTATGTATCCAATATAACGTGCAATAGTAAATACCTGATACATGAAAGATATTGGGTTTTAATCGATACAGTCACAGACATAAATTGGAATAAATGACGGAAATGTACGATCATCATAAAGAGTAGAGAGTATTTTTTTTTGACGCTGCTTCATTTAGATTACGCTCAACCGATATTGCAACAGATGTCAAAATCAAGTAGATTTACTTATTTTAATCTTACTGTAAAATCTATAGTTATATTTTAAAGGGGGAAGATGTGTTTGTTTGTTTGTATTGAATAGGGTCCGAAACTGCTGGGCCGATTTTAAAAAATATTTCCCCAATACAAAGCTACATTATCAGCGAGGAAACGGGAGAAAAAATCTACGTGAGCAAAGCCGCTGACTAACAGCTAGTCAATAAAATTATGTAATAAAAAATAAAGTTACTAACCAACATGTGAGCGACAGTCAGAGACCAGTAAGTGTCGATGCCTGTCAAGCACACGGAGGGTGACTAGATGCGTACTATCGAGCATGAATGTGAATCCATCGAAACCCCATGGTAGTCAATAATGGTATGTCAATAGTTACTGACTCCATAGTCAGTAACTATTGACTCCGAAGACGTTAGTTGTGCAATTCAGACGGTTCAGAACTGGAAAAGTCCTGGCCCGGATGGATTGCACAACTTCTGGATCAAGTGGTTTCGATGTTTCGATCCATGCTTGGCAGTGCAGTTCCAGGAATCCCTAGAGGTTGGTTCTCTTCCTAGTTTCCTAACTACTGGTGTCACTTTTCTTTTACATGAGACTGGTAAAAAACCTCGGAAGCGAAACATTATAGACACCATCTACAAGCTCCCTCCGTCCATTCTAGCAAAAATAATTAACACGCATGTCGTTGCGAACAATATTTTGGCTCCTGCTCAGAATGGATGTAGGGGGTATGTCCCGAGGTACTAAAGAACTCCTGCTCATTGACACGACCATTTGCCAGCAAGTACGGCGGAGCGGGAGAGCTCTTTCAGGTTTGACTATAAGAAGGCCTATGATTCGGTGCCCCATTCGTGGCTGAGAAGGATCTTAGAGCTGGATAAAATTGATGCAACTCTGAGAACTTTTTTAAGCACATTCATGGGACAGTGGATCACAGTCCTTCCTTCGTCAACCATGTGGTGGGGATGGCTCCCCTGCTCCACAGGACTTTAAGTCCTTTTTGGTTTTGTTTAGGTGATAGTTTAAGTCCTTTTTGGTTTTGTTTAGCTCTAAATCCTCTTAGTACCTTACTAACGGACTTAGAGCTAGGCTATCGGTTTCACAGAGGGGGTGAGTTCATCTCGCATTTGTTGTACATGGATGACCTGAAGCTGTTTGCACCAAACCCTAGATCTTGATGGAACTGTTAAAAATCACTGAGATTTTCAGCAATGCCATCATGATGGAGTTCGGTGTAGACAAGTGTGCGGTCATGCATGTTCAAGAAGGGAGGGTTGTAGATTCACTGAATTTACAGCTTTCTGAGACGATGACACTCATCCCTCTCTGAATCCGAAACCTACAAATATCTTGGTATGTCAGAGTCATTGGGTATATCAGTAGGAGACGTCAAGCTATCGCTAAAGGAGCGCTTCTTTAGTCGCCTTACAAAGGTACTTAAGAGTTCTTTGTCAGGTGGCAATAAGGTGTGCGCCTTCAACGGTTGGGTGATACTTTTATTGATATACTCCTTTGGCATACTAAGATGGACTCAAACCGAGCTGGACGCCCTGAATGTACGGGTTCGAAAATTGCTTACTGCATCTTGCATGTTACACCCACGCTCGTCTGTCATGAGACTGTATATCCCGCGAAAGGTGGGGGGTCGTGGCTTTTCAAATGCCAAGAACCTTCATAACCGCGAGGTGTACAGTCTTAGGAGGTTTTTCCTCAGCAACGAGTGTGGGATATACCGCGATGTTGTGGCAGTTGACAAGGGCATCACATCATATTTTTGGCGAATTAGAAATGACGTCAACCGCCGTTGCACACCACCAACGACCGCAAGGAAATATGGAGGAGCAAGGAGCTGCATGGGACGTTCTATCGGGTCTTAAAAGGGCCTAATGTGGATCTCTCAGCGTCGGTGACCTGGCTACGCTTCGGGGACCTGTTTGAGGAAACCGAGGGTTTTGTCTGTGCGATTGCTGACGAAGTTATCAAGGTGAATAATTACCGGAAATACAGGATGAAGAACGATATGGTCGACATTTGTTGGGTATGCCGCCGTCCTGGCGAGTCTATCCGCCATGTTATTTCCGGTTGTTCTCACCTTGATAACGGCGAGTACTTGCAGAGGCACAATCTAGTAGGCAGGATCATTCACCAGCAACTTGCTCTTTGATATGGCCTTGTCGAGTAGGAAGTACTATACCATAAGTACGCACCGGTGCCAGTTCTTGAAAATGGTCGTGCGTTGCTCTATTGGAATCGCTCTATCATCACGGACAGGACTATTGAAGCCAATAAGCCTAATATTGTGCTGGTAGACCGATCCCAACACCGGGCAGTGCTCCTCGACATCACCATTCCACATGACGATAACCTCGTAAAAGCTGAGAAACAAACTCAGCCAGTACCTTGACTTGGCTCACGAGGTGACCGCCATGTGGAATGTAGATTTGACGATCATTGTTCCAGTAGTGGTTTCGGCAAACGGCTTAATAGCCAATAGCCTCGACCAACACCTCGAGGGGCTCTCGCCTAGCGGCTGGATCAAGGGTCAGATACAGAAGGCGGTACTTTTGGACACGGCACGTATTGTCAGGAGGTTAACTACTAATAACTTTTTCACTTCTCATGCTCTAAAAGTACGCCAATATAGCCCTACGAAGCGGGCCAAAAGTGACCACTTTAGCCCCTAGGGAGTAAAAAGTAATTAGTTTTTTAATTTCCTTCATGTGACAAAGACGAACTCAAACAGCCAGGGAAAATGTTGAGTTTTTTAGTTCCATGGTTTGTCCTCAAAGAAGGTGGCGCCATGTGTTTTAAATTGCTACGAGTAATCTGTGGTTCAGTTCAGAAGAAAAAACTGATCACGGAAATTTCAGAACTTTTGTCAAGTGTAAAGTGCGGTTTTAAATGTTTTTGTACTAAATTGACTATTTTTCTCGCACTCGAAGTGAAAAGTACAGTTTGCACCTCGAGACTAAACGCCAACCTAATATACCCTCGGTTTCATTGACTCCCTCGCACGCTCGGGAGTCAAACCACCTCTGGTATTTTATGGCTTCGTTGAGTCCCTCGATGTAAAATATACTATTAGCTTACGTTTTATAATTGTAATTATTTCCATTTTTATAATTATAATTTATAAGTTGTTTTAAGTGTTGTAAATCTGTGTTTTGTAAGGATACTGTACAAATTTTAGATCTAAGATTTATGTTGAATAAGGAGAAAATAAAATAAATTTACCATTTGAATAATTGCGGAATCCTTTCACTTAGAACACTATCGTAACGTAACAATAAACGTCAAAAACGTGGCACGTTTGGTTATCAAGTCTATGCGTTCTCTATTCTGATATGTGTCTTTGGATACAGCTTTTATCTAGCGGACGAGGGAATTGTACCGCTACCTAAATCCAAGATAATCTCCTTTCTGCCGCGTATTGTCGAGTTCCGGTATTATCTGGTTGAAACTAGTTATTGCAGTAATAACTGAACTTTTACCTGGAATAAGTGTCTCTTAAGTTTTATAAAGAAATATTTTACAGTATCTTTTTAAATTAACTATCTTTTGTTAATGAATATTATTAGTAATTTAGCATGTTAAAATTTGCCGTTAAAAAAAGACCGACATATTATGTCAGTCTTTACTCATAAAACTCACCTTCACATAAAATAACATTTTCAGTCCGTAAGTGTTAATTATGTATTTGTGGGAAACGAAAAAACGGAAATAATAGATTTATTGAAAACAAATAATGTACCGAAAATGTTTCCCAGTTAATCATTCATGATGTTAATTAAGAAAGCCATAAAAATCTAATTTGTCAAACAAAATAAGTGAATTTTGGGTACAAAATTAATGTTTAAGGATGAAACCGAAATGACCCCTCAAAACATATTTCAAGTTAATAAAATATAAAGTCGTGTATATTTAAGAATCAAAGCCAAATAATGTCAGAACAGTCCTAAACCAACACGAGGGCCCTTCTCACCTGCGAATGCGTGTTTTAACTGAAAACCTTAGTTTTTGACTCACGCGGAAGTCAGTTAGACAGTCAGTTTGACTTGTGCCATAATTAACTGATATTATGATTGTCCTGCATTCCATGCCACAATTCATGCATTCAAGACATTATTGCTAAGTCACGTCATTTAGACGACTACTTTTGCTAAGACACGTCATTTGATTTGTGGCATGAAATGCAAGATAATCATAACCGCACCAAAGAACCAGTCAATTGCACATAAAAAACATCTGTATTCAATACTTACAATAACTTATAGCCACAATAACACGTCCCAAAGCAAGTAATTACTCGCAATTAATAACAATTTATAACCTAAACGACACTAAGTAGCAAGATGGCGTAACACACTGTGTTCCATTCAAATTATAACACAAAGGATATTTACTCAAATCTGGCGAGGTATTTTAATTTTAGTAGGTATCTTTGATTTACGAGGCCTATATGAAAGAGCTATGCGTAAGACCATTTGACCAAGACCTCTAAGGAAATATTCCTCGACCCCTTTGTGGTTCAGAGGCGAGAAACTAAAGAAGAGGAGGGTGGATAATTTTAGGCTGGTGCCATAACTGCCATTGGAGTTCTGTAAGTTATATTAGTTTGACTATTCATTACGTGAAGAGAGAGTGCGTTATCTGAAGTACTTTTGTACTGTTACGGACGTTAATTTGAGAACCAAAAGGAACTTCTTAAAATTATTTTGCGATGACAGCAAACAGTAGGTATTTTTAAACATTTATTGTGCACTAAAATTACATGTGCGTAGGCAAGCTAACACCAACTATTATTTCTAATTCCTAAAACGAATGGCATTTTGAATAGCATCAAAAACGTAATACTTTTTAAAGAATAAAACCAACCAAATCAGCAAGCAAGCGGCTAAGCCTAATCGTTAGGCGCCAGCGCGTTGTCGATTCTCTCTATGTTACCCTGTATGCGTTTTCTTCACACATTATTATTGAATATGCGGATATTTCGTTGAGGCCCTAGAACTCCACGCTAACAACACCACACCACCACTGCATCACTTCGAGACGACCTGTAACAAAAGGAAAAAATAAAAGGTCAATTAGAAGTGCACAAAATAATAAAGAGATTTAGTATCCATATTGATCAAGTTTTATCTCCCTCGCCTTCGAGCCTCGCTATCCATTATAACATGTAACCTTCAAAGAAGCTCCAAATTAAAGTTCGCTACTGTACGGAGTCAAACAAATAATAAGTTTGTACAAATCATTCGTAACGGAAAAGCTATTAAACGCTCGATGTACTCAGAGTGAACTTTTGCGAAGTTTCACCGAAATTCGATCTCCGAATGGACGGTGTCTCTTCGTGAGAATTACCTACTCGTACAGAATCGTATTGCAGACCGTGTTAAAGTAATAAAAAGGGGAATCATTTAAAGCGGGCAGAGCATTATTGCGAATATATTTCAAATTAACGTAAGTCACTTTGAATTTAACATAACTTACAACTTCCGATGGAAAAAAGTTGCTACTGTAGTAAATATGTAACACTCAGGGTGTTTGGGTTTTCAGCCTACCATAATAAATAATAAATAAATAAATATGCGCCAGACAACACACCTCTTGAAATGGTCTCGAAGTAGGGATTAATATCCCTGTGTAACGAGGTACCACACAAGGAAATAAGCTAGGGGCGTCTCCTAGCACACCCAGCAATTTAGAAAAAGTCATTTTTCTGAATTGACCCGACCGGGAATCGAACCCGGAACACTACGGAAATCGAGGCGAGAAACCGTGCTACAGCGCACTACGCCAATCGTGTCGTCAAATAAAATAATCATGCTGATCCTACTGCTATGCGATGGTTTAGCCGCATTTATTGTTGCTAAACGGCATCTTAATGTTCATTTCGACGACACGATTAGAGTAGGTATTGCGTATTAAACAACAAAGTAATTAGCCTTAAAACTGTCTTATTGCGACAGCGGTGGTTATGGTTTATTCTGAGGACTAAATATCATTGTAAGTAATAATACTAGTAATATTAACCGGGATCGATCATCGATCTAGTACTGCACGCGTCCCATTCCTCAGAGTGTGGTGACCGCTCAATTCATCAAGAGACTGTGCTTGTTATATAATTTAGCAACTACTACCGCCTAAATGCTTTCCTGAGAGCCTCTGCAATCTGTTGAATACAGCTAACTCCAGTACAATGCGAGGAACCCAAGTTTTTCTTCGTTTAGTTTACAAAGTTCGATTGCAAACTCGTGGGTTTGGGATGTTTTCAAGGGATTCGTTTCTTAATTGACGACTAGTATCTTGTTATTATAACTATACTTATAGACCAGTTTCACGGAAAATGTACAGCTACAAAAACCTTTATTTACACTAAATTGGTTTTGTTGTGGCGTGTAAATAGCCCACCATGGGGAGAGGGGGTTGCAGAAATTCGTACCTAAAAATATGACACGAAAAACTCAATGCTAGTCACAAGAAGAATATGAAAAAGGGATGACTTCCAAAACGTTACGCCATAAATTAAGCTACAATTATTGGGAATCCACGAACCTGCAAACCGTCCAGGATCGCCTTCAGCATAGCCCAATTACGCCAATCTCGGAGAAGGTCAGAGGCACTCCTCACTAGAAGTCCTTTTCTTCTTTAAGTGTCCACGCGCGGCACTAAAACTCTTTCACTAGGCCAGGGATCCGAAGAATTACGATCCCTGATCCTTGTAGGAATAACAAGAAAGCTTGTGCTTCTTAAATAATGCGGAGACTGAATCAGCCGGGTCAGAGCGGTGAGACGAAAACTAACTAACTGCCATTTTTTTTCTGTCAGTTCTGCGGTTTGCCAAAACGAAGAGGTTTTACATCGTTTTAATTACTCGGTGCGCCATCTCTGGGTAGCTTGAGGAGATCCCAAAACGGGGCAACAAATCAGCGGGAAACCAAAAATTGCAGCAAAACAATAAAATAGCGTGCATTTTGGAAGTCAATAACCGAAAAATAGATAAGAACAGGGATTCATTAATAAAAGCCAAAAATAACATTATACGGCCAACCAGGTTTTAAAAAACTCTTATGAACTTTCCCGTGTGTGGTCGGCTTGATAACGCCGTACTGATAACCCGGGTTAGAGTGTTTGTACAGTTTTGTTTATGACCCTTACATTTAGTTATATATGCAGATGAACATACCTTTTGTTGCTCAATGGATAGTGTTATTATATACTCAGAATAATAGCAATTTTGTAGCTCGGCTCGCAACTATCTGAAAAAGCGTGTAAATGTAAATGTAATAGTATTTGGCACTAAAATATTGAAATAGAACCACCTGGACTACGAATTAGACCGCCATGATGACCTTTGCAGTTTCTCGCAAGACTAAATTTATGATTGAGGTATTTCTGAATTAGCCTTCCATATGAATACTTAATAGCGCATGTGCAGTGGGGGCTATTTCTTAAATATTTGCAAAATTATATTTTGAGATTGTATCTTTAGAAAATATGAAGAATTTTTAAGATTCGATATTATTTTCGAAATTTTTATCTAAAGTAAAAAAGTAAAGAAAAGTAAAAAAAACATTTAAGCTTGTATAAAGCACTTATGACATGTCAAAACAAAACAAAAAGTAAATATTAATAATAATAAACGTAAACC
The DNA here is from genome assembly GCA_947369235.1 of Udea olivalis. Taxonomy (NCBI): domain Eukaryota; kingdom Metazoa; phylum Arthropoda; class Insecta; order Lepidoptera; family Crambidae; genus Udea; species Udea olivalis. The sequence goes on along the minus strand of OX376345.1, from coordinate 7,793,527 downwards.
TAATGCGAATCTCCCACCGGTTTTGATGTTGCTTCCATCGAGAAGACTCCGGCAAGAGTCGATATTACTCTTTTGAACTGTGTTTGTTTAACAACATAAATTCAAAGTACAGTCAAACAGAGTAGAAAAAAGAAAACATATTGAGCAGAGGAGCAGATTATTCCTACTATGACTACAAATTCTTGTCGGTTTCGGTTACGTAATGATTTTAATATAAAGAATTTTTAAAGTTGTTTGTGTCTACAGTGTGTCAGGTTGCTGGACAGTCTTTATCACCTTTTGAGAATGAATTAATATGATTAAGCTTATTGACAAGTCGCAATTACCTATAATTCTACCTACCAACTTCAATATTAGTCAGTTGTTACCTTAAAAAATTGGGTAATTTCGAAAATCGAAATCCTTAATTTTGTATTCAGGTGTTTTCACTTTAGGTAACCTTTGTTTTATATAAATTAGTAGGTAACTGTATTCGACTGCGACCTGAATGCAGAGTACTGTGGTTTTATCTCAAGCACAAAACGGAAGGATTCAACCGTCCAGGTGTTACAGTACTTTGTATAAAATATTAAAATAGAACCACTGGGACGGTTACAAATTAGAACTACGATGACCTTTGCAGTTTCGAGCAAGACTGAATTTATGATAGAAATATTTCTCGAGTCTAATTTCACTTGCAGTATGACGATTGAATCACAATCGCCGATTCTGCAAGCGTTCTCCGATAGTCGTTTCTCCATTTGATTAGACTGATCACCAATAGGACGATTTGGTTTTGAGAGATTCATCGTGAGAATATTTCACCTATGGATGTTTCGTCGACAGAATGGTTCGCATTTGTGTGTTTCGACGACAGGCGTTTTGCACTATGGACTATTCACGATTCACATTTTTTACTATTTAACTACCAAGCCATGAAAAAGAAAACGTTTTAACAGTAAGATCGCCTATGTTGTATGTACTGTCAATTATATTATTTTTTCTGTGATTTTTGTGGAATGAGAATTTTAATTTAATGAATAACAGAATCGTGTGTGTCAGTTTCAAAAGAAGACTAGTTAAAGTTTTAGTAGGTTTAGTTCTAGTTTTTTAAATAAAACGTTGTAAAAGTAAGATCCCCTATGTTGTACAGAGGCATCCACATCAACCTTTACAAAACCATTGCAACATGGGTCGTATGTCAGCAGCATAAGGTGCCCCTGTGTGAAGGTTGATGTGAACACCCCTGTACCTACATTTAAATTTTATCATTTTTTCTGTGACCTTTGTAGAATGAGAACATTTTAATTTAATGAATAACAGTACATATTATGTGTGTCAGTTTCTTCTTCATTTCTTTGTAGCAAACTAGCAGCTTTTTTGATGGCTTGGTAGTTAAATAGTGAAAAAGCTTTATTTTCCAAAAAAAATTTTAAAGACGAAACATTGCATAGGGCTGAGTGAATTTAATTTTCATGTCAATCCAAACATTTTCATACCGATTTGAAGAAAAAATAAACAACTAAAATATGACACTAAAAAAACAATTTCCAAGTTTAATTCATGTTAACATAAAAAACAAAATTTTCAAATAAATATAAAAATCAGCTAGTTTTCGTCCACGGGTGAAAAGCTCTTTTGGTGAATAGTCCATAGTGCAAAACCCCTGTCGTCGAAACACACAAATGCGAACCATTCTGTCGACGAAACATCCATAGGTGAAATATTCTGACGATGAATCTCTCAAAAACGAAACGTTCTATTAGTGATCAGTCCAATGGAGAAACGACTGTCGGAGAACGCTTGCAAAATCCAATTAACGAGGAATATTTGTTAATTGAGACATTTAAATATAATGTTGGTAAGTTATTTAGAATTGCGATGAATGTTCATGCAGGCATGAATCGCGATGGAGATTCCTTCATTTTGTTTTTATTTTATTGACATGCTATTTTTTGGTACAACATGTAACAACTCTTTGAAAATCGTTCGTTGCATCATATGTATGCTTTTCACAAATAATCTATACCAAAAGATTCAAATCGACGAGCGATGCTAAAATAAACAAAGTAATAACCAAAAGGTTCATTTTATCAAAAAGAAAAAAATAGCAAATTCGTGTTTGTTTTTGCTTTTAACCTTTCACGTCTTTGAGAACATATCAGTACGTCTGCCATGAGTTTTCGTCATGTAAACTACGATAATTGACTACAGAATTTTGCATCCCATTTTCAATTCATTTTCTTTTTACTAGGAGGCGCTGTACCGAAACCCCTAAACGTCAACGCTGACATTAGCGACTGTCAACGGTTTAAACACATGGTGGGACAACAAACAGTAGATTTGCTCTTCACGATTAAGTACAGTTACCAATAACATATCAAACATGGGATAGACACCAACAGGATATCTAGAATTTGGTAGTTATTTCACACCTATTTCAAGCTCTGCTTATTCAAGTGATCTTAGGCTTATCCCAGCCCAGAATTCATTTTATTCAATCATATTCCAGCCATACTTCAAAGCCAATTGTCACTTCGCAATAATACTTACTTACATAAATCGTCGTTGCAGGATATTCGAGTCGCTCTATAACACATTTAAACGATGTAGGTAATATAAAATATGTGAACAGGTGCTTTATCATATCGCAAAGCTGGTGTCGCAGCAGCGCCTGCATGATGTACAGGACCTTAAGGGCTTACGTTCACCCGAAGCGGTGAACCCACACCAAAATTAGTGGTTTTCATAATAGATTTGGGAGTTTCCGCGCAATTTAAAGTGAAGCTTAAAACTGGAAAGGGCTCTTGTGTTGTTCTGCTTACTCGGTGTTGTTTTTCTTTGGTTTACCTTGGCATTTCTGTATTATTAATAATGTAGTTGCATAAATGAAAGCTTACGTACACAACGTAAAATACACTAGACATTCGCCAAGTCTGTTTTAATTGCTTACCTGGGAACTTGAAAAACAACAACAGAAAACAGACACAACCCTTAGCCTCGAGTTGGAAGAGCAGCCACCTGGATTGTGGAAGACGCGGGTTTGTGTCCCGCTTGAACCCTAGGATCAGCCGTGCGATTCGAAAAAAAATCAAACCCGATAATTTTTCTAATTTGCGAACACATTCATCAGAAAGGCGTCATTTCGTCATTATTCAATTTTAGGTTTAGGTTTAAAGACATTTATTTCTCATAAGAACTACATGGTTCACTTAAAATGAGATTAAATTAACTTAAAACTACTTACATTATAAAACAACATCGCGCAGCACTTTTTTACACTACAAAATGTTAATCCATCTTCCTACAATTCTCACTAAAACAATTTTTCCCATTAGGTATAACACACACTTGTTCGTCCGATCCGAATCTAAACGAAACTGCATCTATGATAGGTACAAAATTGCAAAACAAACCAACAGAACCGAACAAAACACTGGGGTGTGACACTAATTCTTAATGATAGGCATAGGCCAACTAGGTGGGTCAACGAATTATAAAAATACCGCCAACTTCCCGTTCCTGCGTTTGCTTGCACAGCAGACGGCGCAGAGATAATGTTTAAGACCGGACAGAGCGGTCGGTGGAGACGCACTGCATTGTGTATATTATAATTGTTTTTTTTTTAATAGCATTTTATTATTCGCTGACTTTGGAAAGGTTATAAATTTATTCAATCCACACGTTGGTCCATTTGCATGAATCCCGTTATAACGGTATGAACATTACAAAAGTATTATCAATTCGGTAGCTCTTCAATATACTTTTTCAGATTTTTTTTAAAAGAATTAAGGGATACACATTCTTTGATTTCATTGGGCAATGAATTGTACAGTTGCACGCCATCATAGGTTAGGTTCTTTTTGCCATAATTTAGGGTTCTAGGAAATGTTAGACAAAGTTTGTTTTTGTTACGTAAATTATGAGTATATGTTCTTGCATTTATTGTTATATTTTTATGTAAAGTGTTAGATATGATTCTTTTAATTAATATGCACATATTATATTTATACAATTTTTCTAAATTAAATAATTTTGTTTTTTTATATACTATTTCAGTGTGAGTGGAAAAATCTAAATTAAATAGGACTTTGATGATTTTATTTTGGGTGATTTGCAAATCTTTTAAGGTAGTCTTAGCTGCAGACCCCCAAACTTCAATCAGATATTGAATATTTGACTTAATCAATGCGTTGTACAAAACACTACGTACTCTATGTGGTATACAATTGGAAGATTTTCTCAAGGATGACAGAATAGCCATTAGTTTGTCATTCACATGTTCCACATGAGTTTGCCACGTAAGTTTATCGTCCAGCCAGAGACCCAGATATTTTTCATGATCTGAACGATGAATTATTTCTTCGTTAATTGTAAGTTGATTGAACTCAGGTATTTTTTTGTTTTTTGCACTAAATATCATGTAGGATGTTTTTGATATATTTATAGTAAGTAAGTTATGCAAGAACCAAACTTTGAGTGCATCAAGGTCTCTCTGAGCATCAGCAATGATTTGATGAATGGACTGGCCAAAATAGAAGAGACTAGTGTCGTCAGCATACAAAGTCAGATTTCCGGTAAGGCCTATATTGCCAATATTATTAATATAAATGAGAAAAAGTAACGGTCCAATAATTGATCCCTGTGGTATGCCAAAGGAGATTTTGTTTGGACTACTTTGAAATTTTCCTATTTTCACCACTTGTGAACGGTTCTCGAGATACTATTCAAATATTTTTAAAGCAGAACCAGTTAAGCCTATGTTTTCTAACTTTTGTATCATCTTAGTATGACTTATCGTATCAAAAGCCTTTTTAAGGTCAATGAAAACACCCAAAGCTACTTGTTTTTTATCAATATTTGATCTTATTTTAGTTATCATGTCTACTGTAGCTGTCAGAGTATTAGACTTTGGCCTGAATCCATACTGCTGATCACATAAAAAACCCTTTTGAGAAAGATAGTCGAATAACCGACTGTAAAGGACCCGTTCGAATACCTTAGAAAGAACTGGAAGCACTGATATAGGTCGGTAATTTCCTGGATCGGTTTTTTGACCCGATTTATAGATGGGGCTGACCTTTGCGATTTTAAGAGAATCTGGGAAGATACCATTTATCAAACAAGCATTTATACAACGTGTCAAGCCTTCTATAATGTTTTCTTTCATACACTTTATTGCTTTGGTGCTGGTGCCATCAAGTCCGGTACTCGCATTACCGTCCATTTGGTCAATGATTTTTGAGACCTCTTCCTCATTACATATGCTGAGCTGTGACAGCGTTATGTCATGTACGTAGACGTTGCTGTACATTAGAGTGTGCTGAGTACTTGTATGGAACTTATTAGGTATATTGTGGGCTAGGGTACACCCGACTGTTGAAAAGAACTCGTTAAAGATTTCACAGACCTCTTGGCCTTCCGTAATAGAGGCGGTACCAATTATTAGTTTAGGAACAGTTATTTCGGGACGAGATTTATTCCTTGCTAAAGTATTTAGGAGCTCCCACATTTTCTTAGAATTGCTAGAGCATTTTTTGAATAATGCATAATAATACACTTTTTTCGCTGATTTTATGCTCTCTTTAACATTCTTCTGCATATCATTGAAAGTTTTCTTCAACTCAAAGTTATCTGGATTCCTTTTCAAATTTTGCCACATTTGATTACGCTTGTTTATTGCAGCTAAAATATTACCATTTATCCAGTCACTTTGAGGTGTATTTGATACTTTCGTTCGGGTAATTTTATGTTCACTTATGGTCTGGATAATTTTCTCTTCAAATTCTTCGTAACTGTTGTTTTCACCTATGTTGTTTATTTGTGACGCATTTTTGCACAGTCCTTTGTAGTCTAGGGCTGAGTATTCAGTGCGCTTGATTTTTGATGCATTTAGTTTTTAAATATCCAGGAACAAATGTCTATGATCGGAGAGTGATGAGTCGGCCAATGAAAACCAGAAGCTCTGGTTTTTGACGTTGGTACTTATGTGGTCCAAAACAGTATTTGTGGTTGGAGTTATCCGTGTGCCAAATGTTTTGGTTACTTTATTTAACATCGAATAGCCAGAGTGTCTTAAGATATGCAAATATTGTTTAGAATTATTATTATTTTCTAGTATATCGATGTTGAAATCACCAAAGATCACAGATCTCTTCCTTTTTACCAGTTGTTTAGAATATGTGTCTAGAAATTCTTTGATATTAGAGTCTGGTGGCTTGTAGATGGCCCCAACATCTAAAGATAACTTGTTTATATGTAACCAAAGATAATGATTCCCATTTTCCATTAAATCTGTTGTGACGTCATACTTGATTGTTTTGTGGACATATATGGAGACTCCACCGCCTTTGCTGTTCGACCGAAAGTTAAAAACATGATTATATTCAGGGAGGGTATACAAAGATGCATCATCATGGGATGTAATCCAAGTTTCAACAAATATCATAACATGTATAGTCTTCGGAATGGCTTTTAAGATGCACTTTACTTCATCAAATTTTCCTGGCGTGCGGATACTCCGAAGATTGGCATAAAAAAATCTTAGTGCTGAGGAGTTTCTAGGAAGGTCCTTGTATTGATTGACTAAACAATACTTCGTAGATTGATCTGTATCATCAAAAGCGCCTTGTTGTAGGTCACCTAGTTTTTTGGCAGATTGGTTGGATTGGTTTTCTTGATAATTCTGGGTATACCTTTTACATATTTTATTATGAGATCATTTTCCCCGTTGTCTCGTCTTTGTTTAATTTCATCCTTTAAGGATTGTAAATAAGATTTCTGCGATGGAGTACTGTCGGAATACATATAGATGTTTTCCGGTAGTTTGGACTTATTGCGCAAGAGTGACCGTGGTAGTTCTACATTGTCAAAACAAACCTTTAGGGGGCGGTTTTTTAAAGGATTATATTTGCCTAATCTCATATTGCTCGTCGGTTTGGGACAATTTTCAATCATGCCCGATAGAATTGCTGATACCCTCTCATCCTCGTACCTACGTCTTGAGGCCAAATTCTTGTCATCATTTTCCTGTATACCCACAATAATAATGTTTTTTTGACGGTCTGTTCTATCTGCAATTTCAGAGAATATTTCTTCGTGTGTAAGAGATGGCGATTCCAGTGTTTTGTTTTCTTCAATATTTTTTAATAGCGTTAAATCATTTTCCATTAGATTTACTTTATCTAGAGTTTTAGTGTTTTCAAGTTTCATTGCTTTCACTTCATTGTTGATTTTATTAATCTCTTCGGTCAATTTTCCTGTGGTAGACTTTATTGCCTGGACCTCTTCTTTCATTTCTGTGATGTCTTGACTTATCCGAGTAAGATTTTCATTTTGTTTTTTTCCAAATTCTTGGAGGAAACTCATTATTTTAATTTTATACGATGAGAAACTTGAATCTCACAGCGGATTCACTAGGTGAGGATTAAAATGAGTTTTTCAGAATAGCGCCCTACCGGTCGATTTTTTCTAGTTTCTATCTTTATATATTAAAAATGTTTTTAGTACTCGTTCGTATTTTAGCTATTGAAATTCGTTAAAATGAAAATTTCAACAAAATTCGATAGTGTGAAGAGTAAGCGATGTCCAGTCTTGTTGTTTGATTCCTGGTGGTCAATCTCCAGGCAGATAAAATTTCTCATGACAACATTGCCAGAAAATACGCAAATAGTTTAACATTTAAATAATGTGTTACGAACGGTATGGTACAACACACTATCATTAAATACGATACAAAGCTAATAGGTAACGTAACGCCAAGCGCCCATCATTGTATAATGGCTCGATTTTAATGATGCACCTCTTTATTTTGCGGAGCACAGAATGGGTAGTAACTTTCCATTTAAATTGACTTGCATATTTTTCGTGCAGAAACCTTTAATTTGGCCGTCACTTTAACAAAATGTACGCGGAAGCTTTCCTAAACGCCGACATTAGGCCATTAGGTAGGGTATATAATCAAAGGGTATCACGTGGTCCCCTCTACAGGTATGATGTATACGGTAATATTTTTAATTGTGGCATTGGTAACACACCTCTACATATTTGCGCTTATGCTAGAATATGCGTGTTCGTAAATTAGTTAAAATTTACAACCTGTTATTCTGAATCATTATTGTCCAGTCACGATAGTTCAAAGATTACGATGACCAAAATAAATGGAATAAATAACGTATATATTTTTGTTAATTAAAAATAACAAAAGCAGAGCGTATCTTTTAAGGTAGGTAAAGACTAGAGGTTTTGCTAGAGCATTACAGTGTAATGTAACGTTTTTACGAATGGTACAATACAGGCAAATGCTCAGTTTTCTAATAACATTTTCATGTGATGTATAATGTATATATATCGGTTTTTCTTGGGTTTTAAAAATCATATTGTAACACACCATCGAGCGTCATGTTCGCAATATGGTTCAAGTAAATACAAAAACTTAAATAAGCATAAGTATCTCATAAAACAGCGTTCTGACTTCAATAACAAAAAAATGTGGGCATCATTGGTAAAATATAAAAATGTCAGCGAGTATGTTACAAGCAGCACTTATTTTAAAATGAAGCATAGTACACATGAAAAGTTAAAGTTTCTACAGGATAATTACATTGTATGAACAATTACGAATTTTTTATTCACCAGCCAATTAATTCCACCTTTTCCTTTCCCAGGGAAATACCAAAATTTCAGGCAATTTGGTATTCCACAGATTATCCAATTACATGTCCATCTCTCGCCCACTCCAATCAAAGGAGGCACAAAAGGGAATATTTTATCCGATTTATCCGATAGTAGAGCAGCCATAAACAAACAAGATTAAGTTGGAGTAAGCTGGCTTTATAAATTTATGGAGGCATGCCTTAATTCTAGAAAGTGATGTCAGAATTTTAAGTTCTCGACGAGATTGGTTGAAGTTTGTTAAGCCGCGCGACTGCTCTGACTGCAGCGAACCACAGAATAACAGAGGGACTATAAGTAACTTAGCTGTAGGAGTAGTAGTAAAGTTGCTAAATAGGAACAGCTTTTAATGTCCGCCTCTTCCAGGGTTCCATGCCAAAATGTTACAAAACTAATACTTGCCATTATTTTCAGACCAAGCTCCTTATTTTAGAAACTACTGATGCGAACTTATTCTGAAAACTACTGTTGCCATCTATTTGAGAACTAAAACAGTTTGGAATAAAAAGTAATTATTGATTTTGGACATTTTGCAAATCGGGGTAGCAATAGTATTTTATATCGAGGGACGAAACGAAGCCATGATATACCAGAGGTGCTCGGGGAGTCAATGGAACCGAGGGTATTTTAAGTCGGCGTTTAGTCTCGAGGTGCAAACTGTACTTTTCACTTTGAGTGCGAGAAAAATAGTTAATTTAGTACAAAAACAATTAAAACCGAACAAATTTATACTCGACAAGAGTTCTGAAATTTTCGCGGTCAGTTTTTTCTTCTGAACTGAACCAGTCACCGATTAACAATTTGGAACTAATACTCTCGACATTTGCGCAATGAAGATGGTCCACCCTCAACAGATAATAGTATATTATTACTGGCTGTTTGAGTTTGTCTATGTCACATGAAGGAAATTAAAAAACTAATTACTTTTTACTCCCTAGACACCAAAGTGGTCACTTAATTCCCGCTTCGTAGGGCTATATTATATTGGCGTACTTTTAGAGCATGAGAAGTAAAAATAACATACTTCCCCTTAGGTGTCAGCCATACAGGCATTTTTGTTTTTTAATTAATTTTATTTCGGCAGCAAACAAGCATGTTGACCATGGTTGTTTGCATCAAACTGAATAAGTGAAAAAACTTAATTATGAACCGATGTCTTAAATGATCTATCAGCCTCTTAGATCTGATACTGCTTTAAGAGGTCATCCAGAATGTTTTTGACGACCGATTCTTTCATTTTATTTTTTTATTTCAATTTTACTCTACTTTGTACGTGAAAACAAAAATTGAGCGACACCGCTGACCAGCGATTTAAAGAATCGTAAACAAACATCTAACGACAATCAGTGCATGTACCGACATTGACTACCTCCACTAATCCACAATCAACATCGGAATCAAAATAGCGAACGTTTTGTTTTGTTTGTAAACGCGAATGAGTTCGTCCGTGGCCCGAGTCAATAAAATAATAACCGCTGTGATTCATAAATCGTTGTGCGAAATGAAAACGGACGTTACACCGCTATCTCATTTAGATAAAAGTTCGAATTACTGTAAACATCGATTTCACAAACACGATAATTTATCCCGATTGTTTATATTTTGGTATTAACGCGTGTTTCGCTCTGCCTTCCGAGTCGTACATTACTATTATTTATTTTGGCAATTACATTATTTTTTACGTATTATGTTCAGACGACCACCTATCAATCAGATGTCGTGTCCTGATTTGTGCACATGTTTTTGTTTTTTATGTACGAGTATGAAATTTTAAAGTCATTGATTTTGTTTTATCTCAGTTAATAAATTGGAAAGCATAATGGACAAAAATGATTTACATTTCATTTTTTTTACTTGGAATGAACGATGCAGAATATTTGACTTTGAATGGAATAACTGCTCTGCACATTATTAAATTCATTTTGTCCTATTTTATAAACCGTGCTTCGAGTATTGTCACTAACGAACAGTTTTCATTTGCGCTTAGATCTGTAAAAATCTGTAAAGGAGCTCTAAATACATCTGAATAGAAGTAGGTCTACCACGAATTGGCAATTTAAATTAACATTATCGTTCGCGTGAAAAAATGTATTGGGATTTGACCATGTGTCATCCCAATACAATTTTCTTACGCGAACGATGATGTAAACTTAAAGTGGCAACTCGTGGCAGACGTACAGTAAACCACGGTCCGACTTGACGTGTCTCTTCTATAGTTCTCTATTTGAACAGATGGCATTGCATGTTGCGTGAGCCGTGAATCTGACGAAAGAAACATTTTACCCGCTTAAATATTTAGTTTCCATTATTAACCTTAGTCTGGCTTATGAGCTAGACTAACCTCTGTTTCAGGTTCCGGCTACAAAGTCCAGGTGGCGTCTCAATTTCGCCTTTACAATACCACAAAATCTGTTACCGTCGCTGCCGGCCGGCGTCCGCTGCACCGCTACAAATTAATACCCACACGCCTATGCTACCCTGGTTTTAATTTCGGTAGGCGCCACTGATTTACGATGTCCATATGAAAGAGCGAACGCACAGCACGCCGACCTGTCAGGTTAGACCTGTAACTTAATATATAAACCCCCTTTGCAGCCCTTTAGCGGAGAGCCTGAAGGGGGCAGGGGGGTCACCGCTAGATGGCGCTGACTCCGCCGCCTTTTTAGGCCGGTAACGTAGAATTAGTTCGGGCTATTCATTACGCGCCGGGACGCGGTGCGAGGTTGATTGCTTATTGAAGTTGTTAAATAGTTGAGGGGAATTAGAAAGGTGGGCGTGGTGGTAGTAAAATTGATAATGTCGGTTAATCCAAGGATAGAAACTGAAAAAATTCAGCTTCCGACCTAGGTGTGTATCAAGCGGGACTTGAACCCGCCCCAATCGGGTACCCTCTAAACCTCTAAGGTAAATGCTAAAAAATCAAGTTTCATATTGTTGGAAGCTAGGATCCTCAAGAATTAGTTTTTACGCTGTGAATAAATCTTTATAAAAAAGATAACAAAACTATCCTATTACCCAAGGTATATATTATGATACTCGTATTTACAGGCCATGTCTCTTAAGAGGATATCACATACTTACCTAATATTATATTGTTACTCTAGTATTGAAATATTAATCCTTCAACAATAGAATGCTTTCAAATCTTTAATTTCTTCAATCTATTGAGATTAAAATGGATCCGTATAGGAGTTTGGGGTTTGACTTCTTGCAGATACTTAAAACGGTTCCAAACCCCAGAATTATTTAAAGGTCTTCGGAGACTAAACTAAAATTAAACCACTCAGTTGAAATGTTTTGACACACTTAACCCTCCTTACACCAAGTGGGGCTCAAAGGACCGCAGCCAAACAAAAATTCCTGATACTCGATAAATATTTCAGTGGCCACTATGATGTTTTGTGAATTGGAGTTACGATTCCCCACTTGGCGGGCAGACGGTTAAGTCGTGTAGGTCGTGTGCGATAAGTCTCAATGATCCACCAAATCAAATAGTATCACGCAGTTCGGATTGTTGTGTTTAGCTTACTGTTAGCGTTTTATGCGTGAATAAGCTCGTTTTTGGAAGGACATGTTGGCGCGTACAGGCGCGCCTTTTGCCATACGCATAACTCGTACGAGCGTTGACACATAGAGAGACCGATTCGAGTGAAAGAAGACCGAAATAAGCCCGTGCACGCGAGTTTGCTTTTTTTAAGCGCGAAATGCAGCCCGCGTGTATACATACGCGCAAAGAAACGCTTGTTTGAAACCGCTCTGAAACGTGTGCAATCAGTATTTCCATGATCTAGCAAATAGAAGGTATCACGTAGTTCGGAATGTTGTGATTTGTTGTTTACTTTTTCAAATGGGCTAATTATGATTTTAATATCATACAGTCTTCAAATGTTTGTTTTGTATTTAGCCAAAAAAATCTGAATCGATAAAAAAATACATTTGTTTAATTTCTTACCTTAATGGTTGGGATCTAATTGACCCGACATCGTTCTCAGCGTTACTTTTGTTCACGTAGTCCACGAAAGGTTAAAACATCCCCAAAAATAGTTCTGTTGGCTGACTCGGAACGATGTTTTAAAAATTCAGTAGATTATCAGCCTACAAACTAGTTCAAACCGCAAATAACCGGTGTGAAAATAAATTTTGTCTGTTTGGATTTCTATTCATTTTAGTGTTTTGAGTTGCAGTCCAATTAATTTTCCAATGTGCATTGTCGTTTGAGACCTGTCATATTAGTTCGTACTCACTAATTCCTTACTCACTTTTATGCTCTAGAATTTTTTTAAATATGTTAATGCCTTTTGTAAAACTATTTAAAAAAACTTAGTTTCTTCGTGGTATGCAACACATCACCACGACAAAACCACAACTAGGGATTGGGACCTTTTATATAAAATGTTACTACTTAAAAATGTCTGTTGAGAGTGACGTCATGATTTAAAAAAAAAACTGTGTAACTGATAATAGAGACACCCAATACCTTTGCAGAAGTTTTCAAGCCCGGGGAAAAGGTTTTGCACAGAGCACACCAAACACGTTGCATTTTGTTAACCTGGGGTAAGACCAAGTCAACTGCTGAAATACTTGACGGTGTAGGATGCGTCGAAACATAAAATAGGGTTTGTGAACACCTAGAAATTCTATATAAGCATATCTTGCGAGTGATCTCATTGAACTACATTCCAATTATTAGAGCTCTGTGCAATTCTGTGCATACGGAAGGCACGTTCAACTGCCATGAGAGAGGCTTGCATTTGCTGGGTCAACCTTCAAGGTTAACGACAACAAGAAAAATAAAAGGATCCGATATAAACTGAACCTTATCTGAGACAGATTAAAGTAAAACCTTGTGCGCAGTGGTAAAGAAGCAAACTCCGGCAAAAATCGGTGTCAGTTTAATCCAGTGCGAACTGGTTATAGGTAACTACAAAATAAGGTCGCCTGTCTGCAGGTAGCGAATTCCATTCGTCAAATGGACGGCTTTATTCGCGTCCACAGGTGCGAGGTAAGGGCGCGATCGCCGCCTCAAGGCGCGCTGCTGATGGAATTGCCACGGCAGCGTGTTGCATAATGCCATCCACGCTCGAACAAAGGTCGGGCAATAGTAGTACAATGTTGGAGATTGCACGAGAAGTACTGACTTACTAAGCTAAAGTATATTATTGAAGTACTTTACTTATTCGAATGAGGTGTTGTTCAATCTAGAACTTTTAATACGTGTGTCCTTTTACTAATTAACTGAACTTATGCCATTACGCTGTGGTGGCAAATCGGTTATTTCGACAAAAGCTGAAATTCAAAAACATGTACGTCATAATAATAAGACTTCATAATTTCTAGCTCTGTCGGTCGCTCTGAAAGCCACCGTTTATTTGAAATTCATAAATAAAATAAAATAACAACTTCAAATTCAAGCCCATAATAGAAATCATGACTGCAATCACGTTTCAGAATCAGTACCATTTCAAATAAGTACGATTTAACTAACACTTTTCATACGATAAAAAAACAAGACTTATACTACAAACACACGTACTTCACGCGAGATTTGTTATCGTAATACGCCATGCCACAGAAATAAAATGATTGCTTGACACAAACGACCCCTGCCGTAGTATTTAGACCTTTAATTTGCATGTGATGTTCACTTGCTTTGAAACACACCCTCTCAAGAAGTTTTAATAAACCACCCCTCTACTTGGACGTAGTGACAGCAACAATCAAGCAAGTAACAACAACGTCATTATGTAGACCGATACGCAGGCAGATAGGGAACACCTATTAAGTTTACAAAGTCTATTGCCATCAATGCTCATAGGTACCATTAGTTCACTTCGACGATAGTTGCTTGTGTCTTTAGCAAAGTATTTGTAGGGGATTCGTTACACCACTTCCAGTACATAGGAATAAAACCATAATGACATAAAAGTAGCTGGAGTCAACTACATGAACTCATGGTGGACGAACTGCGTAAATAAGCTTTCTTGCTCATCATTAAAAATAGGTAGCCATTCTCCATAGATTTCTAGATAAGATAAGATAATCGATATTCGATAATAGAGTGCTGTTTGTGGGCTACATTCACCAAAATCCTGCAACTTTTATCACATCCTCTGTCTACATTGGGTGGACGTTGAATGTTGTATTCTTTATCGAATGGAGTCCATTCTGTCAGCTCTTTGCCTCGACTTGTGCCAAAAAGTTGCCAAAAAGTGCCAGTAAGGCTGTCACTTTCTATCTGGGAAGTTAAACTAAGCAAAACATATGTAAAGCTAGCCCAAAGTTTTTAATTTTATTTTCTTCAACCTTTTCTCAGAACGTCAAGAAAAATTAAAATTTTTCACGAATCGCGAGTTCAATTAACAACTTACTGAAAGCAAAAAAGCACCAACTGGGATTTGTACCAATGCGAATGACTCAATAAAAGCTCATCTTACGGTGCGTTTACAACAGAGCGAATGCTCATTCTATCCTCTCTCTCGCAAATCCTCTTTGTGTGTTCTAACAGAGACAGACAAAGTTCGGTAATCATACCTGTATGCACATGACGTCCTAATTCTGCGTTCACACGCGTGATTTTTACAGCATGTCACTTTTTATAATTACCAAGAAGATTAGATCAAGAAATAGACTCCAATCTCTATCCCGACACGGAATACATACTTGTGGCTATGATTAATACCGGTCGAGCGAGTGACTCGTGCTCAATCGCCATCTGCCCTTATTAATTGCCTTGTCAGCCGTAATCGTGCGTCCTCCGCTTTACTGTCCTCTGGTCTCCTAGCCTACTGGGCTGTCTGGTGGAAGTGTTCTACTGTATATACTACTCCAAATTCGACGTATTACACGTTGCAATGATTGGTTAATCGAATTTTGTCTTCAATAATAGGTACAAGGAGGTTTTTTCAATCACTGCTCGCATGCGCATCGGGCAAGCAGTTTTGTTTACCAGCCTGAAACTCAAACTCAAATTCTTTTTTCAAATAAAACTGTGCAAGTACTTATGAATTATCGAAACCAAAACAAAGTGACGACACGATTGTGGTAGTGCGCTGTAGCACAGTTTCTTGCCTTGACTTACGTACTGTCCCGGGTGCGATTCCCGGTAGAGTCGATTCAGGAAACGGCCTTTTCTAAATTGACTCTGGTCTGGCTATGCTGGAAGACGCTCCTGGCTTAATTCCTTGTCTGGTACCTCGTAAAACGGTGGTATTCAGCCCTACTTCGTGATTTGTTGTCTGGCGTATTTTTTTTAAGTTTGCATAAATACTTATCAATTAATATATGTATAAATACACAGTATACAAACAAAATGCGACTCTACCGCCGCGTCGGAGTGTTTTCTCAGCAGTAATTTCACCTGGTTGTTATACCGTCCAGCAGCAGTCATTTCAGAGGCCTTCTCTTGATGCTTTGCAATTAATTGAATTAATTGCGTGTCATCATTGATCACGAAGGCTTGCAAGTCATTAGTCAAAACGAGCACAGCTCAGCCTCGTAATTAGCTGGTAATAAGTCAAGTACGAAACTAGCGTCTGATTAATACAGCGCCTCTGAAATTAATAGCCGATTGATTATTATGGCTGAATAATTCAATCTACGAGCAATCACTGCGTATGCACATTACAGGTGCCGTAGTAGATAATTGCCGCTTATACACCAGATGGTTAATAATCTTGGTAGACTTGTGACCTTTATATGTGAAGGTGCCTCTTTAGCTAGCGGGTGGGCGTGAGGCGTTTGCCATCGACTATGCACCACAGTTCAAAGATAACCTTGACTTATTAAGTAGGTACTTTGTTTATTTTAACATTTTACAATGCTTGTTTTCATATATTTCAAATATTCGAATTTCAGACCTTAAAGAAATCAGGCAGGATCCTGCCTGGATCTAATTAATTGCAAACTTATGAAGTTGACGAAGAATTAGAAAATCTCTCCACTACAAAAGTATGACAGATTCTGTAACTTTTTTATTTTATTCGTTAAATGAAGTATCTATCTAAAGACACTTTACACAGTACAATACAATACAGATTACACAGATGAATACAAAAGACTACAGTCATGAAAAAGGAAAACTGAAGAAGAACGAAGAACAGTTTCAAAAAATATTTACGATGTACGATTTATTTAGTCCACTGATTTTGAAATTCAGAAAACTTTTTTATATGTTCTCATACTACGGATTCCTTTTATTGGCTCGTCTTTTACTCTTATACTTATTCAACATGTTTTGCCTAGCAATATTAGGACAGTCAGATCTATTGTACTATCAGAGCAGCAAGCGGGCGTACACCAAGCGTAGAGTGACGAATATGCGTCTATGAACGTACACCTCCGTGGAACATTGTCCTAAATACTGTTAGCCTGGAGATTCCTGTGTGCTGATATGAATATGACAGACGTAAATGTCTTTTTCATCTTGATCGTTCCCGTCAATGTCGAGTATCGATATCATTATGGCATAATGAATCTTCGCAGTTTCAATGAAGAGGTTCAGTACTGCTTCTCCATAAGAGTTAAGTTTTATTACTGATGCACCCGAGTTGGGACAGAGCTCATTTTAAACCAAATCTATTCGAACAGAAAATTTGTAGAATATTTATAAAGAGTAAATATAGGTTATGATTATCACAAACGGGACTGTAAATTTCTAAACAATATATATTTTTGGGCCACGGACATCACCAACGCCCAGACAACGCACCTTGTTTTCATGAAAGTATACCTAGATATGATGAGAAATTGTAACTAGGTTTTTATCTAGAATTCGGTATTATGCCGGTTATATCAACCATTCAATATTTATAAAATCATATTGGTTGCAAAATTAAAAAAAAACAACATCCCTCAGAATTTTAGGGCTCAGGCGATAATCAATATCGAAGTGCAAACAATTCTTCATCTGCTCAATCGACCCAATCGATGATACATCTCTTACAGATACTGAAAAATGGCTACAACTGAACAGTACTTTTTCAACAAACGTTGAAAAGTCAATTAAAATTGCTTATTCACAATAAACAAAACAAATCAAAACAAAAAATATCTTTATTTAAATAGACCAGTAGCAAGTACTTTCAAATCATCAGTACAAGAAAAAAAAAGGCGTAATAATAGACTTAAATACTATTATAATATGAATACATAAATACACTGTATACAAACATAATGTGACTCTACCATCGCATCAGAACTGACTCATTAATAATCGCCGTTTTTGTAACACATGAAATTTTAACTGAGATGTCAGTACAGTAACAGTAGCGGTAGGGACCGCTACTATACCACCGCACCGCTCGCCATTGACAGGGAGTTCATCGTTTAGCACGGTTTGGACCCTCCATGGTCGCTAACAGTTTGAATTTAGAGATACTTCCTTCCGCACAAATTGTGGAATGAGTTCTCGGAAAAAGCACCAGTAATATCCCTGGTCAGGCCGCCATTTCCCGTGTGGCCTCTTGGTGCCTAGGGCTTCACGATTGTTAGATCTTTCCCCTAAAACCACTCAGTAAAATATTTGACACTTAAAGTTAAAAAGGCCCCAGTATCCTTTTGTGCCCTAAATACGGTCCTGCCACTGGTGGTACGCGTCTCCAATTTTAGTGCCTCCCCCCGACCAACCTACCGGTTATGCAGAAGGGCACACTATTCCTAGCACACCGTGAAGTGTACCAGGGAGCATCTGCGGTCCATAGGCGGTGTGCTTGTTTGTCACCGTCGTCACAAATTACGCATGCGGCGCGGCGGCCCTGACAGATATTATAGTCTGCTTAGAACAAATCGCTATCTTGATCAAGCACACAGACAAAGTGAGTTTACAGGCGATACCAGTGAGAATCTGTCACGCGGCGAGTCGCACTGTCGCATCGCGAGGGTTTTTTTATTTTTGTCGAACTTGGTGCAATTTTTCACATGATGAATTTTATTTTTGGCGGGTTCAGTCAAGTATGTGTAACCTACTTACTTCATTTCAAACATTGAGAGCGAAAATAGTAGTAACCCATAGAGGGTCAGGCAAGTTTAGGTAATTATACTGGGAAAAGGCGAGAGCGATCTTTCAGTAAACTCCGACGTGTCCGACGTAGTATGAGAAAAAAGGACGAAAGGCACAATCTGGTCGCTAATTTGCGATAGAGTTCGCAAAAGTAAGCTCTGCTCACGGAACAGTATAATAGTAGCAACTGGTGATTTGACGACCCGATTGGCGTAGTGCGCTGTAGCACGCCTTGACTTGCGTGCGTAACAATCTTTTCTAAATTGGTTCGGATCTGGGTGTGCTAGGAGACGTAGGAATCCTTGTCTGGATCCTCGTAACACAGGGAAATTTATCTCTACTTCGAGGTGTATTGTCTTTATTCAGCAATCGAAAAAAAATGAAGCAATCGTCAATATGAAACTGAGCCTTAAGTTACATTATATGATAGTGGTTACTAATACTGTGTCTAAGCCTATAAATAACAGAGATTATAGTTTCAAACGTAACGTGACGTAAACTACGGAGACAATTACGATTTACATCGATCAGTGCAAGCGGATACACGATATCAACAGTTCCTGTCGGTGATAATAAATGTTTAGTTTATTATGAATTAGGCTGCGCAACAGCCTACAGCGGTTTGATGTTCTGAACTCTACTGTGCTGTCTGCTTAATATATTAATGTAACGTCCTATGTGAAATTAATGCATTATTTTGGACACTATACATTGTTTTTAGCGTTTCTAACATTACTGGTTTAGTGCTGTATATTCTAGCCATCCGCACGAAGCTTTTTCAGATTGCTGCCTGCGTATGTGTACTCAACCCATTATAATCTTACGTCTACCACGAGTTGCCACTTTAAATTTACATTATCGTTCGCGTAAAAAAATTGCATTGGGATGACACATGACATGACATGACAATGTCAATTCCCAATACATTTTTTACGCGAACGATAATGTAAATTTAAAGTGGCAACTCGTGGTAGACGTATTGCTGAATAGTTTACTGGCCTGTCTTGTACCTACGAGTACTATCATGGATTAAATCGTTTCCATGGATTTCTTTTCATTTAATTAACCATGTTTGTTTAGGAAATTTGATCCTTATGATTGACTCTATTAATTGATGACATAAAAGAACAGGATGAGATTTTTTCGAATTTTAGCCAGTTCGATTCAAGGATGTGGGAGGTGTATTTTTTTAAATCTATAAATGCAGGTTCATTTCTTTTATATTTGAAAAAAAAATAACCTTTGAGTGAAATTACAATCTCCATTGTTCAGAGTACTTTCCCTCCAAAAAATGTCTTCCTTAAAATGTAGAGGCTGATTTTATTATAAAATCTAGACACAGAATAGACATAATATGAATGGCAGCAAAGTAGATACGGACATCTACATTTTTCACGAAAGTGTTTTTTTCTCAAAATTACCTTTAAATAAACCTTATCTAAAAGTCTGAATTAAAATTATTCCGAATTTCAAAATAATAAGCATTATATAGCACGTTATTGAATACATCTACACTCGGTTTTTAAAAAACATCGTAGTAAGAACGGACATTTGAGTTTACCCGTCATTACTTCGCAACTTTGACAAGTGATTCCAACGTCAATAAAAACATATGTCACTCGTCTCATTCGTTGGTGTACTGGTTGTGTCCTCTTGATTTTTTATTAATTTCTAAGTTTAAGGCATTCTATTATAAATTAATACATAAAATATTAGCATATCTGAAAAACGAGTGTCTCCAGGAATAAATATTGAATACAGTTAAATATGGCCCAAAAAGGTGTACAGAAGAAAATCACTGAGATTACGGATTTGACAATCTTAAAGGAAACCTGTTAAGAAGACGTATAAGAAGATCATCATCATCATCATCCGTGCGGCCTATCCCGGTTGTAAACCCACCCCGGTGTGTAGGGTCCCAGGGTCCGCCTTTCTTATTTTCTTGGCCCACTCCGCGCGGTCTTGTGCATCCTCAGTGGTGAGTCTGTTGGCACGCATGTCACCCATGACGACGTCGAGGCACCGCTTCTTGGTTCGACCTCTACTACCGGTACCTGGCGGGGGCGGCATAGCCAGACATTTGTTGCCCACGTAGTTTGCCGATCTCCGTGAGACATGACCATACCAACGAAGGCGGCACACCTGCAGCTTGTCTGCGATGTCACGAACACGAAGGCTGCCACGGATGTGGGCATCTTCATTTCCGTGACGCGCAGCTCCTGCTTGTGTCGCTCTAGTAACGGCCATGCTTCACTGCCATATAAAGGACAGGTCTAATGATGGTATTATAGACCTGCCCCTTTAGCTTGATCGGCATTTTGGGGTCACAAATTACACCAGTCACCCCACGCCATTTTCCCGAAGCCGCGGAAATTCGGGCTTTGACGTCGCTATCGATGTCCCCGGACACGCTTAACACAGATCTCAGGTATTTGACACGGTCCGTGCGCTCGGCCACGTCATCGCCTATGCGGACGGACTGGGGATCTGTGGTGTTGCAGGCCATGTACTTCGTCTTAGTCACATTAAGTTTCAGACCGCCGTTTTTAAGTGAATTCTTCTACTTAATCACCCGTTGTACCAGCCGTCCCCTATCCGAATCTGCTAGCGCAATATCTTCAGCATACATAAGCAACCATGGTGGTTGCTCGTGGTGGTCTCGGATGTTGTCTGACAGAACGTCTAATATTACGCTGAACAGAAACGGGCTAAGCACGGAACCTTGGTGTACTCCAACGGTGATAGGGAAGGGAAGCGTGTCACCAACCGCAGTCCTAACTATTGAACAGGAATCGTGGTACATGTCCCGGACAACGTCAATAAGGACCTCGGGGAGGGCCCTGGACCGCAGCGCCCAGCCGATTATCTCACGAGTGACACAGTCGAAGGCCTTTTGCATATCTAAGAAAAGGAGATGCAGAGGTGTATTTTTCAGTCTGTATCCCTCCATGAGCGTTCTTAAGGCAAATACAGGGTCCATGGTCCCGCAACCCGGTCGAAACCCATACTGACACTCCGAGATTGTACATTCCTGTCGAATCCGAGAGTCCACAATGCGCTCGAGGAGCTTCATGGTGTTGGACATAACCTATATGCCGCGATAATTGCTGCACTCCTGCACCGAGCCCTTGCCCTTGACGACCGGCGTGATAATGCTCAGTCTCCATTGGTCAGGAATCTTCCCGGTGAGGAGAATGCGGTTGAAAAGGTGGGTAAGTATGCCCACTCCACGAGAACCCATCGATTTCCACGCTTCGATAGGGACTCCACCGGGTCTTGCTTGTGGAAATAAGAGCGCCATCTCTCCTTCACCGCGCGGTCTTCGCGTAAGACTTATAAGAAGATATCTAGCAGATATATTTTCCTTAATGTGACGTATAAGAACATATTTGCCATAACCTGTTATATAATCAGTAAATAATGTTATTTTGCACTGGTCAAAGTTTCATGATAATTGGTCAATAACTCTCAAAATGACCATTATTGTTATTAAATGTGCTCTCCTGTAAAATTGCTATTTCATAGATGTCTTTCTCTACTTTTATTATGTTCGTCACATTACCCGTGATGAAAAAAGAAATTCAAAACAGTGTGCATCATACCTAATCGCTCCCTTAGTCCTTCCCGTCGTTCTCAACTAAACTACTCCCATAAAAGAAACACATAATTTACCCGTCTAAATTCTATTGCATCTTTATCTCACTGTGTCAGTACACCATTAGCTTACACCACACAGATATTCCTAAAAATGTTAATAGCCTCGTTTTTAAATGGGTTTAGTGTTATAAAAAAAAACACAGATATTATTATTATACAGAAATAATAGTATTTTTATTTATTTCCTCAACAACAGTACGCCAACTCTTGCATTATAAATGAATCGTAAGCACTACTTCTGCTAAGTTTTCTGCGCTTTCAGCCTCTCACTTATCCAAAGTTTTACTTTAAAACACCTACAATCTGCGATTCAAATCTACCATCTAAGAAGGCAACAACCGTGTGTACGAGACCCAAGTTCTGTGTCACACCTGCGACTCTCCCACAAATTATAACCGGGCCAAGTTAGTCGCGGCAACTTGGCCTTATTCTCTTCATAATTAATTCTTCATTCGAAACAAGTTGGAGTTGGACAGCGAGGCCTCGTAAGCACTTAAATAGTCCGGCGCTGAAGACGCGCCCATTTTTAATTAGTTTCGGGAGTGATTTAATTGTTAATGAGCATAATTTAGTTGTTGGATCGAGTAGGAGAGGTGTTAGTTGAGGAATTATTTATTAAGTGTTGTCGAACATCATTCATTAAAAAAACACTAATATTTTTTTTTTAAATAAGGCAGGAATGACTACTTACTTCTCCAAAAACGTAACATAGCGCGCATAAAAACATTAAAAAGTATCATGTAATTAAGAGATGGTAATTATACCGCTGTAAATACTTTGAATTTCACAGTTATGACCATTAATGGTCCTACGGATTAACACAATTATGGAATGTGGATTCTGCCTAGATAATAATAAAATCTATAGTTGGTTTTTGAAGTGTTTCCAAAAAATAAAATGTTAACATACAAATTAAAATCATTTGAAGCAATTTTCTTTAGGCACAAATAGTTTTATGTCTTTTTTGTTTTCTCTGTTTTTTCCACTTGGTTAAAGTATCTATCTCTTTCAACCTTAGATTAAATTAAATCAAATAGCGGAAGATACGGCACGTCCTTAAAATTGTCAAATGAAAACGGGGATGATGCACAACCACATTATCGTTGTGCGATGTGAAGGACAGAGACAAACCTATTGGTTTTGACCCTAGTGTAAGCGAGACAAGCGTGCGTCAGAGTGAAGTCCTGTCAAAAATTAGGCGACAGGGGCCTGATTTAAGCGGTCCACGCGCTAGAGGCGAGTCATATGTTTTCCTATTTTGATTTAATCTAAGCTTTCAACCTATTTGATATTTGTTTTGTTTTTGGTTTTCGAATCCAAGGGGAAATTACCGCTACAACTTGGACTGCTACACAGCTGATGTAGTGAGCTCCGTGAGGATGATGTCAGGTTTTGAGAAGATAACCCCCTCCAACGCGATGTGATTCTGTGTACAGGCAAATAAACCACAAAGCAGATTAAGGGCGTTATCAACCTATCACTTACCACGGCCGAACGCGTCGAAATTAAGTTAGCAACTCGGCCACTTGACAAAACTTAATAAACAAGCTACTCGTTTAATTACCGTCGTGGTAAGTAATCAGCCGTCAAACAATACGTCAGCTGGTGTAAACGGTCGCATAAACCAAGTTTCGCATTCTTTAAAAGATAAATTAAAAAAAGTTTTCGACACTTTACCAAACACGAACATTTGAAAGAGCGGTTTTGATAAACTTTGCGTCTAAGCACTTTTTAGCAAGTTTGTTTCGCACTGCATCTGAATAAGCTGTGTCTAACTTGAAAATTAAAAGAATTGTTGCTCAAGAAATGTACACGTACACTGCTGTGCCCTCCTTCAATCAAAACAAGCCAACACTACTTTTGTTTGATACTAGCCGTTAAGGCATCGCCCACGTAAACTATTTCTCCCATTAATTTGAAGCTAATGTTTCTCTCTGATAATGTTACTTTAAAATGGTATTTTTTTTAAATCGGTCCTGTAGTTTCGGGGCCCAAGCAAAAAAAGCAATTAAAATCTTTCCTTTTTAGATATGCTAGATTGGCGTAATCACATGTGTCATCGGGATTGGTGATCACATCATATGTCTGGACCCACCACGGAGCCCCTCTGAATTCAGTTCTCTGTTACAACGAGGGGTTCCTTAGTCAAAATGTAAGTCAAATGTAATTTTGATGAAAAAAAATTGCATTAGGTATCTCGTGCATATATTTTACCTAAACATGACTATGCATTTTTACATCGGTTACCGTTTTATTATAAGTATAGATTTGCCTAAAAACTATGCAAGGTATAATTTTCCCGGAAAGTTGCCGCAACGTTCGAGTTTTACCGGGTAACTAAAACAATTAAAGTACATTTACTTCGTCCAGATGCAGCCGCTAGTTAATAAGTCTAGTGAACTTAGCCGGCGGTATTTCCGGCTGCCGTTTAATTAGTAGATAACGGCGGTAATCGGACGTCTGGTGACAGCGTGGGCGGGGATAAAAGCGGTGCGTTTGACAAATCAATCCATGTTTGCGTCTGTCGGGGACATTCGTGTAACGCATACACACAGGTAGGCTTTCCACACGTTCCGTGCAGGACTCACTATCAAAAGACCCTGGGACAAGTAGAGCACAGTAAATTTCTTTGCCCGTAACTGAGCTGCCCGTCTTAAGCACCACCTCCTTACAGAAAACAACATCTTGAAAACTGCTGCTGCTGGTGGCTTATTAACCAGGTACCAGCCATATAGCCAAACTTCATCGGCTAGATGTTGTTTTGTCAAGGTATAAATAAATAAATATGCGCCAGACAACACACCACTTGTCATGGTCTCGAAGTAGGAATGAATATCCCTGTATTACGAGGTACCAGACAAGGAATTGAGCCAGGGGCGTCTCCCAGCACACCCAGGCCCGAGTAAATTCAGTAAAGATTCAGAAGGTATAGCAGAAGGTTCTTGCCTTGAAGGTTAAAATTCAGTTGACCGTCATTTGAAGCAGATGGCGGAGTTAGCATCCATCGTCCATCGTCTGGGAATAGTCCTCCTCACATTTTGGATCCATCATTGTTTGGAGATGCTCCTTTCCTATGACGCTCGAAGTTGCCGAGGTTTTTCGGATAATCTAGTTTGAAAAGGTTTTTACAGGGCCGTTTGCTTGTTTTTCACCGAAGTAATATGAAACTAGAGCATGTGTATGAAAGAGGGTTTCTTTGTAAGATTTCAGCAGCAAACAAGCATGCAAACTTCAGGTAGGGTACCTTGCTCCCCCCCCCCCCCCCCATTTTTTCAGTTTTTTTATGAGTCCCATATTTTGATACCGAATGCTGAGTGCTCCTACCGCCAGGCATTGTTTCGTAGGCACAGTTTAAGTTCGTTATGTCCGGATGACAGATGGATATCCCATTGTACCAGCACTACAATATCGCATTGTGTCTGTTTGTTTGCTCCCTAATTATTACTCTATTTACTGTGTATTCTTCAACACAAATACGATCACGATTGTAATTATTGAACTGATATCATTTGCCTCTTCTATCATTGATTTATCTTATTGCCCAAAAAATATTTTAACGCCCGTAGTTAACATTTTTGAAGGAATGTACCAAATAAAAATGTCTGCATACTTTCTATCTGTCTAAATTACCAAAACCCTACTTCAGGTCAGACCCTATTTTAGGATCGGAATAACAAAAAACTTTTGTCTACTCTTAAGTCATAAGTATGTTAAATACTTTCAAGACGAATTTGCAAATAAACTGTTTTAACTTTATTTGATCTCTGAGTCAATTAGTCAGTCATATTTCTCTATGTAATATATTTTTCTAGGTATTACTTGTACTTCAATAAAAGTAATATTGTACATTTCACCGCAACGCATTTTCCAGTCCAATAATGTCATCGTCCACAGATAACATTTCAGCAGGGCGTATCGGCCGCATCGAAACGTGTCAAAATCACTCAATCAATTTTACATTTACAGCGTTGCAACGTTATCTTGTCAAGTGTATCTATCGCCGGTGTGAACAGGTTAGCTTCTACGTTATATTTTTGTATTTTTGAACACGAAATGAAATGGAATTGGGAAATGCTTATGTTTTCTGCGTACGTTTTAAAAAATGACAATATTATTGTTTTTGGAGGCAACCTAATTAAACCGAGATATTGCGGTAGGCCACTCGGCTTGTCTACTAGATGAACTTATTTTCAGCAGTGGATTGTCACCAAAAAATGCAAAGCATTCAGCTTTTCCAGGCTAATAATAATCAGTCCATTTTTGGCCGTAATTACCCTGACATTGACAAAGTTACCTAAGCGGCTAACATTTGCCGTCAGCACACTATATCAGCAAACATGCAAACAATTATCGCACTAATCTCGACTTTCGGTCGAGGGAATAAAGCTGATATGTATTTTAATGTGTTTTGGAGAAGCACCTTCTCGCTAGCAACACGTATTAATAATATTGGTTGTATAATACTAATATTATTCGGAGGCTACTGATTCAAAACTAGTGAAAAGCAGCGTGATTAGAGTTGATGTGAATATTTCACGTACATTTATGTAATATGTAGTGTTGATTTAAACGGAGAGTTATTACTGCTCACTGATTAGGTTCTTATTGAACCATGATGTTAAACCAAAAAAACATCCCGAAGCATAGTGTGTTTTGGTGAAAGCCCTCTAGATTACCCTTTAGGCATTTGTCAGTGGCTGCTCACATACAATGTGGTTCTAGGGTCTTGCAAATTTCATCATTCTATCCATACCTGCCGTCACGTGACCCATTTGCAATACTGTGGGTGTTGACCTGTTACTTGCTGAAACTGACGGTTACTATGTTTCTGTAATTGTTTTCTAACAGATCATCTCCAGTACGTCTACCATGAGTTTCCGTCGCGGTTTACGCCGACGTAAGCGGCTGTCATTAGTGTAAATTCATGGTAGCCAAACATATTGTTCTGCCAACAAGCACGCACACAGCTAGTTTTGTCGTAAGTTAAACGCAGACTTTTTAATTTGCCACTTCAAATTTACACTATCATTCGCGTAAAAAATGTATTGGGATTTGACATTGTCATGTCATGTCATATGTCATCCCAATGCAATTTTTTTACGCGAACGATAATGTAAATTTAAAGTGGCTACTCGTGGTAGACGTACTGCGCGCCAGATTTGAAATTCTTGTCATTGTATAGAAAGCAGCAGTTGAAGCTGAAGCCACGTCCGTGGCAAGTCAACTGAGTTTCACTCTAGAGAAGTACCAGTAGAACAAGAGTAAATTAATGGATCAGAGAGCTTCAAACAACAGCGCTTTGACGGTACACTTCTACGCCTGTGTGCGTGAGCACAGGTGGCATCGTCGCGTTGAATAAATCTAGTGTATAATGTTTAAAGCCATCATTGTAGTGTAAGCTACACTGGCAGTAGCGGCAGTTTTAAAAGCGCCGACTAAACAGCCAATAACAGCGCTCCGGCACAATGTGCGGCGCACAATGCTCGCAGTGCGCTCTGTCACCGTCAGACCTAATTAGCCGCCATTCAGGTTGTCTGATTAATATGCGCATTGTTTCCTTCCATATCCCGCTCGGTTACTACTCAAACTGATTGACTTTTTCACGCTGCGTACGTGTTTCTAACCGCTATGCGTTCTGAAAATAGTATTAAAAAAATTCAAAATTATTTATTTATCATAAACTTATTATTCTATCACAAATGTGGTGTTCTCAACTGCAAAAGTTATAAACGGTAGCGCAGTGAGAGCGCCCTCTCCCAAACAGTGATTTAAATGACATACTTTTAAGGTAATGTATGAACAAAAATAATACATAAAGAATAATATTTAACAATTTAGAAAGCACGTGAAATGCGTGTGTTTGTATGGGAGTGAGTCTGTAAGTGTGTGTGTGTGTGAGAGAGAGAGAGAGAGAGTGGGTTTGTGTGTGAGAGAGATTTTAGAGCTGTACCATGTTACTGTATATATTTTAGTAGATCTTCTGATTCCTGATACGACAGCAGCACAAGCCAAGTAAATAATTTACGTCTACAAGGACAAGAAGCCAGGTGATAAATTTGTAGTTTTTTGTTGGCGTGATTGTATAACTTAGCACTGAGGTGTGAGTAATGACGACCGGCAGCTTCAATGTTACGTTTTATGGTAGGACAGACTATTTCTGCTCTGCGTCTTTGAGTCAAAAGCTGTCTATCAAAGACTAACTCTCTATGCTTCCGTAGAATGGTTTGCTGTATGAATAATCTTCGAATAGACAACCCATTGCAATCAGAAAAGATCTGAAGAAAGTTATCTGTAGGATAACGGAAAGTATTGCTTCCCAGTGCGGATTCTAACTCGTAGAGATCTCTTGATTAATGCATAGTAATATCATATCTATTATAAACATAAACATAAACATAAACATGCGCCAGACAACACACCTCTTGTAATGGTCTCGAAGTAGGGATTATTATATCCCTGTGTTACGAGGTACCACACAAGGAAATAAGCTAGGGGCGTCTCCTAGCACACCCAGACCCGGGTCAATTCAGAAAAGGTCGTTTCCTGAATTGACCCGACCGGGAATCGAACCCGGGACACTACGGAAGTCGAGGCGAGAAACCGTGCTATAGTACACTACGCCAATCGTGTCGTCAAAATTAAAAATTAAAAATTATTCTGTTGGTTACTTTTTCACGCCTGAACCTGAGAACCAATTTTGATTTACTTTGGTGAATTGGCCCATAAGACATTAATGGCGTGAAGAAAAACTAATCTACTTGGTTGAAGTCGAAGGAAAAAGCTAGAAGCACATGCACAACACTAAATTAGCGATGTATAGTTAGAAATTGATCCATTATTCACTTAACTTTTATTTTACACATAATACTAAGCATTAAAAAGTAAGTATGTAGGTAATCATTAATTAATTTAACTTTACTTGATTTATTTAACTTTACTCTTTTTTGTCTGTAACCTACAGGTTTGAAGTTGAATGCCAATTAAAATATTATAGGTTCATTTATTTTGCAAAATTAGGGAAGATGCTAATCAAAAGTTTTCAATGTTCAACGACTTACGAATTTTGTTCCTAAGGTTGCTAGTCCTCAAGTTATTTTTAACTTAACTTAAATAAAGATATTTTCATTGCGCATCTTCATAACTACGTACCAACAAGAGGCAACGACTTGTTTATTTAAAAAGTATTTATTTTTATTTCACACTGTTTCGGAAATGGCGGCATTCGTGTAAAATATGACAGCAGGAAGCGGAAGTGTGGTCCATAAGCCTTTTATGAAATCGTTAATGACTGCGTTGATGGCCGGTTTGTTTCGACTTGTTGTTTGCAAGCTTTTGAAAGAGTTTTAACCTTGTTCACTTGGGTTGTTGACATAATATAAGATTATGTCAGACCCAAGGTGTAAAACTGAGTTTAGACTCCTATGCTATGTTACGAGCACATAGCAAATTGTAGTTAGTTGATATTTTGGCGAACGCACGTACACATTCCTCCGATTCATGTGAAAGGTAGATCAATAAATAATAAACTGGGATATCACTGTTATCACACCCTGGTTTTAGACTATCATTGTTGACCACCATATCACTTTAGGAATAAACATTGTCTTGGGGAGTTCTCCTATGTATCCACGTGCAATTGCGCATTGCATCTATGTTCACATATATATCCACATACATATCCAGATATGTTTGAACATGTAGAAGACCGTTTAAAATAGTTTAAGGGCCTAGAAAGTGTGTAAACTGAGATTCGATAGTAACAATAAGGGACGCAGGCTTTATCCCCAAACTCCTAAGAAAGAGGCCGTTCATAGATTCTACCATGTTAACCCGGGGCGTAACAATCCAAATAAACTTTTTTAAAGTTGCGCACTTTCTACAACTTTTATTTTCTACAACCGCATTAGCAGTCGAATCAACTCGTCTCGAATTCCCAAACCATTGAAGGAAGTTAAACATAAAAATGAGCAAATTTTTTTTCCATTTCTCAAGTGTAATCGTTTATTTTTCACCTAATGACCCTCGCGTATCGCTGTGAGCGGGGTGGGGGAGGAATGGGAGTTTCCTGCAGATACCCTGCGGGCAGAAAGGTTGAGTTTTTTCGGGGCCCACATTAGGGTGAATAGTTACAAAGTTCCGAAATGAAACGTACTATTATTGCGTATAGGCGTATGCACACGCAGTTCAGTTTTTCACTTAATAATTGGTTATTTTTTTGCTCGTACAACTTCAGAGTTGTAGTGAAGCCTCAGACGTTAGGGGGTCTCAAACGAAGTTTTCGAATCCAAAGTCAAACTCACTTTAACGTATTTTTGTTGATTAACGGAAAAAGCTTCAGCGATCGATTGATAGCAGTTTAACCATCCAAAATGTACCTACTAAGGTGTACAAGACGTGACGAAGAGCCGCATCACGTTGCAAGAATGTGTGTCCTGTCCGCGCACACCCGCCTGCCATGTAAATGTCTATTGAAAAATCAATCCCTAATACCTATAATAAGGGTAACTGCTAAGCCGTGATAGTCAGCTGGACATGAGATACTTAGAGTTATAAATTTATTCATGTTATTTCAGACCAGAAATCTCAGATGATAGAAAATACTGTTAAAAGCCTCAAGCAACGTTGGGTTTTAACAGGTACACTACATAATTCTAAAAACCTAACTCCGAAGGTCACAATCACGAATTTCAAAATTCCGATTCTCATAATTCCGAATGATTCAGAAGTCTGAAAATCAAAATTCGGACTTGTCATAAATCCGAGTATTGAACGTCCGAAATTTTAAAACTCCGAATGTTCATAAATACGACAGTCAAAATTCCGAATCAACAATAATTCGGATTATCATATATAAGACGTAAGCGAATAATGTGAAACACATACTCTTAAAATGTTGTATTCATCAAACATGATTGCTTCCTGGCGCTGGCCTGTTCATGAAGTTATTCAGCTTAATTTGTACATGTTTATGATATTTTTGTAAAAAAATAAAAGGAATTTTGAAATTCGGAATATTGTTTTTCAGGCTAATGAAACTTCAGGTTCTTGGTGCTAATAAAAGTAGGGAATTTTAAATTTCGGTTGAATATTCGGAATAACGACATTCAGATTTTTTAAATTCGGAATATACAAATTCGGAATTAAGTGTTTCATAATTTTTGGTTGTTCCCGGTTTAAACACGCTTGGCAAAGTTAGGGTTGCTCAT
The DNA here is from genome assembly GCA_947369235.1 of Udea olivalis. Lineage (NCBI taxonomy): Eukaryota > Metazoa > Arthropoda > Insecta > Lepidoptera > Crambidae > Udea > Udea olivalis. The sequence continues at coordinate 7,762,015 of OX376345.1, read as the reverse complement.
GCAGTCACAATAGAAACTTTCATACTATGACTACCCCATTTGGGTTTTAGTAAGCGATCGTTAGGTGTATATTTAATTCCTACCAGGCCTTCTGGTGTAAAATATCACCGCCCAATCACCTTGGAGGTGACTCCATCGAGCCGCGTTCTCATTAATCTTGGCATGCAAGTAGAACGTGTTGGAGTGGTTTCCACCCCGACGTCAATTAGCGATCGACGTACTCGTGCCAGCCTAACAACCTGCCGACTGACTACAACAGATAATTAAAATATAAGGAAAAATGGAAAATGAAATGTATAATGCCTAACACTTTGAGACGATGGCTAACTCACATGACTATCAACTTGTTGATAACTGGCTGACACGATACTACGACTTTAGCGGTAGTACAATTGCATGTTAATTAAAAACCTAAAAACCCAAAATCCTCAATCCGCGCAATATTTGATCATTAAATTCCTTTTTTTTTATAATCTTTATTTATTTATTTACATATATGCAGTATACATGTAAGGAGTAAAGGGGGTTTTGTCCGAAGATATGTCACCCCCATAGATTATGTCTTAAATTTAAGGTTTATCTATTCTTAACAGCTATTTGAATAAATTTGTACAATAGCTTTGCATCATCAGTGTGTGGGCGCATCAGTATACAATTACAAGCTCCGACGTCCTTATATATAATGTTTAATTGGTTTCTCATAGTGGCTGTCCGGGAACATTCCATGATGATATGATAAACGTCTTCCACTATGTTGCAAATACTGCAATTCGTAAAATCTACTTTTTTCATTATGTAGCCAAAGCTATTGAGTTTAATATGACCAGATCTTAGTCTAAATATAATGCAGTTACTAGATAATTTCTATTTAATGCAGTGGCCTTCATAAACCATGAGGCATTGGGAAGTATCGGCTGTATAGTTTTATACCAAATTCCTTTTGTTAAGGACCTTTTATCGAAATATTCCGACCACTCCATGAAACAGTCTTCCTTAATTTTGTACTAAACGTCCGAATATAATGGCAGACAGTCAAATATGTCCCCTTCACTAAGTGCTACTTTAGCCAGTCGATCTACTGCCTCATTCCCCGGTAGACCTAATATGTGAGATGGAACCCACTGCATTACAACATGCTTACCAGCTGATTTTAATTTCCAAATTGCATCGATAATCACGTATGCCAATGGAAAGCCTCAAGTATTATAGGTGCACCGTGCTAGGTGTTGGATAGTACTTTTAGAGTCTGTCATAATAACGAATGTGTTGTGATTTATACATTGAATGTACGAGAGAGTTTCTACGATAGCAATCATTTCTGTGTACATGATTGAAATATTACATTCGACGCGTAGTTTAATGTTTTCGCCAGTTTGCCAGTCTAGAAACGCGGCACCACTTCATTGACCGTCCTTTGACCCATCCGTGAACAACACATAATAGTCTTTATACTCATCCCGAAGCATTGTATTACAAGCAGACCTAAGATAACGGTTGTTGTATTGACGTTTTAGTTTTATTAAATTCCTTTGATTTAATAAAACTTATCAGTGGAGTTGGCAGCGAACAGATTATTACTACTTTCAAAATTATTTTCTAATGCACTTTCATTTCACACACATACATTATGTTATAATTGAAGAATTAATCATAGATCATAGATACTGAAGTTGGTAAGAAAGTTACTTAGAAGTTGAAAATTACTTCTACCGCGAAAAAATGGGACAAATTCCGTAACAAAACACACTTCGCCAAAAAATGTGTGCCCCGTGAAAACTCCTGCGATTCGTAGCAGCATTTGTATCAAGTACAAATAAAGTAGTAGTCGGCGGTGTCCACATCGGGGCACATATATCATTTTTATCGCTCGCACTCGGCTCGACCGTTTATTCATTGCTTACCTATTGCACGCGCTTGTGACGACTCGGACGCTACTATTGGTTTTAGCTTTTAGAGAATAGAAGCGAAAATTTGAAAGTGAAATTGATTTTTTGAAACTTCAATGCCAGGTGTGTCAGGACCGTAGCAAGTGGAAAGATGTGGTCTCTGCCTACCCCGTTGGGAAAAAGGCGTGATGGTATGTATGTATGTATGTTTAACTAATTGATGACTTCAGGCAACTACCAATACCTACAAAAAATCCAAAATCTTAGACAAGGGGCTAAGCTTAAGGGCTACAACTCAACCCGGTTCGAAAATCATATCTATTCAAATATCTTTATATTAAAAAGTTAGAAGAGTCAAAACAAATTCAGTTTTTTTTCTGCGTTTGGTAACATGATACGCGGTGACTGCTCGAATGTTAAAATCTATGAAATACCCATAGTATTTTTAAAGGCAGGCTAATATATGAAATGTGTAGTAGGTTAGCCTACGGTAGCTTATGGTATCGCCGTTGGTACCGTGGGCTACGTAGCAAGCCTCAGACAGGCAGCCTTAGTTAAGAATTTCTTGATTTTCGTTAGTTCCATTACGCGTTGTCACGTTCAAAGCACGGCACAGCGGTTTCGATGTAACATACTCGCAAATTCAATTTCTAGTTCGTTGTACGCGAGTTCTAGTGACAAACTCGTGGTAGCGCGATCGGAGCAGTGGTGCTCAAGTTCTAGTATTCCTTTTTTTAGAAGCACCGTTTAGTCAACTACGTATCAAAGATGAATGTTTATCGGTCCGCAATTTGTGCGGAGAAGGATTGTAGTTGAGCTTGTTTATGTTCAGCGAAAATTTAGCCATTTTGGATTATGGTAGTATTTTAGTTTACTTCAAGCTGAAATAAACAGACAAAGCATACCTAAATTATATTTATTGGTATCCAGTTTATTTGGTTGTACACTGTTTTATAGAAAATCGATTCATAGAATTTCGTTTCACATAAATTGTATCTTATATTATCATTTCATCGAATAATCAAAACGCAGAATAGTTACTTCAAAGAAATATAATCATAGATTTTTGTTACAAATCCTCCAATTCATTTCCTATAATATTCATATCATAGAATATCAAATCAAGTATGTAATATTATTGCTGACAATGTTTGGCTTTTGTAAAAAGTATTCTCAAGAACCTTTATTTTTGTCACTTATGTTCATTCGCCGAAAATTCCCTTCTGGCACTCGCTGGCCACTGCCGCGGCACGCTCGCTATGTTCGCTCGGCTCGTGCGATGTGGTCACAGTACTAAACTAACCTAACCAACGAAGGTTTTTCAAACTAATATCTGTTAATAAACTAATAAAATTTCTGTGAAGTATGTTTCTATGAAGTAAATAGTCGTTGAAATAATAATATTTGAAATGAAAATATGTGGAATGAATATTCTATGAAGTAAATAGTCGTTAAAACAGTAATATTCGAAATGAAAATATTTGAACCGAATATTTTATGAAACATTTTCTGTGAACCGAAATTCTATGAAAATTCAGTCTGTGAAACAAGGGATCACGAGTATATTCACATAATTAACAACGCCATAGGTTCTTTTTCACAAAGTACACTTTATTTTTTAAAGATTCATTTTACACTTATTTTTAAAATAACTAACATCCCAATTGCTAAAAAAGAAAATATTATCATTTTGCATTTCATTTCTCTGAATGTTATACATGAAATTGTTTATTTTCAGCTTGTAACACATCAGCGTACAATTTGCCAAACGTTCCTAAAACAGCAATGTAGTTCTACCACCTTATGTTTATATTCCAGGTAAATCTAAAGCGTGAACTATTTAATCAACTCATGAATATATGCATTCGCCAAAATTCTGCCAGTGCCACTCCATCAGCTGGCCTTATCGACGACGGCGCTTATCATCAACAGGTCCTACTGCCGGCTCGTGTGCTGTTATCTCTTGCTACAAATAGTCACAACTCCTCTAAAACCAGAACACATCAAATAACCAGCTTCCATCACGCCAAACGAACTCTTCAACGTTAACGGTTAAGGTAGAGAATCCCGTGCAAGAAAAGCTAGAGCCGGGGCATAATCAGGGATAAACGCATTGTCACAGTGTATTACGGGGCCAGTCGCCTAATGCGCCTAATTCACGACAATGTAGACAAGTCGGCTGCAACAATGTCGGTTATTATTTCAGTTTGAACAGATTCGGCTATCTTGTGTACTTAAAGTCGGAAACTTTTAATAAATTGGCCACTTCATCACAAAAAAAGGCAACAGTATAGTAAATTAGCAGTGTTACGAGAAAAGAAAAGCATTCATACATGATTTCACTAAATACTAATGGCCAAACACAGAAAATATACAAATTCTCGTAACATGAATGTAGATATGCAGTCGTTGGAAGCCATAATCACCATAAACAAACAAGAAAATGAAATTCCTGTAAAGCAGAACATAAGCACTCACTAGCTAAGCTTTCCAGCATGTGAAATGTGTTTATTGATTTCAAAGACCAAAAAATTACAGTACTTAACTTAAATCAATTCTAACCTAATTCGTCAAGAAAATCCTAACGAAATAAGATGAAAACTATGGGACCAAACAACAAACTTTAAAAGTTAGTCTTGTCTGTAATCTTTTTTGTTTTAACTTTGTGTTGTCATTTATTATTTAAGCATGTAATTTGATTATTTTTAATTCGCTTGAAATTTTTTTACTTGTTTTTATTTTAATTTGGCTTTTTCCTTTTTAGTTGGTTATCTGACAAATGTATTTTATTTTTTTCGATTAATTTTGACTATTAAAATTTTTGTTTTTTATTTTATCAATCTTTTTATTGTTAACGATTTTGATTATTTTAATGGATATGTATAAAATTAAACATTTTTTGCAATACCTGAAAAAGGTACTAAGTATTAAGAACCATATGTATTTAATATTAAATGAGACCTTATAAAACACTTGGTATGCGAAATAAATACTTGATTACTTAAAATAAAAGTCTAGTTTTATAAATCAATTCCCTATCTTGCACTTTTCATAAACTGCACATTGAATTGGTGAATATGAGCACTTGATATTGCAAATGCACAAAAATTATCAGGTACATAAAGTTGTTCTGGCTAAATAGAGTTTAATAGTTAAACAAAACAGAAGTTGAACAAAAGCTTGGCAACAATTTACAATAATGCAAGGTAAGTAAGCTATAAATAGTCAGTGTAAATGAAGCAGACATGTTGAAGCCCTCCAGCTATCATAGCTCGTCGTTGCAACCACTACAATTCTACGAAACATTGTAAAGTGTCTTCGTGTTACGCGTTTATGTACATTTAATTACTCTGCAATATGTTACGTTTATTGCTGGGAGTTTACGGGAATAGCCTTTGACAAATGCCCGAGCAATATTACCAATACGTCACACACAGCCTTAATAGATTTCTATGATGTAATAGTTCTTGATGGACAGGTAATAAAAGGTTCAGAGACAATACCCGTGGGACATATTATATTATTTACTTTGGATCATATTTAGTGCTATCATTTGTTACGTCCTTTGTCTTTGTGATGTTTAAGGTAGGACAGTGAAATAGGTCACAAAGTTAGTGCGTATTATAGCATCTGTTATTTAAGATATGTTTCGTATTACGAGTAGAATGAGAGAAAAGAATGAAGTAGGCAAATGAGCTATTTACTTTTATAGTTAGATCTTCAATGGATGGTGGAATAAAGCCACACAATGTAATATGCAATGACTTGCGTTAAACTAAGCAAAAATTCTCAAAAAACTTTCTTCTTCAAAGATTCCGACGAACATAATGTGCGGCTAAATTGCCACCTTTAAAGAGAGCAGCAATGTAGAGGCTAACAGGCGACCACTTAGCCACAATGTAAGGTTTCAATTGAAGGGGCTGCAACAATTTACGCGTTCGACAGTGGTTTTAATTGCGTTCTGCGATGGCCGAGCCGTTATAGCGCGTAAAGCCCCTACAACACGGCGTCCGTAAAACGCCCGCTTTATGATTATTTGCTCAACAGGTAGGTATAGACTGACCATTATCACTATGCTGCTCCTTGGTCATTTCTGGCTTAAGTGTAGACAGAAGATCGTGGGTCAAAGAGACCGAGGGTTTTGAAACAGAGCTGATTTGACATGGCTCTGATTTTGTTAAACTTACCGCACGTCTTGACCAACGTACGTGAAATAAGGTGCGTCCCTGACATGTGACATTGCCAGTTCAGGCACGGTCTTGAGACATGTTCCACAAAATCAGTGCTGGTTCAGTTCACTTTTGTTTCGAAACCCCTAGTCTCTCATATACTAAGCCAGTTTTTTCAAGCGACTTGTCAATTGCTGCCATTGAGCGGTAGAGCCGCCGACCATGAGCCGCACAGCGCTCATGGTCAAACATTAGTATTAGATACGTCTGAGTCAGGTAAAACTTGAAGCACTTTGCAAAGAGGTAGTATAGCGTTCTCAATTGATGCGAAGGTATTTCTGAGTAGACTGTTCGAAAAGATCACGTGATTAACAGCTTTAAAAACGACGGGAAAAACTTCAAAGCACAGTAATCAGAAACATGGCGAACTGGTCTAAGTGTGAAGAATTAATCATCATCCTCAAACTGAAACGCTCTCACGATACTGGTCTCCATCAGAATGATAGCAACCGCCTAACAGTTCTCTACTCCAAATATCCACAGCTCGCCAAGTGTCCTTATGACGCCGATATTCCACTAATTCCATTGCTCTAATCCACAGATTATTGTTGGCAGGTTGAAGACATTTGTCTGAAAAAACCTAAAGCTATTTTCTTTGAATTTAACGCTTCGTGCACATGAAAGTTAAAAACACCACGTCAGTGATACTACCTCCTCTTTATACCCGTGTTCCGTACGCTAATCGACCTACTGTCAAACGCACATGCCTTTTCCGAGCCATCGCCCAGAATGCGCCACATGTTTTACATCAATTTATTTAAAAATCAACCAAAAACCGACTCTACGCTAGCGGTATAAAGTTTCCTGTACTGACGGACGAGAGTTTCGAAGAATTTTCTAACATCGAGCCACACGAAAAGAGATTCTCGGCTTAAGTCGCAAGAGCTTACCAAATGCATACATGGGCTGGCAAGGTGACCGATATGAATGTAGTGTCCACTACGGCACGTATCGATTTCAGACATCGTAAATGGCAGCGGTTATAAAAAAATAGGTGAGGTATTTTTATGTTACTTATATGATTTGCAGGGGCGAAAAGCATGGGGCGAAAATATATAATGGTGCTATCACTTTTACAGCTTGGTTTATTTGCTTTTGTCCGCTTTGAAAAATATCTTTCGGGAGACTCCCCTTCTTTCATAGGTAATAGCTACAATTTTTTCAAGTTGCTAAAAGTAAATATTTATTGTTTGTTTTTTTCAATGAAGAAATGTTAATATATTTATTTCTTCATTTCATGCAATAATTTGAATGTTTTTGTTTTTTTCATTCAGACTGCTATAATTAATTACTAACAAATAAAAATATTGAAAAAGTAATCTTGGTTTTGAACTCGCCTGATTCCCAGACTAAGCTGTATTTCAAACTAGTTCGGTGTTTTATATCTAAAAATTGTACAGTCTAAACCGTTTTAAATATTATTTAAGTACGAGTAACTTTTTGTCAAATTCAGTAAAGTAATTTTGAAGGTAGCGTTTAACAGGTGTTAATAAAATTGTAATAGCCCCTTTAAGGTTTATCAAAACTAGAAGGTTTGCAATCTTTGGTGTCATCGATCCCAAATGAATGATGGCTTCCGATATGGAACTCCGTCAGGACACGTTAAGTAGACTTCCGTAATTATGGGGGTTGCGTGGGGTCGTAAGGGCTTGGAGGTTTATGTTTGTATATACATTTACCGATGAATGCCGACTACCTATTTCATCAGCAGCTGCCCGCAATTTCGTGCACAATTATAATATTTTTAAGAAATTGAAATTAAATGGAATGAAAATATATTATACAGGTGGAAGGTAAACTTATTACGTGGTTAGCAAAAAGAGGTTGTCGAGGTTTACCCAATAAACTATACCGTGGATTTCTTCATATAAAACGGCAGTTGTGAAAGTTAAGCTGAACCTATTCTTAACTCTGCAATAGCAGACAAAATGTGTGGATTGAATGATAATTACTACCCTGACGCTTCGGTGGCCAAAAGGTGAGACCAAGTGATTCGGATTTTCCGTAACAGTATCCGATATTATGAACACGAAACTTCATTTGGCATGCATGGTAATTAATTAATCTCATAGTAGTTGTTGACACTGTGTGTTGTAGCAGCTTTCAAATTGCCAGTGATTAAAGGTTGCAGGAAGAAGAATCTTCTGACAATACGTGCATTAAGAAAAACTTCCAGTTCACTAAGAAAGTTTCCATTGATTAAGTTTCCGTTGCAGAAAGATAAAATGTAGCTGGCTATCTGTTCTAGCTACTTACCACAGCTCCAATTGATGATGGTATCTTTTTGAAAGGTTTCGGAAATAAATATAGACAAAGCCACCTGACGAAACTAAAAAATTGGGTGACTCTAGTCTGCAAAGAATGCTGCCATTGTTGCTAAAATCTAAAACTTTATGAAAGTAATTACATTTTTTAATTTCGTTTACGACCTCAGAGTCATCAAAGTACCATATCTTGAGACCTGTACATTGAGGCTTAGAGAGAACAATAATAATACCACAAGGTTGGCCTCAAAAGAGACCGTAGCTACAATTTATGTCAGGTTCCTCTAATAACCTCCTATGGGTAAACAAGCTCCGCGTTCAGTCCAACAAATATATTAGCTATTAACAGCAGCCTGTTACATTATATTTTATACAGCTGTAGTACCCACAATACGTAGGTGGGCAATAAATATAGCAAAGAGCGTGTAAGATACAATAAAAGTGAATTATTAGCAGCAAACATATTTGTACGTACCCGTATCTCACTCTATGCCAGTTTCTCTATGTTTTTGCCCCGGTATTATGAAAAAATACCCTTGTAAAATTTTAGGAAGGTAGAGCTATGCGAGATAATAAGAGGATGTCTCACAAAGAAGAGAGGAAGAATACTATCTAGCTAGTTGGAAATTCGTCCACAGTCTTTTATGGTTTTTCGCAAAGACAATTGACGTAATAATGCGTACATGACATTACTATTCGTAAGAATTGCGCGATAGAGTTCAAGCACCTTGCGATGTATGCCCTTAGTCATGAATAATGACTATCTAATACGATAGTAATGTTGGTCGTAATTTTTGGCCACTAATTCTTTTAGAATCCTTTCTTTGATTTAGGAGAATTAAGTCATTATTTCATAGTCAATGGTAAAACTAAAATATTTTCTACGATGAATTATCAAACCTAAACATTCAAACTTCGAATCATTTTTTTTAATTTTACTGTATGTATATCTTAAACCACAAATCACCTTGATTTTTTTTGTAATAAATCGCTTTGGCTTGTTATTAAGTTTTGGTTATAGCTTCATGACGACACGATTGGCGTAGTGCGCTGTAGCACGGTTTCTCGCCTTGAATTCCGTTGTGTTCTGGGTTCGATCCCCGGTCAGGTCAATTCAGGAAACGATCTTTTCTAAATTGGCTTGGGTCTGGGTGTGCTGGGAGACGCCCCTGGCTTTATTCCTTGTCTGGTATCTCGTAACACAGGGATATTTAGGCCTACTTCGAGACCATGACAAGAGGTGTGTTGTCTGGCGCATATTTATTTATTTATTTATTATATTATTATTCATGAATAATGGTCGTTATCTTCCTAAACCGCAATTTTACCAAATCCTACACATGCCCTACAATCAAAAGTAACCCTTTTTAACTGTACTAGGGTGAATTCTTTTTTTATTTTATTGACGTACAGTTTCACATTAGTTAAGATTGTAATGTAATCTGTCTATTAAGAAGATAATTCTAGATGGATCGAGAATACATCAAGTCTGGTTATAAGAATGTAATTTTCGAAGGAGGCTCGAGCAATTACCGCGGGATAATCTAGGGCGGACAAAGAGTGCTCCGTCGAGACACGTGTGCACTATCACCGGCGGGGGTCACCAACCAAGAAATGGCGGCTTTTTTGGAAGGATATAACCAAAACTACCAATATTCTAGTTCCTGTTTGAGCTTTTCTTACCTTTACAAAGTTAGAAACTAGAGACATTCGACCTGATCCTAGGGAGACAGAGGGACCCGAACCTGCGTCTTCCACAATCCGAGTGACTGCTCTACTAACTGAGTTATCGAGGCCATTAAGAGGATACAAAAGCGTAGTTTTTCCATACAAACGTAGTTTCTTCCTTATGGCTAAATCTATGGCCACTGTTAGCATAATTATAAAAAAAATATGACTCTTCGGAAATCTAAAAAAAAGGTGAGATTTTCAGCTGTGTTCAAATATCCATAAAATTAATTTGATTGAATTATAGAAAAAAATTAAAACATAGGAACACGGCCAAAACCTTTTTCTGATTTTAACTTTAAAAAAAAACAATTCAATCAGTAAAGTTTTTGAAAAGGGATCAGGGACTACGAAGCGTCGATTTTGTGTACTTTTGATAGGTAATTTCGGTCCGATTTGCAGTTGTCTCTATCGTACTCTGCGGGGGGCTCGAGATTTGCAAAAGACAGCAATAGATTTTACAAATACATACCTATTTTTCAATTCTCTCGACCGTGCTGTGTCCTCTCAACAGACCTGGCGAATTTGTCTAGTATATTTTACGTTGCAAGCCAACGTTGTTTCATCAATGTCATAAGGCTTGCTACTTTTAACACCCGAACGAAATATTTTTGCAAATACTATCTAGGATAAGTGAATTTGTATTTTTAGCATTAATCAATGCACTATTTTCTTCATAAAGATAGAAACTAGCGAAATTCGACCTGATCCTAGGAGTCCCGCTCGATTTCTAGGAACAGGTCGAATTTTTCTATTTCCCCTTTTACATACCTTTTTTTGCTAGATTTTGCTATACTTGTTTTGAGAGATTGCTTTTAGCACTAAGACTTCAAGTAATGTCTTTCTAGTATAGGTACAATGGTGGCCATGCTGGCAAATTAGTCGATGGTCGCTGGTTGCTTGTCCTAGTTGTATAGCCCTGTTAACAGGGCTAAGCTGCTAATAATAGCTTGGAGCAGGAGGTGTGAAGTAGCACAATAACAAAACAAACGAAGTCATCTCGGACCGGTAGTCAAGACACTTTGGGTGGCTAACGCCCGAATCCACAAACGTCAATCAAAGCTGAGCAGTCCTTACATGTATAGCTGTCCCTTTCATTTCTATTGACATGTGACAGAGCAGCATCAATTTGAGGTGTCCTCAACTTTCAATTACCGTTTGTGAATACGGGGGTAAGTCATTGAAGTAAGTAATGGCAGGAATCTATAACTATGATTCTGCAGCAATGATTGGGTACGTTTGCCAACGTGATATTTTTGTATTTTTGGGAGAGTATTCATTTTTTTGCAGAGTGGCAAGTAAGCTCTGCTCATCCAGAGCTCCTAAGTTCAAATCCCAGAGCAGGCAAAGTGCTACCAGATTTTCGGAATATAGCTAGAATTTGTGACCACTATTCTGTTTTTGTGCGCAAGACCGGCAGCAGTGGCGTCATCTCGTGTCGGAGGCCAAGATCCACTTCGGGTCGCTGAGCCAGCGGAGTAAGTAAGTAAGTATTCTGTTTTTGTAAAACTCGGCTAATGCTTATCAATTGTAGCAATGACATGATTGATATCAATAAGAATTAAACTAATTAATTCATTGAGGTATTTTTTTGTATAATATGAGTGTTTTTTGAGAACTTCAGTCACTCAAAGCATAAGCTTGACTTTATTTTAATTCGGATACTTTCGGTATGAGATATAGATTTAATTATTCTTTATAAATCATGATTGTGCTACCCCAAAAGGTGTTCGACCCCTGCAAAAGAAGGTTCTCATCGCTTGCACCGTCCTTAGACACCGCACGCGCGCCATTAACATGCAAATGAGCTTGCCCTGAGTTCAACACGCTCGCACACGAACAATCTTTATTCCGCTGATAACACACATTGCCTACTCTCTCCTACTGTGGCTATTGATGTAATTAAATCGTAACATACAGCACTTTTTTAATTATCTGTGGGTCTCCATGGCAACTAGGCCTGAAATCCAGTGGTCAAATCCTCAGGCTAATATTGTTGTTGGGTTTTTTCGGAATAAAGGCTAGTTTGTGACAACTGATCCGCATTTGGCAAAGGCAGTGATTAACTAATTTGATTCCATCAATTGTAGCTATGACTTCAACGTTGCAGGCCTGCCTTTGCCCAACAGTGGGGCAGCTGATTACTTACTTACATCGAGCTCACTCCTTATTTTTCTTAAACGGAGAGATGTGGTCTAAAATTAAGCAAGTTTGCCAAGAAGAAGCGTGTTCACTCGTTTATTGCAGGACCTCTAGTTGTATCCGTTCGAAAACATATCACATCACATATCATATCAGCATCACTGCATCAGATAGTTTTCATGCATTATGAAAAGAGATATAAAGCGCTTTGTTTTGGTAGAGGGGATATCCAACACGTATAGTTGATACTTTGCGTAGCGCCTTGATTTTCTATAGTAAAAGGGTTAGGTGGAATAAACTGGTAGAGTTCAGGAGCACACTCGCCAAAGTACATCCTCTAAAAGATAAACAAACAAACAAGTATGAACTTGTTAGGTGACTTTGTAGGTGACTTTGCAATAACGATTGTAACGCCAGCAGACGAAACCAGCTGCTCAAGCAACTGAAGCAGGAAGCTCCACTCAACGAAATCAAGTTATCCCTAATGTGCCTAATCATCACGCTTACTGAATCCGGATTGGTGATCACAAATCTGCCTGACCTGGGATTTGAACCTAGTTCTAATAACAACTTGGCCTTTAAGGCGTTCAATAGACAAATTCTAAGATATTTAAACCGACATCGTGTGGCCCTAATTAAAGCAGAGCTTGTACGATTGCTATTAGGTGATAGAGACTGATAAACATACATGAATATTTATTAAAATCATAATTTAAAAATAATAAATAACGTTAAAATAGGTGCCGGGTTGGAAGCGAATCTATGACTTTCGGTGCCAACAGGACAATCTAAATATTTTTCATTGAAAGCTAAGTATGGTGACATATTATAAGGTATACACTTATCCTAAGATATGCTGTTATTGCCTTCCCTAATATAAATCGAACAACCTATTGCGTATTGATGGCATATAAATGGTCCAAGTTGGTGAAGTTTGCACGTTTATTTATAATAATTACTGGAAGGTATTCGCCCACAATGCCTCGATGTGGGGAGCACTCTACAAAATTCAACTAGACAAATCCTATAACGTCACAATACATGCAGCTTTCAACCTTAGGCACATACATTTAGGGGCCACAAGCCGCATTTCTATTATATGCTGCGGTGAAATACTGCTGCCATCTGTACACGTTCATTAATTATTGGGGTGATATTTTGGATCGGGGTATCTAACTCTAACAGTTTGAAAGCAAAATTTATGACGCTACAGAAAACGGAACGAAAATGTTATTTTTGAAAACAATAATCACAAACGCGTAACATCGGTGATGAATATTGGTATCACGTAATATGTACGAGTATTATCACACTGATAAAAAGTTTAAATTTGGTGGGTTTAGATGATGATTTCAACGATTTTAAAGGAATTAGATTTCAGGAAAGATGCGACTTTTCACCAGTGGTATAACCACTGGTGAAAAGTCGGCTTCTGAGTGTTCCGTTTACCATGACGGCAACAGTCACTTGCCTCTGACTACCCCGTTTGGGATAAAGTCGTGATGGTGTGTATGTATGATTTCATGTCACTTCAGTGCATATTTATTAATTAGGTATTTACTTTAAAAAGTAACTACGAGTGAGAATTATGTGAGTTGTATCCGATTACACGCATTGCCTTTCCAAAACCTGTGTTGCAGTCCTTCCACAGTGCAAAAAAGAAACATGGTTACAGTACTGCTGTTTTTAATTAACAAACATACAAAGCTAATGAACAGGGTTCTGACAAATGCGAGGTATTCTTGTAAATCCTGTGCCTGGAGTCCAAGTTTACACCAATGGCGGGTGCATGATAACCCGATTAGCAAACCGACGGCCGACTGAAAGGGTATTACAAATAGGCCATGGGGACATTTGCTCTCTAAGCTAGGGTTGTCTATCCTCCATCAACGATAATCATACGGTTTTTTTTCTTATTGACTAAACGATTTTATTTGCCATTCCACATTTCGGTTGTTCATGATCATAATTCGGCATTCTTTTTTAAAAAATAACTAATAAATTTCCGTTTCTTGATCATTTGACTGCCCATGCATTAATGTTATCGACTGTGGATGTGTTTTTCAACTTTAAGCATTTCGTTTTTTGCTTATAAAACTCCAAGTAAGTCCACTTTAACTGGGTCATATAGTGTGTTTGATAGTAAGCCATGGTAAAACCACGAATTTAAACGCGGAAGGGATGAGTCGAACAGGAATTTAAAATAATTACATTAATATTACAAAGCCCACGCTTTAAGGGTATTTTTAAAATCGTGCGGATTTCCTTCATAATGATATTTGCCTTCATATAATAAGGTTGCCTTCATATATTCAATATCTGGTGCCAGCCCTAACGTGAGCAGTCGTAGGAGTACGCACAAAGGTTTAGGGAATTAGTTGCTCTCGACCGTTGATTTGCGGCTAGAAGACTTTTCGGATTAGTGGAAATGTTTCGAGTCACGTTTTACACACATCAAAAGTGTCTAGGGATCAACATATATTTTTGCAATAACTTTTCTCCTGATTGATATTAATTAAAATTTTCGTCAAGGATTCATCAAATAAAGTGTTTTCGTTTGTCTACAGGAACGATAAACCAAGTCACCTTTGCATTTATAAAGAAATTTGCCATTTTCCTAATAAAGGGATTTTTGACATTTGAACCACTAACATTAAAGTTCGAAAAAAAGACTGAAATAACAGTTTTCTTTAAAATTTTATTGGGTAACTTAAACAATTAATAATCCGTGTTTCTACCGCGAACACTAACAACACAAGAACATCGGTTTGGCATACTCAAAATGAATTCATCCAAATCACGCTGTGGAATGGCCGCCCATGTTCGTTGCAACAACAAAAAAAGGTCTTCTTGCGACTGGATACCCTCCATATTCGGCAGAGCTCTTCTCTGTAGCATATCCCATGCATGCTCAATCGGGTTCAAGTCTGGCGACTGAGCAGGCCAGGGCAGGACATTGATGTTAGCTGCGGCGAGAGTCTATCTTACAACTCTTGCGGTGTGCGGTCGTGCATTATCATGCATTAACTGAAATAAGGGACCGATTTGCACTTGTAGAGGAACGATGACGTCTGATACAATCGTCTCAGCATAAATTTGAGCGTTGAGGTTGCCTCTGATCCAAATCAACTCAGTTCTTCCGCCGATCCAAATACCCGCCCATACCATGATGGTTCCACCACTATAAGGATGAACTTCCTGGCAGGATTTTAATCGCTGTTGGCGTCCAGGGGTTCTCCAGTGTCGTATACGTCTTGTATCCGGTCTCATACCAAAACGAGACTCATCAGAAAAGCACACGAAACGCCATTGTTCTTCTGCCCAATTTCTGTGTTCAAGAGCCCATTGATATCGAATCATACGATTGTGCATTGCTATAGGTGGTACCCTTAGCGGTCTTCGGGAATGAAGGTTCACTTCATGCAAGCGGTTTCTGACTGTTTGATCGCTAATTAAGTTCCCTGAAGAGTGATGAAGCCTCACGGCTAACATCATGGCGGTTATTGTTGGAGCTCTTCGAGTTGTGATTTGAATGTATCGGTCTTGTCTCCGTGTGGTGCAGCGATACCGTCCTCCATGGCGCTCAGCCACGGTACCAGTGCTTCGGTAACGTGTCCAAAGTCGACTGATAACACTCTGACTTGTATTCAGAGCTAAAGCCATAGTACGTTGCCGGGAACCAGCTTCTATCATTCCCACGGCTCTGAGCATTTCTTCCCTGCTTAAATGACGTCGCCGCTCCATAATAACGTTGGTTTTAATCAGTAGTAGGGAAACAGTAGCACTAATAATGTCTTCAATGCGTTGTATGTTTTTATAGGGAAAATATTGACAGCTGATTTTCATCTTTTACTCGAATTTCATTGACAGTTCCTGTTTCAAATTATTAAATGCACCAAAAAGGATCCATATAAATTTATAAAATCATAAATTTATTACAAAGCCACATCTCAATCTCAAGAAATCCGCATAAAAATGCTTGATCCCTAGACACTTTTGATGTGTGTATTTTGTAGAGTGAAATAGGGAACTGCCCCATGACAGGGAAATGATTTCGATGCTTTGCCATGTCTGTGATCTTTCAAATGGTTCTTAGAGGAATTTTAAGCCTCACATGCCTGTCATTGGCGTTGGCTTTCTTTGGACATATTTGCCTGAAGGTTACGTATGCACATAAAATACTTACTATTTTTTTTACATGTATCTCGTTCTTCACAAGAACGTTGCTTTTATTTCATAACTAGATATTATTATTATGTATTGAAATCAAAATCATTATCATCATCTGCAGTCTTGCATTGCTAAACAAAGATCTCCATATTTCACCTGAACCTACCGGATTTTAGCAACCTTTGGTAAGGCATCACCTTCGGTGGACGTATCAATCTGCACTTAACGTGTAATGGTTGTTGTTTCAAAACTTTTCTGCTACAAAGGTCATCTGTAATTCGCACAAATCCTGACGACTCGTACGTTGATGACTTTATTCGGGGTAATTCTTCTACGAATATCTTAATGTTTAGTGAAATACTCATTAGTGTATAGTCTAATTGAAACTAACTCTATGTCATTAAGTGTCATTCCAAGATCTGCTAAATTCAGCAAAAGTTGTTTAGCAATGGGTGTGAAGTTATACAATGAGATCCCCAATGACATAAAAAACCTCAAAATGAATTTATTTAAATTAAGACTCTATAAGTGGTTTATTGAACGTAAAGTGTATGATGTAAAAGATTTTAATGACATGAAACTTTTATAATTATGTAAAGTAAGTAAAAGTAAAAAAAGTACAAATAAAAAATATCTTTATTCACATAGACTCATAAAAAGTACTTATGATAAGTCATATAGTTACTAAAAAAAATTAGAGCAAAAATATACTAAAATAAACTTACATAAAATAATACTATGATAGTAAATATCATAATTAAACATAATGTTTAATTATGATATTTACTATCAACCACCGGTTCGGAGGTTGTTTCCGATCGAGAAGACTCCGGCAAGAAACTCAATGGTAACTCTTTTCAATCTTGTTTTTTAACACAAAAATTGAATTGACAGAGTAAAGTCATAACAAAAAAGTGTGCAGAGGAGCAGATTATGACCACAAATTCTTATCATTTGAGAAATCCTCAACACTATAATAACCTCGCTTCATTTACTTAGCCTTAATTTGTGACTTAAACTGGTGAAGAGGCAGTTCAACAAGAGTTTGCGGAATCTTATTAAAATATTTAACACATTGACCAACAAATGATTTTCCTACCTTATGCAATTTTAGACTGGGAGTTACGAGCTTATTTTTATTTCTGGTATTGAGTTTATGAACATCACTGTTTTTCTTGAAGAGATGCAAGTTTTTACGGACATATACTACATTATCATAAATAAATTGACAGTACACCGTTAAAATATCTATCTCTTTGAATACTTCACGAAGCGAGTCGCGTGGTCTAAGTTTGTAAATGGAGCGGATGGCTCTTTTTTGAAGAATAAAGATGGTGTTGAGATCCGCTGCCGAGCCCCACAACTGTAGACCATACGACATAACACTGTGAAAATAACTGAAAAACACTAATCTTGCTGTTGCGATATCAGTCAGGAGCCTTATTTTTTTAACAGCATAAGCTGCCGAACTATGTCTTCCTGCCAGAGCAGAAGTATGCGGACCCCACTGTAACTTGGAATCGAGAGTAATTCCTAAAAATACTGTGGAATTCGCAATCTCTAATGGCTCGTTATTCATGTTTATAATGGTATCGACCTGTCTTACATTAGGCATAGACAATTTGATACACTAAGTATTCTTAGCATTAAGCAGTAAATTGTTACTCGTGAACCAATGCAGTACCTTAGAGAGAGTATTATTTACGTCGTCAAGTGCTTTGTTACTTCTATCTACGTTAAAAATCAGAGAAGTGTTATCAGCAAATAATACAATCCCATATAGGTCTTTGACAAAATAAGGCAGGTCATTTATATAGACCAAAAACAGCAGAGGACCCAATATTGATCCCTGGGGCACGCCCATACGTATGGTGGCACCGGAAGAGTTCGTACCATTGATACTCACTTTTTGTATTCTATCAGTGAGGTAAGATTCTATAAGGCTAAGTGAAATATTTGAAACACCGTAATGTCTCAGCTTAATCAGTAGGATTTCATGATCTACGCAGTCAAATGCTTTTGACAAATCACAAAAAACTCCTATTGCATCTTGCTTGCCCTCCCACGCATCAAATATGTGTTTGATAAGCGCAACAAATGCATCGGTTGTATTCCTATTTTTAGTAAATCCAAATTGATGACTATGTAATAATTTATTCAAAGCAAAGTGAGAATGTAATTGATTCAATATTATCTTTTCAAAAAATTTACTAATAGCCGGTAGAATAGAAATGGGTCTATAATTTGATGGGTCACTTTACTCACCTGACTTATAAAGGGGTATGACTTTACTAAATTTCATTAACTTAGGGAACTGACCCTTGTCTACACAGTTATTAAAAAGTAACGTTAAACTAGGGGAGACGCTATCTATGATTGATTTGAGTATATCAACAGAAGTACCCCATAAATCCTCCGTTTTTTTTATATTAAATTCTTTAAACGTTTTCAGGATGGTATGAGAAGATATATGATCAAAGCAAAAACTAGTGGCGCACTCATCAACACTTGATGTGAGGAGATAACTAGCTAGCAGTGAACTAGAATTTAGTTTACTGGTAGTAATAAAAGGTATCTCAGAGAAAAATGATTCAAATGTATTAGCTATATGAACGTCAGATGTAATAATATTATCTTTAATTTTAAGTGAGAAAGAGTATGGACTTACAAGTTTCTTTATTTATATTGTTCCAAGACGCTTTGATTTTGTTTTTTGCTTGTTTTATTTTGTCTCGCAAAAACATGGACTTGGCAACATTGCAAGATTTTTTAAATATCTTAGAGTAAGATTTAACATATTCTACTAGTTTGGGACTATGAAAGTTCGCTTTTAAATCATATAATTCGTATATTTTAGTCCTACTTTTATGAATACCTGGAGTAGCCCAGTCACTGAATTTAAATTTAAATTTATCAACTGTCACTTTTTTTTGAAAAGATTGTGTTATGTTCATACATTATCAGATTGAACAAATCCTCATACTGATCATTTATATTCTGTTCTTAGTGTGTTAAGTAAGGAAGTTGATTGTTTATATGACGACCGACTTGGTGTAATGGTTAAAAAGTTGGCTACTACACCAGAGGTCGCGGGTTCGATCCCCGCACAGTACAAACATTTGTGTGCATGAACATGTCTGTTTGTACTGGTCTGGGTGTCTCCTATGTATAATAAGTATGTATTTACAAAAGAAAATGTATTTAAGTATGTTTATCCGTTGTCTAGTATCCCATAACACAAGCTTTAATTAGCTTACTTTGGGGCTAGATGGCGCTGTGTGGAATAATGTCCAGGGGATAATGTCCAGGGATATATTACTTTTGAATTTCTCGATACGTTTCTCAGTAACTGGTCTAAAAATAATATCCACCGATTGAGGGACATGACGGTGCTCAAATTTGGTTAAGAGACCACAATGGTCTGATTTTAAACAATTAATTAGTGATTTCTCCTTATACAAATTTTCACAAAAAATATTATCCAAGCAGGAAGCTGATGATGCAGTGATTCTAGTTGGTTGATCAAAAATATTTAATAAATTGAATGATTAAAAAGATTCAAAAATCTAAGTGAGGTTGGAGAAGAGTCTAGAATATCTACATTAAAATCACCACAAACAATCACCTTCTTGTTTGATTTACATACTCTCTTTAACACTTCTTCCAAAGTTTCTTCAAACAGTGAATAATCTGCAGATGGTGGTTTATACACACAAACAATAATAATCCGCTCTAACTCTGCACATGAAATTTCAATAGTTTGCTCAATTAAGAGTGCTACCACATCTTTGCGTTCCCTATACTTTAACTTATTGTGCAATAATATTAGTGACCCACCCCGAATAGCTGAAACTCTCATGAACATACTAGCGACGCTATAATTATCAAAACTTAACAGACAGTTGTGTTCTTTAAGCCAGTGTTCTGTTAAGCATAAAACATCTATATTCATACTGTCAAGAAACAAACCTACTTCTAAATCTTTGCCAGAAAAGCCCTGTATATTCTGATGAACAAAATTGAGGTTATTACTGTTGGGCTTTTCTTTTGTCATAGATGGAGGTTTGCTAGAGGTTTCCTCTGTTGTCTTAATATCTAATTTAAATGGTTTGGAACATGTTCCAAAGTCGACAAGTCTGTCTGCTTAATAAAAGCAGGTTGACTAGCCAAAATATTGACTAAAGAAATAAAAAAAGAGGATAGCGAATGTGCTATTTGTCGCTTAAAATAATTAGAAATATAAAAATTATAATATGTCACATGCAAATTATTCACATTAATTAATTTTTTAATGTCAATAACATTCATTAATTTACAGTTATGAAAAGTCACAGTATCTAATGTCAAATTCATTTTGTACCTCATCTCATTTTCAGTCTGTGGCAAACCTCTACTGTAAGGTAGTGTAAACATTATAATCTTCTTAACATTTAATAAGCACAGGTTATGACAATGTTCTAACAGCTGCTTTTTGTTTAGACTACCTCTATTTCCAATAAATATAATTAAAATTAAGTTTTCATTAAACTTATAGTCTCTTATCTTGTTCATGATATCAGAGTAAGAGGCCCCCGGTGAACAGTGATTGGTTACTGGTTGGTTTAAATATGTGCTGACTAACTGGCCCATATTTTTCCCAATATCGTCACGAAACATTACAATATGGATTTGTTCTGTTTATTAATTTGTGGAGTTTTCTATTATATGGACTTTTATTGACATACTTTGTGAATCTGACAACTAAATTGTATTTGTTTTTTTTTTTGACAGCTGTATTTGATCTTTCTATTTTTTTTCTCTCTGAAATGTATGAAACAAAAACTTAAATATGCGTGCTAATTATAAGCAAAACATGTGCACTTATTTTAATGTACCACCTACAAATACCATGTTTTAAGCAAATAAAGAATTATTATTATTATTTTATATTTTTCTAACAATACTTCTCAGCATAGAAAGCTGGTTTAATGAGTCACACGGGCCTAAGCCAAGTGCAATCCATGATTATAAAATATGTTACATGATATAAACTTTTGATTGTATGTAGCGCTTATATTTAACGAAGTTAGTGGGATGGGGTGTGTGTTGTTAGGTGATGTCATTCTGCAAACACTTTCTCACTATTCTGCACGAGTTCAAGATTACCGCTTTTTGCATTAACATGTTTAAACTAGCCGGCAGTGCTAACATAATTGAGGACTGGTGAATTTGTTTAGGGATTATGCCTGTAGTGGACAAAACTATGGGTATTATAGTAGTACATTTCGAAGTTTCCAAATTCGGGATATTTCTTCTTTCAGGTCAGATTAAAGACAGTTTTTCCGCAATAGTGTTCTGGACGTTACGGGTGTTCGGGACTGCAATATCAATCAGAAATGCTGTTTTGTTGACTTTATCTACGACTGTGATGTCAGGTCTATTGTAATGCACGGTTCTATCTGTGAGGATAGCCCTGTCGAAATACATTATTATTATTTTTCAAAATATTTTTTCTTCTCGAAACATATATATTTCGGTAAATTTAAAATGAAACTCACGGGCCTAAACCAAGTGCGTCTCACTTACTATACTAGGTTGGTTTGTAGATAAAGTAGAATCTTCCTGTAAGAATTTGCGGACAGTGCAGCATGTTTTCAAGATGGCAGCCTTAGCCTATTATTATTATTATTTTGAAAGATAATACCAAAGAATTACTAGAGCATTTAATTGCATACAACCAACATCGAAGTTTAAATTATTAATGAACAACCCTTTTACCCACTTAGCTACCCTGTAATTCACTTTGCTGTGCGATTATTTTAAACGTTTTAATCACTGTTAATACGAATCAGTCTTGTGAACTTGTTTAAATTGGTTAATTGTTTAGTCTTTTTGTTCTTTACGCTTTCAATATTTGCGGCAAAGTAGTAGAAATATGTTTTGTTTTTCTGAAATCTGTCTAAAAATAGAAACAAATATACCTCTTTACTAATTATTTATATTTATACGAACGCGCTGTGTACGTTATTATTAAGGTTATGTCCGCTCATTATTTTGATGTTCATTTCATAGCAAAAAAAGTTTATATCATTTTACATTCATGGATGAAGAAATTGGATGTAAGTATTAATACCTAAATAAATCACGCTAGCTGTTACCTGCAATTAAGTTTGATTTTACTTTCAAGAGTTTTGCTTCGCTCCCTTTAGCTTTTCTAAAATTATCTTTTTGTCGATGTTTAAGTCATAAAAAACCTTGAGTTTATAAACTTTCTACCTTCAGCGGGAAGTTGATGGATCAAGTCAGTAAATTTCTTATCTAAAGTGCGTAAATAAGAAACAATAAAATTTGGGACGCATAATACGCCCACATGCTAATAGTCGTAGTATAGAGGTGTCCAGCGTAATTGCTTTATTCGTAGCGACTACAGTGGACTGCACAATTTTCGTAGCACAACACGCCGACGTAGCAGTATTGTAACGCATACTTCAACTCGCGCGAGTGATACCCCTGGTGTTGCACGCGTCCATAGGCCGCGATAACCGCTTACCATCAGGCGGTCCGCGTGCTTGATTGTCACCGACGTAGTATAAAAAAATAAAAAAATAAAACTTTGTATACGAAAACGCTACGCGCTACATGAAAGGTTTTGAACTGCCTACATGGTAGGTACACTTTTATGATTAGCACTATGGTGTAATAAGCTGGTAAAGAATATGAATGAGTCACAAGTACTTGTTTAAGTGAGTAAAATAACACGACGGGGAGAAAAAGTAAATATCTCTTTTGACTTAACTTTTCTCCAGGGAAAGCGCTTGTGACAATTTTTTAAGGAATAACGTAAAAAAATGTAGACATTTATTTCATGAACACTGCAAAATAGTTATTTTTACGTTATTTACTTGCAAAGTTTTATCGTCAAGAATGAAAAAGTCAAAATTAAGCAATTTTTGACTGAGGGGCTTTTTTAATTGTCAACCATATTAAAAATAGACACGCTAGGTATCTCTCTATTATGAAAACGATATCCATTCGTTAATATTTTATGGATGAGACGCTCCTAGTTTTCGCCCCCTGCACCCTGCCCCCGCCCGTGGCAATTAAAACTTGCGAATGTCAAGCACCGCTCGACGAGACGGCTTCAGTTTTTTTTATTTGGCTAACAAATGGTGGCACCGTTGTTTACCTCATTTACCTTGCTGTATTTAAACCGCTTACTTAGTCATATCTGCGGGTTTATTTATTTTTGTGTTATCATTTTATGTTTGATACTCGTGGAATAAACGAAAATGTGATAACTTCGAGTAGTCTGTGTGATCTATCAGATCACCCAATCGGGGACTATCCCATAATTTCAGACTAAAATAAACTGCCTTAGAAACAAAACTACTCCTAAAAGGCGATATAACATGAAACAACAAGATCCCCGGCACGCATTTTTAAAAATGGCACAGCTTATGTTCCCGGCGAGAACGGAAAGCGGGGGGAAGGGGGAGCGTACTTTATGGACCGAACTGATACCGGAGACCCAGGAAAGTGTTCCAAGCTTACGCGATTATTTGTGTGCGCGGCATTTACATCGGTTACCGCAGTTTTCTAAACCGAAAAAGACCGTTAAAGCAAAAACTCGTAGTTTAATTGGAGCGCGAACTTAAATTACCTATCACTTGTACCATCAGTTTAGAAAGTGCTGGAAACGAACCCCGTCAGCGTGAACATCAATTTAAACCTCCGAGTGGAAGATACCACCGACGCGGAAGTCGATTGGAAACTTTTAGTGTTATTTTGGTTTCGAGTTTAGAATCGAGTTAATGTTACGTTTTGGCCGCAACTGTGCATACGTACAAAACCATGTATAAAATTCCGTGCGAGTTAGTTTCTTCATGGTATATTCATATAAAGGAGTCGTGACTGGTTGTACGTTGTTACATTGAATTTCGGTTCACAGAAATTGTTTCTCATATTATCATTTCATAGAATAATAAATAGGCAGAATAGTTTTGTACTTAAAATAAATTTGAATAATAAATTTCCGTATCATAGAATAACGATTTAAATAATATTAATGATCATAATGTTTAGTTGAGTAATGTAAAACTTATTACCAAGATAAAGATTCTATCGAGGGACAATTTATTATTACATTGTAAACTTAACATCAATACATTTTTTTGCCACTTATGCTCATGCGCCGACAATTTGGTTCAGGCGATGTGGTCACAATTGTAACCTAACCTAACCAATAGATTTTTCTGTGAAAAATGTTTCGATGAAGTAAATAGTCGTTGAAACAATTATATTCGACATGAAAACATATGGACTGAATATTTTATTAAGTAAATAGTCGATGAAACAATAATATTCATAAATGAAAATATATGGACTGAATATTCTATGAAAAAATTTCTGCGAAACGAAATTCCATGAAAATTCGTTCTGTATAACAAGGGATCACCGTCGTGAGCGTACAGTACTTTTCAAATTTGATAATATTTAACATTCTGGGAAAAATCATTCAATTATCCTTCAAACCAAAACCGTTGGAAAACAAGGTAATGTAATGCGGTTCCTCTTGCTTTTTGCGTGAAAAACATCTCACTCTGAAATGTGTGTAAGTACATGTTACAATGTGACGTAATGAAAAAAGTTTGAGAGCATTTTTTCAATCTTCTTCTTCTTCTTCGTGTCGATGATCCCATCGCCAATACTAAATAACAGCAGCCCAGTGCTCCGCCATCGCCACCATCAATCATCAACCATCGCCATTTTTTCAATGAAATTAGGGTATTCGGTTATTTTGGTATACAATAACAAAGTAAGTATTATATATGTACCGTGCCACTGCACAATTTAACAAAGCTTCACAGATGCTCCACAGCTACAGACCCAGGTGGCCATGACATTAGGATTTGGCTGCGCCAAGAATCAACGACATGTGTCGTTTCACCTGAAGCGAAAAACTTCGTAACTTCTTTTGACTTGCCTGAGTTCGAGTAAAAACCGACTTTGAACAATCGTTTAAGTCAAACAAAGTCCTCAATAATACCTTATTGAAATTATCACATGCAATCAATATTGAAGCTTTATAATAAAACTTTTTCTTTCAAATGATCAAAAAATGGATTATCCAATTTGGTGCAGTCGTTCAAATGTTATGCGCGTACACACATTTCCACGATAAATTTTGGTTTATTTGGATTTGGTCATTTTATTTAGGTTCCTAAGTACCTGGGACCGACTTCAATTAGTATCAAACCAGTAGTAGTGTTTTGCAGGCTTCTGAAAATATTGCATTAAAAGTTCGTATCTTGGTTTTCGTAGCAATGTATTTAATGTAGAAAGTCTATAAACTTTTTACAAGTTTTTTACTTTTCAAATTTTGTAAGTGTCGTATCGCTTAATACCCCTGCATCATGAAACATATTAAGCCTTACGCCTAAATATTAACACGTCTCAGAGTTGGGTAGTGCATACAAGTTTATCTGTCCCCTCTCATATAGTGCAATAGCGCAACAATCTAAGGGCATCTTAACTTCGATGACATTAGAAAATTCTGGTTTAATGAACCTGCTTTCAGGTCAACCGTGCTACAGGTGCAATCTTAATCAATTGGCATTCTCAACCTATCCCTCATTATGACAGGAGACAAAGTAATTGCTTCGACACCGATTCATTAGATCAATTTCAACCGCTTGACCGTTAAATTGACTATTGATCATACTTAGCGAGCGATAATCTTCCGTATGGGGGTGAGAAATGGCGCGGGATTGCGCGGGGCGGGGAGGGTCGGAGGGGGTGCTCCTGCGGCAGACATGACTTATTACAACCACCAGGATACAACCCTGTTTCGGTCCTAATGACGACTCTCCGTATAGGGGCCTTAATTTCGACGCCCCACGATTTTTATTAACGGCTTCAAGCACCGCGCAATTTGGGACGTCTCTTTTATTGCAGCTACGAACCATCCTCGATTAATTCCTAGTTTTTGTTCTTGTTCTGTCACTGATTAATTTCTTTATACAGAATTAGGTCAGTGGAAGTATAATTCGGTCGTTTACGACAGTTCGCTGCTTGTCTTGTTTCGTCCGGCGAATTTTCTATTTTTATTAGACGCAAGAAGGTTTGACAATTCAATTCCCGCCAATGCGAAGGATAAGCCGAGCGAGCGGTCAGAAAATTAAAAAAAACCATTTGGATGCACGTCAAATCCGACCTACATACCTGACAGGGTAAAAAACAATTTCGGCAGTTTTATAGGTCGCAGAAATGTTATACGTATTACGGGCCATTTGGCAGTGTTCCTTTATACACTCAGTCCCTTCATAAAGGGCAGACAATGAGGGAGGGCTGATTCCATTCTTCGTAATTTGAGCTCCATAACCGTTACTAAACCGTTTATGATGCGGCTCTCGGAAAGGTTAGAACCGGAACGGTCTGCGCGTAAATCAGTTGCAACAAGCTCAATGAAATGATAAAGCGAAATTATCTCGTTTGGAAAACCAACAATGACTATTAAGGCCATATAGGTATCACAAGGTTAAAACATAAACAGAAAAATCTGCATACTACACTGGACTTGGTTCAAACATCTTTAGCCTTAACATTATATTTCTCATTAGGAAAACGTAACAATGACTACGCCACTCAACTAAAAGACGAGTATTTGAAAAATATAGTAAACAAATGACTCTCTCGAACAAAGACTTTGATAGATTTTCTTTTGTTTGACTATAGTTATTAAGATTAGTGTTAAAGATCGTTTTTGAAAGCTTCGCAATAATGTCACTATCCTAGAAAGTTTCTTATTTATTAATGGTATTTATTTATCATAGTTTCGCGAATTGTTTTAATTAGGAAACAAGCCAGTTATTTTTGAACCGTCTGTTCAATACCAGCATTTGAACGCAGTAACCAACCCTTTAAAAGCGATACACCCACACGTACAATTCACTAGCAAAAACAGTGTTTTAAAAAATCTTTCGAGAAACTCTGCGCCACAATATGCAAATAAACCTCATCCTTGAGTAGAAACGCTTAAAAAAAGTCTCATTGTTACAACCCGGCACAAGAACCGAGGCTTGTGGAATGTAAGCCGCGAGTCACGGTCAAGAGCTCTTGGCTCCAGAAATTTCGAGTGGCGCCTTCGACCGCGTTGGGCACTAAACAAAATGCGCTCACGCAAAATTGGGCAAAAATACACGTTCAAGCTGACTGGACGATATTCTGAGGCGTATTTGAACGGAATTAGCGTTAAAATAAAATGAATATTCTAAAATGTGGAAATAAAAATTACGAAACTAATTAAATTTTAAAAAGTTCGCACAGTTTAGGCAGTCCTTTTTCTAGTGTTCCGTTTATTAAATAATGTTTAATAAATAAATACAGAGTGTAATTTAGATGTTGGTACTTGCTTGATAAGGTTTACCTTATTATTTTTAAAGCATCCATTAAAATGATACATTTTAAAAAAAACATGCTATATACCTACTTACTGCCCGATACCGGTGGTAGTCACAGAAATTTATTTTTTGTGTATTTATATTTTATAAATACAGAGTATCTTTAATATGAAAAAAACTCTTCTGAAATGTGAAATGTGGAATGTATCCATTTTGTTTGGTTAATATTTTTTTATCAGATAAGACAACGACGAATAAAGATATTTGAGACTTTGGCTTGAATATTATATCGCCGCTAAAGGAGTTGCTCTAAGAATTTAACTTGCAATACAAAATTTTTTACTTAAACTAAAATGCAGACGGCGATAAGTAAATCTAAGCGATAAAACGTTTTACTCCGCACTTACCAAGCTTTATCTAGTGGTTTTAGCTTTTATGGCAATATTACAAAATCCACATGCTTATGCGCAATAGCTAAGTAAATAATATTATAATACTTAGAACTATATTGGATAAAAGAAGCACATAGCATGAGAATGTTTTTTTTTTGTTGGTGACTTGGTTATATGACGCGATATTATGGTGCCTTTTTGCAAATCTTGCTTAACTTTTTTTATCTGCGAACTAGTCAAATAAATAGTATATTTCAAACATATATATAACCACGTTTATCTGTGTAATGTTAATAACTATTAACTGATGCACAAAAACCAAACACAGAACAAACTCAAGTGTTCCCCAAGGGTTTACTTTTTTTTAAAGTCACGACCTTCGGCGTTAAACAAACTCTACCTATTGCGCTAACAATCTCGTTAAAGTATCGAAATTAAACAGCTTTATTGCTACAGATTCAGTCATTAATTTTAAAAAGACAATTCTGACTCAGCACAATATATTTCTTCACCTGATTCTTTATTAGTATTCCTATAGTTGACAAAAAAATTAACAAAACGCAACATTTCAACGTTGACAATAATAAATAATAGTTGAGAAATTCCATCTCGCAGCGCACCTCGCATAAAACAAAACAAAGATTCCCGTTTCAAATGCGCAAAACATTGCATTCATTATTCAGGAGGATATCCGACGTCCACATAATTACCGCAAGTGCTTCGATGATGTACCATTAATCCGGTAACTAGAATAAATCTGCATTGTTTACCGCATTCGCGTTTGCAACACAAGTACATTCGACTAATCCAAATTTGCTAACGGTCGTTATCACAGAAAAAGGAGCGATAGAAGCGCAAACTCAAACTTAAAATGTAATGTTCAAATTGGCCTTTATGATTTATGAGTAACTAGCTCTCCGCTCACGGCTTCGCCCGCGTGAATTTCATTTTTGTACCATGTATCCATAAAATCTTAATAAATTGTAGCCTATGTGTTAGTATGATGTATAAGCTAAGCTGTATTACTGGAAAGTTTCCACCAAATCCGTTCAGTAGTTTTTAAATAATAATAATAAATAATAAAACGTTTATTCTGTTCAATTCAGGTTTACAATTTGGGTGTTGACTTCCTCTATTAAGTACATAAGCACCTGTGTCAGAGGAAGCCACTCTTCCTTAGCTAAGTGGTCAAAACGAATTGACCTTATTCTAAAAACATTAAAAGACAGCTTTACGAGAAAAGAGAAGCGATTTATGATAACATTTTGTGAACAGTCTTAACAACCAAAACGTTTGAAACTGTTTGAGAATGTGTGCGCGCGTGTGTATTTTCGTGTGTGTGTGTGTGTGAGTGTGTGTGTGTGTGTGTGAGTGAGAGTGTGTGAGAGGGAGAGTGTGTGAGTGTGAGAAGAAAGTAATAAATAATCGATTCAGCAACATATTTTCAGAATACTTTCAGCTTCATTATAGTCTAAGTGTTTCAGCCATTCGGTAAGTACTTTTTTACATTCTCTCGAGGTAAGTGAATATATTCTTAGTGTTTTATTTATTTTATTGTAAATTTTTGAGGACAAATAGTTTTTGCGTGAAAGAGTAACAAACATCCTCAAAAAACTTTCGCATTTATAGAATGAGTAGGAAGTAGGATTATAAATTATCAAATACAAGCAAGTTAACTTCGAAATATACTAAATCAAAGAGACATGAATACTACATTAATATAAATTTAAAAAATCACAGTAGTCGTATACAAACATAAAATAACTATTACTACCGGAGTCGGACGGTTGTTTGCGTAATTAGAAGACCCAGCAAGAAACTTAGCTGTTACTCTTTTGAAGTAGTTTTGGTTTTACAAAAGTTCTAAGTGTTAAATTGAGAAATGCCAAATAGTGCAAAGACTCGAAAATCGTGACTTGCTTATGAGTGTTCACTCATATGAGTGACTCACTCGTCCTGCCCGCTAGCAACTTCCACCTATCGCTTCTGTGGCCGTAATGTACGCCAATGACGTTGAAATACGGAAAAACGGGAGGCGATGCATCCGCAGTCGGTCGGACTGCTGACAGATGTCATGCGGTCCACACTCCATGATTCACTTGCGACCGGCAACAACATGAGGACTTAAAACAGATGTGCATCTGTGTTAGTCTGACGGACAATCTAACAAACCACAGGGTTTGTATTTGCTACTTCGCAAACGTTGTGCATTTGAGAATCAATCAATAATTTTCATGTTGCATGCTAAACTGATGTTTTTAAACTGTTATAGAGTTTTTAAATGAAAAATTATAATTTGTAAAATCTTCCAACTACGATATTTTATAATGTATTAAATTAATAGAAGCAATTAATGTGCATTTTAGTTTGTAAGTTAGGTATCTATTTGTGTTGCAATGCCCAAGCAGGGCTCACGTTACGGGCTCAATTTGAATTTTAAGATCTTATGTACCATCACATCATGAGGCAATAAAGAACTATGAAGAACTAAGAACTGAACTAAAATAGGTTTTTCGAAATTCTTAATGAACGGAGACTTTTTAAAGCAGAATATTTTAAAAAAATATCGAAGGCCTCCTAACCAGAGCATAGAGCAACATAACCTTAAATGTTATTACTGCAAAGCATTCAAAATTTAGTACTTACCTAAAGTATTAGTCTAACAATTTATATACGTCACTACTATGTCTACTGTGAGCATTCGAACTAGTAAATTAAAGTTCCTAGAGTAGAATTACTGATTAAGTTTTAAAAAACCTTTTTGAATACAAACAACAATATCGTAGCACAATAGATGCAAAATCCTATTGTAATAGTCTTCTAAGATGCGCAGTAAACATGATCGAACCCTAATGGCAACGTTTAGCACTCACGTAGCCCCAGGTATTTTGATTCTAATTTTCTCTCATCTGTCCGGGAAAAGCGCTTAATCGCTCACCTCCTGTTCGTTTTATTCAGAAAAAGGCGAGTACTCTTGTTAGATACTCATAATAATGTAAGCAAAATGGACTTGAAAAGATATTGTCGGTTTTAGTTATTATGAACATCATGAACATGTTTTGTTTCGTATTTTATCGTAGTTGCAGGCCTTTCGCAAGTTTGAAAAGAGTGAATACGTATTTATTAGGCTGGGTATCGCCTCTACCGCGCCGCTTTAGCACTATTTAGTGTGTATGTTTTAATAACTGACCAATAGGCACAATCATGCGGGCTACACCACAGGTCGTTCATAGGGGTTTGCACTTTAGTTTTGATTCTGTAATTAAATATAAATATAAATACGCCAGACAACACACCACTTGTCATGGTCTCGAAGTAAGGATAAATATCCTTGTGTTACGAGGTACCAGACAGGGGAATAAGCCAGGGGCGTCTCCCAGCACACCCAGACCCGAGCCAATTTAGAAAAAGTCATTTTTCTGAATTGACCCGACCGGGAATCGAACCCGGGACACCACGGAAGCCAAGGCGAGAAACCGTGCTACAGCACACTGCGTCAATCGTGTCGTTAAGATTAAGATCTATACATATAAGCAAACATTTTATATATATACATCCACTTGGTCAAGCTATTTGACTAGAACCTGCAGTCTTTCGCTATCTGGTCGATTACACTTACCATTTCAGTTACCCATATCTATGCATTGAGTGAAACGCGCTGCGCCCGCGCCGCTAACGCCCTGCAAGACGCTGAGGCAGGCGTCTGTCACTCCATGTACTTGCGCGTGATAATTACGTACCAGCCGCCAGGTATTCCTAGACCTATGGCATTTAGTTGTCAAAAGCCGCGTAGACCATTTTTACGCGAATCTTGCGGTTGAACTGACGCGTACTAAGTACTGACTTCGAAAGAAGGTAGCCCTCGCAATAAATGCCTGTCACATAACAGCACGCATTTAAAATTGACAAAATGGACAACTTTCTATGATGTGATTTAGGAGAGTGTGTTTATAACCAATCAGATTTCGTTATTTCCACATTTCACAGACAGATGTGAAAAGAACGAAATCTGATTGGTTATAAAAACACTTCTCTCCTCTCTGCTTTGGTGGAAACTAGGCCTCGTGTAAGCGGCCTTACGGAGCTGTCTTTTTTCGAGCGCCCAAACCCCAGCTGCTTCGTTTTGTCACAGCAATTTATGAATGATTAATTATAATTATCATAAGTAGAGCCTCCCATATTAATAACAATAAGAGGCATCGGCCCAGAGCTCGCCAAACTCTCCGACCACAAATCTCCATTAAGCGACGCGCAAAGAAAGCGTGCGTCGCTTCGCAATGCTTTAATTGTTAGTGTTTATCGTCGCCATTACTCTTTGGGCCCGGCTTAAATGCGCTCATACGTCACAGGCACCATGTAATTATTTTCCACGTGAAACACTCGAAAAACGTTAAATGTAGGTGCCGTCTTTGCGAAACGCGGCGTTATTTATCTATCGCGAGAGCGCTAATGAGTAGATCGGTTCACAAGTTTGCATGCAATTTGTTTGGCTCTAAGTACAAAGATTACTGATTGTTATTTTCAAAATAATCATAAATAAACGACTAATTACACAGCGTTCCTAGGATTTAAGTGTTCCTATGACTTTTTTTGTAAAGTTAGATAGATACAAATCAAAATGAGAAAAACCTTATTTAAGGTCTGCTAAAGATAACACGCCTGTTAGAAAAGTTCACATTTATAACTCATGAGTTACTAGCTATCATGAGGAACTATCTTTCTAGAAACGTGTAGTAAATAGTTCCTGTTCTGAAAAGCAACCAACGTTGTTTATGAAACGAATTATTTTTCAAGCCGTGCATTTTGATCACATAGCTATTGTAATTTGAACCATTATCGGAATTTTCAATATTATTTTAAACAAATTTCCCAATTTATTACGCTTTTAGAAAATCTTTAAGCAATTTTATAAAGCAATGTGACTGCTAAATCTATCCGTTTTCCTACTTTTGTTTCATAAAAAAGTAGTTTTAAAACAATACTCTATTAAGCTGTGGCCGTGAATTCTATTTGACGATAAACACTAATGTAAGTTTACGAACATTTATAGTATATGTGTACCTACAGTATCTGTGAGAATATCAAGTAATTTGTGTCTGAACTCACAAGAACTCGTATATATAAAAACTTGATAAACATTTCGTTTTTCGAATAACGTCGCACATTCTCTTCACCAAGCAAATTTTCACCAAAAAAATCCGAGCATGCATCAACAAAAACAGCTCACACACACCATTATACTTGAGAACTCTTTACTTCTTAACAGTCGATACTCTTTGGCTTTATTGCAAAACTTTTGCAAGCATTCCTCTTTTATTACTCCAATTTTGTACGACTAAGCCTACACGATGGAGGGGCGGACTCGCGATCTTTATTATTTAGATTTCGATCGTTGTAGGCAACGTGTATATTCCCAGAGGCACCCGACAATAGAGAGGGCTGGCAAGCTCGATCTTTGCGTCAAACTGTGATTTTAGCTGAGTTTAAACCCTGCAGCCGGAAGCACAGATTAAGGTGGATATAGACTAGAGCATTTGCTAAAGCATTTCATCGTAATTTAACGTTCTTACGAATGGTACAATACAGGTAAATGCCCAGTTTTAACGTTGTTCCGAATGTTCGACACTGTTTTTGACGTAATGCTCATGGCGAGTGAGCATATACCGTACGTCTACCACGAGTTGCCACTTTAAATTTACATTATCGTTCGCGTAAAAAAATTGTATTGGGATGACACATGACATGACATGACAATGTCAAATCCCAATACATTTTTTACGCGAACGATAATGTAAATTTAAAGTGGCAACTCGTGGTAGACGTACTGTAACATTTTAGTGTGCACTCCATAGATAAGATCCAAAAATAAATGTATTGGGATTTGACATTGTCATGTCATGTCATGTCAAATCCCAATACAATTTTTTTTGCGAACGATAACATAAAACATACCATCATGACTTTATCCCAAACGGGGTATTCAGAGGCAAGTGACAGTGTCGTCATGGTGAACGAAACACTCAGAAGCCCATTTTCACCAATGGTATTAGAACCCAACGTGGAAGGTGGTGAGCTTTTCGCCGTTATCCGGGTTGATTTGGTTTGTTATCGATGTTTTCCGTCACCGGAGAGTTAATCGGATATTTATCAATGAACACAAAGATTTTTGGTTCTGGCCAGATTTGAACTAGGGACACACGATCCACGACCTGAGTTCGGGTGCTGTACCAATAGGCCATGACGCGAACGATAACGTTAATTCAAAGTGGGAACTCGTGGGTAGACGTACTGACGTATAGATAGCAGTCGCCCGCGCTCGTGCGTTTGCTCGATGAAACGCTCGTTGGTATTTAAATCAAGTTGTAACAAAAGATCGAGCGTTATGTTCGCAATGTTGTTCGAGTAAATTTAAAAACGACGATTGCTCGATGTTCTGTTACAAGTAAATGCTCTAATCTATCAACACCTTAAGTCTTATGACAGTTATATCTGCTTTGTCCTCAGCTCTCTGCCGGCCGTCATGATTTGAATGGGTAGGTAGATGGATATTATTTGTAGCACGTCAACATTTTTAAAGCCCTTCTATAACAGAATCTTCTGCTTGGAGGCAGTCGAAGTCGACAAAACAATCTCCTTTAAACAACTACGGGTAATGAAGTATTTCTACCCTTAGTAATTAATCTGTTGTCCTACTATAGAAAGGTAAAAATACATGATTACCTGTCCAGTATTTTGGTACCTCCATGATGCTCAGACATTTAAAAAAAACATGTATGTTACAGAACAGTATAATGTTGACTGACTATGTGTTTAGAATATAATAATAGTGTTTAAATGGTAAAACAATAAGTATAAAAAAATAATGAGATTTGATCACTACCTAAGACCCTAGCCACTGGCCTAAAAAGGCATTTAGAAGTTCATATACAAAATAATTAATCTTTATCAGATAACTATGAACGCAATTTTTTATAGAGAAATAAAAACTGAGTAATTAAAAAAACTGAAATACGCCGTAGAATTAATATGCCGGCCACAAAACACTGATTTTCTAATATTTAGAGGCTCAGATAGTATATTTTGTGGTTAGGTTAGGTTAGTATGTCACTCCATTAAATGCTACCCATTTTTAAATCTCTACTCAAAAACACGTCGCTGCTCCAGTTACCTTTCAGAATACGGGCCATACCCATCGACGTAAAATTGTATTCATGTTTGAACGAGTTATCGATCTTCCTAGTCGGCAAATGTCAAAACTGTTAGTTCACAAGCAATCACTACCGGCTAGCGAATATTATATCGATCTGTTGACGCAGACCTGCCTTCTTGGAAATAAATTACATCGCAGCGTATGTTAGTGGGTCGAAAACCACTAGTATTAAGTATTCATGTCTCGAATTCATGTCTTCTATTTGAATATGCAAGTGTCCTCTGATTGTTGCCTGGTTCTTAAGCAAGAAATAATGCAAAGAACTGCTTTAAAAATCTATTGTTTTTCGGAATGCCATGTATTATTGACTGAGTCAATGATAATAGGTTCTTATACTACAGTTATCTATCAACCAACAACCTACAGGTTTTGATACACCTGGATAGCTGAATTTGTAATATAAGTAAGAAACCATATCAGATTGTGCCAATACAGGCATAAGATCAGTGTTAGAGCTTGAAACTCGATGGTAAACTTATCTTAGTATAACCATTGGGTTTACGGCTTGAATTTCATCTCCACTTATTGTAAGAATCATCAGAGTTTTTTGTTAATATTATAATTTTTTTTGAGGATGTTCATTACCTTACTACATTATAATGCAATTAGCTCGCAGCAAGGTCAGTTAAAAGCCATTATTTCTTGTACGCTTGCACAAAAAAATGATTTCTAACTAATCAAATTAACTAATCAATTTAGTAGGATATTCAATTGGACAACATTAACGACTCAAGTACACCTAATCCGTTATCGGCCGAACTATACTCGGCCGTGAATGGCCGTCATCAGTCGATCAAATCAAACGTATGTAAATAAACGGCACACGTACACCAAAACCAATTTTGTCAGCCGATGGCGGACAGAACTACGTAGGTACTACGACACGAATTTTGCGCCCCTCCAGAAATACGGCCATCCAGTCGTATAAGCGAGGTGGCAGACCATATGTTGGAAACTTGAAAAGCGAACGATGTCAAACACGGTCGAAAGCTTTGGCAATGTCAAGGCTGACGGCCAAAGATTCGCCATGCTTGTCCATAGCCTCCCCCCAGGCATGTGTTACGTCGCTAGAAGATCACCCAAGGACCGTTTCGGTCGGAAGCCATACTGGCGGTCGTGAATAAGAGAGTGATCCTCTAGGTAGCGGATGAGCTGTGCGTTTACGATCCGCGAGGTTACGGCTATTGGACGGTAATTGGCAGGATCAGACCGATCCCCTTTTTTAGGAACAGGTTGAACATTCGCCTACCTCCGAGACAGCAGCACAAGACCCGAATCGTAGAAGAGGCGATACAGGCGAGTGAAAACTGGAGACATCTTCGCTGCACATTTCTTCAAGACCACAGCTGGAATTCTATCAGGACCACTGGCTTTCCTGAAATCAAGTGACTGTAGTTCGGCACGAACATCACACCGCTGATACGAATATCAGGCATTGTGGAGCCGCACATTAACAGTTACAGTTTGTATGTAAGTAGGTGTAGGTGTACTGTTGTTGATCTTTCTCTTGCCACTGTGGGGCGGAATCCTAAACTACCGGGTGCGGCAATTGAACTGTCCATATTAAAAAAAAAAATATTTTTATTTACTTTGAATATTTATTAATATATTTTTTACATATGAAAATAAAAGGTCCAAAATTATATTCTTATTTATTCTAATGGAATACAACCGCCTTTAGCCTTCACTACAAGCTTGAGTCTCTTTCTGAATGAAGCGCAGGCTGCTCGAATAACGTCGTCATTTAAACGGTGCCATTCTCGTGTAAGAGTAGTTTTGAGCGCCTCCACTGATGTGTGTTTTTAGCACAGGCCTTCGCCTGTAAAACACCCCAAATACAAAAGTCTAGAGGGTTTAAGTCGGGCGAAGACGACGGCCACATATCTCGGTCGATCAGCACAGGAATGTTCGCTTTCAACCAATTTTGCGTCCCAGTTGCTCTGTGCGATGGCTGCGGGTCCTGCTGGAACGTCCAACGCTCCGAACCAAATGTCTTGCGTGCCCACGGTATCAATCCTGTTTTTAAGACTTCATTTTGATAGATTTGTTGATTTATTTTGGCTTGGTTGCGACCCATTGGGAGAAAAACAAGCGGAGAACGTCCTTTTTCGGACATCGCCGCCCATACCATGATTTGGTCGGCTCCTTGTCGTCGAGTGACTCTCAGTTCATCTGAATGATCGCTGACACGTCCTTTCAACCACACACGGTCATTTTGTTTGTTAAGAAACTGCTCAACACAGAAAGTTTTCTCATCTGAAAATACCAAGTTGGGAAGCTCGCCAGTGTCGAGCAAGCGAATCAGCTCCTTTGATCGAGCCAGCCGTTTGCTCTTTTGCAAAGCAGTGAGTTCTTGGGAAAAGTTTTTTTTTAATGGTTTAACCTTAAGCTTTTCCTTTAATATACGACGAACGCTGCGGTCGCTCACCTTAAGATCCTGGGCGAGCTGATTTGCTGAGCGCTCTGGATTTCTGCGTAAACGATGTCGCACCTTTTCGACAACTGCTGGCGCCGTTGCAGTACAGCGTCGACCGCCCCCGTAGCGTTTCTTAACACTCCCAGTCTCGTTAAATCTTTGGATAGTACGACGCACTAATTTTTCGTTCAATTGAAGATTTGCTAGCGCTCGACGAATGTCGATGTTCGATTTTCCCTCCAAATAAAGAGCAATCACTGAATTGCGTTTTAAATCCACTATTTTAAAATTGGAACGTTTCTTCTCACGACCGAATAGTTTTGAAGTAACATAGATAATGTGTCAAGGATTATTTTTTCAAATTTTTGCCGCGTTCGATTCAGTAGTTCGTATTTTAAAATAGTTACAAGGAGACGGACAGTTCAATTGCCGCACCCGGTATATTGCTTAATAAATGGAAGACTAGAGATTAGATAATTATGATGTAAAAATATTTTTAGAAGTGATAGATATTTTTAGTGACGACCGACTTGGTGTAATGGTTAAGAAGTTGGCTACTACACCAGAGGTCGCGGGTTCGATCCCCGCAGTACAAACATTTGTGTGCATGAACATGTCTGTTTGTACTGGTCTGGGTGTCTCCTATGTATAATAAGTATGTATTTACTAAAGAAAATGTATTTAAGTATGTTTATCCGTTGTCTAGTATCCCATAACACAAGCTTTAATTAGCTTACTTTGGGGCTAGATGGCGCTGTGTGGAATAATGTCCAGGGATTTTTTTTTTTATTTATTTAGAACAAAGAAACAAACACATCAGTTAACAAGTACAAATATATTTTTTCTTATCTTAGGATATACTTTGGTCTCCCTGTACAAAAGAGGCCTAAATACCTACCTCCCCCTACCTAAGATTGCCCGTTGAATCCCGAATCGGGAATATTAGATTAGGGATGTCGGTCGCCACCGACTGTTTAATGGCACGTGTTTGAAACGTAGGTAGTGTTTCGATCATTTTAACTTAACCTTCTGGTTAATTAGGAAATCAGCTACCCCTTTGGAGCTATGATTACCAAGGGCCTTTCGCGACTGAATGAAAACAGACTAATTTATTATTTTTTTAAAAGTTAAAACGACTACTTGTTAAGTCAATTTGGAAGTGATAGTTGGTTTGTAACCTTTTTTTTACATCTAAAATAGTAGGCAGATTAACAAAGGGTGCGACGCCAAGTTACCTCCTCGCGTGAGCAGGATTACGTGGTAATAGTTATATTACTGCGAAACGGCAAGCTTCTGTTCCGGTGGAACTGGGCAACGTGCAACAACTTCTGCTGCGGTTATTCGTTGGCGAAATAATATACTAGAAAATGATCAAACGTTCTTCTAAAAATATCAGCGATACCTATCTTTCAGTGTTTGAATCTGAAAACAAAGCCAATTCCTCAAAACTGTTTATCATGAGCAAGCCTCGCTGCGTTAACTTTTTTGTAACACCAACTGACGGTACATGACCTAGCCTGCGACACGACTTCGCGGGCTATATGTAAACGTAGCTCGGAAAGCCATTTGGTAAGCCGCGTCCACAATACGTCCGCATTGTCCGAGCAGGTATGTGCTTCCTTCGGCGGTCACGAGACAGTGACACGGGTTGAACCACCCACCCCCCTTGATTATGATAAACGACTTATGAAATTAAAACGGTCGTACAACCGTCAACCAGTTGCTATTCAAATGAATAAGCTCTTTGTTAAGATTCATTCCGTTGACAAATCACCGTGCAGTACGTTTTGTCTGTTGAATTAAATGGGTCGGCTTTAGAAATCGTTTCTGTGTAGGCTATTCTCAGGCAACGATAATACGTCAATCGGTTTGCGTGCTCGCCGCTATTTCAGGCAGTGAACGTAGCGTCCGCATTATGGCGGAACATACCACAGAGACATACCTGCTGGTCTGAATCTATTGATTTTGTTAAAAGGGCACTGAAAACTAATTTTAGAGTACTATTCCGTTTCTAACTCAATTGTGAGTTCTTCCACTAGGTAGATAATGAATGAACCGTAGCTTTCTGAAAAACTCACTGAGCAATCTCGCACCCTTCATCCGCTGTGAGATGCCACTTATCTTTGTTTTGCTGATTTTAGAATTTTAAAACCACTTTCGCCTGGAAGTCTCAACTTGAGGCCTTGTTACGAGTACTATCGAACAAAATAATGAAATAAACTAAGTTTATTTTTATTTTGATATGATGCGTACCAAAATTGTATGTATATCAGTAGGCACTCCTACTCCTAATTGACCTGTTAGGTCAATTGAGTGAATTCGAGTTTCAATTTTCTGAGCAGAGTTGCATAAGCTGGCTACTACGATAACAATGCAATCAACTGTCACGCTCAAGAATTACAAGATTTACAAGGCTCGTCTGTCAAACGCTGTATGTCGTTTTTAATTAAAACAGATTTATGAGGCGAGCAAATAGAACTGTTGAAAGGGTAAGGCATAGACGAACGTACCGTGGATAAGTTCAAGACGTTCTTACAAAAGGTCAGGTCAAGAGTACCCTTAACCGTCGAACGTGTATGAAAAGATTAATAAGAGTGGAAGTAGCTTAGGATGTGTGTCAGGATCGTAGCGTCATCACGGTTCTACCTCTTTTGGCAGAAAGTCTTCAAATTATTTCGTACAACACTGAATGGCATGCCTAAATTGAATTTTGCACAATATCGTTTAGTATACACTTACGTTGCTCATATCATGAGTTTTGAATAAGCTTTAGCTTCTACCTTGACCCGGCTGACGTTTGGGCTAGGAAGAATCCCTGCCTACCCGCAGCTGCGTTCAGACAGTGACTGGTGTGGAGCAGCTCGTCCCAGAAGACCCTCGTCAGGCCAGTGTTCTTAATGTAATATCTCACCAGTGCTCGCGGAAACAGACGGTGTATTACACGCTAGTATTAGTACACAAGTGGTTTCATTGAACCCCACCCTGAATTCTGCGGTAAGGAGGGTATACATCCTACACCGAACCCTAGCCGCCGCAGTGGCGTTAAATAAAAAATAATCATGAGTTGTAAAGCTTATTCAAAACTCATGATTTTGTTTTACAGTTAAAATCGTTCTTCGGCATATCAGCGAATGGCATAAACTTCATTTCGCAGGAAATCGTTTGGCATACACTGGTTTATCAGTCAGAATCACCTTTTGCATAAATTTCTGCCATCATTGTAGAATGCCAAATGGAATTCTGGCATTTTTTTTTTGACGACACGGTTGGCGTAGTGCGCTGTAGCACGGTTTCTCGCCTCGATTTCCGTAGTGTCCCGGGTTCGATTCCCGGTCGGGTCAATTTAGGAAACGATCTTTTCTGAATTGACTCGGGTCTGGGTGTGCTGGGAGACGCCCCTAGCTTATTTTCCTTGTGTGGTACCTCGTAACACAGGGATATTAATCCCTACTTCGAGACCATAACAAGAGGTGTGTTGTCTGGCGAAAAAAAAAAAAAATTTAAGAGTATGCTATTGAAAATCGGATGAATAAACTTTCTACCAATTAATTATTCTTTATGCTTATGCTTTTATCAATATGCTTTATGTTTTATGCCGTCCGAAAAAGAATATGCAAGACGTTATGCCAGATAGTTTCGAAGCATCAACTTCCTGCCTGATGATTGGAGACCCCGTCATCACATGCCTTGAGGAAGACATCATGTCTGACATCATGTCCTGCTGAGGCTGGACGACTACATCAGCAGGCCCTGCCAGAATATCAGCGTCTCTGCCGTGCTTGCACTGCAGTGGCACACGCTGAAGCTGGGTCCGGATTGGTTCAGTACTCCAGTATATACTTTGTAGCCTCTAGTTTAAGCTAAATGATGTTTGGGTCAATAAATGGTTTTTCCTTTTTTCTCTCTTTCTTTCTTTCATGGTAATTAAAAATTTCAAAATCTGACTCATAATATAAATGCGAAAGTTTGTGAGTATGTACACAATGTATGTTTGTTACTCTTTCACGCAAAAAACGGACTGAGATGAAACTTTATTTATCTAAAAAACATTTACTACAATTTATTAACATTTTATGCAATTGCCCATAGTATATAAGTTCACCCGGGCGAAGCCGCGGGCGGAAAGCTAAGTATAATATAATTTGGTAAATATGAATAAACTGGCTTAAAATAATTTTAATTATATTTTTGTGTATTCTAAAAAGACTAGATCTATTAGTAGTGATGGTATTTTCAGAATTTAATGTATGCAGCAGAGCAGGTAAGCAGGTTTTTAAAACCGGTTACTTTTGTTCTGATGCCTCATTTACGGTGACGCGTCGCGTGTGGCGGCGCGGCCCGCACTGAGTTCAAACATGGCGTTGTATGAGAGCAGCCGCGCCGCCCAACGCAACGCGCGACGCCCCGCGTCTCCGAAAATGAGGCCTTAGGATATACTTTCATTGCTAAAAACGGAACCCTTGAAGTAAGTCTAAATGCGAGAAACTTTAAAATGGGTTCTGAACCAAAAAACTTACATTTACGGATATCTCGAACAAAAAAAACTCAAGTGTCTTTACAAAACAGCAATATACATGCCCAAGCAAAGCCCGAGTGCATAGCTAGTCGCTAGTAGAATCCTCA
This sequence comes from Udea olivalis, assembly GCA_947369235.1. Taxonomy (NCBI): domain Eukaryota; kingdom Metazoa; phylum Arthropoda; class Insecta; order Lepidoptera; family Crambidae; genus Udea; species Udea olivalis. The sequence continues at coordinate 7,719,577 of OX376345.1, read as the reverse complement.
GGCATAGGTTTTAATTGAAATTAAACAGAGTTCTCAACAATATACTTAAACTAAGAGCTTGTTCGATATTCCAACCACTTCACAACACTTATTTGTTAATTTTCACTTTAATTCATCTTCTTTACTGAAAAACACCATTTGCAATTGAGATTCTTCGAATTCCGAAGCACTATAAATCTATCACAACGGCTCATTAAGAAGCTTTCAAACTATTTGAAAATCTCCATTAAAAATCAGACTTAATTAAAAGGGGTTTTATTCCATTTGGCGTTTTAATGATCGGATAGCCGATATTGGCAGAAACAAAAGGTTTACTGTCTTGATGAAAAATGTAAGCAACTCTAGTTAAGAAGAATTTCATTTCTTTTTTTTAAGCTTTTTTCTGCATATTTACAAATGACGTCACAATAATTGAGTATCAAGTTCACTGACAAGGTAGACAAAATTAATTAATCCAAAATACGCAGTGGCGACTGTGTTCTGCGACTCTTGAATGCAGCCCCAAGGTGGACGGACGTCAAGGAAGTTGTGAGCCTCGTGTGTAGGTTTCAGTAGCGTGACTGCACGCTTAATAGTGCCCCCGATGGGTTATGTACAGAAGATTTCGGGCACTCATTTACTGACATGGAAATAGTCCTTAGTTTACTTTGACTTACCGCTTCTTTTCACACACAAAAAAGGTAAAAGTCAGTGTAGTACGTCTACCACGAGGTTCCCCTTTAAATTTACGTTATCGTTCGCGAAAAAAATTTTATGTAGATTTGACATGACATGACAATGTCAAATCCCAATCCATTGTTTTACGCGAAAATTAACGTAAATTTAAAGTGGCAACGCGTGGTAGACGTACCGATGAGTATATGAATGGAACTGAGACATTACTTCAAACAGGTGGATGTGGTGTGTGTGTGAAACGAGTAGATTACTATTCGTTTTGTGTGCTCTAATTTGACTACTGGTAGAGCAGATATAAACCGGTTTCTCTTCGTACTCGGCGAGGCCGCCAGTGCTCACGCGCGCACGTGTATACGTGTGTGTGTCACTTGTTCCAGCACAGCGCGGTTATTGAAGCTTCTCCTCTGTTCCGTTCATTTACTCAGGTAGCCAGTGTGAAAGCTCTGTAAGAATTTTTTTACCTATTTTCTTTCATACACACATCAAGCATTTTTATGCGGATTTCTTGAGATTGAGATGTGGCTTTGTAATAAATTTATGATTTTATAAATTTATATGGATCCTTTTTGGTGCATTTCATAATTTGAAACAGGAACTGTCAATCAAATTCGAGTAAAAGATGAAAATCAGCTGTCAATATTTTCCCTATAAAAACATACAACGCATTGAAGACATTATTAGTGCTACTGTTTCCCTACTACTGATTAAAACCAACGTTATAATGGAGCGGCGACGTAATTTAAGCAGGGAAGAAATGCTCAGAGCCGTGGGAATGATAGAAGCTGGTTCCCGGCAACGTACTGTGGCTTTAGCTCTGAATACAAGTCAGAGTGTTATCAGTCGACTTTGGACACGTTACCGAAGCACTGGTACCGTGGCTGAGCGCCATGGAGGACGGTATCGCTGCACCACACGGAGACAAGACCGATACATTCAAATCACAACTCGAAGAGCTCCAACAATAACCGCCATGATGTTAGCCGTGAGGCTTCATCACTCTTCAGGGAACTTAATTAGCGACCAAACAGTCAGAAACCGCTTGCATGAAGTGAACCTTCATTCCCGAAGACCGCTAAGGGTACCACCTATAGCAATGCACAATCGTAGGATTCGATATCAATGGGCTCTTGAACACAGAAATTGGGCAGAAGAACAATGGCGTTTCGTGTGCTTTTCTGATGAGTTTCGTTTTGGTATGAGACCGGATACAAGACGTATACGACACTGGAGAACCCCTGGACGCCAACAGCGATTAAAATCCTGCCAGGAAGTCCATCCTTATAGTGGTGGAACCATCATGGTATGGGCGGGTATTTGGATCGGCGGAAGAACTGAGTTGATTTGGATCAGAGGCAACCTCAACGCTCAAATTTATGCTGAGACGATTGTATCAGACGTCATCGTTCCTCTACAAGTGCAAATCGGTCCCTTATTTCAGTTAATGCATGATAATGCACGACCGCACACCGCAAGAGTTGTAAGACAGACTCTCGCCGCAGCTAACATCAATGTCCTGCCCTGGCCTGCTCAGTCGCCAGACTTGAACCCGATTGAGCATGCATGGGATATGCTACAGAGAAGAGCTCTGCCGAATATGGAGGGTATCCATTCGCAAGAAGACCTTTTTTTGTTGTTGCAACGAACATGGGCGGCCATTCCACAGCGTGATTTGGATGAACTCATTTTGAGTATGCCAAACCGATGTTCTTGTGTTATTAGTGTTCGCGGTAGAAACACGGATTATTAATTGTTTAAGTTACCCAATAAAATTTTAAAGAAAACTGTTATTTCAGTCTTTCTTTCGAACTTTAATGTTAGTGGTTCAAATGTCAAAAATCCCTTTATTAGGAAAATGGCAAATTTCTTTATTAATGCAAAGGTGACTTGGTTTGTCGTTACTGTAGACAAACGAAAACACTTTATTTGATGAATCCTTAAAGAAAATTTAAATTAATATCAATCAGGAGAAAAGTTATTGCAAAAATATATGTTGATCCCTAGACACTTTTGATGTGTGTATTTGTATTGCTTAAGAGGTTTTTTATTAGTTCACGATCCATACTGTGTCACAAAACATTTTTTTCGAGCTGTTACTTTGACAGTTGGTTATGTAGGTATTCCACCAGCCGGTCGTCGCATCAAAATGTTAGTGGTATCTCACGAAAGAAGGTAATTAAACATGAATCAATTCAATTTTATCAATGCAGTTAAATAAACATCTAAATGTCTATATTGGCAATAACAATACCACGGTAGCGAGCTTCAGATATCCGCTACTGGCGATCTGACATCGTTCCAGTAACTGTGACGTCACTATCTCCGTGACTCTGCTCGCCCTCACAAATTTTCGGCCGATGCGGACCGTAGTTTGTTTTCTTTGTGTCATTTCCTTATCGTTCTGCCAAAATACGTTTCATGACTGTTACGTCAGCCGAAACATACTTCAGGTGAAATATGTAGTTGGACGTGGGAGTTTTGGTAGTTGTCTTTTCTATTTTCTTAGACTCTTGTTATAGTTGATGTTACAAGGTAAGATGCTTATAGTATTTGCCACCGGTTCAATACCAATTCACACAAGCTTTCCTTAACAAAAAACCGTTAACTCCAAATAAACGGACACTCTGATTTATCACACCACACAACACCACACAGATTATAGTTGTATCGGGCTATGGACGTCGGAAGGGTACGTTTGGAACTACTGTTAGGTACTGTTTTATCTATAAAAAGGGACATCTTTACGCGAACCATCCGACTCCAAATTAAGCAGAGTTTGTACTATGGGTATCTGATATTTATTATTTTTTTGCGTTCAAGGAAAACATTAATGGAACACAACCGTTCGTTCCATTAATGTTTGCCCTGGACGCAAACCCGGAACTCAGCAGTTCACTACTTGCTAAGGCAAGAGACTGTCATATTATATCAATGAACGAATAAAAACTTAACTAGCGATCCAGCGCAGTATAATGTGAAAAATCATCTATATTATGGTGAAAAATGTTTTCAGTCTTATTTTTCAATGTAACAGAGATCCCCAGCGTTGAATTTCACATTACCAGACTACAATGAAAAATACAATTATTAATAAAAATACTCAGCGGTCGCGGGTAGCCACAATAATATTGCCAGGAATATTTTATACCGTCGGAGACTTATTGCACTGCAGGCACGCATTATATGCAGGTAGTTTTATTAATTCGTTTACAAACCGTCCTTCATATTGGATTTTTTTTTAAATTTAAGTTTGTGTGTGTATTTTGAATTAACTTTGTTCTACACGTTCGGCGCCAGTGTATCATTTTTGATACACAAACAAAAGATTTTCTATTGTGTCTGGTTTTCTGGCAGTCAAAGTATTAAAATAGTGAAACCGATTCTCATGAGGTCGGAAATCACTTCTCCGTATTTGAACCTAGCCAATTTTCAGACTTACGTTAACGTAATATAATATGTACCTATATTTAAAATACAATTATTTACATACTTACACATTGGTTCTGACAACTACCGCATCATACAATTAATTGCTCGCGGAAATGGTCTAGCTAGTTTATGCGCACTGTTACAATATAGCCATAACCGTTTTCAGGCTTACCCGCAACAATGTTAATCATAAACAAACCAGCTGAACAATGTCTCATGGCAAGTGTCAAGACGTGGTGCGTTGTGTCAACACGTGCACATGCGCTGAGCTACGTGCACCAAAACAACATCTATCTGATTCTTATCAACCCCCTACCCCTACACTACTCCACCCAACCCCACAAACATCCAAAATATAAACAGGTAACATGTTTTCTTTGTAAAGAAAAAGTCCATTTCCAGAGACAAGATAGACGATCTTTTTCAAATATTAACGTCTGACGACAGTTTTATGGAGTCACAAAATGTGTTAACATACTCGTAGGTGAGAGTACCACAGGTGATTCAGTTAATTTTGGGTTTCGTTACAGTAATTTTATTTGTTTGTGCGCGTAAATAATATCATGAATTTTTATGTGGCAATAGTAATCCTATAGATAGGTAATAAGGCGTACCCATATTCTTTTAAAATCAATTGATTTGAATATCGAAATGTACAATATCGAATAGAAAAGTTGCCGTTTTAATTCAACAAATTATGTTGTTACTATAAGTTCAAAAGTTACAGACAGAATAATATATTGAAGTTAAAAGGTAAGAATAGTAAACTGATGCTTACTAAATATCTTGGCATTGGAAATGAGAGTGTCATCTATGTTGTCAAAGGCTGCTCAGCTTTAGTAACGTTGAGATTTCGAAGGATTTCGAGAGTTCGAAATTAAATAATCGAATCATGCAAGAGCGGTCACTTTTTGATAAGACAGTATGTTTCGCGCTTGGCAAGTAGTGGGGATTTAGGCTAAAACCGAAGAGTACGCAATTTGAACCAAAGAAATTAATAGAATAAATAAAATCTCCCTAAAATCTCCTTTCACAGGGATTTCTTAAATTTCTTTTTCACATGTTACTTAGCACTTCACGTGCTAAGAACAAAACGGTGTATCAGCACAAATAGCTACTACCTAGCTTCAAAGTGAAAACAGTGCATAAGAAATTTAGCCCATCAGCTCATATCTTTCTTCACAAAGATTCGGTTATACTAGTCACAGCCTTGAAACTTGAAATAACCGCAGCATATGGTCGGAAAATTCGCAAAAATCTAACTTAAGTCCAGTTTATGTGACCAGATGAAGATAAATTGTACAGCGCCAAACCAGGTGCGAGTGGAAATTGTTGGTCTGCAATTGAAGGTTTGCGACTGTACTGCACCTATAAATAAATCAATCGAAACCGTAATCCGGGAAACGCAAACGTTACATTACACAGAAGATCAACAACCCTCAACAAAAACAAATTAGCGGACGATCCCACATACGTATGAAATAAACATGGCCGATTTAATTAACCGAAGTCGATTGTTTGGACAGCGAATGCCGTGTATACATTAATTTAAGCTCGTAACGATAAAACTTTCGAAGACGTAAGTTGAAAGAAAAATTCTTTCGCGTCGCCGCTGTAAAGCTTAGTTTGCAAATGGCAATAAACGGAGCATCTGAAGTGACTCGGATAAATTGCGAATTTTATAGAACTCATCTCGGAGAATGTTTCCAAAATCATAGCGGACGATAAAAGTTTTATTGGCTCGCTATTGTCTCGCGAGGGGCATAGGTGAGCGGTGGGCGTCGCGCCGGCGGCGCTGGAACTTCGCTCGCCCCTCGCTGGACACAGAAAACTTGGGTAATTCTTGCGACAAACGTCGCAGCGATCGGACACTGTTGCACAACTTTCAAGAATCCGGTGCGAAACTAACTTGTCTTACGCAGATCTGTACTTTGAGCTGTGCAATTTATTTATTAAAAATAAACCTTTTTAATTTATTGATGTAGGCCCCGTGGCTTAGTAGCGACAGTGGATCGGCTATGCTAGCTAGGAGGCATTTTTGCTTTGGAAGGCATGTTGAGAAGAAATATCAGTTGAGGCCTAGTCGGTGGTGACAATAACATGGTAAGGTTTAACACTAAGAGTTGGTACACACTAGCCTGACCTAACAAACAAACCACTGTGATCCCCATGCTGAAATATGACCCATTAGTTAGAGATGTTTGTGGATCTCGACCTTAAAAGCTCATCCAGCAAGCGCTTTTGTCAAAGAAAATCGAATCTAAATACGTGTACAAGTAGGAGGGGCACGGCGGAGTGGTACCGCGCAATTAAACCGCACTTTACTGCAACAATCCCTTGAAATAAAGAACTTTGAAAGGGTGTCCTTTTTGTTCGAACTCTTTTATTTCTTTTCGTGCACCGGTTGCTCTGGAAATAGTGTGGCCAGTGGAATAAAGGTGTAGCTGGTCGCCACCGCACAATTGCGCACGGCAAAGAAACTCCTGCTTTTCCAAAAGTTACGTACAGTTCTTTCAGGGAATATAGGTGCCCGGCGATATTGAGTTTTTATCGTCGCGTCTGTTAAAATGTACACTTTTGTAAAGCTTCCGACATCTGTTTTATGCTCAAAGCTCGATTCGACACTTTTTAATCGGTTTCGTGAACTTAATACGTGAACTGTAAAGAATGTATTCAGGTAGGTAATGTTGCAGTTCTCCTTACGATAAATCATTCACAAGTATATGCAAGGCGAAAAAGAAGATTGGTCAAGAAGTATCATGATCTAATTATATAAATTATTTGAAAATAAAATTAATAAACCTATCACCGAAAACCATCTCGAAATTACCATGAATGGTGCTTCGAGACCATGTCAAGTGGTGTGTTGTCTGGCGCATATTTATATAAACTAGAAATATTCGACCTGATCCCAGGGCTCGAGCGGGACTCGAACCCACGCCTTTCGCATTCCAGGCGGCTGCTCTTCCGACAGAGCTACCGAGACTATTAACGTTGTTTTGTTCCCGCTCGAGCCCTAGGATGAGGTCGAATATTTCCAGATTCTTTCTTTCAATAGAAAATAGAACATAATTGCTATAATGCAAGAAACAAAAAAAATACTTATAAACCATGTTTCTTTCTTCCTTGTCAGTAAAATGAACATGTTTTAGTTAAATTTGCACTGTCAGTGTCTTCCTTTAAATAATGAGTTATAATTATGTAGCAGTCACAGTTAGCTTGCGACGGCATGCCGCGGCATCACTATCACTACGAGAAAATCTTCAAAGGATGCTCCGGACACTACTTTTGCTTCAGAATTAATCGAGATTGTACATAATAATATTTACATTCAAGGTGATTTGTATTGAAGCCCTAAGAAAAAATGTCTAAATAGAGACGTGACAAATATGAATATACCCCACCCCATTCACTAGAGGTCCCAGAAAAACCTCTACAACTAAATGAGTATCAAAATATCAAAAGTTCTTTCTCAATCACTGACGCACTACTCGGTCTATTTATATGAGCTGTTAACATTCGTAAGGTGCAACTTAAGGAGTTTTTTAGAGTATGAATAACAGTAAGCGCACGCATCTAGTAGGTCGCCTCAACGCGGTCCCTCGGCGCATGGCTCTTGCAGAGAAGAACCCGCGAGTTATTGGCCCCACCTACTACAACCATCTGACGACACGGTTGGCGTAGTGCGCTGTAGCACGGTTTCTCGCCTCGATTTCCGTAGTGTCCCGGGTTCGATTCTCGGTCGGGTCAATTTAGGAAACGACCTTTTCTGAATTGACTCGGGTCTGGGTGTGCTGGGAGACGCCCCTAGCTTATTTTCTTGTGCGGTACCTCGTAACACAGGGATATTAATCCCTACTTCGAGACCATTACAAGAGGTGTGTTGTCTGGCGCATATTTATTTATTTATCTACCCCTAACGTTAAAAGTACAATCTGACGAAACATTCCGACGTCAGCTGAGAATGCTTTTGTTGGAAAAAGCTTATTATTGTATTAAAGAATTTTTGAATGATGACTTCGGATGACTTATTAACTATTTATTTTTATTGAATTGTTTTATTTTTATTATTTTATTCGAGTTGTGAATATATTTTTTTACTTAATATTTTTTTTAATTTGTTATTTTTATTCGGTTTGGACATTCTGTTTATTGTATTATTTGTAATTTGTATGATAATTTTGACGATCATAATGCAAATTTTTATGAGTCACATCAAATGTAATGTATATTGTAATTTTGTATTATGAAATAAATTGATCTAATCTAATCAGTACTATTTCAACCGTCGCAAACTCGCAACCTAGCTACGGAAAAAAAGAATCTCAATTCACCATCAAGATTAGCATAATCCCAGTCCAAGAGGAAAAGTAGGCCCTAGTTGCGAAACTCGATCGCGTCGCCCCGTCCCGGAAGGTGCGAGTGGGACGGGGCCCTGGTCCGCAACAAAGCAAAGGGCCCTCCTCTGTTCCGGCGTTTAACCGGACTGTATCTTGGGACACGGTCTACTTGCGCCTATATTGTTGGCAAATTCTGCCTACTGTGAAGCTTTTACTTACGTCATTGTAGAGATCAATTTCAAAATTGTTCCCTTTTATACATTTATTTTAATACTAGATGGGGAGGATCAATTTAACGATCCTTGGACCCTGAGTAGTTTATTAGTAGCCAGAATTCAATATAGTAGTTAGGTTTGTCTTAAAAAGAAAATAAACTCCTATTTTAAATTATATTCTATTCAAATACCACCGAACAATTCCAATTCAACGTCATATTTTACTAACCCGATCACGTTTGTTGCTAATTGTTGTTAAGTGATAGTTTTGAACAAAAAAAAATTTAGAATTCTGAGTATGCTGAAGTATGTGCCACCTTTTGATCTATGTCGCGACATGGGCTATGTTAAGTAAGTTAAGTAACCCCTTCCTATGGGGGAAGCAGGAGACATAATAGAATGTTAAAACCGCCAGAAAACAAACAAAACAACAATCTTCGTTTAAATAATGAAAATATAAATATAATATTATGTTGACTTCCCAACTTTGCAACAATTTTACGTATATTTTTTACAAGTAAATTATCGGAAATACTGCAAGAGGCTTCGCAACCCCCTTTCAAGCTTTAGAACAACTTAATTCCAATAAGAGCGCTCAAAAACTCAACTTAACAGACAATTTGACATCGCCCGAGTGCAGACTTTGCAAATCTGTAAAATAATACCCGGTAGCACTAAGCTGAAGACGATACAATAAAATGAGGAGTGATGACCACAGATATAAAGCTGATAACGAGGCCACACGATGCGGTAACGCGAACGGCACGGTGTGCGGCGCTGCACCGCAGTTATTTCGAACTGTACGGTTGCCCACTGAGCCTATGGGCAAAGGCACTGAGATTATTAAAGATAAGGTAAGAAATTCTTCATTGCACAACAAACAAAGTCAAACTTATAAGAAATACACTTCAATCTAAATGAAATCATTTTTATAGAGCCGCTGTCTGGTGGTATTATTTGTGTTCACATATTTTGTAGTTTTTTGTGCTACGAATTCAGTTTTGTTTTTATTTGTCAATGTCAAATAACAAATGTTTTCCTTTCTTTTTTTCTTGGTCTGGATGAAAACTTAATACTTTTTTAAGTTAACTGTGACGCCTTTATTGCGCTACAGTGATGGCAATAACATTCTGACTAGATCTTATTTGAGCTCATAGACAGAGGAATAATAAATATGAACATCCTCGATTTTGATATCCGTTTCCATAAAAGTAGAGTGCAGACTATGTAGCACAGTCGAAAGAAGAGCACTGCACTCCCTTTGCCACGTAAATATACAAACATACTTCGCGACATTTATTTCTATTTATTTCTATAAGCAGGACTACAGTCTCAACGAGAGTCCGGCTTAAAATAATTATGAGCCTTTGTACGGTCAGAACGGAACAAGTTCGCGGGACGACGCTTGGAGATTGTCAAGACTCTTGTTTGAGTGAACAAAAGAATATAATGGAGATTATGATCTACAGTGCGTATAGGTAGTAAAAGAGATGTTTAACTCAGTAGTGATTGGTGTGAGGGGTGGCTTTATAAATAGTTAAGTATGTCCATCAGTCTCTGACACCTATAGTACAAGCTCTGCTTAGTTTGGGGTCAGAGGCCCATACGTTTCAGCTCTCTTAGAAATCACTGGTATAACGAGAAAATGTAACGGAGTTTCCTGAATGCTAGCCTAGTTGTTTCGGCAGTTTTAACTCCTCCTCGAAGATGAAGCTGCCGCCATTGTATCTATTTATGTGAATCATAAATTGTTAGCTTGGTTTCGTGTCCAATTTAAAGACAAAATATTTGCCTAAAACAAATATAGGCCAGTAGGATCAGATTTCAATCCGTATTCTGAAATCCAAAATCCTACAAAATGTTTTATTGTTTGTTTATGTTTTATTCGTTTTATTCTGATAGATAGTTACGAGTATATCTCAAAAGAGTTAATCTGTGCAGTACTGGTATATAGAAAAGCATTGAGAGCGGCAGTTTAGAGTCTCAGTTGCGATTTCAGCACCTGCACCGATCTCGGCTGATGAAGTAGGAATTTGTTTACCTCCGTTATTTTTGTTCCAGTTTTATAACAAAATAGTAAAAAAATATACAGTAAGTAAGTAATGTTTATTTTTAAAAACTTTTACAAGTTTTGGCTTTTCTCTAGCGGACTTTGCACTAACCATTGCTTGTATGGCAACGTCCAGACACGAAATTTCAAATAAAAGTTGGTAAGGGACACAGCTCAAGTGACAGATTTAAATTAAAAAACAAAGAAACATTAATTAGGCTAGTATCAAAGTAGTAATGAAGTAGTGTGTTTGAACATGTAATGTGGTTGACACAAACACCATGTGAGGATATGTGTGTATGCAGGTGTTTTTGTGTGTATAAATAATTACCCTACCACTACTATGTATAATGCTGACTATTTAGAACGTTTTAAATACTCTACCCCGGATCCACAAACGCTAATCAAAAGTTGAGGACACCTTAAATTGATGCTGCCATGTAGAAATGAAAGGGACAGCTATGCATGTAAGAACTGCTCAGCTTTGATTGATGTTTGTGGATTCAGGCACAAATTACGCATGCGGCGCGTGGCCTCTGAAAGATAGCTCAAATTAGGCATGCGCGGCGCTCTACACTCTCCACGGCGACAGATAGCCCGCTTAGAACACGCCATTTTTGACACACGTACACAGAGACGTGAGATTACAGGCGAAGTCAGTCAGTTTCAGTCACGCGATCAGTCGCACTGTCAAAAACATTGAGATATTTATTATTATTTGTACGTCAGATACATCATAGTTCAATGGTCAAAAATGGTTTCGCGCAGATATTCCTGTTGCAATGTATTTGGCTGTATGAACACCACACGAAATTGTGATTACACGTTTTTTAAGTTACCAAATGATGTTGAAAGGTAAGTAAAACTCAGATAACTTTTGCAAGTAAGTAGGTACTATGTAGTATAGTATATAGGTAGGTGGAACATTATTTTTCGTAACACATTCAAATCCAGTAGAAATGGGTTTTTACTTTTTCCGTAACTTATCTTATCATGCATTGGTAAAACACCAGTATTTTAGGTATATTATTTTATTACAGGTGACTGCGGAAGCCCATTAGGCTAGCAGGTTCCACCTGGACCCCGGTTTAATAAGCGGACGCCATATGTAGGTGAATGACTTCTTATAATATAATTCATAAATATTCACCCATCTTAACTCTTTTGAATCTAACTGGGGCCCTTTTTATATTTTTGTTTTTGTCGAACTTGGTGCAATTTTTAACTTGATGTATTTTATTTTTGATAATATGATAAGTATATGTAATTGATATGTATTTATGTAGTATATTATGATCTATATATGATTTATTTAAGTTTACAAATTGTATTAGGTATTTGTAAGTTTGAGTATTAGTAGATTTTAAAGTTTTAGTTAAGTAACGAATTTGTTGTTTGTATTTTCTTGCACCAAATTCTATGCGTTGCACAGCTTAAAATTCGTATGTTAAACCTTGCGGTTGACTGGTAGAGAATGCCTCTAGGCATTAAGTCCGCCAATTGTACCTATTTTTATAAATGTGCAATAAATAATAAATAAATAAATACATTTTTGGCGGTATCTGTCAAATCGCGCTTATCTGGCGAATATAGTAGCAACCCTAGGCGATCAGGGAAGTTGAGATAAAAAGGCGAGAGCGGTCCTTTTGTAAACTCATTATTTTGTGCGGATAGCCTGCTTAGAACAACACGCTATTTTGGACGCACGCACATAGTGACGTGAGTTTACAGGCGAAGAAAGTGTCAGTGAGTCAGAAATTCGCACTGTCGCTAGTGTTTTTGTTTTTGTCGTGCAGTTTTCCCTAATTTTTCATATGATGAATTTTGTTTTTAGCCGGTTCTGTCAAGTGGGGTATATAACCTACTTACTTCATTTTAAATTTCAAAGCGAATATTTTAGTAACGCTAGGTGGTTCACGCAAGTTTAGGAAAAAGGTGCGAACGGTCCTTCTGTAAACTCTTTATTTTGTGATTCGGGCGTCAGTGTTCTAAGGCGGCCGGATTATTATTGTAACTTAAAATAAATAAATAAATAATAAATAAATATGCGCCAGACAACACACCTCTTGTAATGGTCTCGAAGTAGGGATTAATATCCCTGTGTTACGAGGTACCACACAAGGAAATAAGCCAGGGGCGTCTCCCAGCACACCCAGACCCGAGTCAATTCAGAAAAGTTCGTTTCCTGAATTGACCCGACCGGGAATCGAACCCGGGACACTACGGAAATCGAGGCGAAAAACCGTGCTACAGCGCACTACGCCAACCGTGTCGTCTAAAATGAGAAAATATTAGATCGAGTAAGGTCATCATATTTAGGAAGTATTTCACTCTCACATTTTTCTGATTTTATTCACCGAATAGTTCCTTAACGCAAAGAAATATTTACAGAAGATGCAGCGTCAAAACCCTTAAGCGTCAGTATCTTGCTATCAGCTGTTTTCGCCAAACAGACATCTTACAAATGAGGCAATGCTCAGCTTAAAATAATTAAGACTTTGGGTCAGCCGGGGCAAGTTAGTGACGTCGCTTCCCCGGTTATTGTCGACTCGCTTCAGCATTCTTGGCTTGTAATGAGATGTCGTAATTAGTTTTATAGCATCCTTATTGTTGTTTTGCCCTGTGTAATTAAGTGGATGTAAAGCTAACAACTTGAGATAACGTCAGCGCTGCGTTTAATAGAAAACGCAATACTGCTGCTTTATGTATAATGGATAATTTATTACTAAGATTGTGCTTGAGATGGAACAACTTGAAATGTTGTGAAGTATTTTCTTCCGCTTCCTACGTTCTTTCAACACTTTTCTCTATAAATAAGTTTATTATTTTCTAATGTTTTATTTTCAATTAAAATTGGATAGTTTCGAAAACCCCAAGGGGTCCACTAGAGACTCGAAGGGGGTCTATGTTGGCATTTATTTTTTGTCGAGTTTTGGGAATATAGTAGAGATGTGTAGCTGCAGGGATCCACTGGAACCAGCTAAATCTTAATAGTGTTCTATGCGAAAAAAGTTTGGGAACCTCTGCTATAGGCTATATATCATCATTCCACGCGAACGAAGTCGCGGGCAGAAGCTAGTTAAGTATAAAAAGTAAGATGAAAGACAAAGAAGTAGTTTAATCACACACACACATAATGAATTGTCGGCTTATTGGAAAACTTGTGTGAATTGTTTTCAATGAAACAGTACAGACAACAACAGAAACAGTGAACGGCTTTGACCAACAGCAGAATCCTCTGTGCTTACTTCTACATGAACATTGCAGCTACTTGTACTTCTGAAGCGTTACTCTTATAAACTTAGACCTCATTCATTGAGATATCCTCAGCATAAGTTTAAAAGCTTCGTAACTCAGATTGACGTTTGATAATTGGCGCGTTGGGCCCTCTAAATAGTTTTTTCCTAAAAAGAGTTCATTGTATTTTACCAAATCATCACTACCTATCTCATGCCCAGGATAAAATACGTAGCCCAAAGTTTTAATATGAAAATTAATTTCTTACCCGTACATCCAAGATATGGAATGATCTTCCTGCGTCGGTATTTCCAGAAGAAATATGACATCGGAGCCCTCAAGAAGAGTGCGTTTTCCCATTTAAATGGCGAGCAACGCATCGGTGACACCTCCGGTGTTGAGTTGTCCATGGGCGGAGGTGATCACTTTCTATCAGGTGGCCTTCCTGAGCCTCGATTCCGCTAATTTAAAAATGCTTCAATGGAATCGCAATTGAGTCGTTATGTCATAATTTGACACATTTGGTATGCCGCTAAATAATTAAGACCAATGGTTTTACAATGACTCGTTTGCTCCCTATTACATTAAAAAATTGAAACCTTCTCAATGTTATTTATCAAAAGTTGTTGGAAGAAAACATTTTGTTTTCAAATTCTTTTTCAAAGTTTCTGGAATAGTTGAACAAGGTATGAGAGGTTAGTGTCGGAATCTCTCTTCAGGTGTCGCTTGTAAGGCGAAGACGGAGCGTGGAGTGGTCGCGGCTTCCAAACTATGTTGTCTGTTTACCGCATTTGACGTGTTAACAAACATTTGCATTATAACATAGCGCATACGAGTGTAGCTGGATAATGAGGGCAAGTGTCGGAATGTTTAATTTAGTTCAAGATGCATTTAGCGCATACCCGCGCGGTTACGTCACTTACTCACCTTGCCTTCCAATTTCCTATTCCAGATATTTTTCCCAATATAACCAAACTGAACATTACTGCTTTACATATAGGTATTTCTAGTCACAAGCACCAATACCTACTCACATTCGTACCTAAGCGTTTGAAATAAGATGTCAAGGTGTATCAAAAATGTGTTAACCATGATTTGAAATAGGCAAAACAGTAAAAACGGAATAACTCCGTGAGTAGGTACTTTGCTGATTGTCAAATAGCCTTCATTAGAGAAATATTCTGCTTTCTTCTCTCATTTTACATCATATAATGTGTATAAAGGGGAAATTAAATGGAACCAGAGTGGCTACAACCATTTTTAGATACATGGATTTTTAGGGAAAGGTCTATCTAGATTTGGACCTCTTACCTAGATTCTAAATTCCTTAATATTCAGCATCCACGTCACACGGCGGCACTCCCGGCTAATCAACAATACGTCTTGCTCCTATCACATTGAAGTATATAAACAACCGCGAATCATATCTAATAAATACATCATTAATCCAAAATATATGTAACCCTATCTTGAAAGAGGCAAAACAGCGATAACGGAACAATTTCGCGAACTGTACATTGCTAATTCGTCAAAAAGCCTTTACTTTAGAATTATTTGGCCAGCTACTGTAACTTTCTAATGGCTGTTTTTAAAAATGTGTAAAAATTTTATCGAATCAAAGTAGCAGTTTTGATTTAGTAGGATTTTAGGGAAGGTTAGTACGTTTCATCACACTTAAGCCGTCTTACATTCTAAAATCTTAATATTCAGCTTCCACACCACACGGCGGCACTTCCGGCTACTCGACACTGTCTTGCCTCACCTTCCACTCACATCGACGTGCATTAACAACCGCGAAGCGCCGAGATGCTGTTAACCTCACGGCGTTTCTTTTTTGTTACACCCGATAAAACGAGGTCGAAAGTTTACTAAGTTTCCCACGATGTTTATTAATAAAGCGCTACGTAGTTGCACCTATAAAAGTGAACTATTCTTAGCTGTTTTCCGCGGGAGCTGATGATTTTCCAATATTCACTTACCATTTTATCGCTCGTTTGACGTTTAAGTAATTTAGATTCATTGCTACGTTTTGCAAGTTATGAGTGAACATAGACATACTTAACATCAACGAACCACATCACACCTGTGGGGCATGGGTAGGTGATTTAGGGTAGGATCATTCGTAGGGTAAATCCCTCTGATTGCAAACATCCATGTGACGAATATGTGTGTCCGTTGTATTTGGGTTTAATATCTTCATGAATACGTACTTAATTATACTAACTAAAAATGCTATGGCAATCTCATTCGATGATTTAAAAAAACGATGTTATTTAAAAGTTCGTACAGCACGAATTCTACCTAGTTTGGGAGGTGTTTTTTTGTGTAAGATGTATAAGATATTAGATATATTATGTTTAAGATATTAGATACTCGTATATTATGTTTTTTCGTGTAAGATGTATAAGAGATGTATATTTGACGGCACTATTGGCGTAGTGCGCAGTAGCACGGTTTCTCGCCTCGAATCCCGCAGTGCCCCGGGTTCGATTCCCGGTCGGGGCAATTCAGGAAACTGTCTTTTTTAAATTGCCCCGGATCTGGGTGTGCTGGGAGACGCCCCTGGCTTAATTCCTTGTCTGGTACCTCGTAACACAGGGATATTTATCCCTCCTTCGAGACCATGACAAGAGGTGTGTTGTCTGGCGCATATTTATTTATATTTATTCATTCACCAGTGATTGCAGCATTTCCTTTGATCACACAACACAGTCGGTCATTTTATAATAGTTATTTTTTATTGTAGACTAAGCCATCATTTGATCACAATCTGTCTATCTGAGCAATATGGTCTATTATGGTACATGTCTGCCCAGTAAAAGCCTGTTCACTTATCTTACAATGTTTCCCCAAGTGCCCTTTTCCACTCGCTTTCCGCCGACGCCCGCATCTTAAATATATCGTAATTACCGAACCCTAATCCAGCTGCGAAACATCGCTTGCATCCGATACAAGTGCGCTGGAGTGCCCTCGCCGCCATTGTTGGTTGGAACAAAGCGAAGGGCCCTCCCAGCCGCGGCCGCAAGGCCCTCCGGCTATACTCTTTGTGAAAGCACGTTTTTAGGACACTGAGCTGTGAATCGACTGTGGCGATAAAGCTTTCTACCACTGTACGTCTCAAACGCTCATTGATGTTTGAGTATCGCACTTCAGTTTCAGTAATGATCTTGTTGGAGGCGAAATGTCACAGTATCTGATACTTGAGCTGAAACTTTCTTTGGCTTATTTTACAATAAGCGATATTTTATTAGAAATATGTCTAAAAACTAAAAGTAGCAGAACCACGACACGACCACCCGTGTTTTGATTGTCACATAATCAACAATACATGAGCCCGAAATAGTTTGTTCCAATAGAAATACAAATTTAGATAGATTGTCTTTAGATTGGTCTATTGCCGACAATCATTCAAGTGACAAATATGTGTTTTAGTTTCCAGGGCCGAGATCTATAGGGCGTGGTTAGCAAACTAACTTACCTTAGACTTTGAACAGCTGTATCTATCTATATCAGTTACTTCCTTTTCATTATTTTTGTTTTATTTCAACCTCAACTCAGGTATTATATTATTATAGTAATAATTATAAAAATACTCAATAAGTACGATGATAATTAATGTGATAAATCGGTGCGTTGCTAGGTAACGACTATAGATCTCGGCCAAGGTGAGAGTTGAGTAGTTTGTGTGTGCAGTGAGTTTTATAATTTCTTTATCATCTCGTGACAACGAGGGGATGGTGGTGAGGTGAAGGTGTTATTGACGACCGACTTGATGTAATGGTTAAGAGGTTGGCTACTACACCAGAGGTCGCGGGTTTGATCCCCGCACAGTACAAACATTTGTGTGCATGAACATGTCTGTTTGTACTGGTCTGGGTGTCTCCTATGTATAATAAGTATGTATTTACAAAAGAAAATGTATTTAAGTATGTTTATCCGTTGTCTAGTATCCCATAACACAAGCTTTAATTAGCTTACTTTGGGGCTAGATGGCGCTGTGTGGAATAATGTCCAGGGATATTTATTTATTTATTGATTAATGTGTGAATTCAAAATAATTTAAATACGACCGAAAAAGGCGACCATAATTATATTTTATTTTTACCAGGAGGAATCATTGTCTCAGATGTACTCCTCAAACTCACCTGCAGCATACAAAATAGCAAATCTCAGTCTCACAAACATTTTCCATTACTAATTCAAGCTAGCTCAGACGCTCTAAAATATTACAAAGCAGTGAACTAGGAACGGAGCGCGAATCAAATCTACCGGAGCCGCGCAACAAATCGGATCAAAACTATCGAGTTAGACGCTGACCCATAACTAAGGTAGGCTAGGGGTGGCATTTTATGCCAATCACGTATTTTTATGACAATGCGTATGATTTTTAGTTTTTTTTTAATACATATAATACGTCCAGGTGATTAAGGGGCCCGTCACCAAAACTACGCGCGGCCATAGCGCGCTTGTGTGCATTGTGATTTATTGCAAATTTTGGGGTATTCGCATTACGTTTTTAGGTCTTATATATAGATTGGAATGTAAATAAAACTTTACATTGCGATTAAATAAAGATCATAGGTGTACCTACATACATTCATTTTTGATAGTAATATGCTTTTTTTAAACCAAAAATCTGTCGTGAACTTGGGCTTGCATGGGCTTGGGTTCGGGAAAATTGAGATATTTAAAACTTGTTTTTACAGTTTTTGTGATGAATTATGCATTTTCAGGTTCATTGTGTGTCAACAAAACTATATGTCTGACGTTTTGAAATTTTATTTCTGCAACTATAGTAAGCGTTAAACAAATATTTAGCCCCTTGACGTTGATACGATTAGGCTTTTTCGTAAATCGAGGTGGCGAGATTGATCATTTTATAATAGAAAAAAGATTTTATTTACTAATGTGTTTAATTATGTGTCAATACGAAAGGTTGTACTATGTTTTATATGTATTGAACAGTCAAAAATTTTATTCAAAGATCGTAAATTAGGTCAGTAGGATCGTAAAAAAGAAAAAAGACGAGGCCAACAACAATTATTATTTTTTACACCTATATCACTTAATTTCGAAATATTACGTCTACTCGTATGTACTTTTTTTTCTTGCTTTTCAAGAAAATAATGATTTCCACGAGGTGGCTAAACATATGCAGCTTACTGGGAACGTGGGAACGAAGCACGAACGAATCCATCGTCCGGAGCCGCGCAGCAAATCGGATCAAAGCTATCGAGTTAGACGCTGACTCATAACTAAGGTAGGCTAGGGATGGTGTACCTACTACATTATTTATCTACGCACATATCATTATTGCACTATAATGCGTTCAGAAACCGTAGGAAATGACCAGCATTATTACAACCAATTATACTATGAGTACTTTCTTGTCTGTGGTAGTAGGTAAAATCTGTACTGTAATGTTATTACAGTATAGATTTTTGTAACGTTATCAGTTTAAATTTGGAACAGCTGTCAAAATTCAAGTGGGTTAAAAATCGAGAGCCAAATACGAGAAGACGTACAAAGACTAGTATAATTGGTTGTAATAATGCTGGTCATTTCCCTACTGCTTCTAAACTCATCTTAGAGTACTTTTCACTTCTCTCTCATGCTTTAAAAGTACGCCAATATAGGGCCATAGTACGGGCCTAAAGTGACCACTTTACCCCCTGGGGAGTAATACTTTTTTTTTAATTTCCTTCATGTGACATAGACAAACTCAAACAGCCAGTAAAAATATACTATTATCTGTGGAGTGTGGACCGTCTTCATGCGAAAATGTTGAGATTTTTAGTTCCATGGTTTGTCCGCAAAGAAGGTGGCGCCATTTGTTTTAAATTGTTAATCTGTGGTTCAGTTCAGAAGAAAAAACTGACCACGAAAATTGCAGATAAAAAACCACAGTGTTTTAAGGTCCC
Organism: Udea olivalis; assembly: GCA_947369235.1. NCBI lineage: Eukaryota > Metazoa > Arthropoda > Insecta > Lepidoptera > Crambidae > Udea > Udea olivalis. The sequence continues at coordinate 7,699,713 of OX376345.1, read as the reverse complement.
TCATTATGTACCGGTTGCATAAACTACTATTTCTATGTCACTGCGTGTGAATTTTGTTTGGTAAATTATATAAAAATGTGTGTTAAGCGCGTCCGGGGACATCGACCGCGAAGTCAGAGCCCAAATTTCCGCGGCTTGGGCCAAATGGCGTGAGGTGACTGGTGTCATTTGTTACCTCAAAATACCGATCAAGCTAAAGGGGCAGGTCTATAAAACCATCATTAGGCCTGTCCTTTCATATGGCAGTGAAACATGGCCGTTACTAGGGCTACACAAGCGGGAGCTGCGCGTCACGGAAATGAAGATGCTGCGGTGGATGTGTGGAGTCTCACGCAAAGATCGCGTGCGTAACACCCACATCCGCGGCAGCCTTCGTGTTCGTGACATCGCAGACAAGCTGCAGGAGTGCCGCCTTCGTTGGTATGGTCATGTCTCACGGAGATCGGCAAACTACGTGGGCAACAAATGTCTGGCCATGCCGCCCCCGCCAGGTACCGGTATAGAAGAGGTCGACCCAAGAAGCGGTGGCTCGACGTCGTTAAGGGTGACATGCGTGCCAACGGACTCACCACTGAGGATGCTTAACAGAAAATAAGAAAGGCGGACCCTGGGACCCCACACACCAGTGTGGGTTCACCCGGGATAGACCGCACGGATGATGATGACGAAATTATATGAAAATTTTATTTATTTTATTTATTTTCGCCAGACAACACACCTCTTGTAATGGTCTCGAAATAGGGATTAATATCCCTGTGTTACGAGGTACCACACAAGGAAATAAGCTAGGGGCGTCTCCCAGCACACCCAGACCCGAGTCAATTCAGAAAAGGTCGTTTCCTGAATTGACCCGACCGGGAATCGAACCCGGGACACTGCGGTAATCGAGGCGAGAAACCGTGCTATAGCGCACTACGCCAATCGTGTCGTCACTCAAATACTGTCTGGTTATTTGAAATCCTGTCAAACTGATATCACGTGATGAAATTCTGTGATATTTCAAAATGCTTGAATTACTTCATATTATTCGAAGGCTGTGTAACCAGTTTTCAAAAAAAGCACACCTGTGGATATTAATGAAAGAAGAAACGAAGAAAAAAATAACGGAAACATTTGTAAAAATTGGATTGTGCTTTGTTTTGTTATTTATTGTTGTACATTTACATTAAGTTCAGATAAAGATCTTTAAGTATTTTTTCGTGTCATACCCCATTCAAGTACCAGCTAGTTGAAACGGAAACTCAAATTAATGACGACGCAGCCCTACCCCGCCCGTTCAAGTGAAAATCTAAAAACCAAACATATCGAACGCTCAACTTAGGGATGTTTCGGGAACTTCCCCGACATTTATTGCAGTTAGTCCCTGGGCATACCAGGCCCAACTCCGATCCCTCTCCAACTTACTGAATAAGACATTTTATTCCTTTTTGTTTGCTCCAAAAAATATTGCCTTTGGTGATGCATAAAAATCGAATGGCTGTTACAAAGTTAAAGTAAGTACTGAATTCAAGTTAGGTGATTACCAATACGTATCGCGTATACCTTAAGTTAAACCATCTTAAAAATAGAAATGTATAAGCTGTTACCTACAACTTAGTCTGCGTGCATTCGTGTTTGAATAAAAAGTTAGGTTACATTACATATAACTTAACTATTTTTATAAGAATCCATTGAGTAGTTTACGTTCGAGGTTGGAAAATACCTACAAAAAAACCCGAAAATCAGAAATGTATTTTCTTTCACGTACATTTCTATGAATAATAGCTCTATTTATAAAAATATTGTGTTGACATTTCCATTTCCTGTTTCACTTTAGTAATGATATCTCCTTAAATTTAGGTATAATACTGTTTAAATAGGACAGGAGCGGTTTGGAACCGCAGCCGCACTTCAGCTAAAGGGGCTACTAACCGCGGGCATCCAAAAACGATGCACTTAATGAACTTCCAAGAAACGCAAAGATAATTTGGTGGGCTAAGCTTGAGGTCAAACGCAAAATGTGCAGTTACACTCTTATACATTATACTAGCTGTAAAATGTTTTGACTAGTATTGTTGCGATAGCGACAGTTTCGATAGCGATAGTTGACCTTGAATATCAGTCATGCTATCGATAGTCCTATCGAAAATATCGACCCGTGACGATACTATCGATAGTATCGATAGTGAGAATTAAGCGATGCTATTGATCTATTTCAATACTATAAATAGTAACGCGCCATCAAAGTCAAAACTATCGATACTATCGCGCCTATCGATACTATCGATAGTTTTGCTTTTAGTAACTATCGAGGTATTTACGATACTATCGACTGGGAATAAAACGAAACTTTTTAAGAGCTTGTAATAGTATCGTTAAAAGACATCTATCTCGCCACATACGAGCTTAAAAACTAACGTATACTACATCGCGATAATAAAGTTATTGTTATTGTACATAAATACAAGAACCCGAAAACAACCGTTGAGCAGTAGCCCACCAGACACAACACCCGTCTGGTCGGAGTATCCTCCCATTTCAATGGTGGTTGAGGAACTTTACACTCACCCCCTCAAACTGGTGACCCCGATCATGAACGTCAGCGCAGCCTTCGCAAAGCTACGTCATCGTGACGTCATCATCACTTCCTTAAAAGCTTTCGAGCAGCGAGCCATACAGCCAGCCACTACGCAGCACTGCACCACTCTGACTCACTGGAGCATTCGCAGCAACACCCCTACTCACTGGGGCATCACCGCACTCAGTTTTTACTCACCGTGAACTATGCGGCATCTGGTTCAGACTCACTGGAACATTCCACTGGCCCAGCAAGCACCTGCTATCGACCTCCGGTTTCGCAGGTGAGTGATGTAGCGACATCTATCTCGCCACATACGAACGAAAAAACTGACGTATCCCACATCGCGATATTAAAATTATCCGGGCGATTGTACATAAATACTAGAAACCGACAACAATCTTCGGGCAGTAGCCCACCAGACACAACACCCGTCTGGTCGGAGGATCCTACCATTTCAATGGTGGTTGAGGAACTTTACACTCTGTTTCTCACCCCACCAAAAAATGTTCGACTATCGATAGGGTAAAACTATCGATACTATCGAAAGGCCTCCTATCGATAGTTTTAGTTATTAACTGATACTATCGATAGTATCGAAGAAGGTCGATAGTTTCGATAGGACTAACGATAGTACAACTGATTATCGAGGTCACGATACCGATAGACTATCGCTATCGCAACTACTCTAGTTTTGACTGCTTGGGATGAGCCTTCAAAAGTTAATTTTGCTGAATAGGTACATGTTGCGTTCATAGAAAGCTTAAGGTCAACGAGCTACGGGGAGAATTATACTTGGTATTTTACAGGAAATGAAGAATCGGAAAAAATATATAGCAAGAGGCTTAAAAGTTCTAGAATGGATATCATTTGATGGCAATCGCAAAGTGGGACGCGAATTCGCAGGGTAAAGAAGGTCAGATGATGCCAGACGACGAGGCTAGCAGTCTTGAAGTCCTGGGACCTATACAGGGTGGTCCAAACATACACGTCAATACATTTTTTTAGCAGCTTCACACTCAGGGATATCCAAAAATATCCCATGTATGTTACCCGATTTTTTGTAGTTTTCGAGTTATGTTTTTTTTAAACTTTTGGATTATTGTAAGATGTAAATTCTTCAGAATCATCTAGCGCTATTAATCATCTAAACAAGAAAAAAATTAGTCATTTATCTCAACAGATAGCGCTACAGTGACTCAACCCAGAAATTTTCAAAAATTCGTAACTCCAAAACTACAAAAAATCGGTTAACATACATGGGGTATTTTTGAATACCCCTAAGTGTGAAGAAGCTAAAAAAAAAATATTTACGTATATGTTTGGACCATCCTGTATATACAAATAATAAATATCTGGTACAAATTACACAAAGACCATCTATATGCCTAGTTCGTCCGTTTGCAGGTAAGGCATTCCAGCCACAACGGGTAGGTGTAGCCGAAAACTATATCTTTTGAATCAATACTTGATCTATTTAAACTGTAACTTTCAATGTACCTATCTACACAACTAAAATCTTACTATCAGAGCATGGCAGGCAGTATCAGATGGCGGAATAATTTGCGTGTTATGAAATTAGTTTGAGAGGAAACCTGCTTCAACCAGAGAATTAGCTAACTAAGAGTTTAAATTATGCACTAAATTCAAATTATTACCAGTAATGTCAGTAATGTCATTTAGTACGTAGACGTTCAACCTTCACATAGGGGCACCTAATACTGCTGGCCCAAGACCCATTTTGCAATGGTTTTGTAAAGGTTGATGTGAACACCTCTGGACATACAGCCAGATAAAGTTAGGATTTCGAACCGTCCGCAGTACTTAACGAGTTGAAAGTAATGAGATCTTTGATTATGCTGACAGTATTACAAGGTCGAGGAGTGGTTAACTATATAGGGTTATATTTAGAAAACCATCCAAAATTTTCCCAGACATCAGGCATCAATCAAAGACAGCTTTTTTTCAAAAAAAAGGTAAGTCTTTCTAAAAAATCTGATTTCAAATCGAATCCTACTGGCTTATGATTGACGACCGACTTGGTGTAATGGTTAAAAAGTTGGCTACTACACCAGAGGTCGCGGGTTCGATCCCCGCACAGTACAAACATTTGTGTGCATGAACATGTCTGTTTGTACTGGTCTGGGTGTCTCCTATGTATAATAAGTATGTATTTACAAAAGAAAATGTATTTAAGTATGTTTATCCGTTGTCTAGTATCCCATAACACAAGCTTTAATTAGCTTACTTTGGGGCTAGATGGCGCTGTGTGGAATAATGTCCAGGGATATTTATTTATTTATTATTTATTTATTTATTATGATTACTTAGTCAAAATTAAATTTCAACTTTTGAATAAAGCGCGGGCGGGGAGTTGAGAGGCTGCGAGCCCACCGGCACTCACGTCGCGCCGTGTTAACGAAACTAGTGTTTTTTTACCTTTTAGTAGTTATGATAACTCAAGATTTTAGGAAGGTTATCAAACAGAAAAATACGTATTTTGCCATTTTCTCCATAGATCCTCATATTTCAATTTGGATGGTGTTCATAAAGTTACCCTGTAATAGATTATTTTAAAAAATATTATAACACTCCAGGACGCGGGCATTGTTTGAAAGATTTAATCATGAAAACTGTGTTTAGGTATAATGAAAACGAATCAAAAAAATTCAAGAAAATGTTGGTAATCAAGTGTTGCCTGAAGTGCTGAGTAGGTACATTATAATTGTTAAAAAAAATATTGATGCTAAATATTGATTTTGCCACGCTATGAATTGTTAGTAAGGCTAGTGTTACTGTGTGGGAATGAACTTGAGTGTCACGCTGCACTAAGGCCTTCGACAAGGCCTATCTTCTGACATCTAGTAAAGCATATCTTGTACCATACACCCACAGTATGCTTAGTCGTAAGAATTCATCACGCACCCCTGAGCGCTATCGATGTTCCTACTTCCCCCGACGCCATTATATCATATTTTTCAAAATCTTCAACAAAGGCATAAGTTTTCAGTGTAATAGTGACGAGAAATCTTTGCGTCAAGGGAGAATTCACTAGTTGGTTGTGTTGTTTAAAATGGTAAGTTATTGATCGGAAATAATTAGTTGTAGACCGGGTGATTAATTAGTTGTAGACCGGCCTTGTCGAAGACCTTAGTCACTATCTAAGGTCTTCGACAAGGCCTAACTTCTGACATCTAGTAAAGCATATCTTGTACCATACACCCATAGTATGCTTAGTCGTAAGAATTCATCACGCACCCCTGAGAGCTATCGATGTTCCAACTTCCCCCGACGCCATTGTATCATATTTTTCAAAATCTTCAACAAATGCATAAGTTTTCAGTGTAATAGTGACGAGAAATCTTTGCGTCAAGGGAGAATTCACTAGTTGGTTGTGTTGTTTAAAATGGTAAGTTATTGATCGGAAATAATTAGTTGTAGACCGGGTGATTATCAAATAACTTCCGCAAACGGTATGGCATACTCAGTAGGTGATGTAGTCACTATAAACGCGCAAATTAGATTTTTTCAATTAACTTTAATTTTAAGGTTTTCATACAAAAAAATCGAGTGATTTGTTTGGTGACCTTGAAATGAAAGTTAGTTAAATAAATTTCATTTTCACTTAGATAGTTTCTACATCACTTAGTGAGTATGCTATATCGTTTTCGGAAGTTATTTGATAATCACCCGGTATAAAAGTATATGAAGTAAAGTATTATTGAAACAAAAAACAAATTTTGCTGTCTTACTACTCTCCACAATGGCTTTAGTCCTGAAATCAAATCATCGCTACAATTGGTAAGTTAGACCACCGGGCTTGCCAAACGCGGAGTGATGATAGCTAACCTGGGATGACTCCCTAACAATACCTACGAAATACGCCTAGTTCAAACCCCTGAGCTTTTGGGGTTGAGCAAAAGCTGCCTCAGCAATCAGCATCCAAGTAAAACATTTAACAATATCAAATTTAATTAATTATGAAAGCAATTAAGCATCAATGGGGCAGTAAAAATCCAAAATACTAAAACTCTTCTTTCCATAATTACGAAGTGGAGTAACTTTTTGAAGAATCAAAGTCATACAATATCAGAAGCGTTTTGGCAGTATGGTGTATATGTGGTATAGGTAGCCATATTTGACAGTATTTTCACCTTGGAATACAATAAAGTGCCTTAGAATTGTGATAGAACACAACTAACGAAGTGCTCACTTAGGCGCGATCAAGCGACCCGTCGCAAATCCAATCAAAGTTAATATGCACCGGTCCGATAATTTCTGATGTAAGCATTCACTAAAGTGCATTTACATGTTGCACACAGTACATTTAATTAATGCTCGCCTGATGTCCGGCTTTCAACTGTCGAGCTATAATCCACATTCATATACGCGATTTGTTTGTGTGTCCAGCAAGAGGGGAATGATAGCACTTACTGGATAAAGGTTTTCAACCGTCCAATTGCAATTTCGGCCAGCGTAAAGTCAAAGTGGGTTAAGCCTGTAAATATAACGCCCAGAGTGTTTTTTATTCGAATTCGTTGGATATCGTGCTTGCAGAAAACTTAATAGTGAGCGGCTGAACGACACATATCCGACACCAAAGATATCACTTGTCACCACAATGTTGTCGACTCTGTAGGGCTGGGAGGAACTTTTTATATAGATAGGTACAACAAAATGCAACTAAACTTGTGTCTGAAATCGTGAATACCCTAGCTCTGGTCTCCGATTGGGGTCGGAACAATTTAGTTCACTAAGACACAAGTTTGCGCGTTTACCGTTAAGAAAACTCCATTCACTGTAGGTCCTCACTTCCAGAACACTACCTTTACCTTAACAAATAGAAATGACGTACAGTTTCGTAATCATTTGGAACAAAAGGCGAAGTTGGCATCCAAAAAGCTTGGTGTGCTAAACAGGGCGAAGCAGTACTTCACTTCTAGGCAAAGACTGGTGCTGTATAAAGCGCAAGTCAGGCCACACGTGGAGTACTGTTGTCACCTTTGGGCAGGAGCGCCTGGATATCAACTCAGTCCTTTTGACTTATTCCAGAGGCGTGCGACCCGGATTGTCGACGATCCCAAACTGACAAGCGGTTTATAGCCGTTAAGTCTGAGAAGAGACTTCGCCTCCCTATGCGTGTTCTACCGCTTGTACAAAGGGTTTTGTTCTGAAGAACTGTTTGATATGATGCCCACGGCCACTTCTTACCACCACACCGCTCGCCACCGATAAGGCGTTCATCCTCACACTCTGAATCCGCAATGCTCTCGTACAGTTCGGTTTCAGAGATGTTTCCTTACGAGGACGCCTAAATTGTGGAATGAACTCCCTGCCGAGGTTTTCCCGATGAGTTATAGTATGGAGTTCTTCAAGAGGGGTTTGAAAAGGTTTTTGCAGGGTCGACAACGCGCGAGTGATACACCTGGTGTAGCACGTGTCCATAGGCTGCGGTAACCGCTTACCATCAGGTGGTCCGCATGCTTGATTGTCACCGACGTAGTATAAAAAAAATGCGCTGCCCTGGTACTTTTTCTTTGAACGCCAAAATAACCTCACTCCATCTGATGGAAAGCGGCCGTGCGACCAGATATGAGGTTATCAAGCACAGATTACTGTGCATCTAGCAAAGCTACAGCCACTTAACTGGTCACCCTCATCTCGGAGTCCTGCAAAAAAAACTCAAGTATTCTTGAACAAATGGACCTTTGAATCGCAAAATCGTTCGATGTTTAGAACTCAAGCATAGTTTTAAATACACATTTTACTCTACTAACTTATTGTAAAACCAAAACAAGTTTAAAAGAGCAACTGCTGAGTTTCTCGCGGGTCTTCTGTGTGCAGAAACAACTCAGACGCGGTGGTAGAGTCGCATTAAATTTATATACTGTGTATTTATAAACTTACATTATTATACTCAACCATACCAACATCTTGCATAGTTAAATTAGAGATTAGCTGATTAAACCTTAGTTAAAAATCAATATTCATGACAACGCAATTATCACGCCAAAACCTAATTATGTTACCCAATCTATACATGCCAGTATAGAAAGTGTTAATTAGGCATTATAATGTTTACCAACACCCAACATAATGACATACAGAAGCTTTGCTTATGAGAGTAAAACATAGGTATGTTGAATATGTGGTGGTGTATGATTTGTCCGTCTAATTCCGGTAATCTGCTAAGTAAATACCTGGCAATTAACCAGTGTTGCTTATTAAGACAAAGCTCCTGAGCAGCGTTATCAAACACCGCAGGAACAGTGTACACGGACGATAATGCCATCTAACACCGTAGGCCACTTGGAATTGGTTTTCATCATGCATTGTTTCCCTGACCTGACCTAAATCCTGGTTGACAAACCGAAATAATTAAAATCACAATCCATCCCTGTACTTGTACTTTGACAATCCATCCCTAAGTGGGAGTGGACTAACAAATAAGTTAGCTAAATCTAAAATTGATCGAATCGAACATTCTAAATAAAAGAAAAAAGTTTGCGTCATTTTATTATCTTTTAGGTATCGTTTTCAGGGTTCCGTACCTCGAAAGGAAGGAAAAAACGAAACTCTTATAGGATCACTTTATTGTCCGTCTGTCTGCCTGTCTGTCAAGACCCTTTTTCTCAGGAACACGTGCAGCAATAAAGCTGGAATTTATATCAAACACTCAAATCTACTGTCCCTTGGAGCTGTGAAAAAAACAAACTTCTAAGCCAACGCAATCAAAAGTTACAGCCGTTTATGCCGCAAATTTCCGCAAATTTTCGACTCTCGCAAGGGTACCTCCTACAGGGTACTTCACGGGAAGCATTCAGAATTTTGAAATTTTGTACGAAGCAACGTCTGATAGCACAGATAAAGGAAAAATTGCGAAAACCGTAAATTTTTAGTTACATAATTTAATAAAAATATTTTTAATAAATATACCTACAGGTTTGTACGGAACCCTCGGTGCGCGAGTCCGACTCGCACTTGGCCGGTTTTTTTCAATCTGATTTATCTTGTTAGTTGGGTTACTTGGGTTGGCGTAGACGGAGTACATGGCCTGCAACGCCACAGATCCCCAGTCCGTCCGCATAGGCGTTGACGTGGTCGAGCGCACGGACCGTGTCAAACACCTGGGATCTGTGTTAAGCGCGTCCGGGGACATCGACGTCAGAGCCCGAATTTCCGCGGCTTGGGCCAAATGGCGTGAGGTGACTGGTGTCATTGGTGACCCCAAAATGCTGATCAAGCTGAAGGGGCAGGTCTATAAAACCATCATTAGGCCTGTCCTTTTATATGGCAGTGAAACATGGCCGTTACTAGAGCGACACAAGCAGGAGCTGCGCGTCACGGAAATGAAGATGCTGCGATGGATGTGTGGAGTCTCACGCAAAGATCGCGTGCGTAACACCCACATCTGCGGCAGCCTTCGTGTTCGTGACATCGCAGACAAGCTGCAGGAGTGCCGTGCCACCTTCGTTTGTATGGTCATGTCTTACGGAAATCGGCAAACTATGTGTGCAGCAAATGTCTGGCCATGCCGCCCCCGCCAGGTACCGGTAGAAGAGGTCGACCCAAGAAGCGGTGGCTCGACATCGTTAAGGGTGACATGCGTGCCAACAGACTCACCACTGAAGATGCACAAGACCGCGCGAAGTGGGCCAAGAAAATAAGGAAGGTGGACCCTGGGACCCCACACACCAGTTTATGTGCATCCTTTTAAATGTCATCTTACAGCTAACTTTAAATTTGATTTTATCTTCCAATAAAATAATTTATCTTTAATAGGGTTTATCATACAAAATGTAATTAAAATGGCACTGGAAGGTTACGTTGTCGATGTACCTATTTGCAATCTTTATTCGCTTAAAAAACCAAATAAACCCAACCCATTGGGAAATCGAATGTTGACCCACGCGTCCGTCTACAAATAGGGAACGTTGATCTAGGTTTTCGTAAAATAACAGGTTATTTTTGCATTGATTGTTTTACTCACTCTGATAAATCGGTTTTGAGCAAACATGCATGTGAAATAAATAGTTTTTAAGATGTCTACACGATATGTACTGATAACAAAAAAGATTTTGAGATGTTGAAAGCTCAATAAAGTCCAGGCTTTTTATTAAAAAGAAAAAGTAAAAAATATCTTTATTCATATAGACTTATAAAAAGTACTTAAAATTGACAAGTCATATACAAAAAAAAATGTAGCAAAAATATACTGAATAAAAATAAACCTACATAAAATAATACTGTGATACTTTATATCATAATTAAATATAATCTGAAACTCGATGGTTACTCTTTTCAATCTTGTTTTTATACACAAAAATTGAATTGACAGAGTAAAGTCATAACAAAAAAGTGTGCAGAGGAGCAGATTATACCTAAGATGACCACAAATTCTTATCATTTAAGAAATCCTCAACACTATAATAACCTCGCTTCATTAACTTAGCTTTGATTTGTGACTTAAACTTGTGAAGAGGCAGTTCAACAAGAGTTTGCGAAATCCTATTAAAATATTTTACACATTGACCAACAAATGATTTCCCTACCTTATGCAGTCTTAGACTGGGAGTTACGAGCTTAATTTTATTTCTGGTATTGAGTTTATGAACATCACTGTTTTTCTTGAAGAGATGCAAGTTTTTACGGACATATACTACATTATCATAAATAAATTGAGAGTACACAGTTAAAATATCTATCTCTTTAAATACTTTACGAAGCGAGTCGTGTTGTCTAAGGTTGTAAATGGAGCGGATGGCTCTTTTTTGAAGAACAAAGATGGTGTTGAGATCCGCTGCCGAGCCCCACAACTGTAGACCATATGACATAACACTGTGGAAATAACTGAAGTACACTAATCTTGCTGTGGCGATATCAGTCAGGAGCCTTATTTTTCTAACAGCATAAGCTGCCGAACTAAGTCTTCCTGCCAGGGCAGAAATATGCGGACCCCACTCTAACTTGGAATCGAGAGTAGTTCCTAGAAATACAGTGGAATTCGCAATCTCTAATGGCTCGTTATTCATGTTTATAATGATATCAACCTGTCTTACATTGGGCATAGAAAATTTGATACATTTAGTCTTCTTAGCATTAAGCAGTAAATTGTTACTCGTACCTTAGAGAGAGTGTTATTTACGTCGTCAAGTGCTTCATTACTTCTATCTACGTAAAAATCAGAGAAGTGTCATCAGCAAATAATACAATCCCACATAGGTCTTTGAAAAATAAGGCAGGTCATTTATATAGATCAAAAACAGCAGAGGACCTAATATTGATCCCTGGGGCACGCCCATACGTATGGTGGCACCGGAAGAATTCGTACCATTGATACTCACTTTTTGTATTCTATCAGTGAGGTAAGATTCTATAAGGCTAAGTGAAATATTTGAAACACCGTAATGTCTCAACTTAATCAGTAGGATTTCATGATCTACGCGTCAAATGCTTTAGATAAATCACAAAAAACTCCTACTGCATCTTGCTTGCCTTCCCACGCATCAAATATGTGTTTGATGAGCGCAACACCTGCATCGGTTGTATTCCTATTTTTAGTGAATCCAAATTGATTACTATGTAATAATTTATTCAAAGCAAAGTGAGAATGTAATTGATTCAATATTATCTTTTCAAAAATCTTACTTATAGCTGGTAGAATAGAACTAAGGTCTATAATTGGATGGGTCACTTTTCTCACCTGACTTATAAAGGGGTATGACTTTACTAAATTTCATTAAATTAGGGAACTGACCCTTGTCCACATAGTTATTAAAAAGTAACGCTTAACTAGGGGAGATGGTATCTAGGACTGATTTAAGTATATCAACAGAAATACCAAATAAATCCTCCGTTTTTTTTATGTTAAGTTCTTTAAACGATTTGAGGACGGTATGAGGAGATATATGATCGAAGCAAAAACTAGTGGTGCACTCATTAACACTTGATGTGAGGAGATAACTAGCTAGCAGTGAACTAGAATTTAGTTTACTGGTAGTAATAAAAGGTAAGGTATTCAAGTTCATGTTACAGAGTAGGTACCTAGTTTAGAGATATTTTAACTGTAATGCACTTACATTTGTTAAAACCATCTGTTCTTATCCAATAGAACCCTTATAGCGGCTTGCCGCTCCTCCAGTACTTGCCTGAATAGCAAGGAGATGGGTATCCGCTAGATTGCCTATCCGGCCAACCTGCTGTAGCTAAGGGTAGATGTACGGCAGTGAATCGAGATGTGAGCGTGCTTTACAGCTCCGGCACCATACTGGAGAAATGGTAATTGGCTTCTCTGACGTCCCCAGCGGGGATTGAAGCCACTAGCGTTCTTTGGGTTGCGCGTGGTGAGCGACTATAACTGCTCCGGTACCATTCTGGATAAATGGGAGTGGGTTATGCCACGGGCTACTCGCCTATGATACCATAATGTGTAATGCATTGTGCATTGCGGCGGCAGGACCTACCGCAGAAGGTCCCTGGTACACTTCACGGTGTGCTAGGAATAGTGTGCCCTTCTGCATAACCGAGAGGTTGGTCGGGGGGCCACTAATATAAATCTCAGTAGTAAAGGGGGGGTGTGTTCTTTTCCAAAACCGCAGAAACTTACCATTCCATTTAAAAAGTAAAACGAGCCACATTAAAACCATTCCCGCCCGTAAAGCCCTTGAACTTTATGACCATCTCTGGCCTACGCTTAGAAGTGTCAATGGCCTTTCAAAAGCTTCAATCAATTTTATTCATTATACTTAACCTCATTAAATGTAAAATACCTAATACTGCTCTTAACAGCTTAAAATCATCTTCTAATGGTTCCGTTCCTAACAGCGCAGGTCAAATGCCAGTAACTTTTAACTGTCAACCTGACCGCCACTACGAGTATCTAATCACTTAAGAACTTCGGTAATGCCCTTAGCGGTTAATACCTATTACCTTTTCATAAATCTGGACACGAGCAAGACAATAAACTATTAGAGTCTGTGCTAAACAGCCCTCAATCTCCAATAGTACGGCAGACAGCGCCCGATAACAAGACAAGACATTAGTGGGTACGGTGACCACGGCTAGTGGAGTTATTGGGGAACTAAAGATATCAATGCAATTGAATAAATGCAATGTTGAAAATAACAAAAGTATTTTAAAAAAAATACAAAATATTATTACCAGCAGAAACAGTGGTAACTGCACTAAGCTCAGTTTGAAGCTAACATTAACATCCCTTGACTAAGTTTTATGAAGAATGTTATTTCTATTTGTACTAGAAAAAAATAGTTCTGAAACAGTAATAAAATTAAATTAATTTCAAATTTTTATGCCTGAAGTTTGGTCAATTCAGGAAACTATTTTTTCTACGTTGGCTTCAACAAACCCAAATTGCTTGGCGACACTCTCGGATTTAAATTCTTCTTTGGTTCCACTAAATACAAGCATGTTTATGTTTTTCAAGACTTTTTTTTTTTAAATTCGAAAACGGACTTTATTTTGCGCACATTAGCCAGTATTTTCTGCATAGAAGCTGTTGAACATCTTGCTGAATTTCGAAACGATGGTCTCCCCATCATGCAGACCAGTCAAATTGCTCTCCACATCTTGATTATAATTAACTGGCAAGTTATAGCCGACGGCAGCCGCAGCCCGAGGATCATCACGTGAATTTAGGGCAAATGCGACGCCGGGTCTCGGCCGGCACTAATGGAAAGCGGACTTGCTCCGGTGTGCACTAAATGCTAACAGGTTGCAAGTACTTTGATTGCCGATCGACTAACCCTCGTGATTGTTGGTCATCACAAAACTGTTTGCGTCGTTTCTTAAAACGTATAGGTGAAGGTGCTCACTTGGAGCATTCGCCTGTATTGTGACAGTACAGAATCGAGCATCACATCAGTGACAGAGGAGAACAGAGCATTGCAGTGCGCAAACTGTAATGTTACAGATTCGAGCATAACATTGGTGAGGGAAAAGCAACGAGTAATGTTCTAATGATGTAATACTCAAAATTGAATCTGAAACGTTACATTACAGGCGAATGCTTCAAGTGAGAAAGCATCATAACACAGAGGAAACGTTAATCAATCGCAGTAAATCAATATTATCACAGCGAACTACAACCACTTTCTCTTAGGCACAGTACTCATCATGCCTAGCTTTAAATTTACAGTGGGCGAGAAATACTCTCCCCAGAGGAATGTGCTCCGCCCCACTGAGTCCGCAAGCAAGCCCTCTTGGTATCCTAAGGAATCTAAGCTAAGCCCTATAAGCAATTTCGGACCTCTAGAGCGTGGGCAGTCGCCCTCATCGCCCACGCCTTACGCCGCCTCTGATAGATGCCATTAAGAATTAAAAATGTCATGCCTGGAGATGCGGTCAAGGAATTAACCAGGATAAGGAGGTGCAAAAGTATGGTGGCAGTTAGTATGGCAGTCAATACTTTATTCAGTGGTCATAGCCTCATAGGCCGATAAAATATTGAGATTAGGTAATGCGTGTTCTGATCCAATCGAAAAATTGTCTGAAGACATTCAGAGCGAACTGTCACTGTCACTAATGTCACTTGTGTTGTGTTTGTACTTATTTGGCTTTTGATTTCGCTATTTTCATTAATATTTGTCTCGGCTTAGCTTTTGTTCTGAGACCTTAGAACTTCTGCTGCTATTCAGCTATTGAGCAACAATAACCACAAAAGTTGTTCGTAACAACTGATTATGTGAAAATAACCTTAGGTATGTTGTTGTGTTGTTGTAGTCTTGTCAAATTGACACTGCGTAATCTGCGTTGACACATTTCCGCCATGCTGTTTTTCGTTGTGTGTTGCAATTCTATTGTTGGAAATTAGTTAGAACCAAGTAAATATACCTTTTTTAAGAAATTGATAATCTAGAAAATGTTTCACGATTTTTTTCCTATTCTTTGGTACGGTGTACGTACATAGACCTGGTCAAGTAACATTTCCTTTAAAAGTGAATAAAAAAGTGCCATGTTATCTTGTGAATGTAGAGTGAATCCAAACACATGGTACAAAAAACGCATTTGATATTCACCTTTCGTAGGTACTGTACTGAAATAGATACATAATTACAAAATATAAGAACAAGCATTCAAGTCCAGTGAATTCGATATCTAATCTAATCCGATGCTCCTGTCCATCGTGTCTTGATATCGAAGCACAATCGTGTCCAACATAAGTGCACCCGAACGACTGAACCTAAGGCTAATTTGGGACTTGAAGTACCTACCTCTATATTATGTGTAAGACAAAGCTATACAGTATAAAATATCCTCATAGTTATATAACCTGGATCTCTGATAGACTGTGACAGGCAGAAAACAGTTTGAACCAAGATTTGACCCTCGGACCATACAAGTTGTCACAAAAAAATAGATTACAAAGTCACTGTTCTAGAACAGGGACGGGAACAGGGGGTTCCAACAGACGCTAATCAAAAGTTGAGAACACCTCAAATTGATGCTGCCTTGTCACATGTCAATAGCAATGAAAGGGACAGCTATACATGTAAGGACTGCTCAGCTTTTCAGCTTTGACTGACGCAGATTCGGGCGTTAATTTTCAAATATTTTGACTGTCTACAAAAATAATTGCAAAGAGCAAACTCCTCCACAGCTTTTTTTTATCATTAGCTGATACGACTACCATTATTACGAGGACAAATATCAATTTTCACCACATGACATGAGCATAATAACGAAACATTTGAGTTCTCCCCTGTCGCTGTCACATCCATAATCCTACCGCGTGTAGGTATACCACAAAATGGAAAGCAGTAAATATCAAATGAGTATGACTTATTAGCTTAAGCTGGCAAGCTTATTAAACCGTGCTGGATGCAATTTGATTGTGTGGCTCTAGGCTGGCGTGGGTTATCCGATTACTGCCTTAAGCAGATTCAGGTTTTCGTACTGTTACAGTTTTAATTTTAACTTGATCATGGAAGCTTCAAACTCACCTACGAGGAAATAAAGTCGGTATTTTATGGGAAATACGAATATTTTCAAACATCTCAGCTGAGCAATGATTGGACAGGAATACTTAATACCATTCCTAAATGAAATGCTTGATTGGGTTATCTCCATAGCAGCTATGATTTCGTGATTAAGACGATTATCTTTTTATTACAAACTTGATTTGAAATAAAAAGATTCTATGCATATGATCTCTGAAAGTTCTTCAAAGCTCATAATCTTTGTCAATCGTAAATTGCTTAAGGCGCCTAACAATTGGGAGTTTTGCTGCTCTGCTTGCGTAGGTCTAATGTTCATGGACAGTGACGTAAAGAGAATCGCTTAGCTGCACAACTGTCATTTGAAAATGAGCAATTCACGCAAATGATGCGGCAGCTATGCGATTTATCCGAATGCGCCCTAAGTGTTTCGTTCGAGGTAAATTCGCTTTTATCCAAAGCTGTAAAGATGTTCCTTCGAAATTCCTCGTGATATTTGCGTAGCTCGATGAAATCAACTGAAAGTAGCAGCAAAGGTGACAGGAAGCGCGGTGCAACCGAGCGCGGCAGGCTACGCTGACTCAGGGAAATCCACTACTACGGTAACTACGTGGAAACTCGAAGCATCGATAAATTATTAGAGTTGCCTATGAACACCGATTACATGTAAAAACTTCTTCAACATGTAAAAACTCCAGGTTTGCAGTTTCATAAAACTATTACTAAAAGATTTCCAATATCTTTTCGAAAAGGGTCAACATTTTGTTTAAGATCCTAATCGGTTCTAACTTAATAATAATTTAAACATCACCTGAATTTGTCCAAATGGATGTTATCACAGCGATACGAGTGGTTCATGCGAGCAAAAACCAACGTATTGCCTTGTGCCTGTCGCTACAAACGCGTCCTCCTCGAAGCGTGCTCGCCTTAGAAGATACCACAAAAGTAATGTCGCGTCTTGAAACACCTATTAGGCGCTACCAGAGCTGTAAGTTCAGGACAACTAGGATATGTGGGAATCCAGAACTCCTCAGAAACTGACACACCTAACTACTGAAGCCTGAAGCCTGATCCCAGGAACAAGAAGAGTAGTTCTGGTCCCGCAGTTCGAGAGAACTCGAAAGTAAAAGGTTAACTGAGTGAAGTCAAAAAGCTGTAGTGAGGCCAAAGGTAACGCTTGCATCCGCGGAGCGCGATTTGGCACATCGCTCGGGGCGAGCCGCGCCATAATTACGTACCTACCGCGGAGCACGAGCTGTCGCTTAAATCTCGCGGCGCTTGCATTTCACTAGAATGCAGTTTGTAACAGCCCACTAATATCCCAAGGCGGGCAAAGGCTATGATCACTGGAAATGTTTTACGAGTAGATTTCTTGGTCAATCGATAGCTTATACACACATACATATACTTATATACTTAAACCCATCCCTGTATGTCTGAGTGAGTAAGTTTAAACAATGTTTTTGTATGGGATTTCGGTACTAGGTCTCTAGTGCTTTAAATTGAAACCTAAAATGGCATACAAATTTCTAAACGCAACATTCGCCGTTTATGTGACGGAAACTCATGGTGGAAACACTGGCCATAGCTCTAATACTATTATTAAAATTATGTCAATATTTTAATTGATGGTTATTATTACACTAACCATCAAGTTTTTCAGGTTTCATTGCAGTATTTAAATAAAAAATTCAACTGCCTGTCCACCCCCTAGTCACAACCTCCCAGGCTGACATGAAAATCCTTAAACAGACTCCGGACCCAAGTCGGCCGTAGCAAAAAGAACATGTCCAGGTGGGCTTCAGCTCTGACAACTCATGTCCGTGTGGAGCTTCTCTACAAACAATGACACACCTATTGTCGTGTCCTGCGTGCCCTTCCACCGGCACACTGGAGGACCTCTACAACGCCACAGACAATGCAGTTCGCGTGGCTGAGTACTGGTCGAAGTATATATGACTTGCCGAAATCGATTCTGCATTTATTAGGCAGTGGGCTTGCTAAACGTGTGACGTCACAATGTCGTATTCACGTACGTCATCGAAAAGACTGCACAGTGATTATAGAGCATGTCGATTGACTTAAGTCGTAAGCAGGTATAGCGTGTTCTCTAAATATACAAAACTTGATTTTCTGGAACGTTTGGTTAAGAGCTCTCCTATTATGTTGGGCAAACGAACGAATTCGGGCAGTGATCGTGGAATTAAATATCGAAACTCTCGATACCAATTTCATTCTCTTAATATTCGAATTTACGTGCTAGTCTTCTGTAATATTTAGATAGGTTTTCTAGTAGTTAAACATTCCAGTGTTATCTATCCCCTTTTTCCCATTGGGCACAAAATCTGTTTTTTCGGAAACATGGAAAACTAAACAAACAGTTAACCGTGCATGTTCAAAATAGCCATTTTTCATCTTTTTTCATACTACTCCGAAAACTAGAAAGTCTTAAAAAAATGTTCTTGTAAAATAGTTTTTCCAGCACTAAAATTCAGAAAGTGAATGAAATCCTAATGTGCCCAGGACCCCAAATAGGTTTTAGACGGCTCTGAGTGTTATCATGAGGACTTGGAAACTGTAGCGATTGATGTTAGTTGAGGCCACTATGCTCCCGTGGGAGTTTTCAGTATTCTATCGAACGCGTCCCCCGGGTGACGGATAGGGGAATACCCTCCTCTCTCCTTCCGCACCCGTTGCTAACGTCTGTATGGCGGAGGCCCGGGAAAAATTCATGCGCCTTGGGCGCGATGACGAGAGGTTGGAGGCAAAGCTGCGGTCCGAGCAAGGGGTTGCTGAGATGGATCCAGCTTTGCTTCAACTACAAGATAAGTTTGTCCGTCCATCAGACTCATCCCAGGGCGAGGCCGACGAACGGAGGATGACCGCCTTCGCGCTCACGCGCGCGTGTGTAGAGATGTCTGCGGCAATAGTCCGGAAAGTCATTGCAACTTCCGGACATCTGAAGGGCACTTTCCAAAAGGCCCTGAAGACGGCAGTCGGGGACTGGGAGCGTATAGCACCCGTGCTGTACAAGCGAACAGTCTCCGAAGAAACCGAGAAGCTGCGGGTGGTGAACCACCGCCTGCTCTCCGCGGTCTACCAGCAGGGGGAAGGAGCTGGCCCAACTCCGTAAGGAGATGGATGCTTTCCGGGAGAGCCTAACCGGGCAAACGCCCCGACCGGCTGGCGTGGCTGACGACAGTAATGTCATCGCCTATGTCAACGCTCGGTTCGAGGCCATCGAGGCTCGGCTGCCCCCGTAGCGGCTTCGGCCCCCCCTGGCTGCCGATAAGCGCCTTGATCGGGCGCGACCTCTCGCTGCCATCCGTGGTTTCTACTATGGTGGCGAGCGCGAGCTCGTGGGATGCCGTGCTCTCCTTCTGCGCTACCGTCGTGTCGCAGAAGGAAAGCGCCGAGCGCCAGCGCGAGCTGGACAATCCCGCCCGACGTAGGAGGCGAGGCCGCCGGGGTGATGGGGCCTAATCCCGGCGGCTTCCTGCGGTTAGGGGAATAGAATACTACCGAGGTATACTAAAAGAGCCCTTGGGATCGCGAAGCGCACGCGGGAAGACGTTAACACGTGTCTTCGGGCACAGTGGTATGTGTTATCTTATCGTATACTGGAGTTGAGCTTGCTCCTGCCGAGGCTGGCCGCCAATCGGCCTTGCGCGCCGAAGGGTCCTGCGAGGAGTTTCTCCCTTGTTGGGGATCCCGAGTCCCTTCCATTCTGCGCCGAAGATGACCACCGTCAGGTTTTAGTGGGTAGGGGTCTCTGTTTTCCCAGGATTCCCGAGTCCCACATATCCCAGGTGTCCCGAACCCAGGGCCTTTAGGAATGCCTAAATGCATTTCCTGACGCAAATAAAAAGGCCACTCTGCTCTAAACTTGGGCAACGGAACTCCAAAGGACAGAGGTGCTGAGCTGAATTGCAGGAGAAATATGGATTCTTTGCAGTAAATATTATTTTCTAAAAAGCAACTCAGGTAATAGACCTGGATAAGTCCTTATTGTTCCACGACAAATGAGAAAGATTATATCATCACTCGAAAGAAGCGACTATTTTATTTCGAATGAACATGTCCATCAAGACAGCTATGTTTCAACCTCATATCTAGAATATCATCGGTTACTGTGGTGTAACGAAGGCACGCAAAGCTGAATGCACTCAGCGTTCATCTGTTATCACTTGCAAATCGCCTGCCTACTCGTGCCTACGTACATACAGACATGAGAACCTCTTTGCCGTTCCCATTAGACTACCAAAGCTGAACAATTTAATGACGATTGACTATTCATACCACATTCGAGCGGCTGACCGCTTCGCTTTCCTTGATTGAAAGTCAAATTATTCTGCGATCTCAGCCGTGGTGAAGGGGTACGTAACGAGGGAACGCGACGGGGGGATGCAAAATGTTGCAATTGCATTTCCCCGTCAGAAAAACAGCTTACACTGGCAAAAATAATTAAGAGTATTAGCGAAGTCGCCGAGCGGACTGTCGCAGTAAATAGCCTGCTAAATACCCACCTACATTTATTGGCGCAGGGAGTCTGGGACCGGGTAATAGCGGAAACAATTTTGCCTTTTAAAACAGTGTTGCACGCTTTTGTTTATAAATGATGCGACGGGGGGTTGAATTCGAACTAGCAACGAAATGATACGCAATTTATACGGAAACAAGAAAATTGGTCGCCAACATTTTCGAATTGTTTATCTGTATATTTTCGATTTGTTGAAAAAAATTCAACATTCACGGAAAACCTCACCTTTCAAAACTGCACCGAATTCAACGAGTGGACAATTAACTCGAAAAAAGGAGGGCGTTTCGAACTGTTTGTTTACTTTGTCTGCTGGAAGATAGTACCACTTCCCGGTTTGAATCATTTATTTTTTAGTAATGCTACATTCAGTGTGTTCTCATATACATTTAGCGAAGATGTGATGACCTTCGCGGATAAATACGGGAATTAGTGCAATTGCTTCGTTAACAACACGAAAAAAGGCCTAAGGTCCTGTTCATGTAGGGACATGTTGACATAAGTGCTATCGAACTAATGTCATGTCGAAGTAACGTCTTTCGAAAAGTGCTTACCGAAGTACAGTCTTGGTAGAAGATGTTGCAACTTTACCAGTTATCCACGAAAAATTAAATAATACTATGAAAAGACATATTTTACAATTAATTATTTTTATGTTGCACAATATGTTGATCACCTATAAATTGTTGTTATTTTCTCGTGTGCAATAAAGAATATTTACTTTACTTTACTTACTTTATTTTTATTTTTAATGTGTTGAGTTACGTGAGTAATAATAACATCTTAAGCTCATTAATATGGATAATACTATTTTTATCTTAATGCATGACTTCGAGTTCAGACTGACCTTCTGGCTCGTTTGGTAGTGACCCTTTCTGCTAATTCGCGGTTCGTGGGCTCAAAGAAACATTAATATTGAAAACATCTGTTTTGTTCTGTTTCTTTGTTTTGATTGTCATTATTAATGATGTTTCTGATACAAGCTTTATTTAGTTTGACGGTCGAATGCCATGTATTAAGAAAGATGTCCAGAGACTTCTTTAGTGAGATATTTATTTACTTTTAAACTTATCTAACGAGGCCAGTGACCCTCATCACTTTTTATCCTGAATATCGCAGGTTTTATTAATGGCCAGTGTGCGCTTGCATCATTCGTTAGGTCGCGATCGTCGACGGTTGACGACGGTCCGTCCACAGCCGGACCGGAAAAAAGATAATCCTCCAATTAAATTGAATCAGTGCCCGTGAAATTGTTTACCGTTTAGGGTCAGGTATAGGGCGGATGACCCGGCTGAATGGGACTAATAATAAGAGTGTCTTTCTGCCCTTGTAGGTACACTTGTGTGCGATTTAAAGACGAGAGGCAACGCAGATTAAGGTACGGATCGTGACAGAATTGCTTACCATCGTAAAAGCTCTGGCTAAGAAGACACAAGTCATTTTTAAAAGACGGTTTCATCATTAACTACTTAAATACATCATTAACTACTTAGGTTAGATAATCTGCTTATAAATAAGTACTATTTACTAATCTGCAAAATTCTGAGTTTTTTTCTTATAAACTTTTGTATAAACTAATAAGTATCTCAACGATATCATAATAAGTGCCATCTGACCCTATAAAACACCTACACATGGAAAAAATCTGCTGTAAATAGGTGTCAATAGGTTGATGCTGATACGAATAATATTGCTTTTATTTTCAGTTAAGTAGGTAAACTATTGATTAATGAGTTTTAAGTGAAGTAATACTCTAAAAATTAGTAATTCAGGAGGGGCTGAAATACGAAAGCTGAAAGACAAGGTTGCATCTTTACAAAATGAGCAGAAAGATGGTCAAACGAAGTGAGCGGTACCAGTTATGTGCCGCTCGGTTTGGGCGACCGCCAGCCAGCCATGCCAAGTGCTGTGGCAATAACTATGGATTACACTAATTACGTCCAAAATACCTGTGTCTGAAAACAAAAGACTTTGAACAGTGCGTGTTGCCAGTGATGGCCTACGCTGCCGAGACGTAGTCTCTAACTGTGAGCCTCCTAAATAAGCGCAGAGTCATGGAAAGAGCTATGCTTGGTGTTTCTCTGCGAGATCGAATCATAAATGAGGAGATCCGTATAAGAACTAAGGTAACCGACATAGCCAAACGGGTTAGCAAGCTGAAATGGCAGTGGGCAGGACACATTTCTCGGAGGACTGATGGCCGATGGGGCAGAAAAGAGTCTCGAGTGGAGACCGCGTATGGGCAGGCGCAACGTAGGACGGCCCCCCCGTGAGATGGACGGACGATCTGGTCAAGTCCGCGGGGAATCGCTGGATGCAGGCCGCTTCTAATAGGGATAGGTGGAAATCATTCGAACTATTTTCTTCATGGTGAGGAGACGTGGCTCAAAAATTATGATATAAGCAGAAATATTGCCAAACGAAGTGGGCACCGCAAGCCATGTGGCTTCGGTTTGGCCGAAGGCCAGCTAGGCATGCCAACTTTGCCATGAGGATTAACTGTAGATCAAACTCCTTAAAATGACACTCGTACCAGTTGGGACGTCAATCGATACTATAACAGTATTACTGACAAAGTTCATCTATAAAAATCACTAGTACTTACTAAACGGAGCTTCGTGTTATAATTAATTGTACTACACAAATGAACAAATAACATTAGTAAATATTTCAAAATATACATATAGTTTAGACTAAATCTCTACCTTGCCAAACGCAATCAAAAGAAAAAAGGCAGTAAAACGAATACTGCCACCAGAACTATCTACCTACCTAGGGCAAGGATACAATATCGTTGATTCTAAATCTGTCTGTACAACCCAGAAAGATTGTCAAATGAAATGAGCGGTGTGCTAGCAATGTGCCGCTTGGTTTGGGCCGCGGCCAGCCAGCCGTGCCAGATCGCTTATACAGGATTAACTGTAGATTAAAGCAATTACATGTGCTTCAAATGAGACCATTTGTGCCATTTGTGACGTAAGACCGCATAGAATGTTTTTTGCAGCCACCGTTCGGAAATTGTTCTGTGCTCGAATCCCGTTAACTTATGTAAATTGTCCGTTTATAGATAAAGCTAACATCTTCTGTTCAAAAGTACCCGAATTTTTAAATATTTATAAGCTACTCGTAAGGCCGCTTCATAATATCCGTTTAATACGAGTAGTAAAGTCTACTGTTTGTTGGCTAAACACAACTCATCGATTATTGACGTCACTAAAAAGTGTTTGGCATAACCTTGTTTAAGTGCCAAAGTCAAAAATATTGCCAAATGAAGTAAGCGGTACAACAAGCAATGTGCCGCTCGGCTTGGACCGTGGCCAGAGCAACAATCGTAAAAGAATAAAAAGTTTGTGATTAACTAATAAACTAAATGTCCTTTTTTTTAATTTATAACATATTGAACGCTTTTGGGGTCACCAGGGGGCCTACTCGCTAACGAAATGTCTGTAGTTTCGGTAGAACTAATGTGTCAAAAAAACCTACAACAAAATAATATTCTTGAAAATTTATTTCTGTATAATGAATATCATAATAAAGAGTACGAAAATTCATTATGGTTATTAAAACTATGGTTTTCATACTAATTAAGACCATGTTAGTTTGCCCAAAACTAATAATAATAATAATATATTCTTTATTGCACACAAAACTTACAGTACAGAAACAATTTACAATAAATGAAAGTACAATTTGGGCGGCTTTATCGCTAAAAAGCGATCTCTGCCAAGCAACCCACAAGCAAAGGAAATTTGGCGAAAAGGGCAAGTAAGTGCACCAAGAAAAATAATAAATAAAATAAGTTTAATTATAAATATCTACACAGTATAGGACTAGGTTTATATATTCACATGACACATACATACTATATATAAAAAGTAGAAACAAATGTGACGTTATTTAAACAGACAATAGCAATCAGCTCAGTTGCAACTAAAATGATCAGGAAATATAAAGGATAAAGAAGAAAAAGGAAGAACAACAAGGACTGATGTCAAAGTGCAAGGAAATGTGCTTTGACCCTTGCTTTAAAGATGGATAAGGATTGGGACTCTCTGATTGATAGGGGTAAGGAGTTCCATAAACGTATGGATTTCACAGTAAATGACTGTGTGTAGGAGTGGGAAGAATGAGGAGGGAATTGAAGGCGGAGTTTCTTGGAAGAACGCATTTCTCGTCCACGGATGGGATACAGAAATTGGAACCGCTCCTTGAGATAACGGGGTGACATTGAGTTGAACAGAATGTTATATAGAAGGAAAAGGACATGGGAATCACGGCGAAGACGAATGGGAAGCCAGTTTAGCTGGGCCCGATACTCGGAAACATGGTCGTACTTGCGAAGTCCAAAAATAATGCGAATGCAAAAATTCTGAAGCCGCTCAAGTTTATTTAGGAGATTCTCATTAAGGTCTAAGTAGCAACAGTCGGCATAATCTAGAATGGGAAAGAGTAAGGCTTGTACAAGAGCAATTTTGATGGGTATTGGCAAAAAATTACGAAGTCTACTTAGGGAACTAGCAGAAGCAAACATTCTCCTGCTGACCTGACCAACTTGAGTTGTCCAAGCCAACGTACTGTCAATGTGTACTCCTAGGTTTTTCACTTCCTTACTGAACGGAATTTGAACACCATCAAACACAATTGCTGGCAAAACACTCCAATCAATTCTAGCAGTTAGCCACGAACTACCAACAATCAGTGCTTGAGTTTTTGCAGGATTAACTTTAAGCCCGAACGACCTGCTCCAATTAGAGATCTGTTCCAGGTCATCATTTAAGGTCAGAACGACGTTTGGAAGTTCAACAAGGCTGCCTTGGGAGTAGATTTGGAGATCGTCTGCATATAGGTGGTAAAAAGAAGAGATATTATTGGTTATCGAATTAATGAAAGTAGCAAAGAGAAGAGGGGACAAAACGCCACCTTGCGGTACACCGGCACTAACGTCGCACCATGAAGAGAAAGAATCCTCAGCCCTAATGCGTTGCCGGCGCCCATGCAAGTAACTATGAAACCAGTCAATTACCATTGGAGATATATTGAGAGAACGCAACACGCCGAGTAGGATGTCAAGATCAACAGTGTTAAAAGCATTACTGAAATCCAGCAGAATTAATACGGAAAGGCATTTAGAGTCCATGCCAAAGCGAATGTCATCCGTGATCTTGACAAGTGCAGTAGTCGTACTATGACCGGGACGGAAAACTACGGACATTGTGTTAGTGAGTAGGTCCCCTGTCACCGCAAACGAGACTTTCTATTGTAAATAAGAGCGGACATTGCGTAAAACAAAAGCCTTTCTTTGTCAGTGCTTAGATAGATGGTTCTTGGGTCTACGTTAGTCCGTTCCGTTTCCGACCATAACCTAAATTACTTAAAGTGCGTTTATTCTGTGCCAATGCACACTTTTGCGCCACACACTTAAAAAGTAAGTATGTGGCCAGTAGGTACCCTTAACTTTACACCGATGACAATCGCTAGCGCCAGTGCTAACGTTTTTGTATGGCATTTTGGATAAATCGCCTCTGGTGGATATAAATGGAACTAAAAATGGCATACATCGTAGTTTACTTAACGGAAACTCACGGTATACGTACTGGTGAAACGTGTCATCGCTTCACCAGTACCTACCCAGTACCACAAATTACGCATGCGGCGCGGCGCCTCTGAGAGATAGCCCGCTTAGAACAACACGCCATTTTTGACGCATGCATACAGAGACGTGAGTTTACAGGCGAACTCGGTGAGTCGAAAAGTCGCACTGTCACGATTGTTTTTGTTTTTGTCGAACTTGGTGCAATTTTTCACATGACGAATTTCGTTTTTGGCCGGTTCTGTCAAGTAGGTATAACCTACTTACTTAATTTTAAAAATTCAGAGCGAATATAGTAGTAACCCTAGGCGGTTTACGCAAGTTTAGGAAAAAGGTGCGAGCGGTCCTTCTGTAACTCTTTGTTTTGTGCAAGTACCATGATCTTAAGTTAAGTACCAAGTTCAGTTCGTCAGTGCTGTACGGGATCTCGTTACAACACCCCAGGTGAAGAGAAATGGCATACAAATTGCTGTTGTCAACTATCGTAGTTTACCTACCGGAAACTCCATGTACTGACCGTAAGACGTCCTATTCTATCCGAGACGCGGTATCTACTCAAGAAAACACCAATGATGTAAGTTTTAGGCTCGTATTCTAGAAACTAACTTGAACAGGGATTTGTTCATAAGAGGCTACGTACAAACGTGGTCCCGTTTCCTTCCTGGATTTTGGAAACTGAAAAAACTGAAATTTTGGAAGGAAAAATGGACACAAAGAATAGTATTACTTTGTACCATAAAATAGTATTATTAGAATACAAAAAATCAATATCAATTTCAAACAGTAAGAATATTTTTTTTAAAACTGAATAGTTTGAAAATTCACCTAACTTTGTGTCCGACGAACGGGAGTAGGCCGGCCCCCAGATTGCAGCCAAGTAACGTTGTTGACTAGCCAATCGTGGAGAACCTGCTTTAGCGCAGAAGGCTGTGGGTTCGATTCAACCCACTCAGGACAAACAATCGTGTGATAAACACTTGTGTTTGTTGTGTCTGTTTTTTTATTATCTAATTTGGAATATTCAATCATATTTATTAAAGTCTCAAACCTATATGTAGTACAAACTCTGCTTAGATTGGCGACAAATGATCTTGGTGTTGTCCCAAAAATTGTCTAAAGCTAATTATAGAAAGTTGTGAAATACCAGAAGTGATCCATTTAGGACAAACTTTGTTTATAATGTTAGTTTCTTTCAATATTAATCTGTTTTTTTAATAAATATAGTCGAAAATATAAATAAATATGCGCCAGACAACACACCTCTTGTTGGTCTCGAAGTAGGGATTAATATCCCTGTATTACGATGTACCACACAAGAAAATAGCCAGGGGCGTCTCCCAGCACACCCAGACCCGAGTCAATTCATAAAAGAGCGTTTCCTGAATTGACCCGACCGGGAATCGAACCAGGGACACTAGGAAAATCGAGGCGAGAAACCGTGCTACAGCGCACTACGCCAATCGTGTCGTCAAGATAAATATTATGAGCTAGTAAAAACCTCGGGTTTTAATGTTAGACTCGATTTTTATTGTTACCTATAACTACAATAATACTCAACAACGGGTTTGAACTGAATTAAAAAAACTCATTGTTACATTCAAATCTTTTTATTTAAACTAAACAAATAAATACTCGCTTATTTTACAGAAGCTAAATAGTATTTTTTTCTAATATGCGCAACTGGAATCGTCAATAAACCTCTATGAGCTATAATAAACCACAAGCAAATTGATATGTATGAATACTCGTTATTGCAGGTAGTTAATTTATTGCTATTGCTTTTACCTCTATAAAAATACAAAAATTTTAAGTTCACTTCAAGCTAAATATATCTGAGAAAAACTTTAACAGTTAATTTGAATTCATTTTCATCAGTGAACGTATTTATAGGATAGACAAATGTTAAGTTTGAACCTAGTACATTTTAATTTTCAATGTTTGTTTTGTATTAGACAATTAAATGTGCCTTATTCAAGCTGTTGACTAAAAAATGTTATTATAGAGTTAATGAATTTATTGATAGTAAAATTAAAATTTAATAATTATGTAATTAATTGAAATAATTTAATCCTAATCTCTTTATTTAATTAATGTTCGATTTTAAGTGCCTGTCTCTCAACTATTGCATGCCAATTGTTGTTGGTTAAATGTGAGAAACCAATGTAATGTAATACCTATATGTACCACATTTACTGCAATAAATAAATTATTAATATTATTATTATTTTACCATTCCTTTTTAGAAAGATAATTATACAATTATATATACCAAAAACAATTGGCCGTATATGATAAATTAGTGAACTGTAGTACTTTCTAATGTAGTGAATAAATTCGCCAAGGTATCGTGCTCATGAAACCTGTCCGAATTGCGAAAGAAAATATTTTAAAGTCACACTTAAACCGCAGTTTTATTATCATATTAATATCTTCTTTAATATTATTTTTCTCAGTAAATCGAAGTATACAATATGATGATTTCGATCAAATTGTTCGAAAATAATACTGTAATTAAATTCACAATGTCAAAATATTTTTTATTGTTACCTATTGTTAATAACTGTAATGAATGATTGCTTCTCTAAACATTTAATTGCTTTAATAATGCTATAATAATAACAGTTAAGGTAATTGTGAATATAGCTAGTTTCCTGTATTATTGAATATAGTTAATCAAATTAAATGATATATTTGCTTACACTAAGTAAACTTTAAATATTAAATCAAACAAGTTGTTTGAGAGATTGTGAATATTTTTTTAAAAAACTCTTCAAGCGATTATGAGGTTTTTCTTAGAGAAAAGAAGTCCTAAAAATCAGATCAATTACCTTGTTATAAGTTATTATTATCTTCCACTCACGTTTAAATGGAACAAGAACATAAGTATACAAAAAAAATTATAAGATTTATTAGTAAATAATTTGTAAATTTTTCTATAAATTTATCTATGTTAACATTATATTAGCTATTATATTTTGCTAAAATAAATATTCGGGAGGGTTGTGATAAAACAGTAAAGCGGAATGTAATTTTAAAAGACTTCGCATGCAAATACAATACAATTTAATGTAATTTAATTTAAAAATTGCAATGTGTGTTCAAGTTATATTGTTAAAATAAGCTGGCTTATTACCCGATTGCACTATATTGAAGCTACAACCTAATTGTCGGTTTACGCAACAGTCTGACATTTATACTTTAAGATATTCCTATGCTTCATTCATTATGAAATTAGAAATAAGAAACAGGGGTGCTAAAATGAATGACAATTTATATTTGACGTTGCCATGACGATGACATACCTGAGTATAACCCGGCAAAATTGAAAACCCCTTCCGCCACAACGTATGAAGTAATTTTGTAACATTGTAGATTTGGTAGAGTTATAGTGACAGTAAAAATGTGTTCGGATAAAAATCCCTGCTTATTTTAGGCTTTTACATCGCCAATATAGTTTGATGCAAGATAAAATAATTTATTTAAGCAAAAGCCTTATAAATTCTGAAGTTTATTTGCTTTAAATGAGAACAATAATTAAGTGTGACAGCTGCTATGTAAGTAGATTTTAATAAATTCAGCATTTATTGTACTTTTACCACAAAGTGTACCCTAAAAACAACCTTTTTTACTTCTGTCTAATGTTATAATGAATGGAGTATAAGATGACATAAGTGAGACTGTCAGCTTAGGAGTTGGATGGTGCAAACGGACACTAAGCCAGTTTATAATGAATAATAATTAAAATCATGGAATTACAATACTATTTAGTTCAATTCCTTACTACGTTAAAATCGTTGTATTGCTTACAAGGACGTAGAAAGCTAGTTTATAGTATTTAAATCCGAAATATTATTAAATTGCATCGTTTATGAAGTATATAAATTGTTTATTGTACATTATCTTTGTTACAAGAGACCAAGATTGACACAACTTGTGTTAAAAATACCTTTAAGTAAATTAGTCACAAACCAAAGTAACTTGACCTACTTAAATTTATTTAACATTGAAAATCAACATTTCTCATAGTTCATTTGTTAATTATACCATTTCATTCATTAACTATTATACCACATCATGGGTATTGCGAAATTATCATCACCGAAAAGGTGTAAGTGTGATCCGTCATATATTTACAGACTTTTTAACGACGGGCACTCTCGGTGAATTAGAATACAGCTTCCTGAACAGATCTTGGATGTTATTGTCAGGGAAGAGATTGGTCAGAATCACTGAAACAAAAATAAGTATTTGAATGCTACAAATTGCTGCCAGATTACCAGTTTTTGCCACCAACTTCGTACGCTATTTAATGTACTAACCTTCATATATTTAGTAATATTCTTGTTTTTTTTTAATATAAATAAATGAATAAACATGCGCCAGACAACACACCTCTTGTTGGTCTCGAAGTAGAGATTAATATCCCTGTGTTACGAGGTACCACAAAAGGAAATAAACCAGGGGCCTCTTCCAGCACACCCAGACCCGAGTCGATTCAGAAAAGATCGTTTCCTGAATTGACCCTACCGGGAATCGAACCCGGGACACTACAGAAATCGAAGCGAGAAACAGTGCTACAGCGCACTACGCCAACCGTGTCGTCATTCAAGTGTGTATTTATGAATAAAGAAAGCAAATAGAAAAAAACGGCCTGAAGGGCTCGAGCGGGAAAATAGTGCATTGTTCTAATACTAAAAATAAAAATTAACTCATATTTAGTCTCTGACATCCATAGTAAACATGCGTTCACGTCAAGCTTAACACGGTGGCACCTTATGCTGCTGCCATAAGATCGATTTTGCAATGATTTTGCAAAGGTTGAGGTGACCGCGTCCCTACAAGCTTAGTATGGGGTCAGATGGTCTTGGTATAAGGTGTTACAGATATTTTTATTAGTTTTTAGATGCCTACCTTCAAGTAACACGAATATGAGTCGCCTATTAATCTCCTGGTCTTGGAACAAGTCAAACAAAGTCAGCAATCCTCGCCGGGCTGTATCTGAGCCGACAATATGGCGTAAATCATCTGAAACAGAACAGAAAATATATAACATACCATCACGAATTCACGACTATATCCCAAACGGGGTAGTCAGAGGCAGGTGACTGTTGCCTTCATGGTGAACGGAACACTCAGAAAGTACACTTTTCACTAACGGTATTACCCAACGTGGTAGGTTAAGCCTTCCGCCGTTATCCGAGTTTATTTGGTTTGATAACTATGTTTGTTATCCATCAACAATGAACACAATATTGGTTCTGGCCAGATTTGCACTAGGGACCACACGATCCACGATCCGAGTTGGGGTGTTTAACCCCTAGGCCACGACGCTCTCAGATAGAAAAAAAAATAGTTTAGTTATGACAGAAGCTGTTAACTCGCAAACTGAAACAAATTCAATTATCTTTTTTCTTATATATATTGCCCGTCAAGATGACCTCACTCCACCTGATGGAAAGCGGTCGTGAGGTCCAGATATGAGGTTGACAAGCCCAGTCATTCAAACGAATCACTGGGCTGGCCATCCTCACCTTGAAGGCCTGCTGAAATGCCTTTTCACGCCCCGCTCGAAGACCCCGGGACTATAAGAGGAAGGAAACACATGTGCTGGAAGAGCGTTCCACGTCTGGATGGTACGACAAAGAAACGAGTCACCGAACCTTTTAGTTCAAATATGAAATTAAATTAAAACATTTATTTCTTAGAAAGTGGTACAAGATCTCGAGTCGGCTTAGCTTGGGGTCTGATGTACTTGGTGTAAGTTTCATTTATTAATGTTCTGTACATACGTTAAATTTATGCATAATTTACTTCATATTTACACCCACACGAAGCTTCTCAAATGTTCTTCTCATGAACGTAACTGGGTAGGGATCAAATACATGGTTAAAAATGACGTCCACCTTTTCAGGCAGGAACTCTACCATCACACACGTACTTCGTCGCTATATCTGTTTTGATTCTTCATACCTTTTGAAGATATCAACATAAATTCCTGTTATTAAGATTAGATTGTTTCTTAATCAATATAACATTACTATATAAAGTACTTTTACATAGTAATGTTATATTGATTAAGAAACAATCTAATCTTATAAGAACTTATTTACCTGAACATGCAGAAAGAAGGGCAACCTTCGCGGCTACTCTCGTGCGCGCCTTCGTAGCTGCGTCGCGATTCGTGTAGTTTGCATTGTGGCGGTAAGTCAGCCACTGTCTTCAAATAATAGCATAAATAAAATATATCTATGTTAGCAAAAGGTACAAAAAGACTAGCGTATTTGCAGACAACGCTTACTCAACATTTAAGTACGATTCTTTCGCATATTAGGAACCTCATTTTGCAAAATTGTATCCTTTCTTGTGATGGTGTTCATAGTTTTAGGCGTTAGAAGCCTGTGGCAGACAAACCGACAAACAGGCGGACGAAAAATGAAAAATCAAGACCACGAAACGGATTTCTCCTTCAATGACTACAAAAATTATAACGTCCTAAACAAGGTATTTTCTTTACATAAAAAAGAATCTAAACATTAATATTACCTTTGCTATAGTAGAAGTATATTTTTAGGTAAACAATAAATCAAATAAAATTATAAAACGTAACAAAAAGAACTCTCCGGCGGGGAATCGAACCCCGGTCTCCCGCGTGACAGGCGGGGATACTTACCACTATACTACCGAAGATCATACCTAAGACGGCGAAATAGTGAAGTCTGTTTGATAAGGTGTACGTATATTTAACAACCTTGGACTTTTATCAACATTTTAAGATATTTTATAATTAAAACAATGTAAACAATTTTGAACAACTTACTTGAAAGTCTTCAAATATTGAACAACGTTCCGAGGCGAGGTTAAGCCGGAGACCAACTCGAACACTTTTCTGTAACCATAATAACTATCTTAATGACGTTTATGTAGGTATTTGTAAACTTGATCGCTGGTGTCAAGCGGCTTCATTTTATTGACTGAAATATTGTTTGTTTGTACATATTATGTCTATTGATGGCAAATATAATCATATTTGTTGTGTTTCCCTGTATCAATTTATAATATTTCTACTGTTACACTATTTTTTCTTTCTGAATTAATAAAGTATACATTATAAACTTTATATGGGTCAAACCGGTTACTTTTTAAGAGCAATACTTCACTTCTTTTAATTTTGGAATATAATATTTATTTACAACTAAGGAAAAAAATATGCAACACTTTTTGACATATTTTCGCATTCACATTTTTGTGTAAGATAAAAATCCCTAATATTTTTTTTCTATTAACAAATAAACTAATTATATTCAGATACAGATTGAAAAATAAGAAAAAGATGTTAACTTGTTCACTCTGTCCGCTATGAGTGTCCTCAGCGGAGCGAGCAGGCGCCGGCGCAGCCACAGGCCTCTTATCCCGAGTACCTCTTCTAGCAACCGAAGCGCCATGCTTTCATCGCCGTCCTAAGGGAAAATTGAGCTTTAATATTCAGTTGCATAGAATAACAGAAAGAAAGCGAGCCATAAACTTTTTACAAAATGTAATGTAACTAATATAAATGATGAAAAAAAAATTACATTTAGGTAGTTATTGTTAATTTGCTGGCTGTCTGTCTGCACTGCAGAAAAAAATGCTTTATATATTTTTATTTAATAATAATAATAATAATAACATTTCTATCGTGAATAGTATGGAGAAAACCGAAAATATAATGTGTTGAAAATATAATAATAATAAATGTTTATTAAACAACTTTGACATTACAGAAAATATAATAATAAAAACAATGTAACACAGCAGCTTAGTTAGAGTGCCAAAAATAATAATAACTGTCCTGTAACTGTGTGTTAAAAATAATAATAATGTGTCCGAAAAATGATAATAACTTACATCTTGTCCGTCTGAGGAATTTCCACTTTTCAAGCCTGCGTCGTAATTTTCTCCGCCTTTGCCTTGAAATACTTTGGAAATACCTGAAAACGCGTTTATTTATGATTAATATTTTACTAAAACATCATACAATACAATGTGTATGTACATTTTTTACGGAATAATTACTAAATCAAAGTGACGGCAAAAAAATTGATTTGCAGGAAGAAATCTTGTTTTCAAAGAAAAGTTGTTATAGGAAACATTTTAACATATTCTGGTGTTCAAATGCAACTTTAAACATCTTTTTAAAATGAATTATTCATGAATAAATAAAGTTTTCACTTCTCATGCTCTAAAAGTACGCCAATATAGCCTTACGAAGCGGGACTAAAACGACCACTTTAGGCCCTAGATAGCAAAAAGTAATTAGTTTTTTAATTTCCTCCATGTGACGCAGACGAACTCAAACATCCAGTAAAAATATACTATTAACTGTGGAGTGTGGACCATTTTCATTGCGAAAATGTTGAGAGTTTTAGTTCCATGGTTTGTCCGCAAAGAGGGTGGCGCCATGTGTTTTAAATTGTTAATATGTGACTTGTTCAGTTCGGAAAAAAAATTGACCGCGAAAATTTCAGAACTTTTGTCGAGTGTAAATTTGTTCGGCTTTAAATGTGTTTGTACTAAATTGACTATTTTGCTCGCACTCAGAGTGAAAAGTACAGTTTGCACCTCGAGACTAAACGCCAACTGAATATACCCTCGGTTTCATTGACTCCCTCCCTGGTATTTTATGGCTTCGTTTAGTCCCTCGATATAAAATATCCTATTGAAGCGCACTATGTACCGAACAAACATTTTGTTTATGCTATCAGACATTTAATAATGTATTTACCTCCCATGACACCATCGACGGTGTTGGCGAACTGATCTGGCATGTTCTTCAGAGTGCGCATCCCTGCTTTCAGCGGATTCACAAATAACGCGTCCAGCTACAATGTAAAAAAAAAAAACTAATGATAATGTTTGTAACCAGAAAAAAATTGTCTATCCCCTCTACAAACAAAAAAAATAAAGCATCAAAACTTTATTTAAATAAAAATAGTGTAGATTGTCCTCACTCACGGCATTACTATGCTTCTCAGCCTGAATCTCTGGACTGAGGAAGCCTCCCAGGTAGTCCGGCGACAGCAGCGCCGCGTACCGCGCCTCGCGCGCGCGCTCGCCCAGCGCCTGCAGGTAGCTGTTCAGCATCCGCTTCCGGCTCTCCAACACCGACCGGGATGTATTCTGGAATGTCTTCTTCGCCGGGAACGGCAGGTTGCCGAGTTCTGGCCACTGAAAAATAAATGGAACGCAATATGGTTTGAACTAACGGAAATCAGTAAGCCAATAAAATATAAGACGACTAGGACATAGATGTTTGCACGTGTTATACGTGCATTTTGTATGGTTACACCAGGTGATTAATTATACCGTAAAAAATTGTATGGCACATTCAGTAGGTGATTTAGAAACTATTCAAGTAAATAATCGTTTTTGTAACTTTTTATTTTGAGATTTTCTAAGTCAGTTGGACTTTCGTATTTTTGTATGAAAAATTTGTTTAAACATTCTGATTTTATCCTAGAAAGTTGTTACAGCTTCTACTGAATATGCTATAAGATTTTTAGCCAATATATCGACGTTCATCTGAATCTCACGTAATAACAAGGCTCACGAAATAAATATTAGACAAAGCTACTCTCGAGTTCAATTACAATCAGGATTAGAATGCAAATAAATGTGAAGTGTATCTTACCTTGTCTTTGATAGAAGCATGCAAGTCGTAGAAGTCGCTATACCTCCTGTAGATATGCCACAACTCTTTATCAGATAGCCTGGTGACGGCTATGGCGTATATGCCAAATGCGCGACCTTTGTCTTGGACGAGAGCTGGAATTTTGAACAAAATGTTGTGTAAATGTCACTTTCATTACGAAGGTATGTAATATCGGTCTTTTGTATGGAGTCATCATCAACATTAATCGCCATAAGACACCACATAGGCTTCAAAATTTTCCTAAGCCGGTATTAACGGCTTGTGTCAATTATAATTTTGCAACGATAGCAGGTGGTTCGTCCACTTCGCGGATTTGTTACCAAATTACCATTTCAAGTCTCAATTTCAAGTCAGTCATTTCAATTTTGAAGCTCTAGGTGTACATGATTTGAAGGATAATCCGACGAGCTTTTCATTTTGGCTGCGGTACGATTTGGGTTGAAAGTACTTTTAGTGCACTTTTGACACAGATGGCGCGACGTCATAAATGACATCTTCAACAGCGCCATCATGCACTTACGGTGCCTCGGCTCGTCGGCCATACCACTGTGAGCGTTATGTCAAAATTATTTTTCTAGACAAGTCTCAGTAATACTCAGAATAAACTTCTTAGTGGCAAAATCTTCTTCGGCGTGGACAATCATATATTTTTAGTCATAATAGTGACAATTACTTACGAAAGACTACAATTAATTAATCCTTAAATATTGAGGTTATGTAACGAAATTTCGCGGTCTCGTTGATTTGAACGCTAATAGAAACGTCAGCGCTTTTATCGCGCTTTTCAATTTGGACCGGGTATTAAGTGACTAGCGCTTTCGGCTTTAAAGCCCAAATCGGACAGCCTTTGTCATCAACACTTATTTCATACTGTATCAAGACTAAACTCTATACCTGTTTCAATAATACACGCAGTTAATGGTGACATCACATTTTTCGCATTTTGGCTGATTTCGGAATGTGATAGCGATAAATTACTAGCGTTTGCAGACGTTAAATTTGACGGACCTGAAAATATTTATATTACTGATTAAAAAACTTATTTTTTCAGGCATGTGCAATACAATACGATTTGAATTGATAACGAACCTGCACTCTCATTGATCATTCTCTGCGCAAAACTACCAACTATATCTGAGCGTGATCGATTATGCCTTGAGCCGAGAATTGGTAAACTGTCACCTGTAAAAATAAATTGCTAGTTAGAAAATACTACAGGAAGTTCTTGTGGTTATAAGGTACCTACTCGTATATCTACCAATCAAATTCAAACATAAATACAAAGAATTCAGAAACCAATTTTAATAGGCCAAGATAACAAAGAGTGAATGAGTAGTCAGAAGAAGGAAAACAATTAGGTAAAGAGTAAAAAATAAGGAAATTTTAAATAAATGGTAACAATAGATTTTTTTGTAGAATAATTTTACTCGAGCTGGTTCACGCTGTGCCAATAATAACCGAGCAAAACTCTTACCAACCAATGTGTTAGTTTTTATAAATCATTACTTCAATTTTCTAAAATACCAATATAACCAAACTAAACAAATTAAACAAAACCACAAAATAAATAAACCAATTTAAGATTATATTGACAAAAATAAGTAGGGTTCACGTTTTTCGATGTGCTAAAATACAATGTATATGAGTCTCATCTTGATTGCGGATGACGTCATTAAATCGCCGATAAATTTACTAAATGGATGTGCAAGACTCTCATCTTAAACAGAAACATAAGCTGATTATATTTTGCTTTTTAAAGTTTAGGATAGGTCTATATGGAGCGGAAAAAAAATCCTGCTATTCAACATTCAATCGAAAACCGTAAACACTCTGCACTAAAACTTGTACTAAATACATGAAATTTTGAAATGTACTACCAAATTTGCATTTAGGTAGTGTGTGGTTCTTGTTACTTGGCATTCTTCGAGGGGGGGAGCGGGGGAAGGTCGAGGACTTGTGTGGAAGTTCATACTTGTATTTGGACTTGCAGAATAACTTTGGCAACTGGTTCAGGCATGTCTTCATAAGTTTCTTGCATTTCTCTGGAGGTTACAAAAGCTTGTCCAGTACTTTTTGCTGTTTAGTGCATTTTTTTTGAGGCAAATGCAGAATTTAGATCTTTTTTGCTCAAAAAATTCTAATGAGTTAGTACAAGTACAGTATAAGTGACTTATTAGAAAAAAAATATGAAAAATTACATTAGTCCAAATCTAAGAGGCCCGTTTTGACAGCTAGCCAAGACCGAAGAATGTAACTCGGCAATACAAGGCACAAAAACTATAAATAAATAACCAAAAAACTATTCCGAAACAAAGCACTAAAAAGTAAAGAAATAATTGCGTATTCTTCTAAAACTTATACGATAATATAATGTAGGTACAATTATTGTTATTGTTGGAGTCGGTGTCAGCCAAGGAAACACTACAATATACCTATTTCTTACATATCACGTTTACGTATGTATGTAGGTAGTTACAAACCTACGTTGGCCTACCTACTTTCATACCGGACGAATCACTCCCAAAAAAAATATTAATTTAATTCAATAAACACCGACTATTCTGTTTAAATATTAACACCATGCAATATGTGAGTTAAGAAATCATTAACAATAAAGATACAACAATCCACCAACCATTCACGCAGTTTACGCATCATTACGCACATGGGTCTTATCTAGAAATTATTTGGAATTTTGTTTTAGACCTTAATACACATGTTGTAGCTATTTTTATGCTATAATGATGCCTTAGGACAGAAATTCACAGCAAGCCTGTCCGGGAATCGGTAATCAGGTTACCGACGGTGGTGTTCACTCACATCCCTAGTTACGCCACGATGACAGGTGTCAAAACGGGCATATTAGATTTCGACGACTGTAATTATCATTAAACTCGAGATCTTATTATATTGTTAATAGGAAAGATGACTACTAACCGTCCTAATCAGTTACTTTGTTGGTTTATAAAGAAAAATGGGTTAGTACAGTCTTTCTATTAAACATACCAGTATATTTCTTGTCAGCATTTTCCTCTTTTTTGTATTCACTGTAACAAATTTTACAGAAAATAAATACTCAAATAAGAATAGTAATACAAACAAATAAGAGCTCTGATTCACCTGTTGTTTCTCTCAGCGTTATCTTCGGGGTCCATCATGAAGTCAGCCTGCCATGATGGGTCATCCTAGAAAAAAAATTCAGGTAGATAAAGGGGTTTTTGGGTTTTAGAAGTAGGGAAACTTAACATTATGATATTTCAGTTCATCGTACCGTAATTACATTTGGGAAGTTCCTATCTATTTTCTGCGAACATGAGTTTTCATATAAAAATTCGAAAATCGATATAAAAATTGTTAAATAAAATTGAATTTTTGCTTGTATGAATTTTACATAGATGGAAAATTTCTACACAGTCAATAAAACTAGTTTCTACATAACTGACTGATATCATGATATTTTTTTACGGTATTACTAAACATATAATTATTGAATGGACCAAATATTTTACACGTGAACATGGCGTACTAAAATTTTACTTCTTTGTGTTATAAATACATTTGTTTGTAATCAAAATCCAGTTATATTAATAGAAGTAGTATTGACTGGCCTGTTGGTGCAATGGCAGCGATCTTACCACTAGCACCAGAGGTCGTGGGTTATTTATTTATTTATTCTTCATTGCACTAAATTAAAAGTACAATAGGCAGGCTTAATGCCAAAGGCATTCTCTACCAGTCAACCACACGATCAAACTGATAAATTGAACACGGTGCACGAGATTAAACTGAATACATTCCTTTAAAACACACAACCTCACAGTGTCGCAAGGGACCATTCTTAATGCGTAACCAGCGTCCCATAATGCTTTCGAACAGCCACTTTAAAGCTGTATTTACTAAACGATTTTCTTACTGGAACTGGAAGTTTGTTCCAAAGACGAATCGCAGATACAGCGAAAGAACTAGACATGAAACCGGAAGAATGAGAGGGAGTAAGAAGAGAAGGAAGGAGTATCTTCAGAACGCAGCTGACGACAATGTAAAGAATGAAGAAATTAAAATTTACTTTTCAGATAAGACGGAGAATTGGAATCAAAAAGAATAGAAAAGAGAACATTTAACATTCGAATGGACCTACGCTGACGGATAGGCAACCAGTTAAGTTTCGCGCGGTAAATAGAGACGTGATCGTGTCTGCGCAGTTAATAAAGCGAATACAGTTATTTAGAAGTCGATCCAATTTGTTCAGAAGCTCCTGCGACACGTTTCGATCCCCACCCATGACAAACATTCATGTGACGAACATTCGTGTTTGTGGTGTGTCTGGGTGTTATTATTTATCTATTTAAGTATGGATTTAGATATTTTAAGTATGTTTATCAGTTTTTGACACCCATAGTACAAGCTCTTGATTAGTTTGGGGTCAGATGATCTCGGTGTGATTTGTCCCGGATATTTTAATATCTCTATCAATTTGCTTACCTCAAGAGCATCACAGACGCACTTCTGCAAATCGTCGAAGCACACAACAGGGTTGCTGGTGAACTCCTCGCCATCCGTGTTGATCTTCCTCACCAGCTCTCCGTAGCAGTTCTCTGGCGCGCCCATCAGCGGTGGTTTGGTGGGAGACAGGTAAACATCGCATAACTCTAGTGCCGATGACCGGAGGTTGTCTAGAACTGCTTTCGAGGTGTAACTCGCCTCTGGAATGAAAACAAAATATAAACATACCATCACGAATATATCCCAAACGAGGTAGTCAGAGGCATGTGACTGTTGCCGTCATGGTGAGTGGAACACTCAGAAGCCCACTTATGACCAATGGTGTTAGGACACAACGAAGTAGGTTGTGAGCCTTCATCCAGGTTGATTTGGTTCTTATCGATGTTTTCAGTCACCGGAGAGTTAGTCGGAAATTAAAAAATGACCACAAGGATTGATTCTGGCCAGATTTGAACTCGGGACCATACGTGTGGCCTAAGGGCCACGTCTTTCTTAACTGAAATTAAGCTTTAAAATTGAAAGCTTGATTTAATTTACCTGCTTCATTCAGTTCTATCTCTAGCAAATATTGTGCATTCGATCTCCACGCTGTTGTGGCCCTTAAAAATTTCAATGTTCTTGCGACCTCTTCTGATACCTTTTCTGTATTGCTAGTACTTGCAGCACCTATAATAACATACAATCTTGTAATATTGATTAATATTTCACATTCAGCATTATTTAACACCTTTCAGTACCTTCTTGAGGTCCCAATGTCGCCCTTCTAGCCTGAATAATCCTTGCCAGATATTGCAAGGATGATAACTTTTGACGATCTTGCAACTCCCATTCTCCAGCACTATCTTTGGAATGCTGAAAATATAGTTTTATCATGGTTTCACTTTTAAGATAAAATTACCTTTTCACTTCTCATGCTCTAAAAGTACGAAAATATAGCCCTACGAAGCGGGCCTAAAGTGACCACTTTAGCCCCTAGGGAGTAAAAAGTAATTCATTTTTTAATTTCCTTCATGTGACATAGACAAACTCAAACAGCCAGTAAAAAAATATATATATTATCTGTGGAGTGTGGACCGACCGTCTTCATTGCGAAAATGTTGAGTTTTAGTTCCATGGTTTGACCGCAAAGAAGGTGGCGCCATGTGTTTTAAATTGTGAATCTGTGGTTCAGTTCAAAAGAAAAAACTGACCACGAACATTTCAGAACTTTTGTCAAGTTTAAATTTGTTCGGTTTTAAATGTTTTTGTACTAAATCACCACCTTTTTATCACCGGCCATCCGCTTCTGTGTCTCTTTAATCACCAGATTCGTCGGAAGAAATTAAACAATAAAAACTGGCCAAATTATAGTCTTGACTTTCGCACACACTTGACACTGGCGAAATCAATCTGCGGTTTAAGCAAGATTGCTAAGGCCACCACTTAAAAAAAATTAAAAACATCATTTTTCATCCCAGCTATTATTCGAAAGACTTATTTTTTGTGTATATGTATTTTGCATGTATTTTTATGTATGTTCGTTCGTTCATAACTTTTAGTGTCTTTTAAATGAATGAACATTTCACTATTTTTGTGCACATGCTTACCCTTCTCAACATTTTAATAATAATACCACCCAATTGTATCATTGTATTATCAACAAGTATTGTTATTTTTGATGTGCAATGAAGAATATTTACCTTATCTGATCTAATCAGTATATTGAG
Organism: Udea olivalis; assembly: GCA_947369235.1. Taxonomy (NCBI): domain Eukaryota; kingdom Metazoa; phylum Arthropoda; class Insecta; order Lepidoptera; family Crambidae; genus Udea; species Udea olivalis. Next base: position 7,657,180 of record OX376345.1, on the reverse strand, counting down.
AGCAGCATGGTAAAATCTGATAAGTCTTTGAAATCTTGAACTGATCTCGTTTGAAAGCCAGTTTCATTCAATTATATTACTTCATATTAATTAGTTCAGAGATATTATAAATAAATAATAAATAAATATCTGGGACAATTTACACCAAGATCATCTGACCCCAAACTAAGCAGAGCTTGTATTAAGGGGGTCAGAGACTGATAAACATACTTAAATATTTCTAAATACATACTTAAATAGATAATAACACTCAGACACACAACAAACACAAATGTTCGTCTCATAAATGTTTGTCATGGGTGGGGATCGAACCCACGACCTCCGGCGTCAAAGGCAGGATCGCTGCCGTTGCGCCAACCGGCCAGTCAAATTATGATTCGCTTAAATTATAAGAGTTATTCAAAAGGGCTCTAAGTAGTTAAACAAGACGTAACTTACTAGTTTCTGTACGTCCTTTTCCACTAGCTCTAATGTTGCATCCAGCTCCTCTGCATCACCACAGCATCTTATAACTAAGAGGAATATCTCCGAGGGCAGGCTGGAGTCTCGGCAACACTTAAATTAAGAAAATATAATACTAATTCATGATCATAACAAACCAGTTGGAGTAGAAATAGCCGCCATTTGCTACTACTAATACCTTGATATATAATACTTTACGCATATCCGCGAAATTGACAAAATAAATAGACTTACTGGACGAACTACTGGTACTGTGGCTTTAAACTGACGACACGATTGGCGTAGTGCGCTGTAGCACGGTTTCTCGCCTCGATTTCCCTGGTGTCCCGGGTTCGATTCCCGGTCGGGTCAATTCAGGAAACGATATTTTCTGAATTGACTCGGGTCTGGGTGTGCTGGGAGACGCCCCTGGCTTATTTCCTTGTGTGGTACCTCGTAACACAGGGATATTAATCCCTACTTCGAGAACAACAAGAGGTGTGTTGTCTGGCGCATATTTATTTATTAACTACTTTTTTAAGCATACTACAAGAAATAAATAGTCAAGCCTTAATAAACTCAAGTTATTGCCAACAAATCGGATTCTAACATTTTGATACAAATAATATAATTCATTGTAAAGTTGTACAGATGAATTTAGACATTTGCCTGGTAAACTTACGTATACTTTATTGTTACATAAGGGCAAGGCATTGTAAGTAGGGGGTAAGATTATGTAAGTAAAGTTAACTAACATTCTCATAATCATTAAAATATAGGAGAAAAGAGTTACAAACTTTATGGACACTTCTTTAAATTACTATGTAATATAATTGTAGCCATTCAGCTAAAATTTATTAATTCAGCTGAGTTTTAAAAACAAAATGTGTGACGTCACAACATTCTATTCTCATATAAAATCTATCAGACTTTTCCATTTTATTGAATGGTAAATAGCATCTCAATTGAATAGTGTCAATAATGTAATGAAACAATATAAACAATAACACACAGGTTATTTGCCTTTCGATAATAAATAACATATTCGTCCAATACACATACAATATTCTTACAAAGTTTCTTAGCATATTTCTTAAGCCAAGAAGCATTTTATACTCACGGTTCTGATAATGGTTCTATTTATATTATCAGGGTCACTCAAAAGACTGATTAATGGCTTCAGAACAACAGCAGAGAATAACTCTAGTAATATTATTTTTAAAGCATGACATTTCCAAGCTTCTTCAGGAGCGACTAAGTATAGTACCGCTTCAGATACTTCACAAAGGAGAGCTGAAATAATTTCGAAATAAAAGATTACTACAGAATTGTTTCTGGACTCTTAGCTTAGCCTGGTAGCTTCACTTTAATACTTGTTTTTAGTACGTACAAGTTTTATTTGATCTCAATTAGGCACATAAAGAAGACAATGAGAATACTGATTTAATCACTCTGATAAGAGTTGTGTACTAGATTATGTTGTCAATTTTTCTGAAACCCTAACAATATTGTGAATTTATTGAGGCTACCATTATCCACAAGAAGCGAACGCTAAAATACTGAAAATCCCAAAATTCTAATATTATTTTTGTTTTATGTAACATTTCAGAAACTACTTACCATATTCTTTTTCAGAGTCATTACAAAATATATCTCTACAAATCTGCCTGTTCTCTATTGAACACTCTAAATCGAAAAAGAGATCCGTCAATGTTTTACCACTTAAATTCTCTGTACTTTCGTAAAACTTTGATTTACCAAAAGCTTGAGAATCTGAAAACGTATAAAACCTGAATGATACTAAATACAAAAGCGAAATACGTATTTCCTAAACAAAGCACATATTATGGGAGCAACAAAAATAAGTGAATGCACACTTTTAAAAAATATAATATAATTGACTGGCCTGTTGGTGCAATGGCAGCGATCCTGCCTTTAGCACCGGAGGTTGTGGGTTCGATCCCCACCCATGACAAACATTTATGTGACGAACATTTGTGTTTGTTGTGTGTCTGGGTGTTAATATCTATATAAGTATGTATTTAGAAATATTTAAGTTTGTTTATCAGCCTCTGACACACATAGTACAAGCTCTGCTTAGTTTGGGGTCAAATGATCTTGGTGTAAATTGTCCCAGATATTTATTCATTTATTTATATATTTATTATTTCTATTGTATTTTTTTTTTCGTTTAGGAAACTGACAGCTATCATGACAGGGTTTCCCTAATGCAGCAGCAAAGTTATAGTCAATTTACGAGCCAAATCACAAGCATTGACTCCTTCAAGAATGTTTCATTTAGATAAACATAATAACTACAAAGGGGGTTTGCTATTTGCGTTTGGGGTAGATCGTAAACGTCGCTTTTTTTAAGGTTTAGTGATTATTTAGCTGATTTCAAATAAAGTATAAATTATATCTCTATTATTGAATGCCCCTTTTAATTTCATAATTATAACTTCATCTGTGTACAGTATATTTTGAAATGTCTTATAAATTTTCAAAAAACGGTTTTTTATTTAATTTAGGAAGTAATTGGCGACTATCTAATTTTAGACAATTTAATGTGTTTTTAAATAGTATTATGCACACAATAATTAAGCAAAAATTTAAGTTTTATTTCAATTCAATAAAATAATCCTGGCAATCTTACAAAAATGCAACATTTTCGATCCACCCCCAGCTTTTATGTAAAGGTGATATGAAAATGTTACATACCTGGAGGCCATGACAAATCAGTCTCACTTTTATTTCTTCTATGCGTCTTCTTCTCTTCTTGCTTTTTAGGGCTTGGCTTAGTGTTCCCATTTGTCACTTCTTTAGCCTCTTTAGCATTTAGCAACCGTATGTGTTTAAGTCTAACCCTAGACTGTTTGAAAAGCTTTAAATGCATTGTTAGCTCCTCTGGGAATCTGTTAGCTAGGAGATAGATCCAATCTACACTTTTGACCCTGAAATAAAAAGAAAATTAATAAAATATAGTTAAATATTGATTAAAATTGGGTAAGCTGAAATCTTATAACAACATGAACTTGACTAAACGACATCAAAAAGTAGAGGAAACCTACGTTAAGCAGTGGACTACTCATAGCTATAAAATACTATTTTTTTTTTATACATTGCCCGTCAAGATGACCTCACTCCACCTGATGGAAACCGGTTGTGAGGTCCAGTCATTCAAACGAATCACTGGGCTGGCCATCCGCACCTTAAAGGCCTGCAGAAATGCTTGAAGAACCCGGGACTATAAGAGGAAGGAAACACATGTGCTGGAAGAGCGTTCCATGTCTGGATGGTACAACAAAGAAACAAGTCACCGAAGTTCGGGCCAACAAATGTTGAATTGTGTGTGGATGACGCCTTAGTCCAGCACGCGTGGTACGGGAGTGGAAAGGTGAGGGTGGAATAAGCTGGAATAACTCCTCAGAGCATTCCCCATTCTAGAAGCTATAGAGAACGCTTAGCCTTCCAATGTCTCTATGCAATTGGAGAGGCTGAAGGGTCAAAGTTGCCTCTGGGTTTCCAATAATACGATAGTACGCGGCTGCAACCTGTCAAGAGCTTCGAGTAGGTACTTAGCAGAACAGCCCCAGAGATGAGAGCAGTATTCCACACAGGAGCAAACTTGTGTCTAATACAAAAGACAGAGCTGCCCGGGCGTGAAGAATCGTCTCACTCTGTTCAGGATTCTGAGTTTACGGGATGCAGTTCGAATGACGCTCTCAATGTAGTCCCGCTGGTTTAGGTTGCTACGAACATCCAAACTCAAACTCAAACTCAAACTCAAATAACTTTATTCAAATAGACTGTATCAGTACTCTCAAATCGTCAAATTTACAGCAAAATATACTAAATAATAGATATAAATACCATAATAATATGGATATGTAAATAAACAGTATACAGACATAATGCGACTCTACCACCGCGTCGGAGTTGTTTCTTACTGAGAAGACCCGGCGAGAAACTCAGCAGTTACTCTTTTAAACTTGTTTTGGGTTTACAACAGGTGTTAGTAAAGTACAAGCAGTGTGTCATTTTGATACAAATAAACCTAAAAGAATATAAAACAAAGAGAAAAAACCAACCATAAAAGAATATAAAAGAATTCATTCAAACAATTCAAAAACAAAAATTGTTAGTCAGTACATACATACTAGGTACCTATTAACTCTTACAATAAAACATCTGTTACATCCATGCCAAGGATGAATGAAAATGAGTCAAAAAATAATTATGAGTAGTTTAAATATAAAAAGTGGACAATTATATTGTATTAAATACCTGTTGGAGACATTGACACCTGTAGCAAGCACCAATCGTTTTATTGAATATGAGGTGAACTCCTCATCATTGGTCAGTATTTCATACCACGGAGTCACATAGTCACTGACTATAATATTAATAATTTCATTGATAAATGAGTCTACAGTTTCACTGCCAGTTATTCTATTATCAAACTTTGGCAATGTATTTTCTGCCTGAAATAATTTGAGAACCTGCAAATATACACAAAAAAATAAAAAAATATAAATGGTGGGTGTGCTAGAATTTATTTCAATCAAGGCAACATCACATTCTCTAACAGGAAATAGAATTGAAGTAGGAATGATTTTAAACTGAAATTTTTTAGTACAAATATTATAAGATGATTATTTATTTGCGTCAATAGTTGTATGGCTGTATCTTTGTTCCACATATAAAACAAAATCACACTATCACCTACCTTAGGCAATTTAATGGAGAAGTTTGTTTGTTGTAATGGATCATCAAGAACATCCAAATCTGCTGGGAATATCTTCTTATCATCATAATTTATATATAAAATTGTAATTACTCTGAAATCCAGTCAAACTAGTTCTTAAAAACAAATAAACCAATGTAAGTAGATACACATGTTAACATCTAAACATTGATGATTAATGGGCCATTTTAGCTTGAATCTATAAGAGAAAGTGAAAAGTAAAACGGTTACGGCAAGACCAAATAATTAATAAAATATCTTTAGTAGATGAAATAACTTACCCAGCAATAAAAGTCACAATAATAGTGAGAAATGTAAAATACCATTTGAAGCCGAATAAACTTGTTATTATTAGGGATATGAGGCCAAACCAGCCCACTATTCTTCGCACCATGATAATTTTACTAATTTACTTGAAGAGCAAAATCATTGGAGAAATATCATGGAATTGGCAATGTACAAGAAAAGAAAATCAACAAAAATAAAAGGGAAAACAAACTTGCGATTTGACAAATTTCTCCTGACGTCTGTCTAAATGACGTCTGAAACTCTGAATTAATTTGACACTTATGTGCTTGAAACGGCTCGGAACTGAAAGCCATCAAGTCTTTATTTTTATTTTCCGGGTATTAACAAACAAACAAACAAAAATATCTTTATTTAAATAGACCTGTAACAAGTACTTTGAAATATTCGATCGCAAAGCTGTCAATCTATTTTCAGTTTTCAACTGGTTATTTGACTATTTTTTTGATGTGTTATCGAGAAAGCTCTCCAAAATAAAAGATTGGAAAAAATTATATTATGATAGCACTAGAACACAAAAAGATATTGCAATATCAAAAATAAATAAATAAATATGCGCCAGACAACACACCTCTTGTAATGGTCTCGAAGTAGGGATTATTAAATGTGTGTTACGAGGTACCACACAAGGAAATAAGCTAGAGGCGTCACCCAGCACACCCAGACCCGAGTCAATTCAGAAAAGATCATTTCCTGAATTGACCCGACCGGGAATCGAACCCGGGACACTACAGAAATCGAGGCGAGAAACCGTGCTTCAGCACACTACGCCAATCGTGTCGTCAAATCATAGTTTTTGGACTTGCTCAAAACACTCCCTACAAGTACGAACTGTCGCGAAGTAGTGACGTCACATGACAACCATTCCTTCGTGTTCTGCAAAACATTTTTTTAGCAACTATGTTAAATTTTGCGTTTATGGAAAGTCTCTTATCAAAAGTGGCTATAAATTGTGTGGAATATCAAATGTTAGATTACATTTTTAGCCAATTTGTGATTTTGAAAATGGCCCCAAATAAGTTTGAAGGGCTATAAAATAAATTGTGCATAAGTTATCAAATATTATTTATGGCGCTTTTTAATGCATTTTTCCATCATTTAAATTGTATACCTATTGTTAATATTTTTGAACAACTTAAAAGAGGTCCTCTTTTAAGTTCAGTTTTCCTGCTTATGCTACAGTCATCGAAATCTAATAGGCCAATTTTGACAGCTAGCGAAGACCGTAGAATGTAACTCAGCAATGCTCGGCATTCAAACTTCGAATAAATAAAAATATATTAATCCGTTTTGGCGTTAGAATAAACACTTAGTTAAAGGGCGCGGTGAGTGATATGTCAGAAAATATATTGGATTTTTTATACATATTATCACATAGGTACCTACTTTGAATCATTTCAAAACGTTCCAAAAACAATTACGTTCTCATTCATCTTTATTAAAAGTGATATATCCAATTCTTTCCTAATACCGGAAAATGTGTACACCGGTACGGATCATTTACAAACAAAAATATTAATTTAACTTAATAAACACTGACTATTCTAAGTGATTTTTTATTATTAGCATTTAAGAATGCTCTATTTTCTACACAAAGATAGAAACTAAAAAAAATTGACCTGATCCTGGGACTCAAGCGGAATTCGAACCCACGACCTTTCACAATCCGGGTGACTGCATTTACCGAGGCCGTTAACAGACCTAACGAATTGATTTAGTGTATTTTACGGTGTAAGCCAACGTTGTTTCATCAATGTTATGGGCAAGCGCTTTTAACACCCGAAAGAAATATTTTTTCAATTTTTTTTTATAGAATATTTTTACTGACTATTCTGCTTAAATAAACAGCATGAAAAAATGTGAGTGAAGAAATTATTAACACTGTAGATACAAACATCCACCAACCATTCACGCAGTTTAGACATCATAATGTAGCGTACCTATACATAGGGGCAGCATAAATACTTTACGTACGTTCTAACCGAATGTCGAATTAATCCTGACAAACCTTTACTACGGAAACCCAACTATCTAACCTACGGTTCTACTGAAAAAATTAACCAAAATGATGGTGTTGTGGTCTTTATCAAACATCTTGTCGAACATACAACAAATGAAATTTCACTTTTAGGCGCTTCCTGTCTGGAAATTAGTACTAAATTTCTAAAAATTGTTGTTCCCCATCTGCAACTAATCCAACTGATTTTATAAACTCGTTAGATGGCTATCTTACCTCAATACAATTGCAAAACGAAAACATTATAATAACCGGGGACATCAACATAAATAAATATATTAAATGGCTATGGGAACGGTGGAACGTTCACAAACAATTACCTGGACATGCTTGCGTCTCATTGTTTACTGCCATCCCATACTTTTAGACACTAGAATAAATAGTTGTTTGGACCACATTATTACCAATTTAAGCCCTATAAATTATACTGCTAATGTGGCAGTACTAGATACGACAATCACAGACCATAAAATGATAAGCATGTTTATTTACAGCAAGGAAAAGGACTACATATCCAATAAAACAAAAACTATTACCAATTATGCAGACGCAATTAATACACTTAAACTAAAATTTCTCCTGACCTTTGTACTATCCAAGACCCTGATATATTAACATCAAAGCTAATGACCATAATAACAGAATCAATTAAACAACACACTAAAATTGTAGCAATCCCAAATAGTAAAAGAATATTAAAACCGTGGATCACACCAGGAATATTGAAATGTATTAAAAATAGGAATAAATTACAACTACAAAAACTAGATATAACTAATGAAACTCTTAAAGTCACATACCGCAGATACAGAAATTTTTGCAATAACTTGATTCAAAAAACTAAAAATTAAATACGAGAAAGACCAACTAAATAAAGCTAAAACAAACAATAAAACTCTATGGAAATGTCTTAAAACTATAACAAACTTAAATAAACCCAAAACAAAAAATAAAGAACTTTTTTCTGGCAAGGAAAGTCCAAATGAATCCGCTAACTATATCAATGACCATTTCAAAAATGTAGGAACCTCTCTGGCACAACAAATTCAAGTTAGCAACCAAGCTGTAAAAGACTACCTCAACATACTCCCATCTTGTCCACATTCAATTAGTATCATTGAACCAGAAATCTCTGAGATCAACTCAATAATAAGGAACTTAAGATCTGAATCAGCTGCTGGTTGGGATAACATACCCACAGTCTTCCTAAAAAATTCAATAACTGAACTATCCCCCCTTATTACTTATCTTAGTATATTGGTTTTTCAACAAGGCATATTCCCTCAACCTCTAAAACGTTGCATAATACACTCAGTATTCAAAGGGGGGAACAGAGACGACATCAACAATTACAGGCCAATATCGGTACTATCAGCTATATCTAAAATACTAGAAAAATTAATAAATTCTCGTCTTCTTAACTATCTTGATACTTTCAATAAACTTTCTCAGCGTCAGTACGGTTTTCGTCATGGGCTCAGTACGGAAGATGCAATTTCGGATCTCACTAAACATATTACAAAAACGCTTTGTGTTTTTCTGGACCTAAAAAAAGCCTTTGATGCTGTCTCTGTTCCCCTTCTGCTACACAAGGTGGAAAAAATGGGAATCAGGGGATCATTTTTAAAACTTATAACTAGCTATCTCTCTGACCGCTCACAACTTGTAAAACTTGATACTAATATCTACAGCGATATTACTTCTGCAAATAATTATGGAGTGCCACAAGGCAGCGTTCTCGGACCAACCTTATTTTTAATGTATATAAATGACCTCACAAACCTTAAATTGAGAAATGGCAGGATTATATCTTATGCCGATGATACGGCGTTACTCTTTGAGAATACTAGTTGGCAGACAGTTTTCGGAACAGCAGAAATGGGATTACATAAAGTAATAAACTGGCTAAATACAAACTTGCTCACCTTAAATATGAATAAAACAAACTACATACCATTTTCCATGAAAGACTCGACACAACCTCAAAGTAAATTCACCATAACTGCACATACTTGCACTTTAGGAACCAACTATAGTAGTTGTAACTGTCATATTATTGAAAGAGTCCATACTACTAAATATCTAGGAGTTACTTTAGATGAAAACTTGTCATCTGTCTTTAGTTACAAATCGAGCCAGGAAATTAATTTGGTAATTCAGGCGCTTACGAAACATTGCTGATAAAAAACTAATAACTTATATCTATGCTGCCCTTGCCTCTTTGCTTGCCTTGTCTATTTTATTATATTGCATAATAATCTGGGGAGGTACCTATAAGACACGTTTTTTAAGTATTGAACGCGCTCAAAGAGGAATCCTAAAGATCATGTTAAAAAAGAAAAAAATATTTAGCACCTCTAAACTATACTGTGAAGCAAACGTTTTTACCGTGAGGCAATTATACATAATGCAATGTATACTTAAGGTTCATAACCAAAATCCTATAGATCCAGTTATACTTAAAAAGAAAAATCCCTATTCTGTAATAAAACAAACATCTAACAGAACAATGTTTGCAAGACAACAATATTCTTCACAATCAATCGCCATCTACAATAAAGCAAACAGATTAAAAAAAATATACACCATGACCCTCAAACAGTGCAAAACAACTATTACAAATTGGCTAAAAGAGCTTAATTATGACCAAACTGAGCCACTTCTAGTGTAATAATATATTTAAAAAAAACTACATGTAAAATAGGACCAAACAGACAACATAAATTATAAAAATAGGCGATATTTAGGCATCATACATAACATACGCGCACATAACACACACAACTGACACACACACACACACACAATCACTAACTAGGCTATAAAATTTAAATATATTCATATGTTAAGATTAATACTTACCTTTGTTGTTTACATTTATATGAATCGAACGAAGGAGCGGGCTTCTCCTAATACAGGTTTTTATAAACTTAAAAGGAGAAGCCCAACACTTGTAATAATGTACCATTTAAGCAATAAAGAACATTTTTTCAAAAAAAATACTGCTGACTTCATACCCATTTTGCAATGGTTTTGTAAAGCTTCATGTGAGCGCGGCTGTACATGGTCTTATCTTGTGACTTGTACGTATTTGGAATTCAAATGGGTATGGGAACAAAAATCAAACATGTCCTAAATCGAAAACCATTTCGAAGTATTTCTATTTTAAACCTTTTTTAAATATTTACCATTTTTAAAGGCAAAGGATCTAGGATATTTTTAATTAAATACGTTTACAATCTGGGGTCAAGTGAATGACCCCATCTCACAATTGAAACCTATTGGGTCGTATAAACGTCCTTTCACGTGATTGGTTGATAATCTATCCATCAACCAATCAAATGACGCGATCTGTATCATACGTAAGATTTTTAGCTAGGTGATTCTACTGCATGGTATGAATGGTGTTTCCAGATAGCAGATTTTAAATTCCCCCAGGTGAAATATATTTTTCCACAAAGTAAAGTAAAGTAAGTAAAGTAAAAAATCATTTATTCACTTAAGCTTTTACAAAGAAGCACTTATGAAATGTCAAAATTCACAAAAAATATATATAAACGATAATAGACGTAAATAAAATAATACAATAATAGTACATATACTAAATAAACATAATGCGAATCTACCCCATTTTAACGCCCCAATTTACGCCCATTGCCCAGACGGGTAGGTAGTAGGACTTAAAATAGCCATTCGCTATAATCCCAAACCTTTCAGGTAGGGCTTAGTTTCAGAAATTGGCAAAATTAATTTTATCTGAAGTCTACTTCTCACATTCTCGTGAGATTCAACATGATGAACGGCGAGCTCTGTTTCAGTCGTAAGTGCAGTAAATCAGTAATATTCTCCTCATACTTTATTTACCATGAATCGGGGAAAAACACATGTGGGAACACTAAGTGAATTTGTGACGTCATGAGTTCGCAATGATTAAAATTAATAAAAAAATAACTACCGGGTAGATCAACGAAATATTCCAATTAGTTACTCAAAATAGTAAAAGGTATTTAAAAAAAATATAAAAAAACTGTTACCATACAATAAAAAACTGTTAACATAAACACATACTAAAGCTACTTTTTTTGTAAAATGAGGCCTTAGGACAGAAATCACCAGCAAGCCTGTAGCCAAAAAAAAAAACCTGTCCGGGAATCAGCAATCAGAGATTTCGACGACTTCGGTTTAATTTGAAATGTTTTGTAAATTGAAAAAAAATGAGTTACTGATTTTTTTTCTCTGCCATCTACTTTAAATTTTGCATTGAAGCAAAGAAAGTTGATAACTTACAGCCTTGTTTATTAATAAATAGGTAAACTTATATATCTGTTTCGGAGTCAGCTACAGTTATGTAATTATTTCGGAATCACACTACAAGTAACAATGTTTTTGTTGCTATTTCGAAATAACTCAAATATAAATGTAGAACAGAAATTGTAAAAAATTGTACCGAATTTTATGATTTTAAATTTAAAAAAATGGCAACTCGGTAGCGTAAAATTTTCTATCCAGGAAACTCTGCTACACCTCCTACCTCGTACGTACGGAGGATTTGGTTGACGCTTACATGACAGCTTCGCCTCTGGGGCCCCTTGACTGGTTGGGCCCCTAGGCCCGGGGCTTGTAGGCCTACGCGTAAATCTGACACTGCATGCGGGCGAAGCCGCGGGCGGAACGCTAGTTTTCGTATAATAAAGTGAGCAGGTACACAGCTCACATTGCAATAATCGTAAGTACATGTTTTCAATAACATGTAGTTACGATTATTATTATGGACACAAGACACATTTCACAATGAGGATGAGGATGTGTGAGAGCCCCGGCAGCAATGTTTGACTATAAAAAAGCCGGGACTGTAAGGTATTGTTGTTCCCTTTCTTAGTAAATTAACACACATCTTCTTAATGTTAGGCCTCTCCACACTTGTGCGCCTCACAGTACAGCAGCAGTAGCGATTGTGACGTCCATTCTCGTCCAGGAGCACGAACTATACAGTGATTGTGGCTTCACAATCACAGTATAATCACATTATGTGCGATCCCCTGCGAAGCCCCTCTTTTCCATGTGTCACTTTGGCACGTGCCTAGGGCCCCACGATCTTATGGGCCACCCCATATAAAATCAGTTTAATAAAATATTTGTCACTTATTCTAAAAGGGCCCTCTGCGAATGTGGAACTGTGGCAGTTTTGCTGTTGTTCGCAATTTCGCACCGCGATCCAAGCCGCGACCGCGACTTCACGGCGTGATTTGCTCGCGTGGGTGGAGAGACTTATACGTCCACTGATGATGATGAACATTGCCTTCCTACGACTCTAGTCAGGTCGTCTGTATTGGGGCCCCCTTAAGCTGATTTTAGGACGTTTGTGCCCAAAACTGAACCAAATTAGTCAGTATATAAATAATAAATAAATAATAACCTAGAGACAAAAAGCAATCTGTCGCGTTCACTGTTAAAAAAACTGTTTATAAATAGGTATTAATGTAATGAACGACGAACCCGTCCTATCAATCAAAAACATTCGTTAACTTCGCTAAGGATGAAGGAAGGGTCAGAGACGAATCCATAAAACAATTGTTAACAGCATTTTGTTTAATTGAAATACAAGATTACAACACAATCACAAGAACTGTTTGTGTAGACAGTAGGTACATACAATTAAAATAGTCTTGGGACTATCTAATAATACTAGTATAATTATTTTATTGTCAAACATGTCAAATGAATATTTGATCATGATTATGGTGATCTATCGCTTTACAATATCCTCTTACATCTTTTGGTTTTAATATCGAGAAGAGGAGGCAGGAATGCGATAGCAGACACCTACTTTATGCCTCCAACCTTGGTGCTTCCCGTCTTAAAAGCCGTTACAGCTTCCTTCGAGGCACTCTGGCTACAACGTGCTCTCCTGGTGAAGCGCGAAGAAAACTGTGGAAAGAGGATCATGCTCCTCCATCTGACTATCTGGCCCCACTGAGCGTCTTCCCCCAGGATGCGACCTGCCGTGGCCCACATGGAAGTCACTCAACCGGCTCCGAACTCAAGCGGGCCGCTGCAGGAGTAACCTCAGTAGATAGGGATACATTGCACCAGACGGGGCACAATACAAGTGTGGTGCCCCAGAACAATCAATGCAGCACCTGTTGTCCTGCCCTCAGTGCCCCGCCGGCTGCACCCTTCAAGATCTGTATGAAGCTACCTCCCTCGGGATAGCGGTAGCGGAGCACTGGGCAGCGGTAATATAGTTTACTATAGTAACAGTTGCCAACAACCAAAGGATCATCGACACGAAGAAGAAGAAGAAGGTTTTAATATTACACCAACCAAAGCATGTTTAGGTCCAAATTAAATGCATTATTCTAATCTCACTACGCGAATATTCAACAGTTAAAAGATTTCATTCAGGAAGTATTTTAACAATTTAATTTTGCTTTTTAAAGTGCACCAAAATGCAATATTAACAATATCCAATTCCGTTGTTAAGATTATTATCATACATTGTGAACCTACTTTAATATAAATTACAGTAGTAGACAGAGCACAATCGGATTATTTAGTGTTTAAAGGGCTGTTATGTTTCTCGAGATTTTGACACGATCATTTCTAAGGCAGCTTCAATTAAATCATATTGCTGAATTATTATTTTTATCCAGTACGACTTTTAATCTTAGAATTAAATTTAAGGTATCACATATTTTTTAAAATCTAGATTTGACGAATCGAATAATCTTGAATAGTGTGTCGAACATATTTAATTGACCACCATAGAATGCATTCGCGAAGTACTTAATCACTGGGCGGTAAAATGAATTTGGCCTACAGGTAGCATTGTGTTACTATATAGACTATGAAGTAACACAAGACTATAGAGCCTTGGTCTTCCACCACAAACTTGTAATAAATAATATAAATAGTTTTTAGCTAGCTGACACTGAATGAAGCATAAATGAATTGATTTGGAAATACACGACAACGCCAACTATGCATTTCTAGCAATATCCTACAGTAAGCAGTAAACAACATGAGTAAAAAAATTAAATATTTCAACTTATCTTTGAAATAGACAAAATCAAATGAACGGGCAAACATACAAGATGAAATTAATACTTTACAGATTTAAGTTGATTTATGTACGCACTCACTCACCGCCAAGTGTTTTAATTTGAACAATATTAGCCTAATTCCATTTATTTTTAATTATATGCGTAATTATTTTACATAATTAATAAACTCTACTACAAATAGTTAAATGAAGCTTTTTATTGCTTCCAGTTGCATCAAACCCTTTACAGATCTATACTTTGTGCACTTATCATACAGATACAATTAATATTAGATTAGATAACTTACGAAATTTTATAGCGTCCGAATATTAAGCCTCCGTCTGTCCCAAAAAAACATCAGGATAGTGTTTAGAAAGTTACGATTTAAATATTGGAATAAATGCCTAAAAATAAAATAACTAACATCTACCGAAAATATACATAAAGGTTAAAAAGATGCTATTTCAACTTTATTATATTTGGTTTTTAAATATGTAACTGTAATTAATGCATCACACAAAAATAATTATGAATATTAAATCACAAGATAATATTTAATAAAAGAACCATTGCCACACATGTGGTTTTTCCCTAGTTACAACTGGCTAGTATGATCCATGCATGTTACAAGCATGTTTTTACTGATCTGTACTTGTTAATGAACACTCTTGCTATGGGTATAGTTTTTAACACATAATACAAGCAGATAAGGCGAGAAAATTACATGTAGCGAAATCCAGTAACATTATGTTATATTAAAGTATTGTATTAATTACATAACACCTAACCCTGAACACTTATTTATTTCAATTGCTTAAATTGATAACATAAAATAAAGTGTGAATAACTCCAAGTAAGCTCATGGCAAACTAAATCATGGATGGCACGGCACTTCTGTTGAAATTACATAAAATGGTCTACATTAAATGTTGACCATTTTATCACAATTTAATGATTCATTCTGAATCAAAAAAACAATTTAACTTTTATAACAGCAATTATCCTGAACAGAAAACATTAATTATGTACATCTATTTTCAAGAAACTGCGTCACACAAGAACAAGGCCAGGAAAAAACTTGCGCCGACAAGGCTCTGACTGAATGTGCATTACAGACCCACCAACCTTCACTTATTATTTACTATTAAATATTACAATAAATTATTATTAATAGGTACTATTTATGCTATATTACAACATACTCAACAAGAATATCAACAATGGACTTGATAATTATTACTAAATAAATACATGTACAGTTTAAATAGTACATAAGCTTAATTACATACACTTGAGAATCAGGTAACATGAGGCGGTAACATTCAGTTAAACACCATAGAGGCAGATCTGGATCCCACTGTGAAATCTTTGTATTGGGAGAACACGCACAGCTAAAAACAACAAATTTACAATCAGAATCAATTATAACATTTTAAACTTTCTTGTTGCATTTTAACTAATTCTAATAAAAACGGGTCTTTGCAACGAAACAAAACTACGTTAAATTGTTTTACCTATTTTCTCGACGTTTCAGCGACAATTGCATGTCACCGTGGTCGTGTCAACCCGGACACTGTGAGTGTAGTTTGTCGACCTGACTGTACTATGGACAGAATAATTGAAAATGTGCGGGTGGATGAAGATCGTTCGCCGCGCGCCACCAGTCTGCTCGTGACCACGGTGACATGCAATTGTCGCCGAAACGTCGAGAAAATAGGTAAAAGAATTTACCGTAGTTTTGTTTCGTTGCAAAAACCCGTTTTTATTAGAATTAGAATAAATTATGTTTGCGTGTGAGAAATAGGATTGGCCATTTTTATTCACTCTTATTTGGTAAACTGGGTTTTAATAATATCAGTAAAATACAGGTGGTTACAATTTTAGTCTAGAGAGATTTAATAAATGTTTTCAGCTTTTGCAGACTTGAGATTGAAATCCAAAGCTCTACGGATTTTTAGTGAGAATAGAAGCGTAAATCATTCGCTATTCATAATAACGAAAGAAAAATATTTGCTTGTGTGTGGGGTGTCAAATCGATTAAGATACATCCCTGGCGCCTGAGGGGGTAGGCCGCAAGAGCAATATGCTAGTAAGTTTTTGCCTATATAAAATAATTATTTGAGAATTGCCATTTGATTAATCCAAATAGGTTTGTGCATTTTAATGTTTACTACATTGAGAAATTTCTACGTCGTACGGCGGCGTAGGTACTTTATTACACTATAAGTAGTAATAATCATATTTCGGAACAGTTGTATGAGAACTATACGGTCACCTACCTTCCGCAACATAGGCAACCTAATATCGACTGTATTGCTTTAAGTTAAAGTAAAAAAAACAACGTTCGATAAAATCGATCTAACGTAAATTACGATCAAATGTCAAGTTCATGTTATTCAATTATCTGTAATAGTTATCTTGTGCCGTATCAAGTGCACGTATTCACAACCTCAATTACTTATATCAGAAGATTATACAGAGAAATGTATCAATAAAGTATTTAAAAGTTATAGCACTATCATAAAATCATAATAGTGCTACTATTACCAAAATCTTATCTTAAATCATACTTGACGTGTCAGATGAGGATGACGATAACGCACGCACAATATTTGGACAAGTAATTTAATTTGGCTTCTCGATTTTAATCTCTATATAACAAGTGCAAAAAGTGCTAAACGCAACAACGAAAAATTAAAACTGAATTAAGGATTTTGAACTGAATGAGCTATATTTGCTGACTGACATTGAAAAGGTAATTATCATGTAACTGGTCACAGTAATAATCATTACGAAAAACTTGCATCTGCTTATTCCTACTTAAAGATTGATGATCAGCGAACCATAGCTCGATGACATTTCTAAGCTACTTTGTTGGGCTCATCATAAGATTCATAAGCCAAAATGATAGTATTTTCCCACGTGATTGGTTTAAGTAGGACCAGTCCTTCAGTCTCCGGCGGCCATACAATACCTGGCCCTGATAGCGGCAAGGATGGGGGTGCTAAGAATAATCAATGTTACACCACAAGCCTGAATGATTAAATCACCATGGAAACTCAAAACGTTTTTGTTACTTTCCCATGCCACGCCCTACCACGAAGAAGTAGCAATGTCTTTCGAAACTAATAGTTACATCACCATAGATATCATAAATCGGCCTAAATTATTATGGAATTATCAATCAGACCATTTGAAAGAAGCATAAGAATGTTACCTTATCTTTAAGTTGTTGACACATGTGCAGAGCCGCTGTAAGCATGAACAGTACGTCGCTGAGCCACGGCACTGCACAGTCAGCCTGACAAGAATCAATCCTCATGGTCCCGTGAACAGAGCTCAGCTGGTATGCCACAAATATCAGCTTATGAGACTGTATGTAAAAGGATATTGCTAAGTCCTCAGGCAGATTTGGTGTTAGGGCTTTCTGAAAACGTACAAGTAAATTTTGAGACACAACATGTTTGCTGAATCTTGAATGCGTATTGTGTTCCAACATTTTTGGAATCCTATGTTAAAATCAATATCAAATAAAACATATTTTTAAACCTACCATATTTCTACTTTTCATAAGCTCATCAATTGCTTTCTTTTTGGGCAAAACTAAGGCAGTGCGTGCTCTCTGAAGAGAACCGAGTAAACATTGGATAATGTGCAGGACTTCTTCAGATGATCTGTAACACAATAATTTACATCAATGAATATTCATCATAAGTCATACATTATTATGTCAGAAATGGACTAACATTAGAACCTTGCGCTAAAGGCTGGCTAGCTATTATTATCTGAAAATAGAATAGAAGGGACAGACAGTAGTGATTGTAGTTATTTCTATGACAGAAAATTGAAGTTTTATTTTAAGTTACTCTCAGTGGTGTACACTTAGTATGGCAGACCTCGGAAACTAATTAGTTAGGGAGTGTATCTAATGATTTTTATACCTTTTGTGATATGCCAACATTTTATTGAGGATTATAAAACAATACAAATGTCTGTTTGATTTCTCACTTGTGGTCACTCTGAACACTAATTTGGGTAATCACTTTCACTAAACAAAAATTAAAAACATGGATTTAATTTTTATAAAAAAGTTTTAATATGCGCCAGACAACACACCTCTTGTAATGGCCCGAAGTAGGGATTAATATCCCTGTGTCACGAGTTACCACACAAGGAAATAAGCCAGGGGCGTCTCCCAGCACACTCAGACCTGAGTCAATTCAGAAAAGATCGATCGACCCGACCGGGGATCGAACCCGGGGACACTACGGAAATCGGGGCGAAAAACCATGCAACAGCGGACTACGCCAATCGTGTCATCATTTAAATCTACAATGATCATTTTCATAAGAAAGAAGACTGTTTGTATACATTACAGATTATCCATTCCAATGATGACGTAAGTTAATTTGTTTTTAATACTTTTTTACATCATTGACTGACATGACACTGATATGATAATGATATTATAGGCAGTGAAATGCACAAGCACTATTAAAACAAAATTAGAAGTATAATATAAAAGCTACCTAAACACATAATGCTTATCCACAT
Organism: Udea olivalis; assembly: GCA_947369235.1. NCBI lineage: Eukaryota > Metazoa > Arthropoda > Insecta > Lepidoptera > Crambidae > Udea > Udea olivalis. The sequence goes on along the minus strand of OX376345.1, from coordinate 7,638,075 downwards.
TATCTATGTAGCCTATGGCTTGTTGTAAATGATTTGCTGCATCTTGAATTTGCTGGAGTTTCCACGGACCGTCCTGGTTGATGGATGTACGACATATTGTATGCAGCTGACGAAGGACTTTGAAACTGATGTCCTAAAAATATACAATTTCAGTTTAAATACTACATGCATGAAATGTCATAAAGTCTGAAGAATGCATTACACCCATATTTTTATCATCACATCATAAAGTTAGTAGAAATCTTTCTGATAAATAATAACGCTGATTATTTCACAATAATAAATATTGATTATCGTTCCTTAGGCTTTCTCTCTAAACAGTGTTCAGGATATTTTATAATAATGACAGGAAAATTGGCCACAGGGGTGACTCTGAAATACTAATTTTATTATTGCAACTATCCCTAATTTCAGCATAGTACCTTTGGAACAGGTGACCAAGAACTGCCCAATAGGAGTGATTCTGCTAATATAGTGCCAAACACAGATTACAGAAGAAGCCAAAGATTTTTTAGCATCAATGCATTTTGTTTGTTCTGTTCCTAAATCACACATCTAAGTTCCACGTACGCAACGAAAATGGAATTAAGTCGAAAAGATTTTAAAGCGATGATTTTTTATGATTTTAAAAGTTCTCTCTCTCCGCAAGGCTGTGCCGCTCGTCTTCAAAATGCTTTTGGGAGAGAAGCACCTTGTTTGAGCACCGTGAGGCGATGGTTTGCTGAATTTGAGAGAGGTCGAGTTTCTTTTTATGTGTGTATTCGTTATGACGAATTTCGTGAATTTCAACTGCCGTCAACGAAAATAATGTGGCTACTGTTAATTGAAGAAAACCCGCGGATTACCTGTCCTCGAATTGTCTCATTCGAGTAGTATTGGGGATTGGTACGAGCCAAATTCAGAAAATTTAAAGTTCGGAAACTTTGTTGTCGTTGGATCCCTCATGAACTGACAGCGGAGTAGAAGCGGGCTCGCGTGGAATGGTGCTCACAGATGCTACTGAAGTACGACCACGGACATTCTAATGCTGTTTATGACATTGTCACAGGAGACGAAACGTGGATGGATTTATTGTTTTGAACAAAACGAAAACGAAAAAAAACAGCAATCTTGTGAATGGGTGTTTGAAAATGAGAACAGGCCAACAAAAGTGAGGCAGGCCAGAAACGTTGGTAAAAAAAAGATCGCATTTTTTTTCTCAGCTACGGGTCCCATCTATACCACTGTATTCTACCATTTGTTTACCCAGGGTGTTAGAAAAAGTTCGCGAAAGACGACCCAAAAGTCGCGTTCTCCTACATCATGACAACGCTTCTTCACACACGGCCAACAAAACACAGTCATTAGTTTCCGAAAAAGTACAACTCGTCACCCATCCTGCGCATAGCCACGACCTAGCACCCTGTGATTTCTGTATTTTCCCAAAAATCAAAGATTTGATGAGAGGTTTCACTTTTACCAACTCCGAAGAGGCAGTGATAGCGTTCAATCAACATGTAGGAAACATGCCTTCAGATCTGTGGTCCTACTGTTTTAAAAAATGGTTTGATCGCATGAAATAAATGTTTAAAATGTAGAGGACAGTATTTTGAAAAGCAATAAACATAATATTTTGGTTATAACATGTTGTTTTTTTAAGTTACGAAAAACTTTTAGTGTGAAAAACTTATACTTATATCAATTGATATTTGGAAATGTTTAAATTTGTTTATCAGTCTGGCACCCATAGTACAAGTTCTGCTTAGTTTGGACTGATAATATTTTCGTATAAGGTGCGTTTTGAATAACTACCTAAATAATAGTCACATCCACTTCAATCACTACAAGATCAACTGACCCCAGACTAACCTTGTACTGGTGCCAGGATGATGTAAAAAACATAACTTATGATATTTTTAATAAACTCAATATTTTTATTGGTAGCTATATGATAGAAAGTAAGTTTCTTTATTTATCAGCCTCTGTGACACCCATAGTACAACGTCTACTATGTTCAGATGAGCAGATCACCAAGAGGTGAAATCTGTCTTCAAGTTGTTTCTAGCTGAACTAGCCAAAGTGTTGTTCCTAGTTAAGACTAGCTTGAAACTATCCTATACATTTGAGTTGTGTCTTCCTTGCAACTAGGGTTGCCAGGTCGCCAAACCTAATATCTGGACAGACCAGCCAGTTTGGCCAGACATTTGGGTAGAAAGGCCGGACACCCTACTTTATTAAGGATTATGTGTCTCTGTATTAATAGGTAGGTACAACCAAAAAATAATATGTCAAATCAAGTTTTTTTTATTATTGCCATAAATCTTGTTAAATTCTAATGAAATAATAAATAAATCGCCTGCGCTAGGCCACGCTCGGTGCTTGCTTGTTTGCGAAATGTAAAAAGCCTAACAAAAGCCGGTAACCATTTATTTTGGCTGGACACGCTATCAAAAAGCCCACCTATGTCCGGCGCTATCCGGAAGCCTGGCAACGCTACTTACATCATATTTATTTCAGTAGAAACAGCTTAAGAACTAAAACATAAATGGACTTACTGCATGGGTGATGCTATCACCGGTTAGTGTAACAATACATTTCAATTGCTCTGGCTGTGAAGTCAGAATGAATTTGTCTTGCTTCTGACCTTCGTTGCCATATAATGGCACGGGAAATCTGTGAGCACATTCCTAAAACATTAACCATCAAGTAAGTGCATGTTAGATAAAACTATGGCCATAATCAGCAGGTAAAATACTTTTGAGTTATAACATCCCAAGTACTTACGACTAAAACCGTGTGGAGCTGATGTAATATAGCATGCACTTCTTCGCGAAGAACCCATTCAAATTCTTCTTTCTGAAAACAAATTGGACATGTCCAATGGTAAATTATTCAGTGGAACAATTTAGTTTAAGTAAGTACTCCTTTTACTTAAATTATTTGATCACGCACCAAATTCGCAGCTTCCTCCTTTTCGTTATCACTCATTGCAAACAGTTTTTACTAAGCGAATAAATAATATACTTTAATTTATTTTATTCAGCGTCGCCGATTCACTATAAGTGCTTTGGCTTTCACACACAAAAACCAGATAAAAACGAGAGAAAGAGGGTGGAGGGGCCTGCGGGGAAGGGTCCGAGGACGACATTAAAATGACAGCGCCTTGACAGGACAGACAAGACAGGTGACGTAAATTTCGTTTAGGAACCCTACACCTATATAAGGGGAGGAATTAGGTTCATCTTACCCTTAACTTCAAAAGTAAAAATGATTTGACCCCCTTCTCGGGGGTGAATTTTTTTTTTGCAAAATAACCTCGGATATCGATAGAAAGCCTAATTTTAAGCAAAAAATCATCTCTAAATTTTTTCAAAAAATCCAATACTTTTCAAGTTATTGGCAATTGAAAATTCGCAATTTTTTTACGTTTTTCATCGGTTTTTTGCAAATATCTCCAAAAATATACGTTTTATCGAAAATTTTATGAAGAACAAAATTGTAGCAGGTAAAACAATGAACAATTTCGTTTTTTATGAAGTATTCTAAGTGCAATATTAAGCTAGATATTAAAGATCAAAGCTGTTTTTTATTTTGTCTGAAATTAATCGATGTGGTCAATGCCATCTAGCGGCAAGCAGATGCATTTTATGCATTCTGATACAAAAGGGTTTTGTAGTGCTTGAAATAAGCTTTAAAATGAGCACTATTAAAAGTCTTTTGCACGTAAAATAAGTGAGCTGTATTGCAAATAAGGGGAGCATCTAATGTTTTTTCTTTTAAATCAATGGGTTTCATAAGTGCCATTTCCACCAAAATTAAAATTAATCGTATTCCGCCTAGAATTAACTTTATTATGAAGAGTTTGATAGATAGTATCAGTTTGGCTGCTTCAGGACACATATTTTTCAAAAAAGTCACGATTAAAAAAAAAAAAACAAATTTTTAAAAAACCCACTTTTTTTTCATAATATCTCAAAAATGACGACAGATACGTATAAAAGTGTACGGATTAAAAATTTAGGTATTTTTCTGACAAACAATTTGGTTTTTTTGTTTTTTCTGTCAAACAAAAATTGACGGAGATATGATTGTTTAAAGAGCGCGTGGCAGCGCAATCACAGCCTCTCTTAAGCCCATTAACCCTTCACCGTTTTAGAAAAAGGTTTTTTACTATATATTGCAATAAAGGATGTTGTAACTCTCTTAATTACCTTTACAATGGTTTTTTATAAATTGTGATAGCATGAAAATTGAAGGAGTTATGGTCCAAAAACTTATCATATTTTTTTCTACTTATTAACTGAATTTTTTTTTTTTCAAGGGGTTGAAAATGATTTTAATATGAGGTAATTATGTTAGAAAATACTTTACAATTTCACCACTTACTATTAGACATGTTTTCTAGCGATAAAATGGCTCAATGTCAATTTTTCCATTAAGGGGTTGTTTACACCCCTTAAAAATAATAGGCGGAGTTCAGATCATTTTCACTTTTGAAGTTAAGGGTAAGATGAGCCTAATTCCAAAATTTCATGCAAATCGGTTCACAGTTAAAAAATTCGCAGGTAAGACCGTATTTTTCGCTTCAATGACTGCACTATTTGGTTTGGTCATCCATCAATCCGACAGCTTATGAAGGTCATTATGTAGGTGAAATCATGAATTTTGGTTGCAAGTTAGTGTAATATTGCTTCTACAAAGATGCCTCAAACCAACGCCCCTCAACAAGTTGTACCCACTTGCAGGAATTGCGCCCCCTCAGGTACGGCGAAAGGTAGCATGCGCTGATTAAAAGCTGAAGCAAGAGACCGATACCTGACATCCCCTTTACGAGCACTGCATGCCTGAGGCTCGACTAAAAGGCCGTAAAAGCTTCCTTTGGCAAACGAGCGCAATTACCGAGCAGCCGACGGACACTCGCATGACACTCTGGTCCACTAAGTACGCACCACCTGCCAATTATATAGCCCCCGCTGAGAACCTGCCACTAGGCTATGAGCAGCCCTGGCCAATCTGGAAATCTCTAAACCGCCTTCGTTCCCAGGTTTGCCGTAGCAAGGACAAAATGGCCAAATGGGGATTTATGGATGAAGCAGGTCAGGTGTGTGAACAGTCAAAAGGTGACCAACCACAGGGTTGGTCACCTCAAACTATGGCTCATATGCCTGAGTGCCCACAGTGGCCAACCACCTGCACAATGGAAGACCTGAACATGGCGAATGCCGCTGCGCTGAAAGTCGCTGGGTTCTGAGCGGGATCCGTTTAAATTAAATTAGATCAATATATTATAATTGCCATTGACTCCAGAAGTAGAAGACAAAGATGCTTCGTGCTCAGTGCTCTGCTTGGTTGGAAAAATGGAAAGGTCATAAGGCCACCACACACGTACGGGTTAATCCGTCAGGTACCCGCCGGATTAACGGCAGACAAAAACGTACGTGTGAAGAAAAAAGTCCAAGATGTGTGACTGGGGCCTGCAGGGCTAAGATGCGCAACAAAAGGTAAAATTGCTCGTTTTGCGTCGACAAAAGAGGTAGTCAAGTTTCCTCGCATGGCAAAGGAGTGTAGACAATATGTTCAAAAAAAGATTTATTAATATGATAATCGATATTATCAATAGTACTGATTTGAAAAGACGATAGTATCGATAAGAACAATCGATACAAATAATTGATTTAAATAACTGATGTCATCGATGCAACTTTACGATACAAATAATCGATATGATCGATTTAACTAATCAATTCAACTAATCGATTCAACTGGTCGATTCGACTAATCGATTCAACTAATCGATTCAACTAATCGATTTAACCAATCTATTTAATTAATCGATTCGAAATAATAATCGTTAAATACTCAAATAATTGATGAATAACAATGCATTTATTAGAACAAATAGTCGATTAATCGTAATAAATAATCGAATTTAATAATTTTTTCGACAATATTGATACCCCCTAACTATTTATATAACACTTGTTTTTTTGGAAATTATACCTAAATAAGTTATTTCGCAAAAGAGAAGAAAAATTAGTCCGTACTAATTGAATTTAATATTTTAAAGCAAAATTTACACTCATAAATAGCTAACATAGCGACGGCTCATAAATGCATCGCTTTAATACTGCACTTAAAAAAATGACAGCATTTTGACGCACTGGAACGCCTGTTTTCATGTTATATGCATTATTGGTTTGGTGTCCACAAAAATGACCGACAAATTCACACACGAGACCTCTCTTCTAAACCACGACAAAAATAAGGCATCATGTCACAGAATAGGTAATGGCTATGTTAAGATTTGTCGACAAAATTGAATTTCCCATACAAAATATTAAGCGCAGGTGGGTAAATAGGACTAATTTCCCTGTCACCCTGTAAGTATGGTTGAGCGCTGCGCTTTTACCGCCCTCTATCTGAAAAACGATTAAGCTCATGAAAAAATGTTGCGGCCAAAGTTTGTTCCAAGCTATATCTCCTACAGTTTTATATTTGATGTTAACGTCGTTGGAGCAATGGTAATTGTGATAAAGGCGAAATACTGTTTCTCTACCTTTGACCTTCAAAAACTCACGACCAGCAGGCACGAGATTAAATGAGGCTTTTGAGACAACGTAAGAACGCTCAATTGAAGGTATAGGTACCTATACAAAAATTCAGCTTATTATCTCTCATTCCGAGGTTGCTTTATTAATTTTGCTAAAATGACTGGCCATTTTTTGCAGGTTGCTCCCAGATTCTAGTTCCTCCGTTCAAAGAGCATAATATAAAGTTACAGTTACACATGCTCGAAAATAGCGTGCTCATTAGCATGCTTAAGCATGCTCATTTGACACTGAAATGAGCATGCTCGTTATTAGCAATGCTTTGAAACACATGCTACTAAGTAGGAATTGCTTAATTGTAGCATGCTTTCGTGCAAGTAATGATGAGCATGTGTAACTGTAACTTTATCACTATAATCACTGTTAAATAAGGACCATATTGAGTATGAACTTTTTTTAAAGTCACAATGAAACATAGTAATTGTCATACGTACCTCAAGGAGGATGTAACGTGTAGACGTATGTCATCTACACAGGAGACAGAGACGTCAGCGATATTATTTATTGTTTGTACATTACATGTATTAGATCTCTCATACATAGTACAAATTATTCAGTATTAAAATTGAATCATATGAATAATATTTTTCGTGTATTATCATATAGTCCAATAAAAAATACTTGGGGTCTCATTTATAAAAGTCAAGAATTTGTCAAAATGTTTCCTTCTCAACTTCGAGCCTTTTTTGATAAGTTAGAAACGGCAGCCAAAGGGGCGGGCTTTATTGCAGGGTAAGTTTTTTTTGTTTCCAAGGAATCTAAAGGTAGTCCCTCACCTAGATCATTTTCCTGTACTGTATCATTTCAGATTCGATTTCGAGCATTATATTACAGTACTGCCTCCTTGAAGCCCTTGACGTGACGCACATTAGCCTGTGATGTTCATTTCAGATGCGATTTTGATGATTTCGACATAACAATACTTCTATACAAAACTTCAGAGAAGTTGTATCAAAATATTACACATTGTTTCATCAAGTTGCGCACTGTAATGCTCGGTGCTTCTCCCTCACTAGAAGTAATGCTCGAATCTGTAACATTGCAGTTTGCGCACTGTCTAGCTCGGTTCTCCTCCCTCACTGATGTAATGCTCGACTCTGTAACGTTTCATTACTGGAAAATGCTCCAAGTGAGGGAGCACCTTAAAAGGAACATAAATAAATAAATAAATATGCGCCAGACAACACACCTCTTGTAATTGTCTCGAAGTAGGGATTAATATCCCTGTGTTACGAGGTATCACACAAGGAAATAAGCTAGGGGTGGCTCCCAGCACACCCAGACCCGAGTCAATTCAGAAAAGATCGTTTCCTAAATTGACCCGACCGGGAATCGAACCCGGGACACTACGGAAATCGAGGCGAGAAACCGTGCTACAGCGCACTACGCCAACCGTCTCGTCAAACATAACATATTGTTCTATAACTAGAGATCAAGCAATACTCTCAACAAAAAAATTATGATGTGTTCGACGTATTTTTTGGCCCAATTACGCATACGTATGAAGAAAATTTTTGAACATCTGTATTATTGTTACAGAAAATCTGGAAGACACATGAAATTTCCTTACACTATTTCTGCTAAAATTGCTCAGTTTCCAATTTTCTTTTACCTAAAAAACAATATGATATGGATGTATTATCCCTTTGGGTTTCTGACCGGACTGTACTTTATTTCAAAAATCCATAAGCTGGTTAACTCTGAAGCTAACCAAAGAAGCTGGGCTGAATCTCAAAGGAAAATAGCTGAAAAGGAACACCATCATTGATAATAAAATTAATATATTGTTTCAAACAGGATCCTGTACCTCCTTGATTTAATTAGATTGGATGTGTAATTTCACTAATAATTAAATTAAACTTTTGTAAAAAAAAAACAAGTTTTATTAATTTACTGTAGGCTCAAATGACTCGCTTAAAAATTAATACCATACCTACATTATAGGGTTAACATGCACTTTGCCTTTTTAAAGTAACTATGAACTTTAAAAAGCAAACCTCTCCCCCATCCTCATCCTCACCACCCAAGTTTTTTCAACGAAAAGTCCGATTTCTCTTTTATTAGTATGACAAAATTAGTTTCATCTCAAGTCTCAACTCAACTCCTTTTGTTTGTTTGAACGGATGACTTGGCAGCATGGTGCCATGCTTTACCACCACAGAATAGGTAATAGTGCTTGTTCCTTGTGAACCAAGAAAAAAAAATACTGTCACCTGTCTGTCACTGTCACTGCTGTTCTGTCTGTTGGTGTCACTGTCTGTCAGTCAAGTCAACCTGTCAAATAAATCCCGATAGGTTTGTGTGCTGTTCTCTGCATTATTTCTTCAAAATATATTTTTGATTGATGTAATGTAAAATGCTTAAGTCGGAATAACTAATAGTTGTTTGTGAATTGATATATATTTGAGATATTGTGAATAACTATCCCTATTATACAATACTAATATGTGGGTAAAACCTCAAGAAGTTTTCATAAAAACTGCGTTGTGGTAATGTATTTCTTATCTTATGTGGCTCTTACATTTGTTTGTAAGCAATTCAGTCATGCAGTGAAGGTGAAGGTTAATTATTTCTTGAATTCGGTGCAGGGATTGCGATGAAACTACCCTTTATTTCGTCTTGCAAAGACGGAAGGGACATGGAAAATCCAAAGGCCTGTCTTCTTTGTTAGTTGGCACTTTAGACAGTGTCAGAGACACAAAACCGGCTCCTTTTAGGATACTGCATCAGACCCCAAATTCAGAAGTATACTATGGTGAATATTCTTTAAAGATAAACACATTGTTTTGCCCCTTAAGTGCACTTTTAAAGTTGACATTCTTAGCATTTAAAATATTTTATTATCAAAACATCAAAAGTTATTAATCGATTTGAATTTCAGTGCATTAGATTAAAATTAAAGTTCAAAATTGTATTATCAGTTCGAATTGCATTTGCAGTGATAGCCACAGCTTTAACAGAGGCAGAGATTCGCCAGGACTGGCAGTGGTTGTTTGAAAATGTGTGTCCAACATTACACTCCTTTGATGTTGAAGATGATGTCACTGCCTTTGTCTGTTGTAAAATCAATTCAATTATTGCAACAGAACAAGACAACCTAACTGAAGGTAAATAATTTACAGAAATAGAAAACCTATTATTAACTTAATATTAAAATACTTATATAAAAAACAATTGACTTGATAGCTTGAATGTTTTTTAGATTCTATCTTCAATAACCTGAACCATGTTTGTTAGGTTTAATAAGGCGAGGTACATGCAGCGGTTAGTGAATCAGTAAACTACAAACTGGCAAATACTTTTATTTGATTTTAAGTACTATTCCACAGTAGAGAAAGGTCCAAAATCATAGTTTCAATTTGTGTAACCTGATGTGCTCTTGCCTGAACAAATCCCATTGCAACCCTTGAATTCAATTTCTTGTTTTAGATGAAGATACCCTTAATTACAAAAATATTGACTATGAATTCCATCAGCGGTTTGGAATGCCAAAAGATGAGAAGCTGGTCTGCTATTATTCTTGCAGGTACAGTTTCCTATCAATTTTATTTGATAGTTTATTTATAAAGTCTAAATTACTATTTATTATTAGTTTGCTTAGGAGTATCCTCTGGCTTGCCCTAATCCTCCATAAATCTACAAGAAAAAATAACTATTTTATTTAGTGAAATTGGGACACTAGCCAAACAAGATTGGGATAAATGGCCATAATATTTCATGTAACAAAACTATAATTTCACAGTTATTGGAAAGGCAAAATTCCAAGGCAAGGCTGGATGTATCTCTCAGTGCACTACATGTGCTTCTATTCATACATATTTGGTCGGAAAACCACAGTCAAGATCCGCTGGGCAGATGTCACAGAACTGGCAAAAACTAACAGCATGCTGTTCCCAGATTCCATTAAAGTGGTGACAAGAGATGGGGAACATTACTTTACACTGTTCTTAAAGAAGAATGAAACTTTTGCACTGATGCAGCAGTTAGCCAATATTGCTATGAAACAGTAAGTTGTGATTTTTTTTGTTTTTTTTTGTTTTGTTTAGTGGTTTGTGCTATTAAGTATTTACTCATACACAACTCATCGTTATGAAACACACTCATACTGATAACTACTGATAATGTTTGCTTTTATCAAATTGATAGGTAAAATCTGTAAAATGACTTTTAGATTGTTTTAAATATATATAATTGTCACCCTCACCCAAAATAAACTTTAAATTTAGACTATATCATAATTTTCTTTGTTTGTATAAATGTAGGTTAATATTGCAACCCAAGTTTATTTAATTACTGGTACTCTATTAGTTAAGTTTTATTTTGTTATTTATTTGTAGCTGTGACTGCAATTGATACTAATATTTTAAAATTATTTATCTTGTAAATAGTTAAATGTGAGTTTGAAATATGTACATAATAATTATATTATTTACATATTTTAACTAAGGAATATGCATTCCTAATCATAAGATTAGGAATACATTATCCTTAGTTTGTGAGGGTGTTTTTTTTTTTTTTTAATGAAACCATTTTTATTACATAAATCTTCTAATGGCTTTTTCTTTAGTCTATTTTATACTTAATAAATTATTATTAGTACACATTAAAAAACTACTGTTAAAATAGGCCATAGTAAATTAACTAGGATATGTCCCAAAAATAATCATACCACAAACTAAGCATGGCATTTATGGGTAACTAACAGTGACTGCTATACAAAAATTCTTCAATTTTACTAATGCCTCTCATTTTATTTTAGGTTGATTGATGACAAATCAGGCAGTTTCAATATCGACAAGGATCTGTTAACCAAACTGAGCAAAAATGTACCAAAGAAGCCATCATTCCTAAAACGAGACCTTGATGCTAAGAAGCAGTCCCAACTTTATACATTAAGGTTCCGCTTGCCCCACACTGAAAAACTGGATGGTTCAGAGGAGTGTACATTGTGGACACCATACAACAAGAAACAGAATTGGGGCAGACTGTATTTGTCACAGAATTTCATTTGTTTTGACAGTCGAGTAAGTAATAAAGTAATAGTTGTATGTTCACTTGTTGATGCCCCTGACACGCAAGTTATTCTGAGTAGGGAGCAAAAACTCAGGGACACTGTACAGTTGACTTGATTATAATGAGCAGGGCTATGTTTAGCGTAGGTGTCTTACGGCTGCCAATTATGAACACCCACACTTGATCTTAATGAATATCCCTGAAAACACGACCTTTCGGATGGTTATTTAACTTTGAAGCACGTCGGCGTGCCGAGTTGGATGCCCGACGTGATGAGCTGAAAGCCCGACCACCAGGGGCGATCAGCTATAATTATATTAATGGTGCTCTAACGTGTCCGCAGAGTACGCGTTTATTCACCTACAAGGTTGCTTATGTAAGCCACGTTAGAGCCCATGAAAGACGCCAGTAAGGGGTTGAAGTGGTCGCCGTAGCCGAAATCGGTTTGGATATTATTAGACGATACGGTGAAGGATCGTGAAGAAAAATAAGCAAATATTCCTTTTAACTTGTTAAAAATTACAAACTTGGTTGCGAATACAACCGCCTATTTTTCTTAATACCTTGTAAATTCATTCGTGGATTATCAATTATTAAACAGATTCCTCTAAATGAACTAAAATACCGCTAATTAATTATTATATTATTTATATATTAATTAACTAATAAAATTTAATTTAATATAGACTAGCAAGATGATATATTAATATAATCTAACATAACCTGTTATCTTAAAACTGGACAAATCTGAGTCACGGCAGAACAGACATTGTTTACACAACCTTTGTTACATTATGTATTGTTACTGCTCACATTATCAGTTTACGCTAAGCTCTTAGCACCAGCAAATTGTTAAACATTGCAGACCTTATTTTGATGGTGAGAAGATTAAATATTGGGTATTCTGATTGTACTGGTTATAATTGGCTAATGTTAGTGTTTCCAATAATATTGAATGCCATCGAAAATAGTTTTATCTCTAAACTAAGTAATACATCCATACACACGAGCAATTGAATGCTTTAGTTGTGTAGGTATTGGGATGTATTGTCAGCGAAATTCGTTTCGTTTCTTGTTGATAAATGATTAATTATAGAATAGTATTTAAAACTTGATCGAAACAAACTAAAGCGAATTCATAGAACTATACCTTGAACAAAAGTTATTTATTTTAACCAGTGGTCTTGCAATATTAATTTATTTTCACATGGTTACATAATAACTTGCATTTCTCATTTAGTTGCCCGTATTTATTGCTCAAAGGTTCTTTATTTGTTAGGAACATTTTGGTTGATTGCATATTTTAAAAGTATTGTAGACTAAGTCTATAGTTACAACTATAAGTGACTAATTGGCCTTATGATAATGTCCATGAAGATATCTTGAAGTGTTGTTACTTTTTTATGTTGGTCGTATTATTACATATCTGGTGTTATATTAAACAAATACCACCAACAAATGGGCCCTTACACTGACTCCAAAGGTGTACACGCTATTTTTTTTTTATGTGACTATACTAGTCCAACAATATTAGGTATAAGAAATTCCGATGTGATGTTTATGGCACGAGATCATCTAAATCGATAGTCTATTCTATACCATTGATTCCCAAAGTGGTCCAGGTGGACCCTAAGAGGTCGATGGGAGACTCGAAGGGGGTCTATGTTGGCTTTATTTTTTGTAGAGTTTTGGGAATATGGTAGAGATCTGTAGCTGTAGGGAGTCCACTGGAACCAGCTAAATCTTGAAAGTGGTACATGCGAAAAAAAGTTTGGAAACCTCTGGTGTATACTAATATTAAAAAGAGGAAAGATTTGTTTGTTTTTTGTTTGTATTGAATAGATTGGTTTTAAAAACTTTAGGTCCGAAACTTAGTCCGGCTCACGATTCCCCTTCGGAACGTGCATCAAGTGGAGCGCGCTGACTCTGGCGCTGCGGGCAGCGCTGGAGACTCGGGCAACATCCTGATCACCACCTCCCATCACACCAGCTTCCTCTTCGGAAACATATCGGATCGGGAGTTCCTGGTTCATAAGATATCGGAACTACTTGCAAAACTTCCAAAGTGAGTTGGTTAGTTGTTTTTGGGGAAGATGCTTTGGGCTCATTTTTGATTTCTGCCATGAGAATGCTGTTAGAATGCAATTTTGATGTGTACTTAACTAATTTATCAATATGTTAACAATGTGATTGTTATTAAATGAATCAATGTGTTACTGTAGTAATTTGTGATATATAAAATGTACTTATCACAGCATCAAGTTTAGATCTTATGTCTTCATCCATCTTATCTCTTGAAGCTTTGTATAATCATCATTTGTTCCTTACTCATACTTGGATTATTTCTGTTTTCATTCTGAACATTTCCGGGTTCTTGCAACTAATATTCGACCTTGATTTGGCCCCTTTTAGCTGATATTGCATTGCAAGTTTTAATTAACGCCTTTCTGCATAGGTATAGAATATGTTCATTTTCAACCTCCGGGCGCTGCAACTAACATTCAACGCTGGGAGCAATATATTTAGGTTTAAATTGCGTTCCACATTCTCAATTTCTTGAATATGCAGTGATGTGTACAGGGAAAAGGCTTCGCGGGCTGTCACAGAGAAAGATGACGGCGAACGAGAATGGATCCCCCAGCCGCCGCTTATGTCGTTGTTCAAAACCAATCAGACGTCACCGATTAAACAAATACAAGAGAAAAAGGTACACCATACTTTTAAAATACATGTTGTTTATTTGTTTTTCTTGGGATGAAAATTCAGGCTGTGACTGTTGCTTCATCTTAAACAAATAGTCCAAGAACGTCCAACAACAGACTTTGGCTGGCAAGAGCTTCTTTAAATGTGGTTTGGGTTTGGGCCCCTGAAGGCAAAGCACCGAACTGTCATCCACTTATGCAAGAAAGAGACAAGACGCAGAACAGTGCATTAGTATTTTTTTTTATTAAGGCATATACATTGTCTTAACCAGCTTTTGCCCGCTTCTTCGTACTCCCGTATCCGTTTTTCCCGTGTTCGTAGAATTGTGGGAATCCTCTTTTAGTGCTCCCCTACACTTCCCAAGGAACCTACATGCTAAATTTTAGCCTTATATGCCCAGTAGTTTGGGCTGTGCGTTGTCTGTCACGCACTCAGGCACTAACTCAGTTATGAGCGAGTTTCACATACATGTATTGTTCAAAATAAAAAGGCTGCATTGTTGATAGGAAAAACAATGGGAAGACCACATGTCGGAAGTTGGCCGCGGCGTCAGTATGTACCAAACGACTGCCGGCAGCGAGCTGGTCGTCAAAGGCATCCCGGAATCCCTTCGAGGAGAGCTATGGAGCGTGTTCTCAGGGTCCATACTCCATAAAGTGCAGAACAAAGGGTTATACGAGAAGCTAGTGAAGGAAGCATTGTCATCGAAGAATCCTGTAAATGATGAGATCGAGAGAGACCTGCACCGGTCTTTGCCGGAGCATCCAGCTTTTCAGAACGATGTCGGTAAGTGTAGAACTACAGTATTGCTATTTTAAGTTTCATAATAGTATAAGTTAATTGAGGTATTGTCCGAGGCTAGGCTCAAAAAGTCACCTTGCGGGTCAACAATCTGCTAGCGGCCTTCCTATTTGGAGCCAGTTTATCGCTTAAATATCACGTGAAATAGAGCTATTGTTGTGCTTGTTAATTTGTCAAACTAAGCAATAAAAGTGGCCTTATTAATACATTCGCAATTTAGGTTGATTGCTTAAGCTCCTGATAACTAGCTATATTTTCAGGTATCTCCGCCCTACGGCGTGTGTTATGCGCATACGCATTGAAAAACCCAACTATAGGGTACTGTCAGGCGATGAATATCGTAGCATCAGTGCTGCTCATCTACTGCCCAGAAGAACAGGCATTCTGGCTTTTGGCTACCATCTGCGAAACTCTTCTGCCTGATTATTATAATACGAGGGTGGTGGGTGCTTTGGTAAGACAATATTCAAGCCAGTATAATGATAAGAACACAGCTTTGCCTTCGCGACATTTAATAAGCTGAGTGCTTCTCTGGAAATGAACGACATTTCATCACAAAGAAAGTAAAACGAAAAAAGACTTGGATCTGTTTGAATTTGTTCACTTTGGTGTTAGTTTGATATTAATCGCAAAATTAGGTGTATAAGTGTCAAGTACTTTCTGTATTTCCGTAACTAAGAAACTCAATAACCCCACAGGTTGACCAAGGAGTTCTAGAGGAACTAACAGAAGCCCACCTCCCAGAGTTGCACGCGAAGCTAGACGAGCTGGGAGTCATGAAGATGATCTCTCTATCCTGGTTCCTCACTCTCTTCATCAGCGTCATGCCGTACGAGTGCGCCGTCAATGTCATGGACTGCTTTTTCTATGACGGGGCAAAGGTTATATTCCAGGTATATTATTTTTCATACCTAAACAGCTAATTCCGTTTGCAATTTTCGCCATTACTATATTAGGAAATTTTTAATTTAAAAACGCAATCTGACAGATCACATTGCTAATAAGGTGCTGATAGATTTCAAGCATTCACTTGTTTATACAAGAACATCGAACATGACGCTCTATGGTTTACAACTTGATTTTAAAAACCAAGGTACCAACCAAACCAACCAAAAACGTTACATTCCATTGAAATGTTTTGAGAAAACTGACCATTTGCCTGTATTGTAACACTAGTAAAATCGTTACATTACAATGAAATGCTCTAGCAAAAGCTCTAGCTAGTCTATACCCACCTTTAGGGTTCTAACAAATGTAGCCTTTAAACATTCTGTTCAAATTTTTGTTGTTAAGGACTTTTAATGCATTAGTGCCGATTTTAAATTTCTAAGTCTAGACTATTTCTAAATCTAGTTAGTCATACGGTTGGCCAATAAATCTGTCCATTATTACCGCCCAATACCGTTACCACATAATTTCACGTGAATTAAAAAAGGACCTATGTCGCCCTTGTTAAGATATGTTTTCGCTCCGAGCGGCATGCTGCCCAAGGCTCATTATTTCTATTTCGTTTCAAATACACCTTTGTGCGCACAGCATAAATCAGTTTTTTATTAACACGAATGGTCCAGGAGCGGGGTGGAAATATCGGTTAAACTCTTTTATTCGTCGGGATAAAAGTCTGCCACTAATTCGCCTATATGTACTGAAGACGCCATGCTTCTCACCGTTTTTTTTCAGGTTACACTGACAATACTGGATATAAATAGGGATAAGTTACTTAAATGCACAGAAGACGGACAGGCGATGCAGATTCTCGGTGAATACTTAGGAGGGATATTCAACGACGAAGCCGTGGCTTTGTCTACGGAACCACGGCCAGCTCAAAAGGTATGTTTACTGTCAGTGATACAATATCCATATGTGACAGCCAAAGTAATTAATGCTTGATTCGTTCTTTTTTATCGCACTACGCCTCTCATACTCGCAAAAGTGTCCACAGTCCACACCTTTATGTTGAGGGTATAATTTTTTGATATCGTTATCGATAGTTTCACGGCTTTCAGTCGGACATATAGTGTTAACGAAAAGTGTTTATCACCTAAATAAGTAATTATTGATTGTTTTTAGGGTTCCGTACCTCAAAAGGAAAACACGGAACCCTTATAGGATTACTTTGTTGTCCGTCTGTCTGTCAAGACCCTTTTTCGCAGGAACGCGTGGAGGTATCAAGCTGGAATTTATATCAAATACTCTAAAGTGTTTATCACCTAAATAAGTAATTATTGATTGTTTTTAGGGTTCCGTACCTCGAAAGAAAAACACGTAACCCTTATAGGATTACTTTGTGGTCCGTCTGTCTGTCTGTCAAGACCCTTTTTCAGGAACGCGTGGAGGTATCAAGCTGGAATTTATATCAAATACTCAGGTCTACTGTAACTTGGAGCTGAGGAAAAATCCAACTTCTAAGCAAACGCAATCAAAAGATACAGCCGTTTATGTCGCAAATTTTCGACACTCGCAAGGGAATCAAAACCTTCCCGTGAACTCCGAATCTTGAAATTTGGTACGAAGCAACGTCTTATAGCACAGATAAAGGGAAAATTGCGAAAACCGTGAATTTTTAGGTTACATCATATACCTAATAAAAATGTTTTTAATAAATATACCTACAGGTTTGTACGGAACCCTCGGTGCGCGAGTCCGACTCCGGCCGGACTCATGGCCGGTTTTTGAATTAGCTGATTTGTTTTATCTTAGGCTTTTTGACACACTGACTTTTTGCTACAATACGAACGTGATTCAGCCACGATGCAGCATCAGTCACAAATCCTACTCAAAAAGCAGTATCGCTGCAAATAGGCTCAGTGTATAATACGTCTGAGTTATGAATCGTCTTTGGCATGAATTACTCTGCGGCAGAATACGTCTTAAGTAGTCCAGTCAATGAATGCTCAAAATGGGATGTAGATGGAAAAGTCGAAAGCAGGAAATTTTACTTCGGAACTTTGTTTGGACTAGTTAGGAGATAAACATACCACAACGCACCGTTTTCGAGATGTAAGCAAAAGAACAAAAAAACGGGGCCTTCTCTGCCCCCCCCCCCCCCTCGTGCACACCTCGGAGGGGTAAGGACTTTTAGTATGTTTATCTCTAACTAGTCCAAACAAAGTTCCAAAGTCAAATTTTCTGCTTTCGACTTTTCCATCTAGAATCATTCATTGCCTAGGCTACATAGCTAATCGTTCTTTTTGTTCTAATAAAAAACAATACCTTTGCCTACGCCTCAGAAAAAATAATCGCTCTAAAGTAAGGTCCTATGTAATGTGTATATTCTTTCAGACAATAAAAATCCAAGAGCTAGTATACCGAGCTTACTGCACATACGGATCAAGCGTGACGAGCGAATGCATAGAGCGCCTCGGACTTAAACACAGACTGCGGGTAGTCAGACATTTGGAGGACAGTCTGGAGAGGAATACGTTGAGGGCTTTGCAGCAAGATAAACTGTTGGAGCCGAATGAGTTGCAGGTCTGATAAGACTTATGAAGTTTCTGTTAATTACACCTTTTTTCGATCTGACTGATACAAAGCTACACTCAGTGTATGAACAGTTTGCAAGTGTAAAAATGATCCAGTTTAAAACCGGTTTGATATTTCTACCGTAAATTAACTGAAAGCACTAAAGCATACCACGGAAATGCTGGTAAAAAACATTGATGGCAAGAAACTGATTTCCACTTAGATAGTTTCTTCATCACCTACCTACGGAATATGCTATATCATTTTACTTAAACAATAAAGAATCATCTGATAATTTTTTTTCCATACACTGTTCAACTTGTTCAAAGGCCTAGGGCGGTCAGAATGCTTGCTTGATAACCAAGAATGCATAAAATTGTTGTTTTTATTTTACTAACAGGAATTACTAAGTGCAATTCGCGAGGAGCTCCTGTGGGCTAAACGCGTCCCTTGCGAGCGTCTGGAAGCACCCTACGAAGCGTACAGGCTTGACTACACAATGTTTAAAACTCTGTTTACGGCCTTATCGCCGTGGGCTAAGGGCGATTTTGCTGAAGCAATTACGGCTAGAATGTTTAAGGTATGTAGCACAAAAGATAATTTTAGATTTCCTCGGTTGGGGCCCTCCTGCTCCATTCAAAACATTCATGCACTGTAGTTTTGTAGTGGTTTTGTTTTGTTTATGTCAAATGTAATGGTTTCGCATTTTATCTCAAATACCATTTTCCAAATAGCAGAACAACTAAGAGGTAGTAAAGTAATTAGCCTACATACTGTCCCACTGCTGGGCAAAGGCCTCCATCATTGAAATCAAGTCATCGTTACAATGGATTGGTGATCACAAACCCGGGCTATGTTCCAAGAAACACACTTTGTCCGACCTGGGACAATTCCAGTTCAATAACCCGGAACGTCTGGGTTTTTGGGCCGAGCTCTGGAACCACACTAATAACGAGATAACGAACAATAACATCGTAAGAAAGTTTTTTTTGGTTACTAAGTTAGAGTGGTACAATATGAAACTTAGCAATCCGTCCTGGCTGAATATCGGGCACGTTTTTTTCAGTCGTCTTACAGAAATGAAATGAGGCGAAATAAACAATAACATCAGATAAACGTTTGTTTTTCTACGAGTATAATTAGCAAAATCCAATGGATCCCAACGCGCTCGAGTAACTCTCCATTTAGTCACAAATTAGATATGCGCGGCGCTCTGACAGATAGCCCGCTTAGAACAACATGCCATTTTTGACGCACGCACACAGAGACATGAGTTTACAAGCGAAGTCAGTGAGCTTTGATGAGTCGGAAAGTCGCACTGTCGCTAGTATTTTTGTTTTTGTCGAACTTGGTAAAAATTTTTACATGGTGAATTTTGTTTTTGGCCGGTTCTGTGAAGTAGGTATAACTTACTTACTTCATTTTAAAAATTCAAAGCGAATATAGTAGTAACCCTAAGCGGTTCACGCAAGTTTTGGAAAAAGGTGCGAGCGGTCCTTCTGTAAACTCTTTATTTTGTGATTTAGTCTCGTCACCTCTCCTGCTTTTAAGCATACTGAGTGCCGAGTGCGAGTTGCAGTGAGAGAAGTGAATGACTTCGCCATCGCGTTTTGCGAGCACCTAAATGTCAATTAGTATGCAATCGAGTCAATGCCATCTAGCGGCAAATTGGGGACTTGACAACATCGTCAAATTCTAAAATTTATTAAAAATAATTGAAAATACACTAAAAAAAGGCATATAATAAATTTTATGGCTGTTCAAACTTGGGTGGGCAAGTCGAATTTCAAAAGTGTAAAATAAATACAAATAAGTATACCATTCGATAATCCACACAATTTGTAGTAACTTTTGTTAAGAAACCATATGCATAAACGCAAAATAATATAATAATACTCGTAGCTGCAGAACAAGTATCTTGCAGAACGCATAGAAAAAGGTGAAATGTGAGCGTTTTGGGCAAGTCCAAAAATATGATTTTTAAAATTATCATATCACGTGGAGTTTTAATGATTACGGAATATTTTTTCACCAATGTAAATATTTTTGAAAGCTCTTTTCATAACACACCAAAAAAACTAGTTAAGGAGCCAATTCGGGCAACATTAAGGCCGCTAGATGGCACTGACTCGATGCCATACAAATTCGCGTTTACGGCGAAGTCATTAACTTCTCTCACCGAAACTCGCAGTCGGCACTCAAAAGGCGGGAGTAACTTTGTTCAATACTTTGTAGCGACGATGATGACCGTTTCAGCTGATGGACAACGACGACGACGGCTTCGTGAGCGCGCGCGGGCTCAGCCTCGCGCTCGGGCTGGCCTGCCGCGCGGACGCGGCGCGGCGCCTGCGCGCGCTGTACTGCGCGCACGCGCCGCCGCTGCTCTCGCAGCAGGAGCTGCGCCCCACGCACTTCACCGACACCGGCGAGGAACTCGCCGCCGATGCCATCTGCTTCTTCACGAGGTCTCTGAACTATTAACAGTTTACAGTCACTAGAAGGACCCATAATGTATATTGAAATTCATGAATAGAATAGAAAATCATTTACTAACCCAACAATTCACAGTGGACAAAATAATTACACAGTACAAAAAAGCAAACAATAAAAAAAATAAAAAAAGACAGAAGCGGGACAATCAGGTCCCTGCCTCAGCCTGCAGACGCTGGTATTCTGTCAGGGCCTGTATCGTGTTCGTCTTTCACATGTGAACAAGTATGTAAAAAAATATGAGTACTTACAAAATAAGAGAAATAATAATGAATGAAATAAAAAAAAATAGTTTGAAGTTACTAAACTCTTAACTTTTGACTCTCCATAGTCACAAGTTCTTTTATAAGTGCCACTATCTATTGTCACTAGTTTATCTATAATATTTGATGATTCTATACCTTTTGTGTGAAATTCTACCGGACAATCACGCCTTTGAACTAGGGTGCATCGCCACACCCCAAAATCAACCGTGGTCTTCCAAAGCCCGGCTAGACAGAGAAAAGCATTATCGGCTATACGGCAGCAGTCATTTGAAAAAATTATAAGTGGAATACCACAGTAATGACGTTTCATTTATCTTTTCAGCACAGAAAACCCTGAAAGTCCCGAACCTAGCTCTGCGCTGCAGCGGTCCATCAGCGAAGTGTGCAGCGCGGGCAACCACATGGATAAGTCCAGTGATAGCACGCTTACTCAATCTGGTAAGTTTGAAAGAAAGAATACCATTAACCTCTTTATTATTTAGTGGTGTCATTAAGCCCTTCCTGACATTCATTGTACGATCATTATTAAATTTTATGTAAATACAGCTCAATATCATAAATTCAAGGCTGTAAGAAAATTAATAATAAATGGTTTGAGTGATCTATACTATTAGGGGCCGATTCTTCCTCAGATAATGAAATTCATCTGTAGAATAAAAGCTTATTGAAAGGTTAACAATATTTTTAATTTTCCAATGGTCAGATAGATAGTTGAATAAAGCTGCTAACTGAGGAATAAAATTATCTGCTTCTCGAGGGGCTGGATAAGATTTATCTATGCGTTTTCTTTGACATTTGTAGGTTATGTGGTGTGTCATTTGAAATTATTTTCATTTTGTTAAGGAGTTTTGGAGTGTTATTATAATCACAAATTTCTCACCACTACTTTACACACCAAAAAAAGCTGAGGTTGTATATCTTATACGTCAGTGTCAATTTGTCAAACATCAACTTTTGTCTTGTTTCATTCTAACGTTGCAATGATTGTATAAGTATTTGAGTATGTTTATCCGTTGTCTAGGGGCTAGATGGCGCTGTGTGGAATAATGTCCAGGGATATTTATTTATTTATAAGTGCATCTCGCTTGTGAATAATCAGCGTGAAGTTAGCGATATAAGTACATAGACAAACGATAGATAGCTTTTATTTGGAGAAAAGACGATTGAAAAATTGAAAGTATCTATTCGCTTGATAAACACGGAATAAACCAAGAATTGAAAAATCGGGCCTAAATGGAACAGACTGGCCGCTTGAAGCTTTGGATAGGTAGCTGAATGATTGATTATCTACTTGTTAGTAAATTGAGGTTCCTAATGGTGCGTGGTCATGCGGAACTCTAAATTTACTAAGCAAAATTTATTTTAGGCAACAACATTTCAACATTTGACTCCACTTTTTTTATGATATTTATTTTTTTATGGCTATGAAATCTCTAGCATTAATAATAATAATAATAATAAATAATCTTTATTGCACAAACAAATACTTACAGCACGTAAAAACAAATAAGTAAATATTAAAGTACAATTTAGGCGGTCTTATCGCTACAGAGCGATCTCTTCCAGACAACCTTCGGCAGAGAGATTTAAAACAGGACATTATGCATCAATGGGTTACGAAAATTGTGTACGATTCTTTCATGGCCTCCTCAGGAACATTTAAGTCCGCAACTTTTAGCTCGTAGGGTTTTCTCCCTTGTTTTGGGCTTCTTACGATCGCGCCCGAAAGTTTACTACTTGGGGGTCTTTACTTTTTGGGGGTCAATGCTACTCGCTTCCGTAGGTTTACCCACGAGACCCTACAACTGACCCCTGGGTGGTGCTAAAGAGTAGCTTTTCTTCGGTGGTAGGCTTCCTTCCAGGGACCACCCTTTGAACAAAGCCATGTCGCCAAACGGCTAACACCGTGTTCCGATATGATGTTCAGAGTTGCCATTGTTGATGGATGGGTCTGGGCAGTAGCGCCATCAGTAAGGCCGATCTGGTCAGCCCAGGGCTGCCACATTGGGCGCCTAGCTCTGGAGGCTAGCGAGATCCGAAGCACAGTGTTGCCGCTGGCTGACCGCAGGTAGTAGGGGGCCCAAGTAGTCGGTTAGCCACCCACGAAAGGCTGCCCCGCCACCTTGCGAAAAATCCCAAAATGCTTCACCCTGCCGGTTGGCGACCGGATGGGAGGACTACGTGGCCATTTTGGGGGGGTTCGGGCGTCCCCGCAGTCTCCAAGTTAGGCTTCTTCTCCGTGTGGCAGCTATGGGCTAGGCTCAAGGTGAGTCAAAAACAATAATGAAAAGGACAAGCAATAAAAGGAAGGTTAAACAGCGGCTGCACTTCCTCCCACTAAAAGTGCATTTCACTAACATCCGTGGTCTGCACTCCAATATCAACGCAGTCCACCACCACCTCGAGACTGAAAGGCCGCTGTTACTCTGTCTGACGGAGACGCAGGTCAAATGTCCAGCTGACGCGGCATACCTCAGCTACCCTGGGTTTACTCTGGAGCACAAGTTCAAAGCCCACGCCGGAGTCTGTGTGTATGCTCGCGATGATATTTGTTTCATGCGCCTTTACAACCTTGAGAGACCCTGTTTTTCGGTTATCTGGCTCCTCGCGGATACTGGCTTTCAAAATATTCAAAATATTCTCTATGCTGTAGTTTACCGCTCGCATAGTGGCGACCAGGATACGACCAGGTTGTGTGATCACCTAGGCACGATTGCTGATATAGCCTGGGCGCGGTATCCCTCGGCGCAGTTGATCTTGCTGGGGCACCTCAATGCTCACCATCAAGAGTGGCTGTTCCCATACCAGAGAACCGACCACGCTGGGAAGGAGATTCGCAGGCTCGCGCTGACACTTGGGCTTTCACAGCTCGTCAACTGTGCCACGAGGGTGCCTGATATTGAGTCACACAAGGCCAACTGCTTGGACCTGCTCCTAACGTCTGATCCGGACGGACACTCCGTGGCGGTGTCAGCCCCTCTGGGATCCTCTGACCACAGTCTGTCTCCGCTTTCCACCCGACCAGTAACGATCCCGGTGGCAAAAGAAGGTTGTGGCGTTATGCAGCAGCGGATTGGGATGAGATGCGGCACTTTTTTGCATCGTATCCCTGGCAACGCACGTGCTTTTCTTCGCGTGATCCGTCGAGATGCGCTGATGCCATAACCGATGTCTTGCGTCTGGGTATGGAATACTACGTTCCGTACTCGGATGTGCCGTCGGGTGGCAAAGCTCGCCCGTGGTTCGATGCGGACTGCCAACGTGCTGAGGCGCTGAAGCAGTCTGCCTATCTTGCTTGGGCTAATGCTCGATCGCATAAATCTCCGGACACCAAGGGTAAGAAGAAAGCCTACAATCGTGCATCTAAGGCTTACAAAAGAGAGTTGCGTAGGGCAAGATTCGACCAAATTAGCCGGATTGGAGTGAGACTCGCTGAATACCCGACCGGGAGTAAAGAGTTGTCTCTGGCTAAGGCGGTCGAGTCGAACTTCAGTCGCCCTTCCTAACCGCCACTGATAAAGTCGGATGGTTCTCTCGCTCACACTGCTAGCGACAAAGCTAACCTATTTGCTGCATTGTTTGCGGAGAGCTCGCATTTGGACACCGCAGGCCAGTATCCACCGTCATTACCTCAACCAAACATCTCCATGCGTAATGTTTGCATTCGCCAGAGGGAGGTACACTTGATGTGGGCAAGGCGAGTGGACCGGATGGAATACCAGCAGTTGTCCTGCGAAACTGTGCTCCTGAGTTGTCTCCTATACTAACCCGCCTTTTTCGCCTATCTCTCGAGACTGGTAGGGTCCCCTCATCGTGGAAGCTTGCAAACGTTCAACCAGTGCCTAAAAAAGGAAGCCGTGCTGATCCTAATAATTACAGACCTATCTCAGTTACTTCCATACTTCCAAGAGTATGGAACGTATACTAAACAACCGACTCCTGGCATACCTAGAAGATAACGACCTTCTCAGTGACCACCAGTACGGGTTCCGCCGCGGAAGGTCCACTGGGGATCTTCTAGCGTATGCCACTCACACGTGGAGTGAGGCCATCGAGAAGCACGGGGAAGCCTTGGCGGTGTCGCTCGATATATCCAAGGCCTTTGATAGGGTTTGGCACGGCAGCCTTATAAGCAAGCTTCTTTCATTTGGTATTCCTGTAGGCCTTTGTAACTGGATCACTGACTTCCTTAGTGGGCGTTCGTTTCGGGTCGTGCTTGAAGGGTGCACGTCTCAAGAACAGGCTGTTAACGCCGGTGTCCCACAGGGGTCGGTTTTGTCTGCAACACTCTTTTTGCTGCACATAAACGATTTGCTTGTGCCCGGTACTTTTGGGTATGCAGACGATAGCACAGTTGTAGCAAAATATGTACCCAGTGCAAGGGCCACTGGGGAGGAGATCCGGACATGTCGAAAGGATCTTGTAAAGCGCATGAATTTGGCCCTAGAGGCTGTGTCCGACTGGGGCGATGCAAATCTGGTCAGGGTTTAATGCAGGTAAAACGCAGGCGAGTTTGTTCTCGGCGAAGCGAAACCCTTTTGATCTGGCTCCAACTTTTCAGGATGTCTATCTTCCTGTTGCCGACCACACAAACAGAGCATTCGTACTCGGGAGACTTTGATTCACGGGCGGCGCTGATTGGTTGTGCAGAAGGCACCTTGGCTTGTCAAAAAAGTAGCAGCTGTTTTTGGCAAAACTCCAATATCTCCATAATCTATTTACTCTATGATTAGAGATTATTCATACCCGTGTTGGGGGTGGTACTCGTAAGTTTAGACTGTAACTTGAACTACAATTTACTTAAAAACTATAATGAATTATCAGACATTGCTCTTAAAATCTACCAATAATGATAGTATAATATGCCACTTAAGTATTAGTTCTCAAGTTTTTTATACGTTGTATATTATGATGTGCAGGTCGTATTTTTGATGCTGAAACGAGAAGTTTGTGTAAGGTTAATAACCCTATTTATGGTTCCATCAGGCAGCAGCAGCGACGCGCACACCGCCTCCTCCGTCCGGCAGTGCGCGCTGTCCGGCCTGCCCAGCTCGCTGCCGCCCACGCCGGGCTCGTGCGCGCCCGCCCCCGGCGCGCCGGCGCTGCCCCGCGCGCACTTCCTGCAGCTGCTGGCGGCGCTGCACGACCTCACGCAGCACGAGCCGACGCTGTACGAGGCGGTGGTGCTGGCGGGTGAGAAATGTCGTGAAAACTAGAAAGCCAGTTGGGCTATTCTGAATAACTCATTTCGAACCTCACCCAGTGAATTCGCTGTGAGAATCAAATTTCGCATCGTGTAAAACAGGATAACGACGAAATGTCGCCTTTCTGATCAACGTGTTCATAAAATAAACAACGCTTAATGAGATTTTGACAGCAAGTTTACATGAATTGTGTCCATTTAAGCAATTCTGTGTTTCGATCACCTGAGTGAAAGTATCAAAAACATCAATAAAGAAAAGTCACATCAAAAATAAAAGGATTTAAAATACAAATGAAAGCCTACTAAGGAGGCTGCGCCGCCAACCAGTTTCCAACAGTGGTATCGATAAATAAAAACGTGTTTTACTGTTTACAGGAACCTTATTATTGCAACTCGGGGAGTTAAACCAACGACCTCTACTGGATCGAGAATTTTCTCAAGACAGCCTCTTCATGGCCGCAGCTGCAAAACAACCGGCTTTGCCAGAGGTAACTTTGATTTTAATCACAATCCGATTTGCAGTTTTAGCACTTATGGCACTGACATCTAGCTCTTATCGCCAGGCGGAATAGGAAAGCAAGATGCTAGACCTCACTTTACTAGCAGGCGATCTAACTAATTGGAATCGGATCGCATAATGAAATTTTCGGAATATATTTACCGTTATTCACTACGAGAAAACGTTCCTTTAGTTTATAGAAAGTATTTCTTATATTGTAAATATATTTTTATGAACAGTTTCATTACTAAAGGATGAAACTTCAACAACAACTTCACTAACTAACCGTGATCTGACAGGAGAACAATTTCGTTAGAAAAGTTTGCTCTGAATGCCTTCAAATCGCTATTTGCTCGATCGAACATGGTCAGCATCATGGTTCACAGAAGATCCTAGTTTTTAGCGAAACCAAATCCAGTCCTAAAAAATCATATCTGGATTTATAAAACTCTAACAGATGGACCCAAACGGCAACCCAACCGACGACGTCCTTGAGAAAACTCCGCTGTCGCCGTCAAAGGAGACCGAGCCGTGCGCAGAGAGCGTATGGTCGATAACGCTGGAGCAGTTCCTCGCCACGATGCTGTCGCAAGAAGACGTCGAGGAGCACTTCAGCCAACGCGTGGAGTTACTGCCTCAGTTGGAGGCGCTGAGAACTCGCGACAGGCTGACTTCGATATCCTACTGACAGGTTGGTTTTCTATACTTACTTACTGATATTATAAAGACGAAAGATTTGATTGTATGTTTGTTTGAATTGAATAGGCTCCGAAACTACTGATCAGATCGTGAAAACTTTTCACTAACAGAAAGCTATACTATTCAGAAGTGATATAGGCTATATTTTATTACATTGAACGAAAAATTAAGTGAAAGATAATGGTACGAGGGTCATTCAATAAATACTTAGCCTACAAAAAGTAAACGAAAATTTTGGAATAGTGGCAATTTATTTTTCAACATAGTCTCCTTTTAGTTCGATACACTTAGCCCAGCGATGCTCCAACTTTTTTAACCCGTCCGAAAAATAGTTTTTGTCAAACTCTGCAAAATAGGCCTCCGTGGCGGCGATGACCTCCTCATTTGATCCATATCTATTCCCGGCGAGTGATTTTTTCAGATTAGGAAACAGAAAGAAGTCACAAGGGGCCAAATCTGGAGAATACGGTGGATGGGGCAGCAATTCGTAGCGTAATTCGACCAATTTGGCCATGGCAACGGCAGACGTGTGAACCGGTGCGTTGTCGTGGTGAAACAGCACTTTTTTCTTCGCCAGATGGGGTCGTTTTTTCTTTAATTCGGCGTCGAATCGGCCCAATAAATCGGCATAGTAAAGCCCTGTAATTGTTTTAGCCTTCTCGAGGTAATCGATGTAGATCACACCTTGTGAATCTCAGAAAACGGTGGCCATAACTTTTCCGGCCGATTTTACAGTTTTCGCCTTCTTTGGAGCACGTTCCCCGGTCTGGATCCATTGTTTTGATTGCTCCTTGGTCTCTGGTGTGTACCAGTGGATCCAGGTTTCATCGACGGTCACAAAACGACGCAAAAACTCCGCTGGATTCCGCTTAAACAGCGCCAAACACGTCTCCGATGTGGTCTCACGGTTGCGCTTGTTTTCCGGTGTGAGTAAACGCGGCACCCATCGCGCCGACAGCTTTCTCATGCCGAGTTCCTCGTGAAGAATATGATGCACTGTTCCTTCTGAAATGGCTACAGTCTCAGCTAGCTCCCGAACCTTCAATCGGCGATCTGCCAATACGAGATCATGGATTTTTTTAATGTTTTCCTCCGTAGCAGCTGTTTTCGGTGCACCTGGACGTGGTTCATCAAAAACCGACGTAAGGCCACGTGCAAACTCGTTGAACCAATTCTTGACGGTGGCCATCGATGGAGAAGAGTCACCGTACACGGCATCCAAGCGCTCTTTCATTTCGATGCCCGTTTTCCCTTCTAAAAATAGGAATCGAATCACCGAACGATATTGCTCTTTTTCCATTTTTGTAAACGACACGTTCGCTTCCATAAGTTGTCAAATTAAAACAAATGAAGGGATTGGAATGAAAATTTGAAAAAAGAATTAAAAAAGAATGTGCTACACTGTGGTAAAACTCTTTTGAAACTACAGCGCCCTCTGGCGATGAGGCTAGGTACTTATTGAATGCACCTCGTATATGTAAATCGAATCAGAGAAAAGCGGTTGAGATGTGATAATGGACATCATTTGTCAAACATTTGACAGAACGAAGTCTGTTGGGGCAGCTCGTTTTTAATACATCAAATATATAAAAACAAATTGCTGTTCGTTGGTCTCGCTAAAACTCGAGAAGGGCTGGAACGATTTAGCTAATTTAGATCTTGGAATATTTGTGGAAGTTGAGGGAAGGTTTGAACGGTAATAAACATAAATAATACGTAGCGGAAAATACTGAAAACGACAATTTAGTTTACAATACAAAATGTTTCCAGCTGTCAATAATTTTCCAATAGCTTTTGACAGAGCGAAGTCTGTCGGGGCAGCTAAAGGTTAACCGCCGTAAGGTCGACCCTTCTGATGGTCTGCGGAACGCGGGGCGGGGGGTAGCACGGGTACACTACACACGGCATTACGCCGCGGCGAGATATCTCAACACATGATTAAAAAAATCTCCGTGTTGTTATTTAGATAATGTATAACTTCAGGTGTGTTAGTATTTGTTTTAGTATTATAAATAAAAATTAACTAATTAAATATCATATCTAAAGATAGAAAAACAAGCATTGTTAAATGCTAAAATAATCAAATTAATAATTAAATATCAATTATTTATTGGACGTGGGACCTGATACGACCGCGTTTACTTTACTTTTTAATAGTTGTCATAGACACGCCAGTAGCCACTGAAATTGTCTTATTTACATTTACGTCTTTACCCGGAAGAATCATGAATACATTATACTAACGAAATAGCAATAACAATGTAAAATAATCAAAACACATCGAAATGACTATGAAAACTTTATTAACACAATGTAGAAAACGAAACGAATGCACACCTGAAGAAGACGCTCGTTCCAAGTTTTTTCTTTGAAAATAATTCGCCACGTTTTAAAACGTTGACTTCTTAATTTTTTATTACGTAGACTCGACAATTCCATTTTTGTATTTATCTCATGTGGGGCAGACACAAAGCTGCAACCGCGCAAGCTTTGACGTTGAACGTCTATCGCTGTCGGTAGCCGACTGATTGAAGTGATTCATTGGCTTAGTTAGAGCATTCAGACTCTAAGTTGATTGGCCGAAAGCATCCCCCTCCCGCGTCCCGCGCACCATCAGAAGGGTCGACTTTATAGCGGTCAAGCTATAGTCTATATAAACTAATATTATAAAGAGGAAAGATTTGATTGTTTGTTTGTTTGTATTGAATAGGCTTTAAAACTACTGATCAGATCGTGAAAATTAATTCACTAACAGAAAGCTAAATTATTCAGGTGTGAAATCAGTGAAAAATTGTAGTAAATGTTAATCAATGCGAAAAAAAGCGGGCAAAATGGACACCAGCTGTCAAACATTTGACAGAGCAAAGTCTGTCTGGGCAGCTCGTATAATATAAAAATGCGCCAGGCAACAAACTAATATTGTCATGGTCTCGAAGTAAGAATAATCATGCTTGGATCACGTTGTACCAGACAAGGATTTAATTGCATTGACCCTTCCGGGAATCGAACCCGGGACACTATGCTAGGTCAAGGCGAAAAACCTTGCTAAAGCGCACTACGTCAATCGTGTCGTCAAGTTGTTTTATACATTGCTCGTCAAGATGACCTCATTGCACAATTCGACATGATGTAAAGCGGCCGTGAGGTCTAGAAATGAGGTTGACAAGAACAGTAATCCAATGCAACTACTGATCTGGCTGACTTTACTTTGAAGGCCTGCAAAAATGCTTATGCTGGCTTCGCTTGAAGACCCCGTGACTATGAAGGTGGGTATTGACTGAAGCATTTCCGCAAACATTTCATTGTTATGTAACGTTTTTCGAAAGGCTCAATAAAAGCAAAATTACAAGTTCTCTATTCAGAAACGAGGAATGCTCGATGTTCTGTTACCATTGAATGCTGTAACATATCAGCACACTATCCACTCAAACACTTTAGTGTCTCCGGAGATTTGAGCGGGGCCATGCATTGCATCAAAATAATCATAGCCATGAAGTCAAGCAGTATGAATTAAAAGTAAACAGTGTTTTTTTTATTATTTCTAGGTATAACAGTGGCATCGCAACATCGACCAGCGTAGTCTTTTTATTCCAAATATTGTGTATTAAGGAGTTACCGCTTTAACAAATAAAATGAACTTTAGGTGTTATTTAGTGTAAATAAAATCATTTAATTATTCGCGAGTTTTATCTCAAAAATGTACACGCTGACAGAACATGTAATAACGTAAAACATTCCGTTTGTATGAGTTTTTCAATAGACACAAATTATTCGATAGTTAAGAATTTACTACCTTTTATTGTTTTACTCATCAAGTAATTCTATGTTGTTTGAGATACGATAAAAATGTTATGGAAACAGGTAAAATATGTGCTATTTTTCATAATTTTAAATCTAATGTGGCAATCAATTATAAAGTAGTAGAAGTACAAGTTATAAATTCACTGTCGCCCGTACTACGGTTTTTTTATAACCACAATAATCTATAATGAAGTAGGAAAATTAATAGCAAAACAAAGTTCCAAATTTTCGAACGTCTATTAAGAAAAGTTGCCTTCATTAATTGATGATGGATGTGACAGTATAAAGTTTATACTAATATATAAACTAAAGTGGATACTGAAGTTCTCCAGAAATCATTGGTTAGAAGAGACCAAATTGAAATTGGTAATCGTACTAATTTAGCATAGTAAGCTAACTAACCAACCAACGATTTTTGGACCACCACTGAAAGTACAGAGGCGTTCACATCAACCTTTACAAAACCATTGCATAATGGTTCTTATGTCAGCAGCATAAGGTGCCCCTATGTAAAGGTTTTTGTGAACGCCTCTTCACCAGAGTATTTATTTTGTTTTAAATGAATCCAACTCACGGCGTGTATGCCATTACCTTGCATTCCAAAAAAAGTTTAGGTTATAGTAAACATGCATAACCAAGCCATATTAGCTGTTATTAATTTGTGTAAAGTAAAATGTAAGTGTATGTATATTCGAATATTTTTATAGACCGTATTCTCCAGCATTCATTCACAACCCATGAATTTAGATCTCCAAATAAGTTTTTTAACCTGAATGTATCTAGGATAAATTCCCTTTTAAAGCTTGATTGTGTCATTTTCGGCCACTTCGACAGTTGTTAAGATTTTACTGATATATCCCATTATTCAATATAATTTTATTAGCATCTCAAAATTACTTAAGCTAATGTTGTGTTCACCAATTACTTACGAATGTTGAAAGAGCTTACAGTGAAAGAGACTAAACCTTAGTACAGAGTGTTGTAAGACAGATTGAGTTTTAATGAATAGAGGGGTTAGAAACCGTTTATAACTGTTCTTACTACACCTTGCATTAGATTAGATATTGTATGTAAATATTGAGCTTGAGGTCCTATTTCCTAAATGTGGCATTTACTTTTTTATTTCATTCAATCATTTTTTCTTTATCCATGTTAGTTTGTCGTTGAATTTTATTTATACATATAGCTAATATATTATTATTATCGATATTTTAAAACATTGCATCATAGTAAGTATAGTATACATTTGGTAGTTAAAAAGATTTCACCAATATATGTGGAAAATTAATTTGTATTTATATTAGTGCCTAGGGCTTGTCTAAATATTATGTATGTGGATGAGAAACATAATATGTGCCGGGCAACCCCCGGATTAAGGTTTAAGAGTTGACCTACTTTATCTTCTGCAAATTACCGTTTAGGCTGGAGTAATGTTGTTTTCATTCCTTGATAATAGCTGCGATAGTAGACTATTCAGTATACAAACTAAAAGAACATAAGATCTGAAGATAAATAATCGTTAATATTTATTTACCATAAACAGTTGTGAGAGATGGATGTTGATGAAATTGAAAATACAACATTACCCAGCCAGTAATGTAAAACTAACTTAAGGTCTGCGCAGACGACGTACGCGGAGAAAAGAGTACGCTCCGCGAATACAAAAGTACGCCCCGCGAATACAAAATCCCCCACGGATTTACCGCGGACTCCAACGCACACGGTGTGCGATCATTTGTTGTCCGAGAGTATTTAAATATTCTGAGATTACGTTGTGCTGTAATTTACATGAAGTTTAAGCAATAGATTCGATTTTTAACACAGAGTAAAATCCGCCGTGTGCGTTGACTGCTCATAGTTCGTTCGTTATATTTTTTTCGCGGACGCTCGCACACATTATTCCGCTAGGCTCCGCGGGCTTCCGCGGTGTTTCGGTGGATTTTTGGTTTGGCGTACATTTAGTCGTTCGTGTGCGTTGCTCGATACAGTTTGTAAGGGATCTATTTTGACGGAGAAAAAAGTACGCTGCAGAATATTTTAAAAATTACAAATTTCAGTCCAGTTGCGTATATCTGACGACATTCGTATCTGTCCAGTTGCGTGTCTGTCGAGTTGCGTAACTTGACGGGTTGCAAATCTGACGAGTTGCGAATCTGACAAAATGCGAATCTGACAAAATGCGAATCTGACGTGTCGCGATTCTGCAGACTTGCGTGTCTGACGACATGCGTGTGATCCAACCCCTCGTCTGCGCAGGCCTTAAAATAAAGGGTTTCCAGTTATGGTTCGCATCAAACTGTCTCTACTCTGAAGTTGTTTTGCGCATGCGCAGAACCTAATTTACTATGAAAAAAATCGGAATGCGGGCCTCGGGACAACTTCAGAGTGGGCTAGAAGTTGACGCGAATTATACCTAAACTAAGGGGTTTCCAGTTTCAATTAAACATTAGTTTTGTTTTAGGCTAAGCTTCACGTACGTAATTAATGGTGCTTCGCAATGAATTTTGTGTAAAGCAATATATTTACTATACAAGTAAATTGTATATTTCAAAACGTATAACTTTTAAAGCAATTGGACACAGGAAACCATCATAACTGTTTCTATGTATTTAGTTCTCTTTGCTGTATGTATGAAGTAATAGTTTGAGCGTGTTTCTGTGTATAGATCTTTCTTAACGATTTTAGACAAAAATTTATGAATTGATTAAATATTTTTTTATTGTAAGATAATAAAATCGGTATAAGTAGTGAGTGCCTAACCTTAAAATACTTGTACCATATTATGAAATATTACCTAATCAATGAAAGCTTAATAAATATTGGATTTCATTTTTATATGCTTTTATTGATTTAGAGATACCCCACACGAGCGTTCTTTGGCAGCGTCTTGCCGGCGTCCCCCCAACACTAGCTTAATCAGGACGTTGCGTCGTCCTGGCGCCCGCGTAGCGTCGGCGCGGCGCTTGTTTGGCGCTGATTCTGCGCTCGCGCTGGGCGTCCTCTGCGCGCCACATTCGAGCAGACGCCCTATAACAGTCAGTCAGTGAGAAAAAAGATTTTTACATGATTTTAAGTTTAAATAGTACGCTAAATAGTAATGGTTCAATTACACTTTTCACATAGGAGGCAAATGTATATGTACGTAAAATGTGTAAAATTTACGCTAACGGCAACGCTAGTAAATGGCGTTGTTCATTGCACTGTTGACAAATTACTCTGCGCAACAATCCCGATGTTCGGCGTTCGGCAAGCGCCTGAGTTGAACAGCGCCGCTGCGCGAGCGTTGCATCGGCGCCCACGCGACGCCGACTCAACGCTCGCGCAGCGGCGCCTCAAAGAACTGCAGTGTGGTGTCCACTTACCTGGCGTTTCTAATAACCACAGACCACATAGCCCATAGACCCCGCATAGGAGGGGAACCGCGCTCGCCAAGCATATGCACCGACTGATCATATATAGTGCCACGCCTCCAATTGGCGATTTAGTCTGTTCTCGAACGTCATCGCGAAATTTTCGTACAAATAAATTTTAAAAAGTGGGTAAAATGCCTTGTTGCGCCGTGAAATGGTGCGGGAAACGTAGTACCACATCGAGTTTACAAAAGACGGTATCACTTTTCATAGGTAAGTCACTTTTTATAGATAAACTCTTTTACTTCTCACTTTTTATATTTAATTAATAAAAAATCATGTTCAGTTGATAGCAGAAGTTTTTGGTAGTTGTAAATTTGTGATTGTATTTATTGTAATTGTAAAATTCTGAAGGTAGATATAATACAGAAAGTTGTTCTTGTATTTTTTTTGGAAAACAATAATACTCTCATATATGCAAGAGATAAAGGTGGGCTACTTTATCCTTCTAATATGGTCGTTACAATATGCCGCCGGTGCGAAATTGTCATTCGCAGCAACGAGAATGATAAACTAAAGCCTGAACGCCGTGCTTTATTTTTTGTTGTCAAAACGTTGCAGACATTCAAAAGTGAAAATTTATTCTCAACGTTATGGCAACATCAGTTTGATTATGAAAACAATCACGTCATAGATTTGGCAAAATGCGTGATGGAAAAATATATTAACAAATGGCTAGCTTACTTGACCCGCAATACGGAACAAAAAAAGAACGTAAGGGGCCTTCATAAAAAAATGATACATTTTGAATCCCAGTAGATAGCTGTGGGCTCAATTATAAATGATTGTTTTATTTACTTTACCCACCCAACCAAATATCACAGTACAACCACAAATGTAGTTAACGATAAAAATATCTTGCTATCCCATCCCTAGGTCGGACGCCATTTGCAATTCACGTGACATCTGTCACTAGATTGACGTTGAATCCGCCAATCACAGTAAGCTTCATACCTCTGCACCCCCCGGACTTTTGGCGATTGTGTTTTCAACTAAGAAACGCTCAAAGAGGAGTCTATGGGCTATATGGTCTGTGCTAATAACAGAACGGTCAGGCATGAGACAATAAGAGTTCATACACACGGGACGGCAAATTCCGTCGACCTGTCGACGGCTCCCGTCGTCTGCCGTCGACATATGTCATCGGCTGTCATTTTCAGTAATCTTTTATGTTCGAGTTCCAAATTATTGTTTTTCTTTTTTAAAAGCACTAATAAGCAATTCGGAATCTTTTTTTTTGCTAAGCTCATGTTGTGTGCATCCTAGCTCTCAGGGTCAATCCCCACTGAAAGAGCAGCGGCCGGCACGGCAGCGTCTTTTTGAGGCATAATAAGGTGGAAGGCCACTGTAAAGAATAAACATCTTTTATTAGTTCAATTACTGGATAAATAAAGGAAACAAATCATTAGTTAATGCTTTCGTTTTATTGTGCAGCATATAAATCAAGATGAAATCACTATTTATCAAACTTAACTTTTATTAAGCGCTTCCAAACGGCCTTGCAAGGAACAGGGCTCCATACAAGGCCAATATTATAAATCACTCATTCAACTTAAAACTAGAGTTGTAAATATTTTAATGAAAATAATTGAAGAATTATTGTAATAAGTACTTACTGTAACGATTGTTACAGAAGTGTGGGTCAGGTAGGCCAAATAATAGATTGGAGGTACTGGTTTCACGTAGAAATGTGACACAATATGAAATTAATCTTTCTTT
Organism: Udea olivalis; assembly: GCA_947369235.1. Classification (NCBI taxonomy): domain Eukaryota; kingdom Metazoa; phylum Arthropoda; class Insecta; order Lepidoptera; family Crambidae; genus Udea; species Udea olivalis. The sequence continues at coordinate 7,601,422 of OX376345.1, read as the reverse complement.
TATACTAAAACTACTATGAAATCAAATGACTACTTTTAAATTACATTTCTCCTAAATAAAATACGAGTAAGTTTCTATAAATAAAGTTACTCACTTAATATTATTAATTATGAAATTATTGTGATTACTATTTAAAATAAATGATTAATTCTAAAATTACAATAATCAATTCAATTAATTGTGTATGGTGGCGCTGTGGTCTTTAGATCAGGTGAGGCAGATATTATTGCTTAAAGGCAGCACTTCCCGGGTGTGACGTAGTAATACCGGAACTAGACGATAACACTCGGCCATCCTGCATGCGCGGTGCCCCACGGTGGTCATCCTTTTCTCAAATCCACGATCTGAAATAGAAAATAGTAAAGTACGATTAATTTGTTCGATCAAGATAACACTAAATATTGGAGTATTGATTGTCAATTTGTCACAGCCTATTTATAATCACATAGCCTACATTATGTATCACATAGCTTTCATTCATCATCACACAGCCTTCATTTATCGTCACTCTGCAATTATGATCAGCATCACAGAGCCTCTGTTTATTTATCACGCAGCGTATATCACACAGTACAAGTATGTTAATCATTTTACAGCCTAGCCTACATTATGTTTATCGTAAGAAATCACACAGTCTATATTTCCTGACGTATTATGGTGGGATCCACACAGTTATAGTTACACACTCAACGTTTCACACAGCTCACCAGAAGTAATAATATCGTCTTATGGCATGAGATTACACACAGCCTTTCAAGTTGAAGTATTACTATTATTTTGGTTCATCTAGCAAAATAATCATGTAGATTTTATAATTTAAATGGGAAAAAAACGAGTAAAATCGATTAAAATCAATATAATTACTATTTTAATACAGTTTTGAACAATTTAAGCTTCGAATCATGTTATTTACGTTACATAAATTATGTACATAATCAATAAGTTTTTTTAACAGTAATTTTGTTCCTGTTCTTCGGTCTGATTATAAATAAACAATTTAAGTCGTATTTACATATGAGCACACAGTTTTAATCTCGCCTGACTAACCCTCCAACAGGTATATTAAGTCATCCCTATCCACTTCGTGACCAGTACTTGAACTATCATCATCGGATATATTTGTTTTATATGGTCTCAGAACTTCACCTCGTACTATGGCACTGAACCGTCTATATCCCGTCATGCCTTTTATACTAACTATTGTATATCGTTCAAGTGAATGATCCGCCTTACACACTTTGTAAGGACCCGTGTACAGTCCATCAGCTTCCTTGTAACCTTAGCAGACGTATCTCTGGCAACCCCACCTGTATTAACCAGCTGTCCCACTGTTTACTTTATACATTTCTTATGCTTGTGATCGAATCTACTCTTCTTATGGGTTATATTCCTATCGATACGAAGTTTTGCTTCGTCCCTCCTAGCTTGCAAATTTTGTTGCTGAGAATGGGAATCTTGAGGAGCATCAGACGGATACCCCGGACATCGTGTGTTCGAGTGACCAAACATGAGGCTAAAAGGTGAAAAACTAGTTATAGCATTTGGTGTATTATTAATACCCCAGACAACATCCGCCAACTTATTGTCCCAACTACACTCGCTTTCCGACATTGTATTTAGACCATCTAATAAAGTGCGACTAACCCGCTCGACCTGACCATTAAAACGAGGACTGGCAATTGCATTCATAACGTGTTTGAACTGCAGTTCTTCACAAAATTGTTTAAAATAACGGCTAGTGAAAGCTTTGCCTCGGTCCGTTATCAATCTCTCCGGATTCCCGAACTCTGTAAAAATGTCTTTAAGAAGTCGTATTGTCTCTAATAAACTACAACTTTTGGCAGGCTTAGCCCACACAAATTTGGTAAAAGAATCGATGGCAACTAAAACATATGCGTGCCTATTTCGCGTCTTAACGAAAGGTCCTAAGTGGTCAATATGCAGTGTGTGCATGGGAATAGCTGGTTTTTCTATTGGGTGTAGGTAACTCTCCTTCTAACCTACCATAACTACCCTTACCGAATGCACATTGCAAACAAGAGTTAACGAATTTTCGTATAAACCTGGTCATTTTAGGAAACCAGAATTGAGCTTTTATAGAAGCTACACATCTGTCAAATCCTGGGAGTCTATTTGATCGTGTAATTTTTGCAAAAGCCCGTACTTATTTTGAGCAAATAATTTATTTCTATTTCTATTTCTTAGACAATTTAGGAATGACAAATCGGTCACCCGCTAACGTTTTTCGATAGAACACACCCTCTTAAGCTACATAATTATTTACAATATCAGGATTAGCGCTAGACTCCTGAAGCTGTGTTAAAATATTTTGAATGCCTTCGTCTTGCATTTGCAAAGTCAACAACCAGTCAGAAGTTTCAATCAATAGGACATTACACTGCGTAGGATTCCTGCTTAAAGCATCCACATGTTTCATACGCTCTCCGGGTCTGTACTCTATATGTAAATCGAAGTCCTAAATCGTGAGCCACCACCGGGCTATACGTGGTATTAAATCTTTTTGACAAGAGTGGCGCGTAAAGCAGCGCAATCAGTGACTACTTTAACAGGAATCCCCGTCAAGTAAATTCGAAAGCGTCGAAGAGATTCTACTACTGCGAGAGTCTCTAACTCATAACTGTGGTACATCTTTTCCTCGGTACTTGTGACTTTACTGAAAAACGCTACTGGCTTTAAACATCCATCTGCTTGTTGCTGCATCAGTATGCCACCTAGTCCTAGCTTACTAGCATCAGTGTGGAGCTCTGTTCTAGGGTTATTGTCATAAATGCATAATATTAGGCGTTCAATCAAACGTTGTTTCAATGTTTGAAACGCTTGCTCCTAATTTGGTCCCCACTGCCATTCTACCCCCTTTTTTGTCAACTCTGTCAGTGGACGCGCGATCACGGCAAAATTTCGAATGAATTTACGAAAGTAAGAAGTCAAGCCAATGAACTGCCTAATCTCATGAACATTGCAAGGTCTTTTGTTCTTTTGCATGACAGTAGTGCCACACAGTCAATTTTCGCTTGACCAGGCTTGATTGACCCTGCACTCACATCGTACCCCAAATAGGTAGCAGTGCTTTTGAGGAAACTGCATTTATTTATATTCAATTTTAAATTTGCGTCTGCTAATAATTTTAAGACTTGCTTTAATAGTTCTAACCCATCTTTAACTGATGTCGAGGGGAGCATCAGGTCATCCAAGTACGGTGCAATTTTCCAACGCAACGCTTCCAAGAGCCATTTGAATCAAACGGGAGAACACAGCTGGAGCATTTGCCAGACCAAAGGGCATTTTCAAATATTCAAATTGCCCAAACGAGGTTACAAATGCAGTTTTGCTCATGGACTCCTCTTCAATCGATACCTGATGATACGATTGGGCTAGATCTAGAGTGGTGAAGAGAGCTTTACCGGCGAACCTACTAACCTGATCCTCAATATGTGGCAAGGGGTGCCGATCTTTGACAGTACGCGCGTTTAATGCCCTATAATCTACACACATCCTATAATCACCGCCTTTCTTTTTCACGAGAACAACAGGACTAGCATAATCTGACATAGACTCCCTAATTATTCCAGCAGTCAATTTTTTCCTGTACTATTTCATTATCTCTAAAAGAAAGACGATAAGGTTTGCAAAAGACTGGCTGATCCGTTGTTAATTGAATTCGCATTTTTATTAAATTGGTGCAACCTAAATCTTTCGTATCTTTCGCGAATAAGTAAAAAAACCCATTCAACAATTCCAATAACTCCATGTTCTCACTATCGCTAAGCTCACCCACATTAATATCAGATAATGTTATTTCAAAGTTATTTCGGTCGCTAGAATCAATAGGCAGAACATTACTCAGTAACCCGTCTTGTCCATCAATAGCCAATTCCGCCCTCGCTATTAACCGACCAGCTGACCACATAATATCCACTGAACCTACATTTATCACTTTCAATAAACAATTGTCTCTATGGATTAATGCTTGCGGAATCAAATAAGAGACGGGACCAAGCTCAAACCACACAGTACGAGTTAAAAATGCGTGCTCATTCTTATTTAAATTCTCATCACAGTCTAAACAAACCTCAACATACACATAACTGCGTTTAGGAATAATAGTATCGCTTTTTAAAAGCACAGAATATTTCGTAACTTTTTTTTTTTATACTACGTCGGTGACAATCAAGCACGCGGACCGCCTGATGGTAAGCGGTTATAAATAAATAAATAAATAAATATCTGGGACAATTCACACCAAGATCATCTGACCCCAAACTAAGCAGAGCTTGTATTATGGGCGTCAGAGACTGATAAACATACTTAAATATTTCTAAATACATACTTAAATAGATAATAACACCCAGACACACAACAAACACAAATGTTCGTCACATAAATGTTTGTCATGGGTGGGGATCGAACCCACGACCTCCGGCGTCAAAGACAGGATCGCTGCCATTGCACCAACAGGCCAGTCCAATCGCGGCCTATGGACGCGTGCAACACCAGGGGTATCACTCGCGCGTTGTCGACCCTGTAAAAACCTTTTCAAACCCCTCTTGAAAAACTCCATACTATAACTCATCGGGAAAACCTCGGCAGGGAGTTCATTCCACAATTTAAGCGTCCTCGGAAGGAAACATCTCTGAAACCGAATTGTACGAGACCATTGCGGATTGCGAGGATGAATGCCCTGTCGGTGGCGAGCGGTGCGGTGATGAAAAGTAGCCGTGGGCATCATATCAAACAGTTCTTCAGAACAAAACCCGTTGTACAAGCGGTAGAACACGCATAAGGAGGCGAAGTCTCTCCTCAGACTTAACGGCTCTAAACCCCTTGTCAGTTTGGGATCGTCGACAATCCGGATCGCACGCCTCTGGACCGAGTCAAAAGGACTGAGTTGATATCCAGGCACTCCTGCCCAAAGGTGACAGCAGTACTCCACGTGTGGCCTGACTTGCGCTTTATACAGCAGCAGTCTTTGCCTAGAAGTGAAGTACTGCTTCGCCCAACAGGGCAACAGGGGTCTGCTAAACATAGCAGACCGAGCTTTTTGGATGCCAACTTCGCCTTTTGTTCCAAATGACTCCGAAACTGTACGTCACTAGATATGTCAACGCCAAGGATCCCAATACTACTTGATATGGTAAGGGAAGTGTTCTGAAACTGAGGAGCTACAGTAAATGGAGTTTTCTTAGTGGTAAACGCGCAAACTTGTGTCTTAGTGGGGTTGAACTATTCCAAAAATAAATAACTACTTTGGAAAACGAGAACGAAGATGGCTAGTGCCAACTCTCACTAACGAACTGCCGGCGGACATAGTGCAAGATGCTTCATCTGCCTCTAGGAACAGTCTAAAATGCAGACTCAAGAAGCACTACCTGTCGCTGTGTCCATGACGTCTACTGTTTAAAATAACTGAACTGTGCGTCTGCCACGGGTTGCCGATTTGGATCTGCGTTGTCGTTCGCGTGGGGGGTGGTGTTGGGACTTGACATTGTCATGTCATGTCATGTCAGGTCCCGGTACGGATTTTTGCGCGGGCGATGGCGTGGGTTTGGAGTGGCGACTCGTGGTGGACGTACTGAATACCTAACTGTAGTTTGTTATTTGCTGTGCCTTTTGTGTGTAATTGTTAATTAATTGTTGTTAGATATAGTTTATAATGGTCCCTATTACCTAATTATGCAAGCTTAGGTTAGTTTAGTGATAATGATGATGATGATAATTGTGATGTAATTATGCGAAACACCCACATAATAACTATCTCGAAATTGTCCTACGAGAACTGCTGCCGACAAACTGCAATAGTAGTTTGGCAGGTTTTCTGTATTTAGATAATAAGAGTGTTTTTCTTTGGAATAAATAAAAAAAAAAAAAAAAAAAAACTGGACTAAATTGTCCCGACCCCAATCGGAAACCCAAGCTAGGGTCTCGATTTCAGACACAAGTTTAGTTCGACTTTCCTCCACAATGGTACGAGGGATATTTGCTCGGCCTGTGTAATAGGCATCTCCAGTGCTGTCATCCGCATAGCAATGAATACCGTCATTGGACAGCAACTAACTAAATCTAATCCTTTCAATTGAATATCCGCTAAATGGTGGGTATGCGTAAAATTAACTGATGTCGCAGTTGTAACTAAACTCACGTTAGGTTGATTTATAAACGGCTGACCAATTATCATGTCAATTTCCGGCAAGTTGTTGTCTTGTCTGTTATCTCAAAACTACTTTTCAAAATTAAATCGTCTATCTCAACTGTGATATGACAAGTGCCAAGCGAAAGTGAACAGGAGCCTCCAAACCCTTTCATAACAACATTGGAAGGCTGGATTGGTACATTTAATTTCACTGCGTTGGTGCCCGTAAGTAAATTAACTCTGCTACCGGTGTCTATATATGCTATCAACGGACACCTATTTACTGTGACTTGTTTTTTGTATAGATCTAAATAGATATCATAAGTTATATGCAAAATATTTCTGACCTTTGGTGGCTGTTGTCTTGATGAACCGGCGCCAAACTAGCACGTCGCCCTCGTATGACCGGTGCGCTGACAAGACTCGCAGCGCTGCTGGCTCCTGCAGTCCTTAGCTTCATGTCCTGGTCGACGACACGCGTAGCAAATCTTCGGTAGCAGGCGTTGAGGAGTAGTTCCAGGTGATATATTCTACTCGCCTCTTCTCCATGTCGATTTTCTTGCTGTGTTCGCTGCCTCCACTCGCTTGAAATTCTCGAGAAATGATAGGTAGCCAAAGTACAGTTGCTCCGGTGTCCCGCATCGGTAAGCTTTTGCGTTGGCACGTAGTTCAGCAGGTAAACCACGGATAACGCAGGATATGGCTTGCTCTCCATTGATGTTGCATTTTTGAGCACGGAAAGCTTCTCATGGTAATACCTGGTCATGGTTTCTGAATCAGTTTTTGCTGTGGCCAACATCTCCTCCAGTCGATCTGCAAAATCAGTGGAGCGTGGAAATGCAGTTTTGAGGGCGTTCTTCCACCCTAACCAACTCAAATTGTAGCTGTCCAAGTCGTTATACCAATCTCTAGCAGATCCACGTAGTCTCAGTTGCATTATGTATTGCCGGTCTTCGCTGCACCACCCATATACGTCTCAGAGTTGATCGATCTTGTGCAACCATCCAATAACGTGGGTATTTTTATCTTCGGGTCGAAATTTGGGTATGAGTTCTGCATCCGTTGGCCAAACCCGGCGGCGTTTTATTTCATTCGAAACAGAAAACTCTTCATTTTCCGTCTGTTCTTCGTGCGTTTCTTCATTATCCGACGAAGAAGATCCGCTGTACCGCCGTTTTCGCTGGCCTAAACCGTCAATATATGGGCCAGACATTCCTTATCCCACTTCTGAAGTGTTCCAGAAGTGTGGGTCAAATTATTGTGATTACTATTTAAAATAAATAATTATTTTCTAAAATTACAATAATCAATTCAATTAATTGTGTATGGTGGTCTTTAGATCCGGTGGAGCAGATATTATTGCTTAAAGGCAGCACTTCCCGGGTGTGACGTAGTAATACCGGAACTAGACGATAACACGATAGTAATTAAGTTGCGTTTAAGAATGAAATATCAAAAAATAATAATATTTTTTATTCGTCTAGTTAGTGGTACATACAAGTTCACGAGTGTGTTCTTACGGGCTAATACATTATTCGTTTGCATGTAATTACACTGGGGGTATAGTTCATATCTGAGTACCGGTCCTTGGGAGTAGGATCATTTGGTTTGTGGAACTTGATGGTGAGAATTTTCTCGCAGGTTGCTTGTTTTTTTTTCTTTCTTTTAGGGGCTGGGAGGACAATGTGTTCGCGTGTTCCGTAGGCTTTCGCGTGTCGGGAGCGGTGTGAGTGAGGGCGGGTCTCTAACAGGCCTGCGCGGGTGGGAACCTTTCGCTTGTCAAGAGGTTTACTGCGCTCATGTAAAAAATACATTTAATGGCCTTAAGGGGCTGTTCTTTGTAAGGCCAATATGTTCCCAAGAAGGCCAAACTGACAATTATCATCTACGACAATCGTTTTTTGTAGAAAAGTTAAAGTTCATAGTTATTTATTTCGACTGGCCTGTGGGCGCAATGGCAGCGATCCTGCCTTTAGCGCCAGAGGTCGTGGGTTCGATCCCCACCCATGACAAATATTTGTGTGACGAACATTTGTATTTGTTGTGTCTGGGTGTTATTATCTATTTGAGTATGTATTTAGAAATATTTAAGTAGATATGTTTATCAGTCTCTGACGCCCATATTACAAGCTCAGCTTAGTTTGGGGTCAGATGATCTTGGTGTGAATTGTCCCAGATATTTATTTCAGCGCGGCATTAGTTAGTCGACGGCAGATGTCGACACGTCGACGGCGACGGCGGCAGAGGTCGACGGCATTTGCCGTCCCGTGTGTAAGAACTCTAAGGCATTTCGAAGTAAATATACTAAGCCCTTGTTGCTCCATTTCAACTTAATTCCGCTAAGCATGTATCAAAACCAGCTGTGTGGCTTCAGAATCCTTCAAAATCTTGATTTTTTTGCAATCGAAGTTAGTAAATAGCCCAGAAGAACTGTGTTTTTCTAGCCAACAAATAATTCACGGCGTGAAGCGTGATAATAACTAAAGATAGTAAAACTGGAAAAAACCGATTTTGGACCTCGAACGCACGGAAGAACGAATCTTTTCAGTATAGGCTTACGTAATACGTTGCAAGCCAACGTTATTCCATTAATGGTTCAAGTCCATGTTCGTCCCTCGTGAGGTTTTGGTAGCTCAGTGGTTTAGATCAGTCACCTGTATTGTGAAAGACGCGGGTTCGATTCCCGCTCGAGATCATCAAGGTCCGAAATCGTTTTTTTCCAGTTATTCTATCTTTAGATATGACCAAACAAGCATTGTAAAATGCTAAAATAATCAAAGTAATAAATAAGGTTATAATTTAAATTAGTTTAGCTTTGTAGTTTAAAATAGTGATGATTTACTAGACCACTACCACTTAGCTTTTTGTCATTTGTGTGGTATTTACAATTATATCATTGTCACTTTTCTTATTAGATTCCCGCCATTTGGCAAACGAAAAAATTCTCAAGTCTCTAGGAGGGATCCCTCGCGGGAAATAAAATAACTTTTGAGGATCTGTAGCCATAATCCAGTAACGACAATCAAATTTGAGCACACCTCAAATGTATTCCTTTCTGTCCCTTTCACAATCATTGAAATGTGACAGGACAGTGACAGCATCAATTTGAAGAGTGCTTAGCTTTGTTAGTCGTTCCTGGATCCGGGCGTTAATCTTTAATTACCCTTCTTCAATATCACATTATTGGTAATTAGCCTTCTGCACTCCAGCATTATCACACCAACAGGTTTTATTATCTGAATTCAACATTTTCTGAATTTGTTAATGGCAAGCCATTTCTGAAAGGTTGATCGACGGCATATTGCGTCGATCAACTGCTGGGTAACTGCACGTCAAATCATATGAATGGTCGCTTGAAATTTATTCAAATCGATCATATTAATTATGGCCATGAGATTAGAGGGACTATATTTCAATAATTAAAATGCAATCACTTAAATATTTTTGATATAATGAAAGAGATCTAAGCTAAGCTAAATTAATGTTAAGTAGTGATTAAGTATCAAAGTAGTTTAACGCTTGTTAAGTTTAAAACGGAGAGTCCAGGCGTGTCTCGACCTCACGTCCTCTAGCGGCGGTAAGTGGATGGCCGTATGGTTAGACATTATCTTTGCCTGAAAAAGAAAAAGAATAATTTTTTTATTGAGGAGATGCAACCGGCAAAATCTGTCAATGTGGCAGACACAGCATAACAGGCTTTCTACTTTGAGAAACTTCTAAAACAGCTAGCATATAAAAACAATATATAATACGTTTACAAGAGTGAGTTGTCTTTTGGCGCACATACTTCCTATGTTTTATTACTACATGAATAGTTTAAAAATGTAGAATTTACGAAACAATTTAGTCAAATGCAAAACGTTTCCATGAAGTAGGTAGTGTACACGAGCTCGAGTTTCTTATCACAAAAACATTTAAACATTTGACATCATTGTGGCCAGAGATAGCGAAACAAATATACACAAAGAGCAGATAATACTTTATTGTCTAAATAGGCCGATAATTGATTAAAAGGAGATGCCCGTGGCTAAGTGACGGCAGCGGATCGGCAACGATCCGATGTTAATCAACGCCAGTCAGGTCGGGTTATGGATGGGTGACCATCCCGACCGAAATTAAGTGATGTTTTTTTCGGGCATCTCCGTGCTTCGGAAGGCGCGCTAAACAGTTGGTCCCGGCTGACGTCGCAAGATATCAGTCGTAAAGCCTGGTCAGAGGCCTAAAAAGGCGGCTTGATAACATCTGACGGTAAGGTTTATCACTGGCCTTACATTCACCTCTCCAACAATCCGCACTGAGCCCGCGTGTTGGAGTAAGGCTCGTACCACCTCATAGTTGAGGTGAGGCCTGTGCCCAGTATAAAGCTGTATTTGCTTGATTAAAATTGGAACTTTAAGACTAAATGGAGTATTATACTCATACGGCTGATTTTTGATAGCTACAGACCAGTGCTGTGCAATAGCGGTCTCTGAAGCAAATGTCAATTATAATTCATGAGTTACTTACGCGCAAATGAGTGCCTTCATTGCCAAGCAGTTCTATTTGCCATTCTTTGGTTGTCAGCAAGGGAGTGATATCGGCCAGCAGCAGCACGGTGCTTTTCGGCCAGGCTAAGAAGCTCGCATAGACGGCAACTACGCTGTCAGAAATTCTGGGTATCGCTGTAGGGTGTCTAGAGTGGTACTGCGTTTTGGTACATGTGTACCAGGCGTCCCCATTTAAGGTGTCGTTCTGAGAAAACCAGGGAGATGAGCCGTATATGGCTTCTCCATTAATGGACAGCCACTCGCCGAGAGCTAGCAATCTTTCTTCGAATATTGGGGCTATGGTGCCTTCTTTGGTTGGGCCTACATTGATGAGGGCGTTCCCTGAAAGTCAAGAGCATGGTATAATACTGAAGGTCAGAATCGATATAACTTCTCATTCATTAATTCGTAATAGGAGTTTTCCTGCCAACTTTATCCGCTGTGCCTTTAAGGCCTGCGCAGAGGAGGGATTATCCGCGACGTACTTTTTTGTCCGTCAAACTGTATCAAACAACGCACACGGAGGACTTAAAGTACGCTGTAGAAAATGTCCGCTGAAAAACCGCGGACACTGACAGACCGGAGCGGACAAAAGTACGCGGGAGTCCGCGAAAAAAAATTAAACTAAGAGCAGCAACGCACACAACGAACTTTAGCCCACGTTGAGGCTGGACCAAGTATTATCTTTTAAAACGTTTTTTATTTTAAACTTAATGTAACAACATAATCTTAGAATATTTGCCTCCATAACTTGCGCTTCACTAAATTTCTGGACAACAATGACCGCACACCGTGTGCGTTGAGTCCGTGGTAAGTCGTCGGCGGACTTTTTATTCACGGAGCGGACCTTTTTCTCCGCCGCGGACAAAAGTCCTTCGTATACGCAGGCCTTTAGTCTGAAAATACCTCCGCAACTAACAGTAGATATGACCTCCTTGAGTAGCTGTCGCATCGTGAGCACGTCAGACAGGTGCATGTTCCTCCGGTAGCCCCAAGAGTGCCGATCCAGTGTGAACGCATTCTCCCATTTATGGTGTTGGAGCTGACCTGGGAAATTCGAAAAAATACTTGTACTGACTTGACTTGGTTGGTATGTACATAAGCTGCCTGCTTTTAGCTGCGGCTCGAGGGTTTAGCCACGAAGACAAACATTTGTTTTTAATTCCTGATATCTACAGGCGGCAGGCAGGGTTGGAGCACTTGGAGCTAAAGAGCCGATTTAATAATTAATCAACATTTATTTTCAGGCTGGAATATCATTTGTTTTTTATATGTCTGGTTCTTCAGGCGACAGGGATGGTCGCTACCGAAGAAGCCAACAAGCCAATTTCATAACAAATTGGTTTAATAAATACCACCAAAATAACAGTAAAAGTAAGTAAATTCTTTCGCATAAATAGCACTGAATTACTAAAAAACTACAAATATTATAAATTGTTATATATGTGTTATAGATTGTTGTTCACAAGTGTTATTTTATTAACCTTCGATTTTATCGTATATATTAATGTCAAGTGGTGCCTGTTGATGTTTGTAGGTCGGCTTTTAAAGTTTGTAAACAATTACAATAATTCTATTGTTTATTTATATCGTGTATGAGCAATTAGACTCATCAACAGCCAATCATAGCATAGCCAAAGGATCGGCACAAACAATGCATTCCTAACAAGTATGTGGATATATTTAATAGTTATCAATATTAGTATAATAAGACTCTAGTAATTTAAGTTTATTTATTATCTAGTATTATCATTTCATCTGTTTTGTTTTATATTGGAAACCGGTTTCAGACCGAAAGTAAGTAAATTGATTTTAGAGCCGATTTTCCAATCCTCACATAGTGAAACCTATCTGTAGAATGGAGTTTTTTTTATTCGAAGGTTAAAAAGATTTTTAATTTTTCAATGGTCAGATAGATGTTATCTGTTGAATAAAGCCGCTAACTGAGTAATAAAGTTATCTGCTTCTTGAGGGGCTGGATAAGATTTATACGTTTTCTTGGACATTTTGAGGTTATGTGGAGTGTCATTTGAGATTATTTTTATTTTATTAAGGAGTTTTGGAGTGTTATTATAATCACAAACTTTTTAACACAACTTTAGACAGCAAAAAAAGTTATGGTTGCTTTTCTTATATGTCAGTGTCAATTTGTCAAACATCAACTTTTGCTTTGTTTCATTCTCACATTGCAATGATTGTATAAGTGCATCTCGCTTGTGGATAATCAGCGTAAGTTAGCGATATAAGTACATAGACAAACGATAGATAGCTATTCTTTGTATAAAGGACGATTAAAAATTGAAAATATCTATTCGCTTGATAAACAGCCAGTTAATTTCATACTTCAGTTAGCTATCTAGGGAATAAACTAAGAATTGAAAAATCGGACATTATTCTTTTACAACAATAATTCTTTTAGTTATACATTTGACATCTAAGCATGTTGGACCCTTAGTTGTAAGTTATCATTGTAACTTAATAAAAATAAGTCAAGCTCTTAAGATCAGGATCGTGTGGGAAGAGATCGATTTTAGCAGTGTACGAGCATTAAAGGTCGCACATTTAGCAGCCGACAGCAGCGACCTACATACCTGCAAACGTTCAACCGAGTGACGAACTGACGACTCACGTGAAATTACATTTGCTAGCGTGCATACCGACAAACCTTGTGTCAATAGCAATAATAATTGACAAGAAAGTAATTAAAACCAATTTTTGTCGGTCGACAAGGGGCTTGGTAGAGACAACCAGTTAGCTATTTTATACCAAAGAAATGAGGAAGCATCAAATGAGAAGTACATCCTACCTAAAATTTAAAATATTCTAAAAGCATCTTACCGGGATTGTACCTGTCTTGACAGTTAAAAAAGTCTCCATGGTTACAAGGAATGTCAATTCCCCACCTGTCGTTAACCACAATCTCTTCCTTTACTGGACTCTCGTTATAGAGCCAAGCCAGGAGGTCTGTCGAGTTCCAGTACGTGTCGTGGGCTTCCCAATCACCATCAGACCAGAGCACTGAAGGCCTGTAGTCATTGACTAACTGTTTGATATCAGGCCAGAGTTTTGTGAACGGATATGTCTGAGTTGTAAAGTTAGCTTCTTTATCTTCTAAGTAAATGGGATTAAACCATTCATATAACGAGTGGTAGACTCCAAATTTAAGACCAGCGGTTCTTACGGCGTCCGCTAAGTCGCCTACGAGATCGCGGTGGGGCCCCACCTCCTTCGCATTCCAGCTGAAGGAGCGTCTTGATGGGAACAACGTGAAGCCCTCATGATGCTTGCTTGTTAGGACAACATACCTACAAAACAACAAACCAAAAAACTGTGTCACGAGGTAATAGTGAAAATTTTGAGGCTCTAAGGAAAAAACATACTTATTTTCCACTAATATTTTTCTTACAGCTATTCGTTTTATCAATAGACAAACACAGAAGAGAGGTAGAAGTCGTAGGACCTGCAAGAGTGAATACCTAGGTACTCATTTCTCGGTTTTCAGTTATATGTGTAGTTTATTTTACTGAAAGGTGACATTGTTTTTTTTTTAAATCATGCCATTATACTTCTGTCTCTTCTTTTTTTGTGCATAATAAATGTGCAACCATGACAAGTCTTGTAATGACTGTAGTAAATAAATGAATAAAATATGCGCCAGACAACACACCACTTGTCATGATCTCGAAGTAGGGATAAATATCCCAGCACACCTAGATCCAAGTCAATTCAGAAAAGATCGTTTCCTATATTGACCTGACTGGGAATGGAACCCGGGACACAGCGGAAATCGAGGCGAGAAACATGTCGTCAGGCACGAAAATAGCTTAAGATTATGCACCTGCCTATACTCAGTGAGTCACATAGAATACTAAATACCATGTCAATTCTTTTTCATACCGTATAGGCCGGCAAAAATAAACAAAAAAAGAGGCTAAATTAACAAAGCGTGATGTAGTTCTGCATTCTTGTACTTATGTTGTATGTATCTGTTAGGGTGGTGCAAATTTAAATTTGCAACTTCGAAAAACTTGTGGAAATTTAGAAAACCGAGAAAAACTGTTAAAAACGGGCGTAAACTATGCATTTTTTCTGCAAACGACGTTTTCTACACATATAGACTGTATTAAATTACCTACAATTTGAGCCCAATCGCAGCTCTATTGACCTCATAGGAGCCAAGCTATAGAATTTCGAAGGTAACCGATTTTTCTCGAAAATTGCAATTTTTAGGTTTTACTTTTTTTATTGCCCGTCAAGATGACCTCACTCCACCTGATGGAAATCGGTCGTCAGGTCCAGATATGAGGTTGACAAGCCCAGTCATTCAAACGAATCACTGGGCTGGCCATCCTCACCTTGAAGGCCTGCAGAAATGCCTTTTTACGCCCCGCTTGAAGAAACCGGGACTATACGAGGAAGGAAACACATGTGCTGGAAGAGCGTTCCACGTCTGGATGGTACGACAAAGAAACGTGTCACCGAACCTTTCAGTTCGGGCCAACAAATGTTGAATTGTGTGTGGGTGACGCCGTAGTCAAGCACGCGTGGTACGGGAGTGGAAAGGTGAGGGTGGGATAAGCTGGAATAACTCGTCAGAGCATTCCCCATTGTAGAAGCGATAGAGAACACTTAGCCTGGCAATGTCTCTACGCAATTGGAGAGGCTCAAGGGTCTAAGTTGCCTCTGGGTTTCCAATAATACGGATAGCACGCCGCTGCAACCTGTCAAGAGCTTCGAGTAGGTACTTAGCGGAACCGTCCCAGACATGAGAGCAGTATTCCACACACGAGCGAACTTGTGTCTTATACAAGAGACAGAGCTGCTCAGGCGTGAAGAATCGTCTCACTCTGTTCAGGACTCCGAGTTTACGGGATGCAGTTCTAATGACGCTCTCAATGTAGTCCCGCTGGTTTAGGTTGCTACGAACATTGTCGAACATCCATGCCAAGGATGTTTAGGCTATCCTTAATCGGTAGCGGGGTGCTCTGAAGAGTGGGATGGGAAAGGAACGACGCCTTTGCTGTGAATGCACACACCTGCGTTTTCTTGGCATTGAACCCGACAAGATTGCATGCACCCCATTCTGAAATGCGGTCCAACACTACGTCAAGCTCAACAACAAGACTTCGCCTCTTCTCCTCGATGTCAGTCTGCTTTGCCCCACTGCCCTCGAAATAACGCGCGTGGACTGTGCTATCATCCGCATAGCAATGAATATTAAATGAATATATTGATATGCAGAAGAAACAACGTCGGCGACAAGACGGAGCCCTGCGTCACTCCGGCATTAATCTGGAGAAAGCGTGATTTTCGACCATCGCAAAGGACACGAATTCTACGTCCCTCCAGAAATCCGGCGACCCAGTCGCATAGGCGAGGTGGCAGACCATATGCCGGAAGCTTGGAAAGAAGCGAACGGTCGAAAGCTTTGGCAATGTCAAGGCTGACGGCCAAAGATTCCCCATGCTTATCCATAGCCTCCCCCCAGATGTGTGTTACGTACGCTAGAAGATCACCCGTAGACCGTTACTTACGTATTTCGCAAAATATTTGCAAAGCTACTTGCCCTATGAAGAAAGGTCACTGAAAATATTTTGTAGTACATTAGTTTAGCTTTTATTCGAGCCTAAAACATAGTCTGTGAGACTAATAGTTCACTCACAATCTCAAAAAAACAAAAAGAAGGTAGAATGAGTTATAGAGGCAAGGAAAGGTTATAGAAAAAAGGACATGAAGAGGAAGAAGAACAAGAGCGCGTTCTTTTTCATCTTCTACAAAATGAAAACCATCCTGATAGAAGGGAATCCTAACCGATGAAAAAACAACGATTGACTAAGAACAGTTCTTAGTCAATCGCCGTATTTTCGGTTAGTCATCATCAAGTAGGTATATGTTTTGCCTAGAACTTTGATTCTAAATCAAACTTCGAGCGACATTATTACAATGACCTCTACCGCCAATATTTATGACATTTGGGTCTAATTTCCAATAACCCAATATATATTTAGTCTTGCTAGTCCTATGACTATCGATAGTATGACTGATTTTCAAGGTCAACTATCGCTAACTACCTATCGCAACAACACTATTTCGAACCCGTGCTTGAAAAGCATGTGTTCAATCCTTTGCTTTGAGCACGCTCATTTAGTAGCATGCTTGAAAAAGCATGCTAAAAAAAGCAAGTGTGTCAGTAGATGAGCATGCTCGTTTGTAGCATGCTAAACATAATTCGCAAAATATGCATAGTTTTGGCCCTGGAGAGCAAATAATGAAACAAGTCCCAAAATTACGAAGTTTTTCTCGATTTTCTCAATTTCCACAAGTTTTTCGAAGTTGCAAATTGGAATTCACACTACTCTAACAGACCCATACAACATACCAAAAATGCAGAACTACATCACGCTTCATTAATTTAATGTCTAAATCTAACGCGCTAGTAGGAAAATGAAATGGCCTATTCAGTCATGAATCTAGAAATATTGTATCCAAACACTTATATGATTTTCACTTAGATAGTACCCACCTACGCTGCGTATGATATCTGGGTGTGCTGGAAGACGCCTCTGGCTTATTTCCCTGTCTGGAACTTCGTAACACAAGGATATTCATCGTCATTTCGAGACCATGACAAGGTTGTCTTGCGCTTATTTGTTATTTATTTATTTAAGTAGTTTTTACTTACAGAACAAAAGGTTCCTGGTCCACAATATACAGGGTGTCCCGGGTAACTTGTACCAGCGAGCGAAGGTCTGTGGTCTGGGGACCCCATGGATGTATTTTCCGCGATTTTTGGTACTTTTCGAGATATGATTTTTTCACGAATTTTCGAAAATTGCTGGGTGCGTTTTATCATTTTTTGGGTTACTGTGGCGCCAATAGTTGAGGTTCATGCTTAATTTTTTTTTCATGTTAGCTGAATACTAGATCTTTTTGATTTCAAAGCATTTAAATTTATACCACTGAATAATATGAAGAAAAAAATATGAAACTGAAAAAGTGGTAAATACTGTTTTTTCCCTAAGTTTTAAAAAAATCCATTTAAAAAAAGTTACCTTTAACCTTTTTCAAAAACTTTACTGCTTTATTAACTATTCATCACACAAATTTCAATGAGATTAAGGGCATCATACCTAAATTTTTATTCAAAGTGGCAGAAGTGTAAAATTCTCGGTCTTAAGGTAGCAAATAAAAACCAATTAAAAGTAAGCCTGATGCATTTTTTGTACAAATACATCACAAAAAGTTTTGAGAATACTCGCCGGCCGCTGCCGCGACACGCTCGCTTCGCTCGCTCGGCTGGTGCGTTGTTTGGTCGCAATTCTAACCTAGATGTTACCATTAAAATACTATATAAGCGTGTTACGAATCAAAATTTCACTAAACTCTTAAGAAAATTAGGAACTATACCAAGATTTACACCCAATAATGTGGTTATACCAATCACTGGCCGCTGCCGCGACACGCTCGCTTCGCTCGCTCGGCTCGTGCGTTGTTTGGTCCCACTTCTAACCGAACCTAACTTAGCTATTTCGATTTAGGAAAAAGTACAAAACTTAAGCATGATATGTATCAAATGTCAATAAACCTTCACATAATAAGAAAATGGAAACCTTCACATTCAAAAATGTGGTTCATTACAATTTAAGTGCATTTTTTAATTATATATTTGCCAAAAACATTTTGTCTTTATATTTTTTGTCATTAACAAATCATTAGACTTAAATCTCTATTGTCTAGATTGTTTGCTGTAATAAATCATTTGGTAAAAGACCAAATGACAATATCCATATTGATGTTCTGCCAAGTAAAAATTTGTCCCAATGAAAATTCACTAAAATCATTCGAAATGTTGCATTGTCATAATTAAAGGTTGCTGAAATTTGTTTGGCTAATGAAATTTTGGCAATTTTTTTTTGGCCAGACAGCACCATCCCTCTTCTGGTACTTTGAATGAAAATGTAAGCATGATGCCCATAAAGTAGGTACTTTATTGAAATTTATGAGATGAATTCTTAATATAATTGTAAAGTTTTTGAAAATGGTTTAGAAGTAAAAGTTAATGTATTTTTTTTTAAATGGCGTTCAAAACCCAGGGAAAAAACAGTATCTACCCACTTTTTCAGTTTCACATGATTTTCTAAAATATTTTGGAGTGCTTTAGATGTAAATGCTTCCGAATCAAGTAGACCTAGTATTCAGCTAACAATGAAAATAAAAATAAAGCATGTACCTTAACTATTTGCGCCACAGTAACCAAAAAAGTGACACAACCCAGAAAATATCAAAAATTCGTAAAAAAAATCATCGAAAACTTCACCAAAAATCGCGGAACATACATAGGGTCCAATCAATAGGTATTGGGGTCCCCAGACCACATACCTTCGCTGGTACAGGTTACCCAGGACACCCTGTATATTTATATTTATTGTTAAAAACATGACAATTATGCGTATATGGTTCTTGTGCTTTCACTTAATGCCTTAATAATAATAAATGATTTACATGGTCACATTATACTCCAGCAGGAATAAAAAAAGAAATAATCCTCTATCTCCTCTCTAAGTTATGCAATTATAAACTAACATACTTAGCTCCAGCTTTCACAAATAGTTCAGCAAACTTTTCCGGCTCAAAAAACTCAGTTTTTAACATTGGTGCAAATTCTTGGTATGTAAAACCAGGAGGGTAGTTTTTCTTCATGAAGTTTTCAATTTTGGCATCACCACCTAGTAAAGAGGAACATCATACATATCTTTATTTTAAGAGGATATAAAATTATCATTTGTGATTTGGAAGGTTTTATGCTTCATGAATATTCTGTTATAATTTATAGTTAAAAGATTTCCTACTTCACAGATAACAACCCCGATTGTTTGTCAGACTTTATGTATCTTCGGTAGTTGTGCGTGCCTGCACCTTCCACCCTCTGCATGCAGTACCATGCATTTTTACAATACAGTGTGTTAGGGATAGAGGTAGCGATATTTTTAGGGCATGTTGTATAGTTAATTTTATTGATAGAACACCCTCTTAAGGGGGAAATTGATAAGAGTAGTTAAACACAAATCATGCTAAATATTACATTTAATCAAGCTTTACACTATTGAATCCAATTTAAAAATTGTTCGTAATGTCCACCTCTGTTTAGCAGGCATTTTTAGTATTTACTTTTATCAATTTCCTACAATGCACATTATGAGTTCGCGCAAGGGTCATATTCAAATAACAATAACTTCCAAACTATGTGACTTAGAGCAATAAATTTGGTGTTGTTTTGTAGCTATTATTACTAGGGTTCTGTAATTTACAAAAATAATACACCTTAACCAGCTAGTTTTCAAAGTATGTTACGTAATAGTAAAAAAACAGTCAATTTTTAAACAAAAATCTAACATAAACATTTTTTTATGTGGCATTGTTATTAGGAACCCTATGTTTCTTTTTTATTGGGTGATAGGCAGTATTAATAGCTTTTAAACACAATTTTTTCTACTTATTAGGGCTTTCAAATCCAGAGATATTAATAATTTTCATCAGCAACATGAAAAAAAATAAAAAAAACGAACAATAGCTGTGATTTCTGAAAGAGAGCAGATGGACCCCCTTACAGGGGTGTTTTTATCGATAAAATTAAGTATACAACATGCCCTAAAAATATCGCTACCTCTATCCCTAACACACTGTATATTATCATTTTTTTAAAACCAGATAAAAAGTTCTCAAGTAAGTATTTAAAATAAAACCATACTTACTGACTACTGGGTTATTATTACATACCGTGCCAATTACTCCAAAACCATTCAGAACTGAAGCTGGGAACGCTGAAGACTCCCCAGTGCAGGAATATTCCGATTTTAGCTTTATCATACCATCCTGGAAGGGGACGAGTGTCTAAGTCGCGCCAATCCGGCAAATACTTCTTCATTTCTTTATGATGGCCGAATTTTTCTATTACATGATCAGCCTCAAAATCTTCTAAGTTGCTCTTCGCTTCGTCGGGACGTTCCACCAGTATATTGTTGTTGTAATCTCCCATATAACATTGCACTATTTCCAGCAATGCCGCAGTTAAGATAAACTTTAAAAGTATTTGCATTTTTGTGTTATTTTTACCAGTCAATTTAAATGAGCCATTCACTGAACCAATAAAACAGTCTCCAACACAACATCGCACAGCAGGTGCTGTGTAGGTTCTTCTTTCTGATTTGTGGTAACTAGGTAGTGTTCACTCTTTGAGTCTCTTTGAGTGGTATGGTATGTGATGTGAGTGAACGTTTTATTTAGCTGTTATCGAAATAACGAACGATAAGCAAAAAAAAACAGTGTTTGAGTGTTATCTCTTATCACAAATTTTGACGTTTATAGTTTTTTTTATATATCGTGGCATTGGCGACTAAAGCGGGCTACTCACACATCTGCCGCAGGGGCAAGTTCCTAGATTGCCCCTACGGCTGGGCAGCAGGGACGCGAGGCCATCCTTGGTACCTAGATTGTCCCTGCTGCCCTCCTACGTTGCCGCGTGTGTAGCGCGGTCGGGGCAATTTCTCAATCAGTAATCATTTAGAAAGATAGTAAACTTATAGCAAGTTTGTAGAGAGTTTCGAAAGACATGCAAGAGGTGCTTGAACGGCGTCGACGACAAGATTTTATTGTAAACGTAGATTTTTTATTAAAACATGCCCAATTTAGCAACATGAGAGAGAGCCAGGTCGTCCCTGGTCACTTAGCTGAGTTAGCTGGAGTAGATAAGAAACTGACTTTTAAAGAGGAAAAGTCGCGCCTTCGAAACATAGAAGAACAAAAGTGACGTGATGAATATTTTTATCCATAACTCTCTTAACGTCATCTTATAAACCATTGCAAAAAAAATCGTCTTTTGAGTCTAAAATAATAGCTTTACAAGTAAATTTTCCCATAACAACTGTAAGTTCACAGTCCAAGGGTAACAAAAATTTTATGGAGAAAAAAATGACCAACCCAAAGTTATTGGCAGAGACAGATCCGCTAATAAGGTATGAGAGATTCTGTGTATTTCATTGAAGCCACTATTGAGGCATTTAGAAATTACACTGACGAATTCCCCATAGGCGGCAAGTTCTCCATTCATAGAATCCGTACGGAAAAGCGAAAACTGGGCGCAGAATCTAATCGAATTTCAAAATGAGGTAGGTACCTAATTCTGTACCCACTTATAAAAACAAATATTTACTCTATCTAACAAGAAACTTTGTGGCTCACAAAATAAATATTCCTATTCTTATTCACTCTATAAAACCATCGATGAGTTTATTTCAAGCAGGAGCAAGTCCGTTTTTAATCTACACAACATTGACGACCGTTTAGTCAATGAATGTTCTAGTTCGTGGTCAAATAATCATATCATAGTCCTTCCTTACAAGCTGAAAAAATCAAAGAACAATTGAAAGAGCAGTTACTTTCATGGTTTAACATGACGAACAGGTAACATTTTAGTTGCGTTCCTTACAAAAATATAGGATTTTCCTGAATGTAAAAATAACACTTTGGCTAAAAAATTGGGAATTTTAATACTGATAACATCATAAATACATTATAATGTAAAATAATGTTTTAATTGAAAAATAAATGTAAAACTTTAAAATCTTATTATACTTACTTCTAATACTAACATCAATATGACATTTTTGAGATTAGGTTAGCATCTGTTGTCGTTATCCAATACCAATAATCTTTATAATTTCGATTATTAGGGTCAAATGGGAAAAAAGAGAGGGTATCCGTATCTCAAATTGAAATAAATTTTATCGGCGTTATAGCCTGGGACACCCTAACCCAGACACAAGAAACACAAATGGTCGTCACATAAATATTTGCCACGGGTGGTGATCGAACCCACGACCCCTGGGGCTGAAGGCAGAATCGTTGCCATTGCAACAACAGGCCACCCCCCTCTTTTCTACTAAGATTTATTTTAGTGGCCCCCCCCCGACCAACCTCCCGGGTAAGCAGAAGGGCACACTATTCCTAGAACACCGTGAAGTGTACCAGGGACCATCTGCGGTAGGTCCTGCCGCCACAAAGCACAATGCATTACACATTATGGTACTCATAGGCAAGTAGCCCGTGGCATAACCCACTCCCATTTATCCAGAATGGTACCGGAGCAGTTATAGTCGCTCACCACGCGCATCCCAAATAACGCTAGCGGCTTCAATCCCCGCCAACAACAGGCCAGTCAATATGGCCCAACTCACTCCTTTTCTGCTACTACTTCACCCAGAAGAGCCAGTACCTCCTTTTCCTTTTTTTTGCGGTAGCGACACTGAAAGAGCCAGGGCTATACTGATCTTTTGATTTTTAGATAAAACTGGTACCATTCTTAACGCGTGTGTTTAGCTTAAGCTAAACATTAATTACGTCGCGCCATCTGTCAAAAACGCGCTAAAAGTTCTTTCTGCCTAAATCGGGACGCTTTTAGGCGCGCTGAAAGTACTTTCTTCGCTGCTTTGGCGCAAATCGGACCGCAGCCTTAAGCGGGCTACTCACACACCTGCCGCAGGGGCAATCTAGGGCGCACAGCAATCGGGGCAATAACGGACTGTGTTTAAACACATAACTGGCCGTTCAATCCGTTCATTCAGTACCTATTCGACTCGAAGTCGGAGCTACTTCGACATTGGGTTTGTTTGGGTGACAAGCTGTCAAAATGCGAGTGACTAGTAGCAATCAACTGGAGTTGGTAGTTATAGAATTTATGGGCTGAACCATCAATGAATCAATAAACATGACTGAACCAAAGAGAATGTACGTTCTAACCTTGATTGGACGGACTGAACCACCAACCAACCAACCGAACCATTAATAATAATATTAATTTTCGTTGCGCCATGCGATACACGATCGAATATGATCCGACACTTAACCGCGTTCGTGGTTAGGCCGCACCAAATTCGATCGTCTGTTTATTGCTCTAATAGCTACAAATAGGACAATGGAAAAGTTGCCACGTTCACTCGCCAAGCAGCGCTAGAAGCGCGCTGCTGAAGCTGTCAGTGTCAGCCTGAGTAGTAAATAGACTTTTATGAATAGTGAAGTCCCGGTTATCGTGTAAAAATCGATATTGACACTAGTGATGTGATTTTATCGATAAGCACACAAAAGGGTAATGTCATTTTCAAGGGTTTGAATGAGTTTGAATTAATTTGTAACGATGCCGTTTCCCTTCAGTCTCGTGGACGTTAGAACCTTCACGATCGCTGGAAACTTCATGGTGTAACTGCTGGCAATTAAAAGTATTTTGTACTTGTTTTTCAAAATTTGATTCAATTCGATTTTTGTTTCGCTGCGCATGCAAGCTTTTTTGATTCAGTCCTACCAAAACCATCGTACTGAACAGTTTGCGAGCATTTTACCAGATTACCAGTTTAAGTATAACTTACGTGATGGTGTATTTTTAAATACTTTAAATAACCAATCATTGTAAACAGTTAAAACAGTTATAAGTAACAGGAACCCGTGTATCGGGTTCTTCTTTCCTACCTATACTTTACCCTATTTAATAAATAAGTCACTGGATTGGCTGATCTTTTATTAACTATTCCACAACTACATCTACTTCTAAATATTGTGTGACAAATCCCAGCGCTCCGGCTCCTGTATTGCTGGCCAGCAACGAGGATTTCGTTCTATGGCGCTTGACGTAAAATCGAAGATATCTCTTCTCTGCGGCTCGCACCGAGCGAGTGAAGAATAATATTTTTTATTACCAGTAACTGAAAAAAGAAGATACTTTAGGACGTTTGTGCAATTTATAATATGTGTTTAAGTGTGGTACTTATTTAGTGCATTTACCCTAACCTATTTTGTGCACTATCATTCATCCCCATTTCATTACACTATGCCATACCGTTCTCACAACCAAATATACTTCAATCACTATAAACACATTTTACAGACAATAATACGATCGACGCTACTACTGCTGGTTACAAATGTAATTGTTATGTTAATGTTACATTCACAAACTTATTACTACCTTTACTTATTATTTCAAAAACACTTTCAGTACCCTTTACTTTATTTACACCACATCCCTTCAGACATCACCTACTCTACGGCTTGTCTAACCGACAGCTACATAAACCTTCGAGGTTTTGGAGTTTAAACCCTTGGTTATTCCAAATCTCGTTTGTTACCACATCCTTGGCTTTGGAGAGTATCCTTATCCAAGATACTACACTCTTAGCTCGTATTTCTTTAGGCTTTCGAAGCCGACTACAAGAATACGCAAGCTAAGTATACTTGCAAACATTAAATACATCGAACTATCTAATTTATACACTAGTTACACCATACCACTATTATTTTTTTCTCGTACTTCCATCAATAATATATTTTGATAATTTTGTAATGGTTTATAATGTTTAATTTACTATTTTCAATGTAAAACGACAACATTTTTTCCAAGCTGACATTGTCAGACATTGTCACGTAAATTAATTACAAATCAAACGATTTTTTCTTTTTCAAACCAAGAAAAGGTTTTATACCTTACTTACACCAAAAATAACACCTAATATTACTCATGTTTTCACAAGGCCATGTACGGTTTAGTCGATATTTTATTTAATATTTTATATTCGGGTGTAGTTTATTATTTATTTCTCTCTAACCTTCAATAGTTGTTTTGGAGCGGTTGGTAACTCCCATCTTAAACTAAGCCTTATTACCAGCAGCGGCTTGGAAACTCCTTAAAAATAAGCCTTAGCCCCTTTGATTTGTCAAATACTATATTGTAGTTTATATAAAAGTATATTCTTATTCCCACTTTTTTTCATAGTTTAGGAGCGGTTGGTAACTCTTGAAATAAGCCTTACCACCAGGGGCGGCAGGTAACTCCTAATAAATAAGCCTTTACCATTTGGTGTTAACCTTTTTATGGGTACCTCATTAGTGAATCCCGGATATTGAGCGGGTCACTTATTTTCTTTTCTTGTTGGTTCATCCAGTTACTGGCGTTAGCATAGCCAGGAATTGTTTGATTTACTTGAAAGAGAGTGTATCATTATCATATGTGTATTGAATAAAGTGGTATGTATTCTATAGATTATTCATGTGTAGTGTACAATATAACCAATAAACCGTAGGTCGTTGGCATGTGAAAGACATGAAACCTATTCCAAAATTAAGCTAACTAGCGATCACCGTATACTCTAATTTACCATATTTTCTTTATATAATTACTTATTGATTTATTATTATTTATTATTACTTTAAGCATGACGCATGTCACTTAATCTCTTGATTTATATAGGTACTGTTTTTTTATACATCTCCATCCTTTCGGCTAAACATTAACTACCATGTCAATACGTAATTTTGTACATAGGTATAAGATTATTATGTTTTATTAATTTTTAAAAAACGACTAGTCGTATTTCCGGCTATATTTATTAGTCATTTTCTCTATTGAGCGGATAACAACACCTTAAAATATAAGCCTATGTTATAGTAATCGTCGTATTTTTCCCTATGTACATTTTTAAGACACTTAACACAAACACTTACACATGACATTCATCACACACATTGATATATATGGAGATTAATAATTGAAACACAAGTTGACTGGAAGACCGTTGGTTCATTAATGCCTAACAGAAACCGATTTACAGGTTACCCTCAATATGCATAATAAGTATGTTACCCACATACACATCATTCCTTCCTCCTTAATTTGGGTATCTGGGGGAAGACAGAAAAACACTTGGTAGATTACACAGAAAGGAAGTTATACTAACTACCTTAACTTAGTGAAATAATTACTCCTTATAACAGATATTTTTACGCGGTCTTAAATTATAACGCCTGTTGGAAGAGTGTGTCAAGTCGGAATTAACTATTTGGGCTGAATTCTGAATATTTTCGGTTGACAAATTATTTGACCACTCGTTTGCCGACGCGGCCCCATCTTCCTCCGCGCCATCACAGGCGTCCACAAACAGCTCCTCGTTATCGGTCTCATTCCGCGGTGCATCTACAGTGACTAGGGACTGGTAGTATCGTCAGTGTGTACAAGGCTTTGTGAGGAGTGACTGCTGGGTGACGTCGCGGGCGCGGGACAGTAGGCATGCCGCGCGAGAGCGGGAGCCAGCACGGAGCGCCCAGGCGCCGTCCCGCTCGCACCTAGCTCTCTTCCGTTGTTGCTATTATGAGTACATTTTATCAACTGATCAATATGCCTTTTAACGACCTCTCCGTTCACTGATACTAGATATAACCTGTTTCCAATTTTTCTAATTACATAACCAACAATCCATAGGGGTTTTCTAGCTACATACCAACGCAGCCAAACCTGATCGCCTATATTAAAAAATCTACACTTTTTAACTGTGTTTTCTTTATTGTCACTATTAACACAATGTCGGTTCGGCGGGCATATCAAATCTAACCTACAACGCAAATCTCGTCCATACATCAGTTTCGCTGGTGTCACTCCTGTTGAGGTGTGAATGCTATTCCTATATTGGAATAAATAATGTAACAATGCTTCGTCAACGTTATTTAATTTTGATTCATTTAAAATACATTTAATCATCTTTTTACAAGTGCGAACTGAATTTTCGGCTTGGCCGTTGCTTATAGGATGATATATGGGCGAGGTTACGTGTTCGATGCCGTTAACTTTACAAAAGTGCTCAAATTCGTTTGTTTTTATTTTTGCATCGTTGTCAGAAACAATAACCTTGGGTAGGCCTAGCCTAGAAAAAATGTACTTTAGTTTTGATATGAGCGCGCGAGCCGTGACTCCGGAATTCATGGAAAGACATTCGAGCCACTTACTGTAAGCGTCCACTACAACCAGATACGTCTTTTGCCCTATAGACATGTAGTCAATATGAATCCGCCACCAGGGCGCCGGCGGCCGCGGCCAGGGTTGAGGCGGCGCGCGCGGGGGCGCAGGGCGCAGCGCGCTGCACGTGGGGCACGCGCCCACCTCGCGCTCGATGTCTGCATCGATGCCAGGCCACCACATTCTACCACGAGCCAACGCCTTTGTTTTGACTATTCCCGGATGTCCCTTGTGTAATTCTTGTAGCAAGTTATTTACCAGAGACTTGGGAATAACAATACGATGGCCACGTAGTAAACAATCTTCTTGCCACTCTAAATCCGTCTTACATTTGAAAAAAGGTTGTATTTCCTTACATTTAACCTTCCGAGGCCACCCCCGCTGCATGTATCTTCGTACTGTTTGAAGCGTGCGATCGCTCATTGTTGTTTTTTTTATATCAACGAATGACAATGGTAACGTATTATCATCCAGGTAATTTAAAAAAGATATATTAGCGTCATGGCAGTGGTGAGTTCCGCCATCTTGTGAAGTTATTGGGGCTCGAGAAAAATAATCGGCTATTACATTTTTCCCACTTGGCGTGTATTGTATGACGTAGTTATACGCTGCCAAGTAAATCGCATAACGCTGTAGACGCGATGCGGCCATAACGGATATTCCGTTTTTCTTACCGAATATTGCCAGTAAAGGTTTATGGTCCGTTTTTAATACAAATGGTTCCCCCCGGCCATACAAATACTGATGAAAATATTTAACGCCAAAAATAATTGCGGTTGCCTCTTTATGTATTTGGCTATAGTTTCTCTCGCTACTCGAAAGCGACTTAGAAGCGAAAGCAATAGGACGCTCTTGCCCCTCTGGGCCCTGCGCCAGCACCGCGCCGAGGCCGCCGGGGCCCGCGTCCACGGTCAGCACCAATCGTGCTTCTGGCGAGTAATGTGCCAGCACTCGCGGTGACGCCAGCTCCTTTTTAATGCGATCGAATGCTTGTTGTTGCCTATCGCCCCATTCCCAGGTAGATTCGTCGCGCAGGAGTTCGTTTAACGGACTCATGATAGATGATGCGTTGGGAATGAATTTCCGATAATAATTCACCATGCCCATGAACCGTTTAACTTCCCGGACGTTAGATGGTTGTGGGGCAAGATTAACAGCCTCCACTTTCTTTGGACATTTTCTCAACCCGTCCTTATCAATAACAAAACCAAGATATGTTACGCTTTGTCGAAAAAATTCACACTTCTGCCTCTGAAGACGCAGTCCTGCGTCTGCTAGTCTTTTGAGCACCTCTTCTAAGCGCTCTAAGTGAATTTGTTTATTTGGCCCCGTGATACAAATATCGTCTAACCATATAACTACCCCCTCAATACCTACGAGCAGATTTTCCATGGCCCGTTGGAATATGGCTGGGGCGTTGGCTAGTCCGAACACTAACCTAGTATATTTAAATAACCCTTTACTAGTACTTATTGTCGTTAAATCACGGGACATGTCCTGCGAATTTAATTCGAGCTGGTTATAGGCCATTTTTAAATCTATTTTTGAATAGGTTTCTCCGCCCCGTAGCTTAGCAAAGACTTCCTCTATTCGAGGAAGAGGATATTTTTCCACTTCGATATCTCTGTTAATCGTAAGTGCATAATCTCCGCATATTCTTATTCCGCCGTCGGCTTTCAGAACGGGAACAATAGGTGTACCGTACTTCGAATAAGAAACCGGTTCTAGTATACCTAGCTTTACCAAGCGCTCCAACTCGGCTTCTACTTTATCTTTTAGGGCGAAAGGCACCGGTCTAGGCTTAAAAAATTTAGCTACAGCATTCGGTTTAGCTCGTAAGCTGACTTGAAACTTATTAAAACGACCCAATTCGTCTTTCCATAAATCGGCAAATCGGTTTAACAGATTACACATTTCAGGTTCGCTACTCGAGGTAACATGATGTAAACAAACAAAATTCACTCCGAATTTGGCCATAAAATCTCTTCCTAATAACGGCGGACCGCCATTTCTAACAACAAAAATTTTAATTAAATTTTCAAAATTATTAAATTTAATTTTCGCTAGAAAATATCCTATAGGTTCGATGTTATGGCCTGTATAAAAACAAAATCTCATGTTACACTTTTGTAGCTTACAAGTAGGAAAATGTGAATAAAAATAGCTATCAGACACAACAGTTAAACCAGAACCCGAATCAATTTGCATTTTCAGCAATTCATCATTAACTCGCACGGTTACCGTATAAGGATCATAGGTACCATACCTCATATTGAAGAGCTCACATTCACGACAGTCCTCGTCCATATCCTCCACAACATTTTCCGTAATGTTGTTCAACTGTGTTTTAGGCTTCCTCATTCTGCACACCTTCTTCAAATGACCTTTACGACCACAACTTAAACACGAGTAATTTTTATAACGACACGAATTTGCACTATGGCTTTTTAGCCCACACACACTACAAGACTGATGAACGTCGCCGTCATCACGATACCCTCGCGACGCGGTCGGGCGGGAAGCCGGGCAGCGTCTCACGTGACCGTCGCGTGCGCCGCTGCTCACGCTGAATATCGCCTCCTCTTTTACCACGGTACCACTCGCACCGCGATCATACCCGCTGCTGTTCACAGCTGACTTCACCATCCTTGCACACGCTGCTTGCTGGGCCAACTCCAATGCTTTAGCCACTGTCAACGACTTCTCATCTTGGTCGAATAGTTTATTCCTTTCCGGGCCATCCATTAGGCCTAGAATAAAACGATCGCGCAACACGGTCTCTAATGCCACGCCGAAATTACAATGGACTGCAAGACCTCTTAGGCGGGCCAGCCATTCTTCCATTGACTCGTCAATTGCTTTGGTCGCCGAGTAAAACATTGCCCGATCGGCAAATGTTGATCTTCTTGGGGTAAAATGTTCATTCAGCGCCCTTACCAACTCTTCGAATGTCAGCTCTTCTACATTCCTTGGATGCACTAAATTCCGAGCCAACAAATATGTATCGTCAGAGAGATAAGTCAGCAAAATGCTATTCGTATTTTCTGTAATATTGTTGACTTTGAAAAAATTCTTCACACGGTTTAAGAATATATCCCAAGATTGCTCCTTATAATTAAACGTCGTCAAATTTCCAATGAAAGTCGACATCCTGCACTGCACTGGGTACTTCTCGTCGCCAGATGATATATATGGAGATTAATAATTGAAACACAAGTTGACTGGAAGACCGTTGGTTCATTAATGCCTAACAGAAACCGATTTACAGGTTACCCTCAATATGCATAATAAGTATGTTACCCACATACACATCACACATAAAAACTGAACATGATCACCAAAAGCCAGCGGGTGGTGACTGGCATATTTAAATAAGCCTGCACTAATCTGGGTTAGTTTCATGAGAACATCTTCTATTATATAAGATTTCTCTACTTAACTGATGCCTTAATTCAAACTTACAGAATTAAGACTTTGTTAGATACGACGGATGTTAGTATTTGAATGAAACCGAAACCAACCTAGTGTAAATTTCTCACTGTAAAAAACTTTCTTTTACCCAAAATTCTATCATGCACTTCCATTTAATTAATTAATAGCTTATTACTTATATTGTATTTTTTCATAAAATAAGTGACTTGTTTGTTGACTTGTAACTATCAACTTATCTTCCAAATTCACCTTATTGTAAAAACGACATCGTTAACATTACCTTATTTTTTTTACTTAATTTTTACATAACTTAACTTAACTAAAGATTAACTTAACCTTACTTAACTTTAACTTAACTTTAACTTTAAAAAAAAAATCCTTAAAGATTTTTTTTGCGCCGGCCACCCCGGTATTGTAACGATGCAGTTTCCCTTCAGTCTCGTGGACGTTAGAACCTCCACGATCGCTGGAAACTTCATGGTTTAACTGCTGGCCATTCAAAGTATTTTGTACTTGTTTTTCAAAATTTGATTCAATTCGATTTTTGTTTCGCATTGCATGCGCAGCTTTTTTGATTCAGTCCTACCAAAACCATCGTACTGAACAGTTTGCGAGCATTTTACCAGATTACCAGTTTAAGTATACCTAACTTACGTGATGGTGTATTTTTAAATACTTTAAATAACCAATTATTGTAAACAGTTAAAACAGTTATAAGTAACAGGAACCCGTGTATCGGGGTAAGCATATCATACCTATTTACTTACCTATTACTATTAGATAATCTATTAACTAGGACTCTTTGTATTCATTTATTGTTATTTTGTTACAGTTCTTCTTTCCTACCTATACTTTTACCCTATTTAATAAATAAGTCACTGGATTGGCTGATCTTTTATTAACTATTCCACGACTATATCTACTCCTAAATATTGTGTGACAAATCTCGGCGCTCCGGCTCCTGTATTGCTGGCCTGCAACGAGGATTTCGTTATAAATTGTATCATGTCATGGCTTTCTTCTAAAAGGCCAGTTGCCACGTTCACTCGCCTAGCGGGTGTTATGGCTCAATAAAGCCCGACTCCTTATCAAAAATGTAAGTGTTTATTTTTATCTTTATCATCAATCTCTTGTTTTTTTTTGTAAAACTAACATTGTAAAGTACCAAAAGAATTAAATCAGTTAAATGCGAGTTGTACTCGCACGCTGAGGGTTCTGTATAATGCCTTGCCTATATATTGAATGTCGGTCCAATCTAGTACCACCTTAGCATAAAATGAGTGAAAGCGACTTAATATGTCACATCTAAACGTCAAACCTAAACAATTT
The DNA here is from genome assembly GCA_947369235.1 of Udea olivalis. Taxonomy (NCBI): domain Eukaryota; kingdom Metazoa; phylum Arthropoda; class Insecta; order Lepidoptera; family Crambidae; genus Udea; species Udea olivalis. Next base: position 7,569,156 of record OX376345.1, on the reverse strand, counting down.
TTATTATTGGATAAAAATATACGTAGATTTATAGATAAATTATACACGTGACAGACAGGCCTAGATTGATCATAATTATATGGATTAGACGTTTAGATTTGACATATTTCGCTCTTACTCATCTTATGCTACTAGTGCTGTTAGATTAAACCGAAATATTGGCTATATTTAGGCATTAAACACTAAAGGAATTTATTCATACAGAACCCTCAATGTGCGATTACAACTTGCACTTAACTGATTTTATTCTTTTGGTACTTCACTATGGTAGTTTTACAAAAAAAAACAAGAAATTGATGATAAAAATTACAATAAATACATATATTTTTAAGAAGTAGTCTGGCTTTATTGTGCCATAACTTTTTCTACACAGTGAGTTCGTACTTTCCGCCTTATCAATAACTAAAGTACATGAAAAATATTTTCCTATGATATATCGCATGTTGTTATTGGTTCTTAGGCTGGCTTCCATATATATTTGCCCGTCCTCCTTTCTCCAAAGCTTTTACATGTGGCTTACTCAACTTAGAACATATATCAATGCCACCACGTAAATTCAATCAACAATTTTTACCAGGATGGACACCACTTTGTTTTTGACTGATTGTGAATATTGCATTGCAACCCATCCAATCTAAATAAATATTTGAAACCAGCATTCTATTCAGAGTGAATAAATTATTATTTTCTGAAACTTAGAGAAAAGCAATTTTAAAAAACGAGAAAAGATTTTCAATGTGGTTTTCAATTGGTGATGGCACAGATGCCTTTTTAACTGAGTTTTTTATTAGCATTAATCCAGAGTGTCAAATGTGCGCTATTTGGTTTCACAGCTGTTATAAGTTTTCCCCCAACAACATATCCAATGATATCATTTTGTTAACTTTACTGACTTTCTACTTTACATTCCCCACACTCAAATGAATTGCGCGATTTTACTCGCGACTCGTCTACTTTCGATACATGGCAGCAAACTGCTTGTTTTTGGATGAATTACGTGATAAATCACGACAGCAGAAACATTAAAATATAACTAATTGGTCTGTTATCGAATAATAGCCACCAACACCAAACGGCAACTACGGACAGAACACTACCCCTCTACCCCCTTATTTTTCATTCGCTTAAAAGCTATTTATTCATACTTACCTAGAACACCGGACTTCACAGAAATAAAACAAAGCTTATTTATGTTTTAGTGAAGTAAGTCTAACCTACATAGTGTAGTTATACTGGTATTCTCATACCTGTACCAAAGATGGCTACAGTGGTAGCGGAACTAGCTAATAGGGCAAGTGAAAAAGTTAATTACAAAGGTGATGCTGTCTCTAGAACCTAAACACAGGTCAGGAAGCCATTACTTTAATATGCTTAAACTAAACAAGGCGGCTCAGTAAAAGAATAAACAAACACTGCGTTAATTTCACTGAAATGAGAACGTACGAACGAAACATTGAGACCCATTTACAAGGTGGTCTTTGTTCCTAAGCTCGTGGTCAGTACCTACTGCTACGATCGCCAACATTAGAAAGATTATTCATACCTTGGTTATTTATTCAAGATTCTCCTTTTTAACCACTTTGGTACATAACATAACCCTAAAGGAGCGAACATAAACAATGTGCATTCAATGTTCAGACTTACCTTACACAGTACTTTTTCTAAATTTGAACTTCTGTAGAATACGGAGTTGGGGATTTCCCGCACTAAATGATTGCCGATGTTGCCATAATGGCTTGAAATCATACATATTCCGTAGTAAGTGGTGCGTCTCACCTTACGCGTAGCTCACCTTTAAGTTTATCATAATACCTAATGTATTTGTGCTCATTCATACTCAGACTACCCATGAGGTAATGACATAGTAGACATAGCCAGATACAGATTATACCGATATTTTTTGATATGAAATGTTTAATATCTAATACGTACAATATTGATTAAATTGGTACCTAACTGAGAAATTATAGACATAAATTGAATACCTACATAAGTTATTTTTACTAGCAATATCTTACCCAAAAATTAATAAAAACTACGAATGAGAGTATTAATTGCGTTTCAGTGTAATGTTCACCCAACCCACAATGCTTACTCCACTATAAATACGCTACGCAATCGCTATAAGTTCACAATTGCATTGTGTGATAATAAGCGAGTGATTGAGCCATTTCGATTCGCTCCTAATTTGCTGATTTGTAGATTGATAAGTTTTTTTATCGTTTCTTTGTTCATATTTAGTGTTTTGTTCAGTAAAAAACATTAGTGAAATGAATCGCGGCGGTGACCGAAGAAATGCGAATAATAACGAGGATGATGAAAATATAGGATTTTGGGAAGGGACAGCGCTGGCTGCCGGCGTGGCTGCTTTAGCTGGAGGGCTATATTACTTGTCCACAGGAAACAGCCAGCTCGAAGAGGAAGCCCAAAATCGTACTCCATCTTCACCAGGTCAACCCAAAAATCGTGGACGAGGCTCAGCTGAAGGGTAATTATTCCTGTGTAACCGTGCAGGTTACCTTGATGTTAAATGAAAGAAAAGTTATTCATAAAGTTTTATTAAATGGTGCAGTGGCCTAATTTGATAAGTAGCTTAGGAAGAGTTTGCGAAAAACTACTATTATTCCGCACGGACGTTAGCTCGTATTCAATGAGCCCTGTGCCGGATGGTCACGTAGAGAGATTAGGCATTCACTAGGCACGTGTATGGGTTCGTATAAGCCTTAGTAGAATTAAGTATAATGAATCAGACTATCACCAACTGTTGTCTCATTTCTGCCGTTCTCGTCTGTGGTTATATTAATGACCCGACGCTGTAACAACAAAATGGCATTTCCGTGCAAATCGTGTATTAGTGCGTCGCAAGAAGTCGCTGCCAGCGCCAGCACCGCCGTTACATCCCGTATGCCGGATTTCTGGAGGGATCAGCCCGTCTTTGATTTGCCCAATTTGAAACAGTCAACGCAGTTCGCACCACAAAAGCAAGGTGAGGACTACAAATACAAAATACACACATCAAAAGTGTCTAGGGATCAACATATATTTTTGCAACAACTTTTCTCCTGATTGATATTAATTAAAATTTTCTTTAAGGATTCATCAAATAAAGTGTTTTCGTTTGTCTACAGTAATGATAAACCAAATCACCTTTGCATTAATAAAGAAATTTGCCATTTTCCTAATAAAGGGATTTTTGACATTTGAACCACTAACATTAAAGTTCGAAAAAAAGACTGAAATAACAGTTTTCTTTAAAATTTTATTGGGTAACTTAAACAATTAATAATCCGTGTTTCTACCGCGAACACTAACAACACAAGAACATCGGTTTGGCATACTCAAAATGAGTTCATCCAAATCACGCTGTGGAATGGCCGCCCATGTTAGTTGCAACAACAAAAAAAGGTCTTCTTGCGACTGGATACCCTCCATATTCGGCAGAGCTCTTCTCTGTAGCATATCCCATGCATGCTCAATCGGGTTCAAGTCTGGCGACTAAGCAGGCCAGGGCAGGACATTGATGTTAGCTGCGGCGAGAGTCTGTCTTACAACTCTTGCGGTGTGCGGTCGTGCATTATCATGCATTAACTGAAATAAGGGACCGATTTGCACTTGTAGAGGAACGATGACGTCTGATACAATCGTCTCAGCATAAATTTGAGCGTTGAGGTTGCCTCTGATCCAAATCAACTCAGTTCTTCCGCCGATCCAAATACCCGCCCATACCATGATGGTTCCACCACTATAAGGATGGACTTCCTGGCAGGATTTTAATCGCTATTGGCGTCCAGGGGTTCTCCAGTGTCGTATACGTCTTGTATCCGGTCTCATACCAAAACGAGACTCATCAGAAAAGCACACGAAACGCCATTGTTCTTCTGCCCAATTTCTGTGTTCAAGAGCCCATTGATATCGAATCCTACGATTGTGCATTGCTATAGGTGGTACCCTTAGCGGTCTTCGGGAATGAAGGTTCACTTCATGCAAGCGGTTTCTGACTTTTTGGTCGCTAATTAAGTTCCCTGAAGAGTGATGAAGCCTCACGGCTAACATCATGGCGGTTATCGTTGGAGCTCTTCGAGTTGTGATTTGAATGTATCGGTCTTGTCTCCGTGTGGTGCAGCGATACCGTCCTCCATGGCGGTCAGCCACGGTACCAGTGCTTCGGTAACGTGTCCAAAGTCGACTGATAACACTCTGACTTGTATTCAGAGCTAAAGCCACAGTACGTTGCCGGGAACCAGCTTCTATCATTCCCACGGCTCTGAGCATTTCTTCCCTGCTTAAATGACGTCGCCGCTCCATAATAACGTTGGTTTTAATCAGTAGTAGGGAAACAGTAGCACTAATAATGTCTTCAATGCGTTGTATGTTTTTATAGGGAAAATATTGACAGCTGATTTTCATCTTTTACTCGAATTTGATTGACAGTTCCTGTTTCAAATTATGAAATGCACCAAAAAGGATCCATATAAATTTATAAAATCATAAATTTATTACAAAGCCACATCTCAATCTCAAGAAATCCGCATAAAAATGCTTGATCCCTAGACACTTTTGATGTGTGTAGTTGTAAAAGAAAATGAAGTCACAGCAATTAGACGACGGCGCAAGCAAAGATCGCTGTTTTTAACTCGCTCGTCATGGTACTCTACGATACACACGCGCCCGTTCGTCCAGTGAGAGTCAAACATTCTCCGGCACCCTGGCTGACTGAGGAGCTTAAGGCTCTGCGGGACAAGAAGAACTCTGATAAGCGTAAGTTCAAATTAGACCCGAACGACAGAACTCGTGAACATTACAAGATTATTCGGAATCGCTGCAATAGGTTGTGTAGAGACGCTCAAAGACGCCATATTCATAAATCTGTTGAAAATGGAGATTCAGCTAAAGTCTGGAAGTTTCTCAAGTCTCTTGGAATTGGAAAAACACGTAAAGATTCTATCCCAAATCATGTGAACATTGACCATTTAAATAAGCACTTCTCTTCCTCTACTCCTACTAATAGTACTGTTAAATCGAATACACTTCATCGTCTTTTATCTTTACCAGTTCCTGACTACACCTCTTTTAATTTTAGTCAAATATATGATTGTGATGTTGAGAAGAACGTTCGCTCCATCGCATCTATGCGGTGGGTAGTGATAGCATTAGTCGTAATATGATCATACCTATCCTTGATATCCTTTCACCTGTCATTACCCGCATCTTAAATTTTTCTCTACTTTCAGGAGCATTTCCAAAAGCGTGGAAAGATGCTCAAATAATTCCTCTCCCTAAAAAAGCAAATCCTTCTGCATACTCTGATTACCGTCCTATATCCATCTTACCTTTCCTGTCCAAAGTACTTGAACGTGTTGTCCATCAGCAGCTCAGTGCTTTCCTCGCCAAAAACCAACTCTTCAATAGCTTCCAATCCGGTTTCCGCCCTGGTCATAGTACGACTACTGCACTTGTCAAAATAACAGATGACATTCGTCTTGGTATGGACCAAAAAAGTCTTACTATAAGTAAGTATTGGCGCTTTTGGATTTCAGTAATGCCTTCAACACTGTTGATTTCGACATCCTACTTGGCGTGTTGCGTTCTCTCAACATATCTCCAATTGTAATTGACTGGTTTCAAAGTTACTTGCATGGGCGCCGGCAATGCATTCGTGCTGAGAATGTATTCTCGTCATGGTGCGACCTTAGTGCCGGCGTACCCCAAGGTGGCGTCTTGTCTCCTCTTCTTTTTGCTACTTTCATTAATTCTATTTCCCAAAATCTATCTTCTTCATATCACCTTTATGCAGACGATCTCCAAATTTACTCCCAAGGAAGTCTTGTTGATCTGCCCAGAGTTATTAATACCATTAATGCTGACTTGAATCTTATTTCCAACTGGAGCAAGTCTTTTGGGCTCACTGTTAACCCTGCTAAAACGCAAGTAGTAATTGTGGGCAGTTCGTGGCTGATCTCTAGGGTTGACTGGGATGTTCTGCCTTCAGTTGTATTTGACGGTGTGGTAGTTCCTTTGAGTAAAACTGTCAAAAATCTAGGTGTTTGTATTGACAATACATTAACTTGGACAACCCAGGTTGGTCAGGTTAGCCGGAGAATCTTTGCTGCTGCAAGTTCACTAAGTAGGCTTCGTAATTTTTTGCCAATACCTACCAAAATTGCACTTGTCCAGGCCTTACTCTTTCCCATTCTCGACTACGCAGACTGCTGCTTTCTAGATCTTACTGAGAATCTTCTTGATAAACTTGAGCGGCTCCAGAATTTCTGCATCCGCATTATTTTTGGACTGCGAAAGTACGATCATGTCTCTGAGTACAGGTCTCAGCTCAACTGGCTTCCTATGCGTCTTCGTCGAGATTCTCACGTTCTTTTTCTCTTGTATAACATTTTGTTTAACCCATTGTCGCCGCGTTATCTTAAGGAGCGACCCTACCCTTATTTATTAGAGAGCCAGAATCATTGTCTATTTTCAAAACAAGGATCAAAGCACATTTCCTCGCCCTTTAACGTTCCTGCTTAGTCTCCTAATCTCTCTCCTTCTTTTTACTTCTCTCTTTCTGTTTACTTATAATCTTTTTTTCTTTCCCTGATCACTTTTTGTTATTCGTGGGCTGTTAGTTACGGATTCTATATTTTATTGTTATTTATTTGTCTTTTTATTGTTATTTTTTAAGTGAATCAATTGCTTTATTTTTATTTTTTCAGTTTCTTGTGCACTTGCTTACCCTTCCTGACATTTTCCTCTACTTGGGTTGTCTGGAAGAGATTGCTTTTAAGCAATAAGACCGCCTAATTGCTTCATCATAATCGTGTAATCCTAAGCTGTATTGTTTTATTTGATGTGCAATAAAGAATATTTATCTTATCTTATCTTTATCAATAACAAATGTTGAAAGATGTGCTGACGCAGCTAAAACAAATACAATTGGAGTTGTGTGCAGTTAGAAACGATACGAAACGCAAGAGTAGGTGACAAAAGGGTTAAAATGTTACTCTAAAATATAAATAACATCAAAGTATAGACGACGTAGGTTACTTACATTAGTTTTTATTTCATCTAAATCGATGCAGTACGTCTACCACGAGTTGCCTCTTTAAATTTACGTTATCGTTCGCGTAAAAAATTGTACTGGAATTTGACATTGTCAATGTCATGTCATGTCGTAGCTTTGTTGTACTTACTTGTTAGGTTGTTCTGTTTAATAATGTTAGAATTTAAGCAGTTTTTTTCTCAACGAACAAACTCTACTAACTCGCATTGAAAAACCACAAAAAGTGTAACTACTGAGTTTCTCGCCGGGTCTTCTCAGTAACACTAACAATCAACTCCTCCGATGCGGTAATCGAGTCGCATTATGTTTGTGTACTGTTTATTTATATATTCATATTATTATGGTATTTATGTCTATTATTTAGTAAGTTTTTTGGCTATTTAAAAGTATTGATTAAGTGTATTTAAATAATGATACTTATTTGAGTTTGTCATTTAAAGTGGCAACTCGTGGTAGACGGGAGGCCGATTACTCGAGTAAAACTATTTGCGCGCACTGAGTGAGTTGTGATTCTGTTGCCGAAATAGGTTAATTTATAAATGCTTAATATTGTAGCTATCCTTTTTTAGTAATATTGTATAAAATCATAAAATCCTGATAAACGCCACAGAAGAAGGATTTCAGAAAGGCCAGTCGGACAATCTGCCGAAAGTGGATAGCAGTTTGAAGGTGGCTCAATATTTTATTAAAATAAGGATTTCACGGCTGCTGAAATTCTTGGGATAAAAATGAAAGGGTACGTCGTATCTATTATTATTGTTCAGGATATAAATCGTCCCTATGCAGGTAAAACCGATTGTCGACCGAAAATTTCAAGCTGAACCTTCTGGTAAAACCGATTATCTCTTACGACGCTTAGTTGCAAAGTTATAGAGAGCGAAAAACGATCAAACCTCCAATATTTTAAAAAGGTTTTATTCGAAAACGACTAAAAGTTTTAATATTGTTCTACTAAAAACATCCTCCACGAAAAACCAAGTTCTGTTTAACTAATTGATTTTAAAGCTAACAGTATAAACAAAAATGACAACGTAAAACATAATAAATAAACTTGAGCCCTTTCTACTGACTAAGTTATTTCCGCTATGCCGTATTTTTTTTTCAGCTGATACGTATCATTATGATTTAACCGTTTTTACCAGATAACTTAATTAAAAAATAATAATATTTGTCACCAGTGAATAAGTACAGGCATATAAACATTATGACCGGTCATGATCTGAATGGTTTCTTCTCATACTTTCATAGATATATATACTGAATCGTAATGACGATGGCACGCCCACTTATTATTTGAATGCTATTGGAATTGCCAGCATGCCCAGAAGTAAGTATAACATCATCAGCCGTGCTGTCCATCCCAGTTGTGAACCCACTCTGGTGTGTCATGTGTGGGGTCCCAGGGTACGCCTTTCTTATTTTCTTGGCCCACTTTGCGCGGTCTTGTGCATCCTCAGTGATGAGTCTGTTGGCACGCATGTCACCCTTGACAACGTCGAGCCACCGCTTCTTGGGTCGACCTCTCCTGCCGGTCCCCGGCGGAGGCGGCATGGCCATACCAGCGAAGGCGGCACACCTGCAGCTTGTCTGCGATGTCACGAACACGAAGGCTGCCGCGGATGTAGGTGTTCCGGTGGTGTGTTATGCGATCTTTGCGTGAGACTCCACACATCCACCCTGCCCCTTCAGGTTTATCGGCATTTTGGGGCCACAAATGACGAGTTTACCACTCCATGCCGATATTCATTAGACCGCTTAGCAGAAGACCGATAAAACTTTTGACTATTTTTCAGTTGATCGAATAAACAATTGGCCTTAATAGACTTGGTCGAACGAACTGTAGTTTTTTTACATTTGACCAAGTGAACGTTTGGTCGAAAAAATATTGAAGTATCTAAGTAGATATATGAAAGGAATGAAAGAGATGTAAATTAAATAATAAGCTAACTAAGTAACAAAAATAAATTATTTAAAACTTATTGGAAATAGTTCTGCTATCTGTATCTACTTAAAAACTTTGACGTGATATTGACACTTGCGACAATTGCTGCGTCGGCTATTCTTGCGTTTCGCAGGTTATTAAATCCTCTTTGGCGTTTCGTATCGTTTTGAACTGCACACAACCACGGTAATAATTACCTTGTCACAATTGTATTTGTTATTTAGCTGCGTCAGCACATCTTCCATCATTTGATCATGACCTTTGTTTGTGCTGTCATCTATACACTGCTGAGACCTCGTTATCTGTTTGCGGTTACCAAAATTTTGATAGCAGCAATCTGACTCACTTTATCTAGATCCGAAGAATCTGTTTAAATTTACATGATAGATAGTTTAAAGAGAAGTGAAGTTTTTGAAAATAATTCGGATGGAAAAGTTTATGCTACTTTTTTTTTAAATAGCTTTCAAACCTTGAGAAAATACAGATTTTCTAACTTTTTCAATTTCCGTTTTTTTTTCTAGGGTATTGGTAAAATATGCTATGGGCTTAAATGCTTTTGAATCCACTAAATCTAGTGTTCATCTAATAGTGAAAAAAAACCAGGCATTTTCCTCAATAGTTCGCACCACAGTGACCGAAAAAGTGACTCAATCCAGAAATTACCAAAAATTCGTAAAAAAAATTATAACTAGAAAACTACAAAAAATCTGGTAACATTAAACACATGGTGTGAGGAAGCTAAAAAAAAAATTAAAAAAAATTGACGTGTATGTAGGAAACGATTGATTATTCCCGGGGCGTAGGTACCTACACAGAAACGCCGCGGTAAAGCGGCGCGGTAGCGGCCTATGTGACAGCAAAAGCCGCGTGTTTATGGGTGGTTACGGTCAAACGTTTTTTTTTAGTGCGTTTTATCGCGGTAGAGTACATTATGATTATTCATGATATTGACTATCATAGTATCATTTTATGTAAGTTTATTTTTATTCACTTAGTATGTATTTGCTGTTTTTTTTTTTTTTGACTTACCCTAAGCAGTTTTTTATAAGTCTATGTGAATAAAGGTATTTTTTTACTTTACGCGCTTAAACGCGCGTACACGAGCTTAAACTGCGTGTTAGCTCCAACCAGTACGTCTACCACGATTTTCATTATCGTTCGCTTAAAAAAATGTATTGGGATTTGACATTGTCATGTCATGGCAACTCGTGGTAGACGTACTGTAGTGGTGACAGAAAGCGGCTCGCGCTAATACGAGCTCACAAGCGCGTGAACGGGCGTACGTAACGAGTTTGCCTTTATTTATTTTCTTAAGAGTAGAAACTCCTTCAAGGGGCTATTTTTAATGAGATTCATAAACATATCGGGGCTAAGAAACATGATTTAGAGGTAATTGTTGTAAAAAAAAAACAACTTCATAGTCCGGTGAAATCCCGCTACCATTCAGCGTGGCCAACCGCAATGAGAACAACTCCACCGAACCTACCTATTGATTTCTTCCCTAGACGCGACGAAATTAAGTACGCTTTTGGGAACTTTAAACGTACGGTACGGTACCCTTCTTTGTTTCACTAACTTATTATCAATATTTTAACTTACAGAACTATCCAAAACAAGAGGGGTGGAAGAATAGAAAATGTTCCAGGTCATGCAGTGATAAATAATCTTAATACACTGCTGTCAGACATATATGTTAGGTACATAGCAATGCGACAAGAAGATTTTAAGCTGCACTATCGTGTTTTTGATGTAATATTTCATCAACTTCATCGCACTATGAAGAATGTTGACCCTTACTATGAACGCTACTCGAGTACAGTAAGTATAGTTAAATAATAATTACCAACTTAACTGTTAAATTTAGTAAGTACAGTGATTTTTTTAAACACATTCATTTGTTTTTTGTTTCAGGTATCATTTGCAGGAAGTCATTCTGATGGACTTCGCATCAAAAAACCAGATGAATTTGACATGGATATAGTCATCGGATTGCCACTGAATCTTTCAGATAACCCACTGAATCCTACAGAGAGCGACATTTTATTTGAACCAAAAGGTGCAGGTTTTGTAGCACTCAAAATGGGCAAGCAGTTTCAGAATTTACCCATGAGAGATGACTGGGAAATTAACAAAACTGCGTACAAATGGAAAGATGACAACTTTTACTTGCTACGTTCTAAGTTTATAGACTGGTTCAAGAGTCTCGTCGTAAGAGCTTTAAATAACTTCGAAACCAACCCTAGAGCGTATCCAGTTTATACAGTCGATGGCGTTCAATATACCATTGACCGGACAGAGTCTGGTCCAGCCATAACGCTGATAGTTAAAAATGAAAACAAAGGTTTCAGGATGGATGTAGACCTTGTACCTGCTTTGAGGTTCCCAGAGAAGCGATGGCCGTTGAACAGTCAGTATCGCAATATTCCAAATGAATGTAAAAAAGATTACTGGATGGTGGTTCCAAAACCTGACAAAAATAATCCCAATGATCAGACTCAAGTTTCACGGTCATGGCGAATTGCTTTACATAACCAAGAGAAGCAATTGATGTATAATTGTTATAACCTTAAACAGACTATAAGACTGGTGATTACTTATTGTTTTAATAGTGAAATTTATTAATTTTTAGTTATCATATCTCTTTCTTACATAATCTTATATCTTTCAGATAAAGAAACTGCGAGACGCGCAAGGAATGCAAAAGATAGCGAGTTACTACATTAAAACTCTGTTCTTTTGGGAGATTGTGCATCAAAACAACGTAGAATTTTGGAGGAAAAGCCTAGCAGAACTGTTCATACTTATGGTACAACGATTATACAAAGCTGTATGCGATGGTGAAATCCCATATTTCTGGAATAGAAATAACAACCTTATTGCGGGAGTGGGGCGATTCGTACTAGCTGAATATCGCGAGAAACTCTCAAAACTACTAACAATACTGGAAGACCCGGCAAAATATAAAACCGTTGCTAAGTTTCTACTAACTCCATCAGAGTTTGAGGATTACAACAGAAGATTTTTAAACTTTTAAGTATTTCTTATGTTTTGATTTGCATTTTTACTTCTTGCGTTTACTTAAATAAAAACAATGTATGTAGCTGGCGTCTAGTAGATCCATGGAACGAATTTTACGTCAGATAAGTAGGTAGGTACCTACTTTAAAAAACCAACAGATTCGTCAGGGATTCATGATTCAACATATAATCTACGAATTTTTAAAACATGATAAGTGTCGAAATTAATTACTTACTTAAATCTTTTCGGCTGTTTTGAAACAAGCTATAGGTACTTGAGTTCAGTGGTTTTTATAATATTTTATGTTTTTAAATAATTTACCATAGCATTATTTTAATACTTAATACAAATATCAAAATGTATTAGATTATTTTACATATTTTACTGTATTACTATTGATTTGTAGAAAGAAAGTAATGTATTTGTATAGTGTTTCTCATATCAAGAGGTAGTAGCTATAGGTACACATTAAACATTATGATTATGTACGTAAAAACCAAAATCTTTTATTACTCACCTAATTATATGAAATGTAAGCGCAAACCGCTCAGAGGCGATACCAGGAGCGTTCCAGGGGAGGAGGGGTGTTATGCACTATGCTACAAGGTCCGGCCGCGTAGCAGCGCGGCTCGGGAGAGCGGGCGACCGGCGGATTTGCTACGTAGCCGCTCTACCTAGGTACACAACTCTCTCTGTAGGCGCCCTTTTCACAAGATTTGTCTTTCGTTACAACAAAACAATCAAACCGCTTCCACCTCATTTGTCAAAATATTACATGCACTTTAGAGAACCGTTGCAAATACAGATAGTTCTACATACATACTGGTCAAAATCATATCTTTCTTTCTTGCTTCGCTTTGGTGGAAAAGTTCATATAAATGAATAACACAAAAGTTTCATAATCTTAATAACTTTAATTTTGAGATCATAAAGATAGTGAGTGTTTTGCAGCAGTTAAAATAATAAATATGAATAGATAGAACTAGACAACACACCAATTATCATGGTCTCGCAGTAAGGGCACAGAATAGGTATCGAATAGTAGGTACTCCTTGTAAGGGTAAACCGCGTTACGGCGGACTACGCCAATTAAGTCGTCGCAGACAGCAAATTAATTATTAATGCATTACCTACTTGATTTTCTATATTTAAAAAAATAAAACCCCTTAGTAGTAGAAATAAGTGTTGAGGGATTTAAATGTCTGAAATATTATTCCTGGATGTGTCATTATTTGAACATAGTTAATCTGTTAAATCCCTCGGCAATTTCTGATATAGTTTTGAAAAAACATTAAACAGTATTATTCATTGCAATATTTAAAGTACATAAAAGTAATTCTAATTACTAGATATATATTAAGGCACCAGGCCTTTTTGCATGTTTGTCTAAGAACTACCTATGGAATAATCAATTCACACAATCAGACAAAAATAATAAAAAGTAAGTATATAATTATGAAAAGAATTATATATTAATTAAAAATTCATTGGATGGACCAACCCAAATCATATTGCTTCCACCTATGTCTATTCCAAATCAAATGGAATTGCAAATAGTTTTATCATTATCTTACTGCACAATTTAATTAAATAGTAATTAGCAAATATTGCTAGATAATTCACTTACTGTTACATTTTAGTAACACTGTAAGTTTCTTAAACTTATTCAATATAACCTATATTTTCAGTTGCTGTATGGGAGACAGTAGGTGCAATCTAGCAATGTATTTGCAACCTTTGCAAAAACATTGCTAGATCGGTCCTATGTTGGCAGCTTAAGGTGTTCACACGTGGAGCTTGACGTGCTGTCACAATATAGTAATGTTTTTACATAGTATGTTCCACCTTATCCACTTCCTCATTAGGAAGTGGATGGCACTGCTATTGTGTGTCAACTTTGAAGTTTGTGTAATGGCAGGCTCCATTGATAATAATCTCATTGATCCCTGATGTGGGAGGTGTGTGTGACGCAGCCAATGGCTCCAGGTGCGTTGTGCTGCTCATTGAATTGCTGTACATCTTGCCGCCGTGAATAGATGTAGTGTTGTGCGGTTGACTAGTCGTGAAGACAGTGCAAGTGTTCTGCTCAGTTCGTCTCTCATCACAAATCACACCCATTTTCATTTCGAATATAACATCTTGTATTTTTTTCTTAGCCACCAAGAGATTTTTTTCTCCCTTCAAAGACCTCAGCTCATTGGCAACATATTCCCCGAAAACTGCAAACTCATCTCGGTTTCTGACTGCATTTGGGTAGACTACTTCTGATTTAGTAGAATTTAAGGAATCTGTTCGGGGTATTTTGTGTGGTGGTGAGAAATTACCAAGTTTGCAATCCACAATTGAATTATCTGAGAGTGCTAGGCCGCTTGAATCTGAGCTCAGCTCCTGGAATGAGAACAATTGTTCCATTTAATTATAAAACAGCTACTTAGATATTTTATATTTTGTGCTGATTAAGTGACGAACTGATGTCCTCCACAAAGGTATGTAATAATCAATATAATACAAATTTGCTAAAGTGGTTAAGATTAAATGATTTTGTTTGAGCAAGTGGTTTAATGTGCGCATGGACCGAGGGAAAACACCTGGATTTCGCGAAATAAGTTACCAATATTTTAGTAATGATCTTAAACAATTTTATTATAGAACAATCCTGAAAAATTGTAGAAGTTTTTGTTTAAAAAATACAGCCCATACAGTGTGATCCCTCAGTTCTCACAGGCTGTCGGCGAGTTCTCGGGATGTATGTTAAAAAGTAAGCTGCTTTGATTACACACTTTTAATAGACAGTTTGCTACGTTTATTTACGAAATTTCAAAACACAAAGTGGTAAAAATAAAAATAAATTAGGTCTTTTCTGTGGTCTCTCAATCCACACAAATAATATAGCGTTTTTAATTAAATACAACACAATTTAATCAATACTTTTTTACCCGTAAGTTTTAGTAGAAGTCCTAAAGTATGTTGTAAAAAGAAATGGGAGTTGTTAAATCGACGCTAGCTCGGAATATCTACGGGTAATACTGGTCCCTCAAACCACATGTTCTTCTGCTAACTGTTTTACGAAAGAAATATTTGAAAGTCAAATGTATTTGCCAATCAGTAGATAGTTCTAGTCTACTAAATGATTGGAAACTTAAACTGTGTATTGGATTGGAAGTACTACAAGATGAGAAAATCATTTTACGTGAATCCTCTAAAAATACACACATCAAAAGTGTCTAGGGATCAACATAATAATATATTTTTGCAATAACTTTTCTCCTGATTGATATTAATTAAAATTTTCTTTAAGGATTCATCAAATAAAGTGTTTTCGTTTGTCTACAGTAACGATAAACCAAGTCACCTTTGCAATAATAAAGAAATTTGCCATTTTCCTAATAAAGGGATTTTTGACATTTGAACCACTAACATTAAAGTTCGAAAAAAAGACTGAAATAACAGTTTTCTTAAAAATTTTATTGGGTAACTTAAACAATTAATAATCCGTGTTTCTACCGCGAACACTAACAACACAAGAACATCGGTTTGGCATACTCAAAAGGAGTTCATCCAAATCACGCTGTGGAATGGCCGCCCATGTTCGTTGCAACAACAAAAAAAGGTCTTCTTGCGACTGGATACCCTCCATATTCGGCAGAGCTCTTCTCTGTAGCATATGCCATGCATGCTCAATCGGGTTCAAGTCTGGCGACTGAGCAGGCCAGGGCAGGACATTGATGTTAGCTGCGGCGAGAGTCTGTCTTACAACTCTTGCGGTGTGCGGTCGTGCATTATCATGCATTAACTGAAATAAGGGACCGATTTGCACTTTCAGAGGAACGATGACGTCTGATACAATCGTCTCAGCATAAATTTGAGCGTTGAGGTTGCCTCTGATCCAAATCAACTCAGTTCTTCCGCCGATCCAAATACCCGCCCATACCATGATGGTTCCACCACTATAAGGATGGACTTCCTGGCAGGATTTTAATCGCTGTTGGCGTCCAGGGGTTCTCCAGTGTCGTATACGTCTTGTATCCGGTCTCATACCAAAACGAGACTCATCAGAAAAGCACACGAAACGCCATTGTTCTTCTGCCCAATTTCTGTGTTCAAGAGCCCATTGATATCGAACCCTACGATTGTGCATTGCTATAGGTGGTACCCTTAGCGGTCTTCGGGAATGAAGGTTCACTTCATGCAAGCGGTTTCTGACTGTTTGGTCGCTAATTAAGTTTCCTGAAGAGTGGTGAAGCCTCACGGCTAACATCATGGCGGTTATTGTTGGAGCTCTTCGAGTTGTGATTTGAATGTATCGGTCTTGTCTCCGTGTGGTGCAGCGATACCGTCCTCCATGGCGCTCAGCCACGGTACCAGTGCTTCGGTAACGTGTCCAAAGTCGACTGATAACACTCTGACTTGTATTCAGAGCTAAAGCCACAGTACGTTGCCGGGAACCAGCTTCTATCATTCCCACGGCTCTGAGCATTTCTTCCCTGCTTAAATGACGTCGCCGCTCCATAATAACGTTGGTTTTAATCAGTAGTAGGGAAACAGTAGCACTAATAATGTCTTCAATGCGTTGGAAAATATTGACAGCTGATTTTCATCTTTTACTCGAATTTGATTGACAGTTCCTGTTTCAAATTATGAAATGCACCAAAAAGGATCCATATAAATTTATAAAATCATAAATTTATTACAAAGCCACATCTCAATCTCAAGAAATCCGCATAAAAATGCTTGATCCCTAGACACTTTTGATGTGTGTATGTCACTAGTGTAACCACACTGTGAAATCAGTGTGTACTTTTTATTGTTTAACAGTAACACGTTCTTTTACTATATTTGCACAAATTATATTATTATGCTATTGAAGAAATAATCGTTTATAAAATAGAGCCCTCACAATGTGATCCCTCAGTTTTGACAGGCTGTCGAATGGACGGTAAAAAGTAAGCTGCTTTGATTACACACTATAACTTGCGAACTCAAAATTAACAAAAAAATATCTACCTATGCATTTTACAATGCTTTATCTTAATAGGACTAACAAAATCAATGAATAAGAAATAAAGTGAACTCATTTTATCAAAATAATAATAAGCTATATTTTTCTCACCACAAAATAAGGTTTCCAATGTTTCTTACAATAGTAAATAAAAAAATTTGTGGGAGCCTGGAGTCTAAACAAAGCAGTAGTCTGTCTGTATGTGTTCTACGAAATAAGAAAAGAAGTAAAAAAATAAATAAATCACTAATTTGAACTAAATAAAATCATAATAATAATTTTCCGTTAACACTAAAATAATGGGACATTATCAATAGACCATGAAATAAAATTAAAAAACCGTTGTACGTTGTTTTTTATAGAAAACGGTTACATATAATAATATTCGACATGAAAATATATGGACTGAATATTCTATGAAGTGAATAGTCGAAATATTCAAAATTAAAATCTATGGACTGAATAATCTATGAAACATTTTCTGCGAAACGAGATCCTATGAAAGTTCTGTCTGCGAAACAAGGGAACGTCTTGTACGCCTTCTTCAGAACGCATATTTAGTAGAAGTTACAAAATAAATGAATCACGAATTGTACGTGACTAAAATAACGTTGCATCATAAAACAAGACTGTACGACAAAATAAAGAGTTTACAGAAAGACCGCCTCGCCTTTTTCGCCTCGCCGGTATAATTACCTAAGCTTGCTTGACCTTCAATTTTTAAAATAAAGTAGTTAATACGTTATACCTACTTGACGAAAACAAAATTCATCATGTGAAAAATTGCATCAAAAAACACTCGCGACAGTACGACTGGCCGCGTTTCAAATTGTATACATTTTATTACTTATTCATTTATTTTGCTACTTCTAATTCGAATAGATAGTAAAGTATATTCATTTGATTCATAGTGCCTTATTGTGTGGTCACACTAGTGACATGGTTTCAGAGGATTCACATAAAATGATTTTCTCAGCTTAATGTACTTCCAATACACAATTTAAGTTATTTTAAGATATTTTATTTTTAGAATGTTTTTGTTGTATCCTGTGCCTCTATGTTTTTTAGAAGACGATGCTTTACGTCCGATAATCAACTACTTAACGTAATGTAAATTGTACTATTTTTAAGTTCCTCATTTAACTGATGTGTTATTCTTATGAGATAATAAAAAAAGATTTAAACCAAAGTTTCCAATCATTAAGTAGAAACTCTACTGATTGGCAAATACACTTGACTTTCAAATTTTCCTATCGTAAAACAGTTAGCTAAGGAATATATATGTGGTTTGAGGGACCAGTATTACCTGTAGGTAGATATTCCGAGCTAGCATCGATTTAACAACTCCCATTTCTTCTTACAATATATTTTAGGACTTTACTAAAACTTGTGGATAAAAAAGTACGAATTCAATGATTAAATTGTGTTATATTAATTAAAAAGGCTATATTATTTGTGTGGGTTTTTTGTAAATAAACGTAGCAAACTGTCTACTAAAAAGCGTGTATTTAAAGCAGCTTACTTTTTAACATCCATTCCGAAAAGTCGCCGACAGCCTGTGAGAACTGAGGGACCAACTGTAAGGGCTGTATTTTGAAAACAATTACTTCTACAATTTTCCAGGATCATTCCTTAATTGTACTAGATCATCTACTAAAATATTGGTAACTTATTTCGCGAATCCCAGGTGTGGTCCCTCGGTCCACACACATATGTTGTTCATAAGTGACATGTTAAATTCTGATAATTATTCTACATTTATTAAAACCTATAGTTTTGAAAATTTGTACCACCAATAGTTAGTGAACAACAGTCTTGTGGTTACTGGCTGTGGGGCTGGCTGGAGTATACAAAACAAATAAGTACTGTCTACTTATTGTAATAAGATTAAATATGCCAAATTATTACGACTGATAGTAATCAGTCGTGGGTTTGATTCCCACCAAAGACAGAGCGAGGTTACTATAGTGTTGAGGATCTCTTAAATGATGAGAATTGGTGATCATCTTAGGTATAATCTGCTCCTCTGCACACTTTTTGTTATGACTTTACTCTGTCAATTCAATTTTTGTGTATAAAAACAAGATTGAAAACAGTAATCATCGAGTTTCTTGCCTGAGTCTTCTTGATCGGAAACAACCTCCGAAACCGGTGGTAGTCACATTATGTTTAAATAAGATATTTACTATCATAGTATTATTTTAGGTAAGTTTATTTTTATTTAGTATATTTAAGCTACAATTTTTTTTTGTATTTGACTTGTCATAAGTACTTTTCATAAGCCTATATGAATAAAGATATTTTTACTTTTACTTTACTTTTAAACAAACATGCATACAACAAACAACTGAGTTAGACATGTTGTGTTAGCTTAGTTTAAGGTGAGTTAATTCAGATGGCGATGATTGTCTTACAGATCAATTATATGTATATATATTACTTACAGGTTGTAGAACTCTGTAAGGCTTGCTTGAATCCTTCATAAAGTGCAGGTACTCAAAAGCGTACCAATTACTGATATATCTGTCGTTAGGGTCCTCTGCATTAGCCCGCGCTTCCCGGGCAGACTCTCTGTTGTATTGCGTCCGCAAGTGCTGGATCTTCTTAGTCGTGTCCGGCACGGAAATACCAAGCAAATCCGATATTGTGCGTAACTCCTCTTTTCGCTTCTGTTTGTCCTTTCGCGTGTCGCACAAAGACGGGTTCCAAATACTAGCGTTAAGTTGCAACAACTCTATCAACTTCAGAGTCCTATCCTTCGACCACTCCATCGCTCGGTCCAGCTCGGTCGTATCCCGCCGTACAATGAAATGGTAAACACAAACATTCAGCTGATGTATTGTTGCATGATAAATCGTTAGATAATTCGCTGAACAATCTGGATCTGACAACAAAACTTTCTGATCTGTGAACAAAACACTTCACCCTTCAATTTCACAATCAATCCCCCCCAGGCCCCCACAGACAGTTTTTTTTTTTGTGGACAACGTCAACTCCACTGACGTCAACTGTCAGACTGACTTTAGCTATGACATTCGGCAGCGCCGCGCGGTCCGATTTAAGACAAAAGTCATTTATGCACCCTTTAATTGATGAAAGTGCGCTAATGTCAATCCCGCGGGAGGGACTTCCTAATGTAGCCTTCCATCCACGTACAGCTTGTTGAGCTGAGTGAGACGAAGTCGAGCGAAAGTTCCTGATACCAGACTCGATGTTTTTCGGTTGTCACGCTTCTCCTCCCAAACTATCCAACCGATTTTACCAAATTTTGCACAAAACCCAAGGTTACCATGAGGATGGTTTAGAAAAAATAAAAACTTAAAATATTATATAAATTTTTAAGTTTTATTATTGTTTTTTTATTTTTTATTATAAACATGTTCACTCAGTTAAATATTGCAAGAGTCTACTGCCTTGCATACCTAGTTTAATCTAAAATGACGAGACCCTCCACTGCATGCACGCACACTAAGAGATCATTTTTTTGGGTGTTTTCTAAAAGTGCCGGCCAACGAAAAAAATGGTACTTATATTTTAGACCTACTCATAAGTAATAGTTTTCTTTGCATGAAATATGGTTGCTACAAGCCAAGTTATATTTGTTCAAAGATTTGCCACTCGGTGCCGCTGACTCACTGTTTAGATCTTAAATAGTAAGTACGATTTATGAGTTTTCAAAGTTGTTAAAGTTAAAAACTTGTTGCGTTTGACTTAACTGTATTTGTGTTCCCAACAAACAGTTTCTTTTTTCCAATCTAAAAGTCGCTTAGACCCTTTGGCCCTAATTCCTTTCGTACGTGAGAATGAGTGATCAATGGTCTCGTGACTCTCGTGCAGACTGACTGGCTTGTGGCACTTGTGGATGTAGTTTTTACCAAGTTTGAGCTCCTCCTTAAATGATACGGTTGAATGGTTTTTGTAAAATATGCTTCAAATAGTACTCAATATCCTCATCTAACCCTAAAGAAGGATTTTTGTTTTTGTTTTTTTTAATTTTTCAGTTCTACAAAATGTGATACAATGAGGGTGACAAAAGGGTTAAAATGTTACTCTAAAACATAAATAACATCAAAGTATAGACGACGTAGGTTACCTTAGTTTCTATTTCATCTAAATCGATGCAGTATTACCGAAGTTATCGCTGCGAGAAGTTTAGACCAGTTTTTAAATCTCCGAGATGTCGCGGGCTTCGTGCGCGACGTCACTAGTCCAGCGGTACCGTCCGCGCCGCCGCCCGCCGCCCTATTGAATCTCTAGTAAAACTACTTGCGCGCACTGTGTGAGTTGTAATTCTATTGCAGAAATAGGTTAATGTTGTAACCTTTTTCATTCATAGATATTTTATTTCTGTTGTAGCATGTCATTTGTGACACTTCTGGCAATAAATATATTATTATTAGCAATGTTTTATTTTTTTATGTTCAATAAAGCCAATGTTTCTTGGTTTAATCTTTATCTTTATTACGAAAATCTTTAACAATAGGTAGCTATCCTTTTTTAGTAATATTGTAAAAAATCATAAAATCCTATAAGATAAACGCGATGGAAGAAGGATTTCAGAAAGGCCAGTCGGACAATCTGCCAAACGTGGATAGCTTGATGGTAGCTCACTAATTTATAAAAAAATAGCGACTCGCCCCGGCTCCGTACGTAATTATACTGACTGGCCGGTGACATTTACATACAATTTTTGACCGACTTGGTGTAATGGTTAAGAAGTTGGCTACTACACCAGAGGTCGCGGGTTCGATCCCCGCACAGTACAAACATTTGTGTGCATGAACATGTCTGTTTGTACTGGTCTGGGTGTCTCCTATGTATAATAAGTATGTATTTACAAAAGAAAATGTATTTAAGTATGTTTATCCGTTGTCTAGTATCCCATAACACAAGCTTTAATTAGCTTACTAGATGGCGTAGGGGATGTCCAGGGAAATTTACATACATTGCCTATAAGTTGATTTTACATAATGTAATAAACGCGCTATTTATAGGAACGCGCCGCCGGGGGGCATACATGATATAGTAGAG
This sequence comes from Udea olivalis, assembly GCA_947369235.1. Classification (NCBI taxonomy): domain Eukaryota; kingdom Metazoa; phylum Arthropoda; class Insecta; order Lepidoptera; family Crambidae; genus Udea; species Udea olivalis. Next base: position 7,547,112 of record OX376345.1, on the reverse strand, counting down.
AAACACTGATAATTTTAGAGATTTCTAATGTGATGTCGTAAACAAACACATTTTTTTGCGCTTACATTGCAAACTTTGGCTGAACCCTACGAGATAGATCTAAATAATGTACTACAGTATTATATACCTTAAAAAGGTCTACTAAGAAGACCGCCATTGTATATGTCTATCTCTTAGGGATAACCCACAACAACCATTTTTTATCTTTTATGTTTTACGAGAAATAATGGCTTATTTACGAAGCGATTTTCAGCAATACAGCACTAATCTTTATCCAATTAAGTACCTTAAATACATTGTGCATTTAATATAGATCAATATGACAATTTACAGCATGTAATTTAAATGAATATTTTCGAAGATATTACAAATTTAAAATGCAGGGACATCGCGGTTGCGGCGGTACCGGCCGGGCCGGCGCCTCTCGACTCGTGACGTCATAGCACGTTCGAGGGCCGAGCGTGTTTTTAAATATTTTTAAATGAAATGGCGCACTTTGATCCTAATTTTCTCAGCCGTTTTTAAAGATAGAAAAAACTAAAAACACAGTTTTTTTCGTAATTTTTTCCTTAATACAATGACATTTATAGAAAAAAACTTTTGTCAGCCTCATTACGATTAGTTGGAACATGTTCATAAAGTTCAATTTTAGACACTGAGGATGAAAAATACTAATGCGAGGAGAGTTTTTAATATTATTACGAAATACGGCCGGGATATCAAGCTGGAAAATTGTGGGGAAAAGCTGACAAACATGATGATGATGATGTCCTCCCAGACGGCGACACCCTTAGCTTGTGTTAGCCTGGGTCCTTGCATGAGCGCGAGCATGACTAGCGAAGCCAAACTTGGTTTTGAAAGTCCTGTTGCAAGGAGCACAATAAAGACACCCACAAGAGTCATATGTATAATCGTAGGAGGGCTTAGGCCGGGTTTTTCGTATCTGGCGCTTGGCGTCAAGATCTTGAAGACGAGCACACTCAAAATTTTCTTAGCCCGATCTAACAGCAGATCGCTATTCTCTCCTCTGAGTAGCAAGCCGCTCCCACGAATCACTAGAGATGCCACTTGCGACCAGGTGGCACTTCAATACATCTCTATACCGCAGGTACTGTCCACCAGGTTTGCGTTTACCTGAGCTAAACTCAGAGTAAATTATCTGTTTAGGCAACCTGGCAGACTCCATGCGCACAATATGTGCGCACCAGCGAAGTTGGCCTTTCATCAAAAGACACTCCATTCCAGGTATCTTAGCTCGACGTAAAACCTCAGAGTTTGGCACACGATCCTGCCACCTTAGTCGAAGAACTGCTCGAAGACATTTTAGGTGAAAGACATCAAGACGTCTGATGTCTCCCTTGTACAGACACCAAGTCTCCGAAGCATAGAGCAACAGTGGCAGTATAATTGCCCTATAAACAGCGAACTTAGTTTGGAGTTTCAAATCGTGTGACTTCCAGACCCTTTGGCTAAGGCCACCAAAAGCCGCAGCGGCTTTGGAGATCCTTGCAGAGATTTCCGAGTCGAGACGATTATCACTGCGCACTAGACTCCCAAGGTACCGGAAGGTTCCTACTTCATCCAGAGGCTTACCCTGCAGGTAAACAGCAGCATCATTTACAGATTTGCCTTTAGCAGGCTGTTTAAGAATCTGAGTCTTAGAAGCGCTAATTACTAAGCCAAATTTACGACAGGATTCGTCTAAGCTGTCTAGGTAACTCTGCAGGTCATCCAAACTGTCAGCCATAAGGCAAACATCGTCAGCATAAATAACCTCGGTAACCGGAACAGGATGCAACTTGCTTTTTGCCCTGAAACGTGAGAGGTCGAAGACGCTTTTGTCCATACGGACATTTATGGAAATCTGGTTACTACAGCGCTTGAGAGCATTCGTTCATTACTGCCGCGAAATATATAGACTAAAGGGTCGGAGCCATAACGCAGCCTTGCTTGACGCCGCTGGTGACAGGGAACCGTTCCGTGAAGTCGTTCTCGTGACGTACGCGGGCTGTCATGCCCTCATGAAACTGACGCACTACATTTACAAACTTCGCAGGACAGCCACACTTCTCCAGAACAGTCCAGAGAGCAGTTCTAGGAACGCGGTCAAAGGCCTTCTCTAGGTCCACAAAACATAAGTAGACCTCTACTTATGTTTTGTGTTACGGTGTTGTTCAAGACTTTTCTCTTGAATTTGCTTGACAACAAAGATGGCATCAACCGTGCCCCTGTTTGGTCGAAACCCACACTGAGTTTCGGGAAGGAAGCTCTCGGCTATGACACTTAGGCGTTTATTAATTATATGAGCAAGTATTTTGCCAGCCGTGGACAGCAAGGCAATACCCCTAAAAGAGCTACAGTTGGATAGTCCCCCTTTGCCTTTATATAATTTCGTTATTGAAGCATCTTTCCAGTCTTGTGGAACAGTCTCAACGTCCCAAATCATCTCAATAAGTTCGAACAGCCTAGATCTGATTTTCGATCCTCCATACTTGTAAATTTCAGATGGTAGACTGTCCGAACCCAGTGACTTTCCATTTTTTAGACGACCCACGGCACCAATGAACTCCTCGTATGACGGCGGGTCCTCCAAACCAGATGCGGTAGGCAAGCTCTCAAGCGAGATGATGTATGACAGATCCGCTCCATGACTACCGGGATTAAGCACTTCGAAGTGCTCTTCCCAACGAAGAAGAACCTCTTTCGGATCTGTCAACAGCGGAGATTTATCTCGCGAGAAAATTGGAGCAGTCTTTTTAGCGCGAGGACCATAAACGGTCTATAGTCCTTCGAAAAACTTAGCAGTCTGACCGCTATCAACTAGCAACTGCAGCTCTTCGGCCTTGTGGCACCACCAACTATCCTTCAATTCACGCATCTTAATTTTGAGACCACGCTGTATAGAGCCGCGCTGTCCCGCACTAATGATACCCTCTTCTTAAGGCAAGACGCGATCTCTCAACAACCCGCCTTATTTCCACATCAGAATCATCGAACCAATCTTGGTTTTTCTTTTGTGGTTTATCTATAACTCGTTGAGAAACATCGTAAAGTGCCTCAGCGTAATTATGCCATGCAGCATCCACCTATAAATGGACATCAGTGCCGGGCATCACAGCATCGAATTCCAAATCAAGCTTGTGCTGCATATCATTGTCTCGAACCAGCTTCGCAACATCAACTCTAGCCGGAACCCTGTGATCCGCTCTGCGCGGTGGCTTGTAGTTCAGTCTCATTCTAGATCTGATAAGACGATGGTCAGTCCAGCCTTGGGCACCCCGCATTGCTCTTGTAATAAGTACATCTCTCATATCTTTCCTGCGTACTATGATGTAATCAAGAAGATGCCAATGTCCAGAACGTGGGTGCATCCAGGATGTTTTGTATTTATCAGGCTACCTAAAGTAAGTGTTCGAAATGCTGAGATCGAATTCAGAGCATAAGGTCAACAGTGCTAAACCATTGGAATTGCACTTGCCCACACCATGCCTTCCCAACACACCCCTCCAGGCGATATGCTCAATACCAACACGCGCATTGAAATCACCGAGCAAGATCAATTTGTCACGGGCTGGAATCCGCTCTAAAACTTCACGAAGACTTCCATAAAATTGAAGCTTATCTTCATCAGTTATTGTCATGGTGGGTGCATAGACGCTCACGAGATGCAAGTATTTCCCGGCTGCCATATGTAGCCGCAAGGACATGATTCGATCATTAATGCCTTTAGGAGGTTCAATTAGAGATTTGGCAATACTGTTCCGGATCGCAAACCCAACGCCACTTGCGGCACGTTCACTAGCAGGCTTTCCCATCCAGTAATACGTATGCCCACCCAGCTCCTCACAGAGCTCACCACTATCCGCTAAGTGAGTTTCACTGATTGCGGCAATGTCTATACTATAGCGGGACAATTCCCGCGCTATAATAATAATAATAATAATCTTTATTTTCTTCACAAAAAGTAAGAAATACAACAATGAGATAGTACAGTTATGTTCATAATTGTAACACTTAATGTGAAGACTGGTGCTTGAAATAGGTTATTAATAACCTGTGCTACAAGACACCAGGTTCTCCACCTCATAGATTTTTTAACATTATTAAAATGAATAGTAAAACAATTGTATTAGGTGCTAAACTAAATAGTTACATAAGTAAAATTAAACAGTAACGTAAAATAAAGAAAATATAAGTAACTTAAACATTACAAAAGGTATTCTCAATTAAATCTTAAAAAAAAAGTAAAATTAAAACTATTTAAAATTAAAAACAATAGATGTCACTCTCATTCTAAATAACAAGAATATATATATATATATATATAATAAATAATAAAATATATATATATAATAAAAGTATCGCTCTCACAGGGCTACAGCACAAACACAAAGGCAAATTACATATATATTTATAAAAAGACAGAATAGATATTTTACTGCGTTCATTACAAGAAACTGCGATACTCACTTGTAATATACATATATGCAAAACCAAGGTACAACAGGAGTATATGAGCATCATTATTTAACTAGTAACAACAAAGTCAGGCCAAGGGGATGTGGATACGGTTCAGGTCACACTCATTCATTTTCAATAGATGCTTAAAAAGTGGTTGCCTTATTGTTCTACTGCTGAATTGCCGAAGGTTAATTTTGCTATGTAGGATATTGTACATTCTAGGGGCTAAAAATGCATAAGATCTCTGAGCAAAACGGGTTTTGAAAAACGGTACCGGGCACCGGTTTAATCTTTTGTTACACACCGGAACCGAGGGCAGTGTTCTACAGTGATATCTGCGAGTTGCTTGAAAAACAAATAACTTGCGCACAGACAGCGTGTTAGTCCTATCATGCAACAAAGCCGTTGGGTGGCGAATTGGTAGTGACATGGGGCTTCAGCACAGCCCTTTGTGCTCTTTCAAGTTGCAGAAGATGTACCTCTGCTGCCCCACCCCAGGCGCAAATACAATAACTTAGGATAGACTCTCCAAGTGCTTTATAAATTCTCAGTAGAAGGGAAAGGTTTGCCACAGTACGAAGGTTTTTAAAAACGAAAATAAGTTTTCTCATACGGCCGGAAATAAGAGAAAAATGTGAATTCCAGTTCAAGTTTTCATCGATTATGACACCCAAGTATTTGATGAAATGTGCACGGTTTAGGTTAGAACAGTTACAACTTCGTGGTATTCTATCGGTAATATTACAGGGAAACGTATGAATAGGTAGAGTAAAAATGTCCTTAGGGCTACCAGCGGATGTTATGCTGAAGCAAATATATTTTGTTTTGCTTGTATTGAGGGACAAAAGGCTGTTTTCCAGCCAGGCTGTAACTCTAGATAGGCCTATTTCTGCCATTTCACGCACGCTTTCCCAAGAGGAACCAGAGAAAACTATAGCGGTGTCATCAGCAAACATGAATAAGTCCCCATTTTTGAGCTTCATTTTGCATAAGTCGTTGATGTACACCAAAAACAGCACTGGTCCAAGGGTGCTACCCTGCGGTACACCATACCCACAAGAGGTTACCTCACTCATATGACCCTCAACACAAATTTTCTGATCTCTATTACTTAGATAATCAGTAAACCATTGAAGTACTGTGCCCCTTATCCCAAGATTTTCAAGACTATGAGAGCAGTTTTTCTTTCAGGACAAAGGTTGCTGTCATTGTCCAGCAAAGTTCTTACGTTCCACGCAGCTATATTTAGAAAAGCATTAATATTTCGTTTCTTTCGACCGCTTTTAGTTGGTGTCCAGACCACGGTAAGCCGCCTGGGTCAGTATTGAGGCAAGCTTTGTTTAGGCCACCTTTTCTAGGCCTCTCCCCGGATTGGGGAGAGCAGTGCTATCCCTAAATAGGGCTGCACCGTCGTTGGGTGAGCTGCCGAGTCAGTTCTCTTGCCTCGTGTGAGTTCCGAAACGACCAGCTAAGGATCAAGCCCACCAGCTCAGTCCCCACCACCAGTCTCCATCGCCGTAGGACTTGCACTCATGGTCCAGGTTCTGCCAGGGGTCATCAGCGCGGGAATATATTAAAGTGGGTGAGCATTTGCGCACACACAAACCCACTCACTCGTCCTATAATACTAGTTTCCAGTGGAGCGGAGGGCCGCTACGACTAGTTAGTACTATAAGATGCAGCGACTTGCCGCAAGCCTCTTGGATCCCGACTTACGCCTTTCCAGGCACATCACAGGTGCCCTGCTGCAGTGCCACGGTTGCCAGGGTCGTTTCCATATCTGGAGGAGTCTGCCCACCGAACCACTGCAGGCTTGTTTGGTTTTATAGGTGGGACCATCCTATAGAATTTGGGAATGGAAATGAATAGGAAAGGATATAAGGGGAGGGAAAGGATACTGCTGCCCCTGGAGATTAATGGTAAGAGACAGCAGCAGCTCGGGAAGCCGGGGTTGCATACCCGTATACCGTTACACAGTCACCGGACAGGCAAACTGTTTGAGTATCATAAGCAGACCATAACACCACCCAATAACTGGGGATGGCAGCAGCCATGTGCTAAAATTTGGAAACAATTATGGACCTCACAAGAACCGCACTGGAAAGTTTGTTTTTTATCATACTCAGTGTCTAAAATTTAATTTTTTATTCAACTAATCGTAATTTTATCACATTTATTTATTTATTTATCACATACAACTATCATTACAGAATAATACCTAATGCAATAGTGTAGTTACATTAGTGTTGTTGCGATAGCGATAGTTTCGATAGCGATAGTTGCCCTTGAAAATCAGTCATACTATCGATAGTCCTATCGAAACTATCGACCCGTGACGATACTATCGATAGTGAGAATTAAGCGATACACTGAACTTTTCCGATACTATCGATAGTATTGCCATATTAAAGTCGATACTATCGACAGTATCGCGCCTATCGATAGTTTTGCGTTAGTAACTATCGAGGTATTTTTAATACTATCGACTGGGAATAATGGAGCTTGCAATAGTATCGTTACATGTTAGACTACCGATAGGGCAAAACTATCTATACTATCGATAGTATCGATACTATCAAAACGCATCCTATCGATAGTTTCGATAGTATCGAAACTTCCGATAGTTATTAACAAATACTATCGATAGTGTCGAAGGTCAATAGTATCGCTTAAATCTCACTATCGATAGTATCGTCACGGGTCGATAGTTTCGATAGGGCTATCGATATTACAACAGATTTTCAAGGTCACGATAGTATCACGATACTATCGATAGACTATCGTTGTCGCAACAACGCTCGTTACAATATTATGATTAAAAGTTGACAATTTAATGCATTATTATAAGCAGAACAGTTACACATTCTCACCATAATGAACTTATACTAGAGGTAGGTAGGTACTGAATTTCTTTCTAATTATGGTTAATTACAAATTGTAGTTAATCCAGGAATGAGAAAATGAAATTATATTTATTTATTGAGGTCGTCAAAAATATCTAAGGATCATTCAAGGAAGGATCTTGAAGGAATCCATCGTTTTTGACAAGCAAATCTCTACTCAAGCGTGGTCAGGAGGTCACTTGCGTGATCATAAATCAAATCTCTACTTGAGCGCCGATGCGCACCTGAGTGACGTTTCGAAATAAGTCAAAACTGTGATCAATTAATCTGTACTCAGTGGCGGTTCTAGAATAAGATCTCGGCTTAAATCGAGTTTCAAGTCAAGATTCACGCTTGAGCGTCCTTTCAGAATACGGGCCTGAGGAGTGAAAATCACTCGAACCTGTTCCAAATTCACCCCCGTGAAACGAAGGTTGACCGAGCTGTCACCTGACAGTTTCCTAGTTGTTTCGGAACGGCTTATGGTGACGTATAACACTCTGTTATGTGCGAATTCTACCGGTTCCTGGAGCCCTAAGAAATTCACCTTACCTGACAGCTGTCAGACGAAGGTTTTGCTCGTTTGGTCTCTCTTTAATCGACGAGGGTTAAAATCACTCGGCGAAAAGCGATTTGGAACGAGCCCTAAATTAGAGGTCGAATTTCGCAAAAACCCGTATTCAGTGCTAGCGGTACGCTAAAATTACCTGCAAATGGTGTTTGAGGCATGAAAATCCATTGTTAGGCCATATGAATCAATTTGACCCGTAGCACGGCAAAAAATAGAAAAAGGGGAGGAGTTATGCCGACATCTTTTTTTGTCCCATGGAAAAAAAAAAATGTTTTGAAACCTATCGTGTGTGGTATCTAATGAAACGGCTTACTAAGTAAATTGTAAAAATATATCACGTCATTCCATTTTAGTCACTTGTATTAAATTAAAATAAAAATTATTTTCAAAACATACAACTTTACTTTTCATCTTAACCGTAAACGACTTGCCGAAGTAGTTAATATTTCTAGACCATTGTTATTTGCTAATGACCTCTAGTTCTGAAAATGAATCAGAGGGAGGATCATGACATACTACAACAACATATATCTACTGAGGCCCGTATTCTGAAAGGACGCTCAAGCGTGAATCTTGACTTGAAACTCGATCTAAGCTGAGATCCTAAGGCTTCGGCAGACCAAGCGCGGGTCAGTAGCAGCGCTATTTGAATGCGGGCCCGCGCAAGTTGTAATTTGTAATACAAGAAACTCTTTGAAGTATGTCACACCAAATTTGAACGCGGGCCCGCGCTCCAACGTCCAGGCGGCGCGGGAGCGGGACAGAAGCAGCGCATACGCGGCGCGAGCGCGGGCCCGCGCTGTTGTATTACTATGGCGGCCATATTAGCATGACTCACCGGAGCTGAGGCAGGGCGGTAGCAGTGCGTTGAAAGCGGTTGACGAATATTATATTTTTTTACAACCGCATGATGGATACTAATGAAAAACTAATCGAATTAGTACGTACAAATAAATGTTTATATGATTTTGAAGATAAACATTATAGAAACACAACATACAAGCTGCGATTCTGGGAGAAAATTGCACTGAAACTAAATATGACAAGTAAAACTCACTTGTTTAAGTATAATTAATTATTTTAATAATGTATTATTAATTATTATTAAAATGTGTCACAAAATTCTTTTGTTTCGTCTTAAGAGTCAAAAGCAGTAGGAATTCTTCTTCATCCGATTCCGTGTCTTTCGACATCTTGCAACGTACTGCCTGCCTAACCCGTCATACTGAACGCGGTTTAAACGCAGGCCCGCGTTGCAACTGCTTCGAAACCGTGTGTGCCTACTGCCGCGCTGCAACTGACCCGCACTGCTTCTGACCCGCGCTTGGTCTGCCGAAGCCTTTATTCTAGAACCGCTCGGCTCCTGAGTATAGATTCATTGATCACAGTTTAAACTTATTCCGAAACGTCACTCAGGTGCGAATCGGCGCTCAAGTAGAGTAGATCAGGTAATCTCAGATCAAAACGCGCTTGAGCGTCGTTTCAGAATACGGGCCTAAGTTATTAGTTTTTGCGAAATTCGACCTCTCAGGTCTCAGGTACTAGTTTCAGGTCAAGATTTACGCTTGAGCGTCCTTTCAGAATACGGGCCTCAGTATGTTTATCTCTTAACTTGTCTAAACACAGTTCCTAAGTCAAACTTTCTGCTTTCGACTTTTCCATCCAAAATTATTCGTTGCCTAGGCTAGCTACTTGTAGTTTCACTGCGATAACATCGTCGTGAACTCGTGAGGAGACACGTTCTATGAGTTAGGTAGTAGGCACGGCACGCACACGGCACGATGACATGACATCGCGTCGCGAGCGATACACACGCTCATAGAAGTGACGTCTTATTTTCAACTAGCAGCCCGTCACTTAGGCTTAGCCAGCGTAGACTATTTCTGCTAAAATATATCTAGCCTATGTTACATAACCGCTGATAATTTAGCTTCATATAGGTGAAGAAATTTTAAAATCGGTCCAGTAGCTTCGGAGCCTATACAATGCAAACAATACAATCGAAAGATTCCTTTTCAAAATATTAGTATTGAAATTATTGTATACGAAAGGTAGGAACGTGGTTTAGGAGAGGAAAATCAAAAATAACACTAATTTCATTTCCATTTATTTACACTACAATGTGACAGGACCATCACATTATAAAACGACTGTTCTACTATCTAAATATTTACAATATTTACAGCTTTTCTCCTCCAGAAATGCATTAACTGAAACATACACTTCAGCCAACTCCACGGAACAAAATATAATCACATTTCTTAATTACATACAGGAACTAAATAACAACAAAAATCAAGGAACACAAATGTATCAGCATTCGGTACTGTGCAGTCCATTTTCATAAAATTGGGTATTTTTAATCCAATATTAGGTATTTACTGGTTTTAAGCAAACATATTTTCATCAACGAATGTTTATTATTAACTATAATTACAAAAACCCAGTTCGCAATTTGGTTTCGGATGTGAAAGGTTTTGAATATTCAAGCAGCCAAGTCAATGCCAACGGACTACACAGCTTAAGTCAATAACTTACTTAATTATTACAAATAATAAATGTACAGAAAACAATCAGTTCATTTAATAAACCATCAACATCTCAATTAAAAAAACATTAAATAACTTATAATTACACATTGAAAGTTTGTGAGTAAAATATTTTCCCATCGCTAAATAACTTGTGTTTTTAAATTAGGTTAAAATTTAAAAAACTATGCCAAGGATTTGACTTATTGGAATCGGCACCACTTGTACCAAATCGTCCATTAATTAGTATAAAATACATAATTAGCTGAAAATTACATTCAAGTTTTTACGAGTAAGTACCTAGTGTAAGATGTGACGTTCAGTTGGTAGGTTTATAAAACATTGAAATCGTTTTGTCAGTATAAAAAACTACAAAACCACGTAGTCTAGCTATTTGCCGGTTACAAAGGGTAGTGTTTTCTATAATTTCCTATAGTTTTTTTTTACAAAAGGTATCCCTGGTGATAATATCATTACAAATAATGATTTTTCTATATTAAATAGGACAATAAAACTAGATTTTTAACTAGGGAACAATACATCGATGTTTCGGATTTTTTTGTTTTGTTTTGTAAACAAAGATACCGAAACATCGATGTATTGTTTCTTCACGGACTAATTTAGATCATCACTATTTTTTTAAACGAAATAATTAAATAAGATACAGAAGTTTAGTCCCAAGTTGACTATGGGAAATAAAATCGGAGATTCTCATAATACTTAGCCAGTCATTTTACACAAATCGACAGAAAAAACACAGATTCAGTCATGTTATCTTAATTGTAATAATAATGATATTTATCATTAGGTACATTAATAAAGGAATAAAGTAGCGTATCTCGTTTAAAACTTACAATGTATCAAAATTAGACTTAGCTGAAAATAATTCAATTTCATGGTTATTTTAACAAAAATATTTTAATAAAAGTGAATACACTAGCGTGCAAAAATAAGGTATTTCGTCACTTGCATTACTAATGAAACTATAGCCTTAACTCGACCGCCGCGCGCCGTACGACTCTTCGGAATTAGATGCGTAGGAAAACTCATACAATGTACGGAATTTGCAATGCGAAAACTAAATGAATTTAAAACAACATGTTTATAACCAGCTCGCCAACCGCAACATACCCCATGAGCCGCACAGCAGTTACGGTCAAGCCAATGGTCAAGATAGCTTCTTGAAATAAAAGCATTTGAAGAGAGATCACATTTAAACCTTGACATAATTATAGAAGTAACTTGAAATATATTCCTCGCCAGTAGAATTAATTGAGGGTCGTCAAGGTGATAACAATATTAAAGGCTTATATTTAGACCGTCTGCGGATTATCCAGTGTAGGTACTCTTATTTTGGGTTTGTTAGAATTGCAGAGTTTATCTGATGTATTTTCGGCCAATCTAAAGTTTGGCCTAAACCCGAGTCAGTCAGTTGAACAAAATTTCTGTTAGCATTTAGCGAGCCAAAAAGTAGCCATACAAGTGAGTACGAATCTACCCACCGGGCAACCCGTTTATATCTGTCGGGAATATCCGTCGTTATACGATTCGACTACCTCTCTAGAAGTCACCGGATAAGGCAGTCAAAGGCGAATTGTTATATTCTATCTGACAAAAATGATTAAAATATTTTCAAAACCCTTCTTACAAATAATATGACTGTTTTCTTGATTTTCAAATAGTCAAAGACCAAAGAATCAGGACCATATTCATTTTCAATTACAAAAGCTAAAAGATTGAAGTTAAAAGTTGTTAGTCCTTAGGATCAGGTCGAATTTTTCTAGTTTCTATCTTTGAGCAGAAAATAGCGCATTGATAGATGCTAAAAATAAAAATTGACTTAAAATTGTATGCCCAAAAAAAATAAAATGGAGCTCAATGAAGGCTGAACAAGAGCGGACTCGTTTTGCGGGTCCTGATCGGGTGGAACTTCGGTCGTCCTATAGCCTACACCAAGAGGGACAGCCTTATGAACTAACTATGTAATTCAAAAGTAGCGCTTATGTGCAGGTACACATAGCTATTTCACTATCTATAAATTTTAACAAATAATAGAGGACTTCTCATTATAACAATTGACAAAAGATACCTAAAATATTCTTTTAAAACTTTGCGATCTTCGTCAAGTCGAAGACCACTTGACATACATGTACAACTAGCGTTTACATCATCTCCACCCATGGGCATTCAGGCCTACTTACATATGAGGAATCCATGAATAATTGAACGGTAATGTCTGTAATAGTAAAACACTTCACCACGGTGAACTAAATAAATACTAACTATCTACATCTCTGTACAAGTCCATGATAATAACAAAGTAATGCTGTCCGAGTTTTACGTGACTTCAACACTTTTTTCATGGGAGCTCTTCGGGCAATCTTGCATTTCTCGAGGCCTGAAGAAACCTTTTTCGGTGCGGCATTCTCTGATGGTTACCGTTTGGAGGTTGACGGTGACGTCGGTGATAAAAATCTGGTCGGCGACGGGGGAGCGCGTCATCCAGTACGTGGCACTCCGTCGGGGGGGCTGGGGAGGTGGCGGCGGGATGACGACGGGAGGTTCACCCCACGAGTCCTCGTCTTCAGGCTGAGGCGCGGGAGGAGGCGGGCGGGCGCCTTTCGGCTCCGCAGGTGCAGTCGCCGTCGGCTGGGAATCGGTTCGCCTTTCCCGTTCCGGAGGTATATGAGCGTCCGCTTCTTCCGGCGAGTGCGGGGCTCGTCTTGGGCCAGTCCTCGGGGCTGCTGCTTCTGCGGCCGGCGAGGCGGTAGCCGCTTCCCCTCCGGGCGCCGCCGCGAGGGGTGGTGGTGGGTTCGCGTGTGACGTTCGGGATCCGTTCAGCTTGGTGGAGTCGCGCCTCTTTGCCGGCGGACTCATAGTTATGGTGACTCCGATCTTGCCCGACTCGCGAGACAGGACTTCCGCTTTGCGCTTCCCGGGCGGCGGATGGCGCTCCTCGGAGCCGCTGCGGGCGCGCTCCATCGAGGAGTGCTCCCTCTCGCGTTTCCGCCCCTGTCGCTTCAATTCCTCCCCACGCTCGTAACTTTGTATGAGCCGCGGGTCTAGGATGTTCTCCTCCGGTTCCCACGTGTTGTGCTTCGGCTTCCACCCTTTCCATTTCACGTAATACTCCAATTTGCCCTGAAACGAGAAAAAAAATTCCGTTAACTTTCAGACACGAGCGAGTGCGCCGTCGGAGTGACGTGATGCGACTGATCGGTGGCGTGCACATGTACAGAGGGTTACACGTGACCTTGCAGATTGTACGCGATAATGTTACAGTGAAAGTGCGGGTTCAGGTCGCCCTAAAATAGCCGGCGGAATAAATGAGGTGATAGGTGGTGTATAAAAGGTCGGTAGTCGTTTGTCGGGATGGGTTTCGCGCGTTTCGGGGTCGGTCGCACCTGCCCGCCAGCTGGCGGCAGGCCGGGAAGCGGTTCGCGCCCTTACTGCGCTGCACTTAAGCGCGGCGCACGTGCGTCACGGGACGGACGCGGCCGTCTACACTCTGCACTCACCTCTTAACTGTGCACTAATTATTTGGAAAGCAACAAATAACGGGAAACCGTTGCTAGACGGCAAGAGCTGCGGAGGTAGACACTAAAGGGTTTGCAATTTTGGTAAACGTTAATGATTTGTAAAGTTACCGACCGAATCGTGGAGTATTCTTTCATCGATGCAGTTTTGTAATTACCTATTAGTTTTTCTTTACAATGAGGGAAACGTTTTTTAACCTTTACTTCGCTTATTTCAAATAAGTAGACGCGAAGTCTTCTATTTATAGGGATATAGTACCTGTGAACTGGAAATGGCCAGATTTAGACAGAGAAGTTCGATCGATATCCCGAGTGCCTACAAAAGTGGAACAGGCAGGCTATATTATAACACGTGTACGGTGACATGTAGTGACGCTGCACTCTTATTAAATAAGCTGGATGCCACAGAAAGTGACAGAATGGCACATTGTAATGTGCCCAATCCCCGATACATCACCAGAACTTCGTGTACCGTTAATATTACATATCAGAATGTACGAGGATTAAAGACAAAGCTACGTGCCTTCAATACAAATTTAGCACTTCTGGAGCATGATGTTGTGACTGTCACGGAATCTTTTTTAGATCACTCTGTTAGTGACGCTGAGGTGGTGAATAGTGGCTGGAGCATTCTTCGTCGCGATCGTGGCACTTGGGGCGGAGGTGTGATGTTGGCTGCCCGTCCCGGTGTTACCATGTCTCGTTTAAAAGATCTCGAGACCTTATCTGGTGAAGATATTTGGGCACTAGTCACTGTGCGATCTCAATCTGTGTACTTTTGCGTTGTATACATACCCCCTTCTTCTGTTGATAATGTTTATTTAAGTTGGTTCACTAAAGTCGAAAGTTTCATTCATACATTAAAGAAACCTGTAATAATTTTAGGAGACCTTAATATTAATAGTGCCTCATGTAATGTTAGTAATTATTATTGTTATTTTTTATCTTTTTGTAATTTCGTAGATAGAAACTGTGTTGTTAATTTTTACGGTGGTAGACTCGATGTTGTGTTGACACAAGAGTGTGATAACGCAGTGAATATATCTAGATCTGAGTCTGAAGGCCTCGTCGAACGTGCAGATAAATATCATCCTCCACTAGATATCAGCATCACGTTTGAGACTACCCTACAGCGCGGGTCCATGCAGCCCAGTAATATTGACAATAGCAGGGACTGGAATTTTAATAAGGTCGATCGCGCTGATTTGTTCTCTTTTGTGAATGGTTTGGACTGGAACTCTTTACTCAAATGTCAGGATTTAACCATTGCTTTGGAATTGTTCTATGAGTCCCTCTACAACGTATTCGAGCAGCTTGTCCCTAAAAAACGCAGGCCTAAATGCTCTTCAAAACGTTTTCCGGTTTGGTTTACTGCGGATATTATCAGTGATATTCGAGAGAAGGCTGGTTTTCATCGAGCATGGAAAGAATCTAAGTCTCAGGAGGCTTATGTTCTTTATTCTGCTCTGCGAGCTAGCCTGAAAATGAGAATTTCCCTGGCATATGATGCGTATATTACAGACTTGGAAACCAATCTTCGTAGCAACCCTCGCAACTTTTGGCGTCACATGAATAGTCTTAAATCCGTAGGCGGCTTTGAACCTAGCGTTACATACCAGGGTCTTCAGTGTTCTGGCGCAGATGCGGCGAATGCTTTTGCGAGTCATTTTTCATGTACCTACACTCGAGACCAGCAGACTTTTGACCCAACACCTGTTCCCGTTTCAGCAACAACGTCTGCACACATAAAAGTTTGCAATTTTTCAATTGCTGACACTGAAAGTGCCATCAATAGCCTTCGGTCTAGTTGGTCTCCGGGACCTGACAGCGTGCCCGCTGAACTGTTGAAGATGTGTAGGAAGACTATTGCTGTCCCTCTTTGTCATCTTATAAATCTCATACTGCGTCATGGAACTTATCCGGTGGCGTGGAAGATGACTCGTGTAACGCCCGTCCCCAAAAGCGGTGGCAAGTCACACGTTGAGGAGCATCGGCCAATCGCTATTCTTTCGGCGGCGGCGAAAATCTTTGAGATACTTATTCATAGAGTTATTCTAAAGCAAGTCCAGCCATTCATTTGTAGCGAGCAGCACGGCTTTAGGTCTGGAAGATCGGTAAATACGAACTTGCTGACGTTGGTCGAAAATGTTTCGGAAGCGATGGATAGAGGCAAGCAAGTTGATGTTGTGTATTTCGACTATCGCAAAGCATTTGATAGAGTCAATTGTCGAATCCTCTTATCAAAGCTCGATGCTCTCGGTTTTTCCACAAAACTTATTCATCTGCTTACTGATTACTTCAGAGGTCGTCAGCAGTTCGTGCGACACGGTTGCTATGTGTCTCAAGCTTATTCAACACCTTCTGGCGTGACCCAGGGATCCATACTTGGTCCTTTGCTCTTTTTGCTGATGATCAATGACGTTGTTGATGTCCTAAAATATACTAAATGCCTTCTTTATGCCGATGACCTGAAGCTTTATGCAGAGATCAGCGACGAAGTAAGTTGTGAGTTAATTCAGAAGGATATCGATGCGCTCCTTAGGTGGAGTACAGTGAATGATTTAGAGTTTAACCACAATAAATGCTCAGTCATGACCTTCAGTCGCCAGCGAAATCCCGTGAAATTTAATTATTTGCTTGGTTGTAATGTGATCGATCGAAAAGACACTATAAAAGACCTAGGTGTAACATTCGATTCCGCTCTTACTTTCAATGAGCACATTACTACTCTAACTCGTAGTTGCTTCCGTCGACTGGGATTTGTATTACGGAATCTGCGTGTCTTCCACAGTCCAGATGTAACCAAACTTATATTTATAAGTCTTGTTAGAAGCTCATTAGAATCTAGCGCATGTATCTGGAATCCTCACGAAGCTAAGTATAGGCTAATGTTGGAAAATATTCAAAAGGCTTTTCTTCGGTACTTCTATAAGCGAGTGTATGGGTATTATCCCTTCATGTACCCCACCGATTTTTTGCTGGGAATGTTGCAGATGAACTCTTTAGAGGTGAGAAGAGCCCGTTTGGAGGTTTCAACTGCCTTAGCAATCTTGCGGGGCTGGATGGATTCGCCCGAGTGTGTTGAGCAATTGTCCCGTCTATATGTGCCTGATAAATATTTACGTATTCGCTCCGGTCGGAGACATCGGCTGTTCGCTATTCCAACGTGTCGTACAGTAGCTCGTGAGCAATCCCCGCTGTGTCGTATGCAGAGGGCGCTAAACATGTTACTGGTCGCTAACCCTGAATTGGATATATTCATTGACAGTCCTCAATCGCTTTTAAGCAAAGTCGAAAAATTGGTGTAATGTATTCCTTCCTGTAGCTTTCATAATTATGTAACTGGGATTATCCCGTTTAATTGTGTTAAATAAATAAATAAATAACGGGTATCATGTAATGTCATTTTAGTTCGAACTTCAAATTATTTTTGTTAGTGCTTTAGCGATTTTTTAATATTTGGATTTGTGGCACAAGAGCACAAGAGTTAGGGTTCATATAATATTTGTAATAGGTATTATAATGCCATCTAGCGATAGTAGTCGGGACCATCAGCATAAAGGCTGAAATCACGAGCATGCAGTTAACTTTTATCATGGCAGTCGAATTTTAGGTAGACAGAGGGTTTGTTTACTGTCTGCTAGATGGAATATTAACATAATACAAGAGGATTTTAATATTAGACAGTTAGCAAAATGATAACATTTCACGGAATAACTGGCTGCTGGTAAAAACCTAACACTAATTAAAGTTTAAAAACCACTCAGTCGTGATGAAGGTGTTGAATTAACAAGCAACTAAGGTGTTTTTTTAGTGCTTTAGCAATATTTTTTATATTTGAATTTGTGGCACAAGAGCTAGGGTTCTTAAATTTGTAATAGGTATTATAATGCCATCTAGCGATAGTAGTCGGAACCATCAGCAGAACGCTGAAAGCACGAGCATGTAGGTTACTTTTATCATGGCAATCGAATTTAGGTAGACAGAGGGTTTGTTTACTGTCTGCTAGAGGGAATATTCACATGATACAAGAGGGTTTTAATATAAAAGAGTTAGCAAAATGATAACATTTCACGGATTAACTGCCTCCTGTTAAAAAACCTGACACTAATTAAAGTTTATAAGCCACTCAGTCGTGATAAAGGTGTTGAAGAAACAAGCAACTAAGGTAGTCTACAACTTATTTCTATAAAATGTTAACAATGCATTCTAAATGTTTGTTTATCAATTTATTACCGTCTGTATTCGATGTCAGCTGTTACCACGAATAATCCTGAGCGACATGCATATTTCATATCGAAACCAGCTTAATTTGTAGAATGCGAACTTAGGGAATTACAACTTAAAGCAACTAGATAAAGTCGAAATCAGCTTGAAGCGAAAGTATATAAGACCTTACGGTATTCACATAGCCTTTTGAACCCTCGCGTCTTATTGGTTTTAGTGGCGAAGGGTGAAGTTGAAATTTTTCGTACGCGGTGACTTTGTACTGTGGTGAAAGTTGATATTAAAAATGAGAAAGTACCTACAATATATTGCATTTCTCAGCTGCTTAAGTTTCTTGATAATTCCTAAAAAAAGTTTCTGTTGAATATTTTCATTGATATCACATATGTTATTTACCTATACGTGGCAAGTAGAACAAAACAAAACACAATGAAATTGGATAGTTTGCAAATCAGACCAAAAATAAATTATTGTCTCCAATAATTAGCGCCTATTTATACGAAAGCTGTTCAGAGTTATGAAATACATTCATCATTCATTAGTCATTACACACAGAACCATAAAAATAACAAATAAAATAACAAAAAGACTTAATAGTCACCATGCAAGAATAAAAAGGCAACATTGTTTTGTATTCATAACAACTTTACCGCAAACCGAGCTCGCCAAACAAAGGTATTACTTTTTCAAAGAAATAAAAGGATCATCCGGGACGTGTGGGCAAGGTAAGGTCGTTCGGATGATGCACTGCGATTGGCCGGCCGGCAGGCAGGCGGGGCGAAGGGAGAGCGGCCCCGCCCCCGCGCGCCGCACTCCACCCCCGCCTGTTCGCTGCGACCTACCAACTTAGCATTGCTAACGTCATGGCCCTTAAGATAAGCCAATAAGGTAGAGTTTCGAATGATTTGTGGGCGTAGCTAAGATGGCAGGTTTGATGGTTGTAATCGCGCCATGGGCGGACCGCGGCTCGGAAGCATAGACGCCAATTAGCAACTTGTGTAGTAATTAGTGCAAGAATAATTAACGGATCTGCGTTAATCTATGTTATCGCTCAGGTAAGCGTTGGACAAATAACTGCCGATAACTGGTGTTAAAATTAGGAACTTTCAAAATCTTTGTGGGATTTGGCTAATTGATTTGATTGCTGCTATTGACAAAATATCCATAAGTAAACTGCTGCTTGACACCTAATTATTTAACAGCGACTGTCAAAACAACAGATTTATGTATTAATCTTTTCATTCTTTACGTTGCTGAAATCATCCAAGCAATGTCCAACCTACAATTAACAGCAAAGCAACTCTATTACCGAGATTTTTGAATTACTTCGTCGAGATTGGCCGTTTCAGATCCAAGAATAAAAAAGCCTGCAAGGTGCCGAAGTAACTGGCCAGTTAGTTTCAAAGCTAAACATTCATGAAAAAGTTCCTAAACCATTTTTTTATTGGATGTGTGCTCTGGCAGAGAAACAGCAAGCAAGGGATTATACGAAATCAAAATGGATCAGGACAGGTTACATAGCCTACTTATTTAATGTGTACCTATAACTTAGAGGAACAATTTATATTCATTTCTTGTCCCTTGTTTCTCAATTTGGTAGAATCTTGAAGAGTGTCTCAATCTCACGCGCGTAATGTATTATACGCCAGAGAACAATGATTTTTTCTTTTTTTTGCGGTTTTAGTCAAAAACAAAGTGGTAAAATATTATTACCCTGATGTGCTATTGTTAAAAAGCATTTTTAATTACTTTATCGTCTATCTCCTTCATTATTTGCGTGAGGCAACTAGGGAAAAAGCTCTTCAGCGTAGAATAGCGGCTAAGAGAATGACAAGCGAGTAGAGGTTAGTATAATTAAGGTATTTATTTACGAACATATTATATGAACATTTTAAGGAGTAGGAATCTTTCAGATGCAGAATGTTAACGAAGACTATACGTACCTAATGTAGACAAAAGACAACGGATTTGTCTCGAAACCTTTGATAGAGGTACTGCTTGGACACGTTGTTACGTATTAACCAAAAATGATCTACACAGAACTGATATAATATTTAAAGATTGGAAAAGAAATGTGAAGCGAGTTGGTAATACATTTTAATATGTGAGGGCATGAAAATATTTTCATGGGAACGAACCACTGCAGTACCTAGTGATGGAAGATAAAATAATGGCATATATGAAGGAAAACATTCGCTATCTTGAAATTCAAGCCCGGTTCCACCTTCACAATCACAATGCATCAGCGCAAACCGATAAGGAAGATGAAGACATTGAGTTTTTTGCTGTACCGACTACATCTTGTGAGTTGACTGCAGGATTAATTAATTATTTTTTAAAAACGTTACTTCAAGATATTCGCTTGCGAATCCCGAAGACTCGAAAAATCGTGAAGGAGATTTGTAAAGAAAAATTTCTACTGCTTTCCTAAGTGTTTCAGTTGAGATGTTGCTAAGAAACGAATGAAGAAAACTTCGAACGAAAGATATGGATTAATATGGAAGGAAGGAAAAACCAGGTACGAGTACCTGGTTTTTTGTTTTTGAAAACTAAAAACATGGTAATAATTCCGTAACTAATAACTATTCTAATGTTAGTGACCATAAAACCGTCAATTCAGAGTGCTTTTCTGTCAAGGCTGGAGGAAGACTGCGGAAGGCCGTGATTAATCTCAAGATACATGGCCCATGTGGACCCCCTTAGTACCAATATCACAATATGAGTTCATTTTAATAAGTATAAAATAATTTAATAACATCACACAGCTGTCCGAATGCAGTTGTATCGATTTCGTAGGTATCCTCATCATTGTCACTATCATTTGCAGCAGTAAGAAAAAGTGGAAAACATACGCTGAAACGGGCAAACTACTTTATCCACGGTTTACGTAATCTTGGTAGCTTACATAACAGCTCTAGCTAGGTTAACATTGATTCATATTAAAGAAAATTGTTCATAAGTTTCGAAAAGAATAATCCGACACCTATTTACTGGCGAATTCGCGATGGATTCTATCCATTTCATAACACACAACTAAAAGTGTGCTTGACGTCATTCTGAGCACAATTTTCCTTAGTTACAATTTTATTCCTACTCCTACCACTCATCAGAAAAAGACAGAAGGCAGGATGTCGCTACCACGCTTGAGCTTTTCAGTTGTATGACTTCGTTTAAATCATCGATTCCACCACAAATAGATAGTCGAAGCGGTCCAAAATGCATGGTTTATTTAATTATCAGTTGGGACTGTTGGGAGTGAGCGCGCTGTTGCCCGCATAATCAAACTGCCGATGGCCGTCACTACGCTGTTGGGATGAGAACGTATCGGAATGAGCTCGAATTACGTTCAACGAGGACATCATTCCTATAGTCTGATCGATATTAATTTTCTTTATACAGTTTCGTATTTTTATGGTTATCATGGTGTTGTAGACCGTAGCTTTATTTTATATTAGGTTATGTAGTAATACTAGCTTAATTTTTATTTAACATCGTTCACAAGTAGGGTCAATTGTGTGTTTGGTTATCCAGAGTGGCTAACCGCATTATTAACTTTACTTGTACGATTTTTATTACCATCCCATTTTATCTATAATTGGTTATTTTCTGATTTATTTGTGATAGTTAATACTTCTACTATAGCTTTAAGATTATGATTATGACTTCTGGCTACTAAGTACCTACCTACAACGAATTTGGGATTAACATTTATTTCAAAGTCATGGTTAAGGTTGATTAAGTTTATATATCGTCAGTGTTTTCTCTTTTCTCTACAGTTGCAATGAGCTTTTTTTCAACTGTGCAACTTTTGCATTATTATGTACATTTAAAATATACCTAGGTATGTCTACAAATTGAATTTAACGACAAAATTTTACAGCCAATTCAGTTTAGAGAGAGAAAACAAAACGAAATGGGAAATGTTGAGAGGATAATAAATCTCTGGCCCGAAGTCAGCGGTGTTGGGCGACCGATTCGCTCGGGAATTTGCGCCGAATGTGGTCGTGAATTGTACCCCTAGTTACAACCTCAGCTTAGCGTGAAGGAGACCTCAAAGGGATTCAGCTCAACATATTTAATTGGAGATAGCTTTTCATATAATTAAGAAGATTTTCTAGGCTCGTACTCAGGGGGGTACTGCAGTAGTTAGTCTTTTTGATAGGTTATGTTCTTGTGAAGAGATTTGGCATAATGAAACCCACTCCGATTTGTTAATGCAGTAAACAGCATCGTTAGGTAAATAAGTTTCCGACTTTTTCTTGGTAAAATTATTATTTTCGGATTGCACGCTTTTCTCTTTAGTTAACCAAAATTTTGGGTGTTTACTCAAAAGTTTGATCGCCCCGCACATCTTCCATTTATAATGTCTGACCCAATCACACACAATTTCTAAATGTCACTCAAGCTGGAGCAGCCTTCGTAAGAACCCCTTCATTTTGACCATCGCTGCAGAATCTAGGGGTCAGAAAAGAAGTGTCAAATCCCTCCCAAAAGCCCGGCAACCGCACCGCTGCTGTTGTGTATTATTTTGCCATTGCTCTGCTCGTTTGCGTTTCATCATCTATCAAGCTGTCGCAAATTGCTCCCGAGTTGCGTCGGCTCTTCCGGGAACCGGGAGGTTGGGGTGGGGATTAGGGTTGACAGAAAATAATGCTTTTAGCGGGGCTTTTTTTGATTTCCTTTTTATTCAGAGCAAGAGGAGTTTAAACATTTACATTCAACACAGTTTTAACGAAATTGTACAGAAGGATTTGAGGAAAATTAGTTGCCATCTGCGGAGGCTCATTAAAAAGAAAAGGGATTTCAGCTTTTAGTCAGTTATGTGACTCTAGAAACCACAGCCAGTTACATTAACACTTAAGGCATTATTTACCTGTAAATAACCTTCGCAATCGTCTGACTGGTTGATTTAAGAAGTACTTAGACCGAATACAGTCAACCGACGACAAATCAGCAAATACTTTGCCAATAAACAGTATAACTTCTTAAAGGGTGGCCAATTAAAGGGACTCGGGCTAACTGGCAACCTTAAGGGCAAAAGGGTGGGCAGATTAATGACCCAGACCCGGCTAGGCGGCGTCTGGCCCTCGGGGACAGATGAACCGTTTGAACACGAACCTCTCAAATTGCCCGAGTGTGGGCCTGCCAAATTCCCGTGAAAGCAGACAGAGTGCTGTGTAATTTGACAGAAATTCGAATAGAGGTTCAGGCGTTTAAAGGACGATGGCCAAGTTGGCGTATGAACCAACAAACATTTGACATTTCTCATAATTCTAGGCATGATTAAAGACATATTATCACATATTGGATTGTCACGGACACTACTGATTTTTGATATGAAAATTAAAAATTTTTTTAATACCATTATGTTGCTTCGTCTGTGCCCTCTGTTGTTCAGCCATCAAAAAAATATTTTTATTTACTTTGTTTTGACAAAAGACACCTTGGATTTGCAAGAAGATATAGTTGTAACCTTACTAAAGGCTCTTAAAAATTAGTAACAATACATTAGTGTCAATGCAATAGATGTTTAATCGACTTCTTTATTTCAAGTTGGCTTATACATTGGCTTAAATCAGTCAAAAAAAAAAAAGAGTACTAGTGACGTTTGGTTGACATTAACACTTAAAAAAAATACACCGGCTTCACTTTTATTTTTCGCTTTTTAATTGCAACGCTATGTGTGTTATTGTTTTTATAATCATATTCTTAAGACTCAGCTTAATACCTAAATGGACTCAGCTTAAAATTGATAGCTCTATCTATATAGTGACCTACCTGGCTAGATTTACGCACTTTGTAACCTGCACATACGCACGCTAACTCGGCAATAATTACGGATTTACTATCGTCGCAATGGAATCAACATTTTGTGTGAATTGTGGCTCTGCTAGTGGTTACATGGTACTGGCAGATCAACAAAATATGTGCTTGAAGAACATTAGTCCCACCCACGTAAATAAAACCTCACCATATATTATTAAATATAACCTCAATTTTTTTTCAGTTTTTTGATAATTAACGAGTTCTTAGAAGCGTCCGTCCCTAAATTATGTTCTGACACTAAAGTGTATGTATTTATGAACCCTGAGAGGTATTTTTCATGATTGTTGGTTCTTAGGCGGCAATGTATGGGCGAATGTACACTATCCTTTGATAGTTCGGAGGTAAAACGTGAAAAGAGAATTACGTTAAAACCGATCGATATGAAGATTTTTACTATAAATATTCGTTATGCTTCGAGCGAGATTTTCAAAGACACAGATTTGTATTTTAATTTTGGAGAAAATATCAGTTAAGTAGTTACTATTCCAAACGCCCATAGCATACTTATGTCTATCAGATTAGAAAAAACCAAGCTAGAACATGACACGTTTCGTGTCAACACCGGTTTGCTTAGATTTCGTGGCGGAGGCATTCCAATTCTCAAATGGCGTGAAACTATCATCAATCCCAATTCCTCGGTCCAGTTCAATGGTCGGTTGACGTCATAAATTACGGTGCGTGACCGGACCGGGACGCATTGTCGGAGGAAAGCGTGACGGCGCGCACGACGACTGGCACTCTTCATTAGCACCAGGTCTGAGGCCGTGTGTACACAGGAGCGACGAGAACCTTATCCTTGTTAGGGCGACGTGTACACAGTTTTCAGAGGAAGACTCGGGTGCAATGAGGCTCTAATTGGGTATGGGAAAAAAAACAAACAAATCCTAAATCGAAAACCATTTCGAGGTATTTGTATTTTATACCTTATTTAAATATTTAACAGTTTTAAAGGTAAAGGATCTAGGGTACTTTTAATTAAATACGTTGGCAATCTGGGGTCAAGTGAATGACCCCAGAAAGCCAACGTCCGCAAAGAGTACATTATGTTTCTTTTTTTGACGGTAATCAAATTGACATCTCACAATTGGAACCTATTGGGCCGTTTAAACGTCCTTTCACGTGATTGGTTGATAATCTGTTCATCAACCAATCGAATAACGCGATCTGTATCATACGTGAGATTTTTAGCTAGGTGATCCTACTGCATGGTATTAATGGTGTTTCCAGATAGCAGATTTTAAATTCCCCCAGGTGAATTAATAATACGTACATTACAGTACAGCGATTTTGTGACGTCAAGAGTTCGCTAAAAAAATTACTACCGGCTAGATCAACAAAATATTTAAATTAGTTGCATAAAATAGTAATAGGTTTTTTTTTTAAATATAAAAAAATTGTTCCCATACCCAATTAGGATTAGGGACGTCTACCAAAAAATATAGAAAAGACGTTCCTACCTTTTCCATTCAAATTCTATTGAAGTTTATTATACACACAATAACATGGTCTAGGGATATATAAAACTTTTTTAAATAACTTAAAAAGTACTGGCCTTACAAAAAAAACTATTAAAGACAGATTATAAAAACATTATTAAGTTCCTTTTTTAAATTCAAATTTGTATAATGTAAGAGGTTTTGTTTTAAGATGATATTCGCATTCATTGAATTTCTTCCAAAGAAGTAAATCTTCACGATCTTCTAACTTGATTAAAACTACATAAATTTCTATAAATCTTTGTCAAATTCATCTCCGGTGTTCATTTAATCATGCCACGTAGACACTTGACCGGGAACGAAATATTAAGAGCAGTGGGCATGATTCAAGCTGGCGCTACCCAAATTGCGGTTTCTGAAGCCATGAGGACCAGTCATAGCGTTAAATCCAGGCTTTGGTCACGTTATCGTTTCACGGGGGAAGTGGTGGAACGGCACCGAGGAGCTCAACGCATTACAACACATGTACAGGACCGATTCATAGTATATGCTGCACGAAGTCAACCAAATGTAACAGCGATGCAATTGGTTCAAAGGCTACAGAAAGAGTATGGTTTGCTGGTAAGCGGTCAAACTTTGAGAAGACGACTGCATGAAGTTAACCTACGTGCTCGTAGGCCACTTCGGGTATCAGCGCTAAGGAGAGGCAATCGAGGAAGAAGATTACAATGGGCTATTGCACACGAAAACTGGAACCATTCTCAATGGTCACTTGTGCTTTTCACTGATGAATCCAGATTTGGATTTCATCCTGATGCGCGAAGAGTACGCGTTTGGAGAGAACCTGGACGTTGGAATCGACTGCAGCACACACAACAAGTTCATGCATATCAAGGTGGCACGATTATGGTTTGGGCAGGAATTCGTCTCGGCGGTAGAACGGATACAATGTCGTTTGGATACAAGGCAATATGACTGCTCTAAAATACAAAGATGAGGTGCTAGAGCCTGTAATCTTGCCCCACAGACATCAAACGGGACAAAATTTCCAGCTAATGCACGACAATGCCCGTCCACATACGGCGCGTATCGTTACAAGTTGGTTACAACAGCATGATATCCAAGCTTTTGACTGGCCTGCACAATCCCCTGACTTAAATCCTATTGAGCATGCCTGGGATATGCTTCAGAGAAGAGATTTTAGGAATTTTCCTGTAGATATTGTGCATGAAAACCAGCTTTTCGGCATCTTAGCAGGACTTGGGACAGTATTCCACAACAGGATATTGACACCCTTGTTTTGAGTATGCAGAACCGCTGCAGATGTCTCAGGAGAGTCTTAGGTGGATCCACGGATTATTCATTTTAATTTTTCAACAATTTTTATTAAAAAAATAGTTATTTTGTTAAGGTTTCGATGTTTCAAAAATAAAGTTAAGATTGAAATTTTGTCTGAATTTTTCCTCTTCTTCTAAGTTTTTTTTAAAAATTTAACTTTATCTAAAGTTTATTTATCAGATTAGATAGGCTATTAAACAAGGTTTATTTTAATGTGTAGGTGTCTTACCAAAAAGTTAATAGAATTTTAGTTATTTAGGTTTAATTGAAATATCCCTGGACCATGTTGGTGTGTATTTGAAAAGGTGATAGACGGCTTTTATCAGCAACATGTTGATTATACCCATCGCATTCTAAATACGATTTCAGCGTTCATTTCGAAAGAAATTAAAACTCAATATAGAAGCACATATCGCCGGCAAGCAATAACGAGCTCAATCTGTAACTCCCGATGGTGTAAATTCGAGCGTAATTCAATTGCGCCGTTAAATTTCGTAGTCTGCGGAGCCCTTGCGAGGCGTAAAAGGGTGCTCGGAGGGTGAGGGAAGGTGGAAAAATGTCAGAGGATGAATCTCGAGGGCTGGAGGCGATCGGCACAATAATGACGATGTCGTGATTAATTTTTCAATGGCGACGACTTGTTGATTGCGATAAACGAGATGTTATTAATTTCTTTCATTAAGAAAGATTGATTTAAACTCGAAATTTAGTTCACTTCTCAGTCTATTTTATTATGCACGATGTACTTTAACAGAAAATTTACGTAAATGAAATTACTGTACAACTTGTAAACCAACTATGAGTTTTATTGATGGAACAAATAATACAGATAACACTGCTACACCGGGCTTTAAATGAGTACCTGCTTCCTAATTTATTTAAGCTAATGCATTATTCTGTTAACACCGATAAGTTGTCAGTAATAACCTGTGATCAATAACAACACTAGATAAAGCCTCAGGAAGAAAAACACAGCTCAAAAATGGCACCGACTGATTGTGACCGACTGAAAAGATGAGAAAAAAGGTTTTAAGTT
Source organism: Udea olivalis (assembly GCA_947369235.1). Classification (NCBI taxonomy): domain Eukaryota; kingdom Metazoa; phylum Arthropoda; class Insecta; order Lepidoptera; family Crambidae; genus Udea; species Udea olivalis. Next base: position 7,519,271 of record OX376345.1, on the reverse strand, counting down.
TTAATCATTTCAACCTCATTTGGGCCTTGTGCGTACGAAATAAAACGCAGTTTTGATTATATTGAAATTTATTTCCGATATTAATTTTAAAATTCAACCTCATTTTGCAATGAAGAAAAAAATAAGTGAAATAGAATTTGACTTATTTCAGATCGAATTTTTGACCCTGTTGACTTTGCTGCCCGAACAGGGTATAATGGAGTCGCGCTTTGTATTTTTTTATCACTACAACTAATACTAATTACAATTTAATATCTATTACAAAAAAAATACATTAGAGACTGCAACGCGACGCTAAGCGACAAGTAAAACAAAATTTTAATTGCGTGTTTTGAGAAACCGGTTCTACAACTTTACTATGAACCAGAGATTGGCAATGTATAGTTCACACTCAGTTATGTTGTTATTTTAATATTTTAAACCAGACACACAACAAACACAAATGCCCGTCACATAAATGTTTGTCATGGGGTGGGATCGAACCCACAACCTCTGGCCTCAGATAAATGGGTCGCCGGGAAACCTATGAATAAAAATAATATTTTATATGTAAAAAATAATATTTATATGTAAAAAATGTATAGAGTATTAAGTATAAAAATACTCCTCAAAATTCACTGTTCTAAAGCATCCGCCTTTATGTTGGCCAAACATGGGCCAAAATGTTGGCCCGTGGGTAGGCTTACTTTAGGCTAGGTTTTTATGATTTTTAGTTGGGTATTTCATTATTTATAATATAAAATAACATTTTCTTATCGAAAGTAAGATATTTCATCCGATAAATTATTTTTCCGATGGTTATTTTACAGTTTTTGTAAGCACACTCAGGCATTGTGGCATGTCAGCACGTTGGCGCAGTCAAAAGTGAACTAAATAGAAATAAGTTCCCACTTTTGAAGTGGGACGTTATTAATGCTCAGCCGTTTTTGACGCTCTGACCGGTTATCTAGTGTATAGTTGATCGAAGGTGACAACGCAATGAATTGAAGATACTTATTATTTTATGTATGAGTTAGGGAGTCAGTTTATTCCTGGTTTGCCTCTGATAAGACTGGCAAGCGTAGACTGATTTATTCGGTGTCAACGACTGCACTTACTCGTAGCAATTTGTGCAGACCAGTCGTTCTATATTATTTGATTCAAACAACTGGCTGTATGCTTAAATTTTTTTGACTAATTTGTAAACGAATGTAGAATAGGGGAAGCCTTTCATCATGTCAACCTTTCACAGCCGGCTTTAATAGAACGAGTTAACACCCCGCGCGGTGAACCGCGATTATTCCGTCCACGCACGGACCTCCACGGTGGCGGACGTGACGCGACCATTGGCATACATTTACTATGCAATAACGTGTTATCTCGTTCTTTGTATGTCGCACAACCATCACTCACACTGTAAATTGCGTAGAATATCTACTCTTATAGGGTACGACATTACGACAATGTCGTATAAATATGCTAATACTATTTTGGTCAGCCAAGAATAAACTAACCTGTTATTTTTAAGATAAGATACATGGTTGAACGTTTGAACAGGCAACATAACTTAATTGAGACTTTTTACTCCAGCCCTGCGAAATATAGCGCGTATTCTTTCGTAACACAAATACCAGGAGCGCAGAAATCGGCTAGAGGTAGCCGCAGTCACAGCGCGCGGTGTGTGCGAAGAGGAAATTGATACGTCAGACAAGGCAAGCAAGTCTGGCGAAGTGGCGAGACGGCGGAGGCAGGCCTGTGTCAGTTGCGGAGCCGCGCGCGTGGCGGCCGGATGTGTTGTCAAGACCGACGTGTTTTGTTATCAACGTGAATCGTGGATGATACTGTTTTGCTTTGCAAGATACTGGAAATATTAATCGATTATCTTTCAGCATGGAATTATCCTATGTTATGAACCAAGTCGTATCAAGAAATTTTAAAATATACACTGGGATTATTGGGAAGTAAGATAATGACATCCAATTACCAGAATTAACCCCAAGTTTGTAAATTCAATAATAAATACCTATTGTTATATGCAGCTCAATATGTAATAAATAGCACGTAGTTAGAAATAGCACGGTCAACGACTTTGGGACATTTATAAAGCTCTGTCAAGTTCAGACAGAGATTGGATTTGTTGGATTGGAAAAGTCATTTTACTCCCAGTTTCATTTTAGGTAAGATATTAGTTTCACTTTTCAGAAGAACTATTATAATCTCTCACCCACCACGCGTCTCGCACTGCAAATATTTATCCGAAAAATTAATCCAGCAGTAATTTTGTAAGTAAAACATATTTTAACTAAACTAAGTAAGCACAAGACTGAGGTTTTTATTAATTTGTAAGACAGTTTTAATTAACAATTGATGTCGACAGTCAATATATTATTAAACAAAGTTGTTTCAACGAATTAATAATAACATGAATTGCAACAAGCGAAGGGATCTTAAGGTTATTAGATCAGGTGCAAAAGAACCCAAACACTAGTGGAAATGAAACAAATGCGCAAGGTAGGCAGAGTTCCGTTGGGGCTGAGGGCTGAGAACCCTCGTCGTTAGCACTCGTGGTCGGCAGTGTGTAAACAACACTCGTAAGGGAGACGATTTGATTAGTGGAAGACACGATAGCATTTGTGGAACTGCGATAGCGGGTTTGAGAGCAAGAATAGATTAGGTGGTCAAACTAATGCTAGCTAGAAATAATTGACAAGGATGGCAAGGAATGAGAATAGATTAGCTGTAAGCTACACTCTTTCAAACATAATCATGATTCATATTGAATGGTTTACATGGTCTCAAAATTTACATGGTTGGATCTGTTATTCACAAGCATTCGATTTTTAAAGGTAGCAGATCATTTCATATCATATCACAGGTAGGTAATATTTGCGAAAACATCCTTTGTTTCGGCTTTGCAAAAGTCGTTGCACAAATAATTTCTATCCTAATTATACTAATGTCACTATGTCGATAATCCCGATATAAAAACGGGCATATTAACTCAATTACGAGGGATCACACCCTGCGGCGGATAGACATGGAGGGCAAATAAAAAAACCAATACCCCGAGGTGGTGGTTAGGGAGATAGGCGGGGAGATACGACAAGGTTTCCAGATATTCTGACCCTCGTCTCGACCCTTCATAACGCCGTAACTGATTACATTCCATTGTTATTGGAAGTAATAAACAATGCGCAAATATTGCACGCGGCGACTGTAATATGACATGTGTTGCCTAATAACACGTGACGAATGACAACGATGCATTCCTTAACAGTTTCATATTTTCACAGGACTTGCAATTTGACTCGTTTTTATAAAAGAGTTACCAAAGAGGGAACTAAGACCACTTGTCTGCGAAAGATTTTTCGGAAAAAATATTTCACGGTACGGTAGAAGAAATTACAAGAAATAACGATACTCGTGCATCTGTGTATGCAAGTTGAATCATCAGCAACTACTAGAGCAATTTTATGTATAACAGCAAAATAACGATCTGGCAGACAGCGGCAATTAATTAATAATACAATTTTGAATATAGCCGCGAACAATTGCACACAAAGTCCAGATCACGTGGGAACATCTCACCTGCGGCGCCGTCCCCGGCAATATCCTTCACTAATTACGACCTTATCTCCATCAGATAAAGAGGCTTACAAAAAAAACCGTCCTTTCCTTTTCGTTTTACATTTACATAATAGTGCGTGGGGCATAACGACCGGCGAGGCAACAGGCGCATTATTATAATGACGAGCGTCGGCCTGTCTATACGTTTTTATGTGCGGCCTGCTGTAACGGTATCCATGTTTGAGAGTATTGATATCAATAAAACGAAGATAATTGGTATATCAAATGTCGAACTGGAGTAAACCTCCAGGTTGTGATGTGTGCGTTTGTGCAGCAGAGTTTGTGTTGGAACCCCCTCTCATTAGATCGTCCACATATTGCATCACAGCCTTAAATATTGCGAGCTGTAAAGTAATGCCTCTGCGAGCGTGCACTGAGCTGCGAGTCTGCGAGACAATGGAGCCTCGGCTTTAGTTGTGTGGCTCCCGGAGTCCCATATGACGTTCCCCATTCACTAGTTTAATATTCGAAGCGTCGTGTACGCTATTAAGTATACTTTCCAAATATAGGGGACCCTTCACATAGTTTTTTATTTCAGGAGGGTGGCTCGGTACCTACACTATGCGCCTGGTATACATATAAACCCTTAGTTATAATTAAGGGTATGGTATTAGACAGAGAAATCATTGGACGTGTAGTCGAAATTATATTGCTTTTTTATTACATTTTACTCGTATTATGAAAACGGTATGCCATGTGTTATTGTGAACTATTTAATATTAAATTAGTTGCTTTGACAGCAGCAGCTAGACAACTTAATCTCACAAAATGTTAACGATTAAAAAACTTGCCTGGACATAATGTCCTGAATAGATCATATTATTATGATCGAAGCTATGTTGTGAATGAATAATGCACCAGTGATTACTCATAAAGTTATTATTAAGATAATGAATGATCATTAAAACAGTACGTGTTAGGGCAGAAAAGGTTTGAGATTTTGACAATAAAGATCGCAAGATTGCGCTGGATGCCAGCAGCATGCAAACCGCCACTTTGGTTTTTTATCCTTTCTAAAGCAGTCTAATTTGGATCAAAAAATAATATTAAAGTTATTTCACATAGTGGACCAATAAAAAAACCAAATATAAGCTTATTCTAAAACAAAGGTGGCAAGGTACGCCGAAAAAGCTATTAAAATATTGATACGACAAGACGATTGACGACTCAATACCTCGCCCTGCTCTTTTCGCGCTTTTTTATTCCATTCCGATGGGGATGGATAAAATTACGTCGGAGCATTGTCAAACGATTATTTATAGAAAATTTGGTCTCTTTGTGTCTCTTCTGAGTGCTCACGTTTGGGGAAGAGACCGTTCGTGTTATCATCCTGACCCCGGTTAACGTTGTTATTTTTTATGAAGTCTTTTTATTCTAGGATTAAAAGAACCGTTAGATATTTGATGAGGTAATAATAAACTTACAAGATGCATATCGTAAAAAAAATACTTTTTAATACAATTTGAGGGTTTTTTAGTTTAATATTTAATAATTTTAATGTGATTTCATCTTTCCCATTATATCTAATTCTTGCCTTAGACGTAAATATTAGCAGTTTTACCAAATTTCTGCAAATGCACTAAAGCCCACTAATTTTAACATATCATATCGGAATATGTGCTCAAAATGCTGATTAAAATATCTATCTAATTTGTATTACCTACTAGAAATGGAAAAATATGAAACAACGCCATCTGAACAATAACCCAGGAACTACATCGAGAGTTGTTTGCTTGCAAACCGAAGGAATATTGCACAGTAAAATACTAGACCAAAAAGTTCTTAGGAACAAATATTTGATTACTTTATAAAAATGAAACGCTTCTTACTAACTAGATTAATTAAACTAATCCAGGATTTAATAGATTGTATTTGATAAAAGCACTAATACTTTTGCCCGGCCTAGAATGAATACAACTCGACGCTGATTGGCCGGCTGAGTTGGCGGGGAGCATGCGCGCTCGCTGCCTCTTCGGTTAAAGCCGAATACTGGCGCGTTCTCTGCAAGATACCAGGGCTACAGAGCTCTGTAGGAGTTTTCTACAATATTCGCTTGCATAACGATTTGTGTCGTGTGCCTTTAAGATACGAGTTAAAGTAGCTTGTTAGTTAGGGAATCGTTTGTGTTAGGCCATGCCGCCAGATAACAAGGTAAGCCGGCTACAAAGGATAATGGTTCTTATTGTATGCAGGCACGGTTTGAATTGTGAAGTTTTGCTGTTTTGCCATTAAACAGTTTCCTAAATTTGACACGGCGCTAGCAGGAAGCCATTGGAAACTTTCGGTGGCGCGGTACTGCTGTATTTCATATTAATTAAGAGAGGAGAGCGAGAAAATGAGCCTTTTAAATGGGCAACCACATACTTTGTGTTAATGCAAACGCCGAAGACTACTTCGTTGGGAGGCTTGGTGAGCATTAAATGCTTAGGCAATGTTAAGATTAAGAAGGATTTGTATTAGAAGTTGCGAATAGTCTCAATAAATAAAAGTACACCCATTATAGGTATTCACTCTAATTATTATTTGTAATAAAAGAGTAAGTTGTTCATCGAGACTTATTTTTCAATTGTATTGCTAACAGTTTCATTCGACCTAACTGATTAAAAGAAGAGGTCCGAAGATTCTAATTATAAGAGAATCAAGGAATTATTTTTTGGCACATATTATTAGGTTTAGGATAACGTTTTAGAGTAAGATTTAACTTTATTATTGCTTTAAGGTGTTGTGGATATTTTGTTGGCGACAAAGTCAGTCGGAATAGAAGAAACATTTCATTAGAAGGCCTTCAGGAAAGGCAAGCTAGCTCTTCATCTTCAATCAAGTCTTTTCTTTTGGAATGGCACATCGGAAAAAGCACTTCTTTTGGTATAGGACATCGGAAAAAGCACTTCTTTTGGAATAGCACATCGGAAAAAGCATCACGCATGAGTAGCACATTTTACAGGATCATTTTGGATTTTTTAACCAATGCAGTTCCCAGGGAGTTTAGATAATATGAGTCCTGTATCACTAAAGTCAACAATGAATTGGATAAAACAAAAGTTACACAGGAGAAACGTAATTCCACAATCCAAAACATATACAGGGTTACTTTATGAACAGCATTCAAATCGAAATATGAGGATCTATGGAGAAAATTGGAAAATACTTACTGTTCTGTTTTATAACGTTCAGTACTAAAATGTTGAGTTTTTATAACTACTAAAAGGTAAAAAAAACACTAGTTTCGTTGACACTGCGCGACATGAGTGGCGGCGGGCTCGCAGCCTCTCAACTCCTCGCCCGCGCTTTATTAAGAATTAGAAATTTAATTTCGACTAAGTAACCACGCCGCACGAATAATCCGATCGAAAAAAATGTGTAATGTGAAAGTTAGAAAGACCTACCCTTTTTTTGAAAAAAGCTGTCTTCGATTGATGCCTAATGACTGCGAAAATTTTGGATGGTGTTCAAAATATAAACCTGTAGGTGTAATTCATTCAAAACACAAGTAAAATTCGAAACACTCATATTTTTTGTCTCATTGCACTGGCCAATCTGGCCATATTATTATTGACTAGAACTGGAATTGTTTTAAAAAAAGTCAGTTTTTTTTATTAGCTTTCATTTTATAAAAGCATTGAGGACAATCTCGACATCTAGGACAGGGCTGATATTGTTATTTTTCTAGTTTTTTCTAGCCCAACATTACAAAGTTACCTTTAGGAACGGTATTTTCTACCAACAGAAGCATGTCATTGTTTTTTAATAGTTTATTTTATATCGAGGGACTAAACGAAGCCATAATATATCAGAGGTAGTCAATGTAACCGAGGGTAGGTATATTAAGTTGGCGTTTACTCTCAAACTGTACTTTTCACTTTGAGTGCGAGAAAAATAGTCAATTTAGTACAAAAACATTTAAAACCGAACAAATTTACACTCGACAAAAGTTCTGAAATGTTCGCGGTCAGTTTTTTCTTGTGAACTGAACCGCAGAATAACAATTTAAAACACATGGCGCCACCTTCTTTGCGGACAAACCATGGAACTAAAACTTCCAACATTTTCCCGATGAAGACGGTCCACACTCCACATACCTATAATAGTATATTTTTAGTGGCTGTTTGAGTTTGTCTTAGTCACATGAAGGAAATTAAAAAACTAATTACTTTTTACTCCCTAGGGGCTACAGTGGTCACTTTAGGCCCGCTTCGTAGGGCTATATTGGCGTAGTTTCAGAGCATGAGAAGTGAAAAAGCTCCTTGAAGTCTAACCCGTAATCCCGATTTCGCGTCAAATAGAGATGAACCTAGATAAACAAACTATTGAAGTTATGTCATAGAATAAGACTAATTGCCTGAATTTTGTGAAGAAGAAGTGCTAAATTTTTGGGTACTCTATTACTTAAGTATTATAGGTACCTAGATAGATAGGTAAGTTCCAAATAAAAAATATTAAGCCTGAAAATATTATATTAGATGCCATATCTACTAGTAAGTAAGTAGGCAGTTACATGTAGCCTAAGTGTAAAAAAGGTTTTTTCCATAAGAACTAGTCGTTTTAAGTCTGAACTTAAATGAGATTCTTACATTTCATTTGACATTTCTTCAAAGCTGATCTAACAAAATTCTGTTTTAAGAATAAGGCTACACTTCAGTTTCAGGAAGCCAAAGATATTAAACCGTTTTTATTCCTACAATTGCTTTTTTTAATAATGACTTGTTTGTCAAATAAAATGAAAGTTTGTCACGTGATTATTTTATATAGTGAACTTATTGTCAAAATTTAGAAATGACAAATTCAGAAACATCGTCATGTCATGTCAAATCCCAATACAATTTTTTACGCAAACGATAACAGTAGTTGTAAATGAAAAGTAAGATTAGCAAAAACAATTTTCAGGGAATCATCAGCCACAGCCACAGTTCCATCATGTTCTGTTTTCTGAACTTTTATCTATTTTCAAACCATTTTAATTTTTTCTCATGGTTTTGTATCGGTACATCTTCATTGTTATCAAGGCAAAAATATTACCACCTCTTTTGTATTATAAATATTACACGCATTAAGTAACATAAGATCTGCAAGATCATTTTGCTAAACACAATAACCAAATCTTATTACGAGGAAATAAAAAAAAAACAAATACTTTTTAATGAAGGTGCGAAGGATTAAAAATTATTTAGGTAAGTTACTGTTTAAAAGCTATGCACGTGAAGTCAAATCCATAATATTACGCAAATCTGTAAATAAATGAATATGCGCCAGACAACACACCTCTTGTAATGGTCTCGAAGTAGGGATGAATATCCCTGTGTTACGAGGCACCACACAAGGAAATAAGCCAGGGGCGTCTCCCAGCACACCCAGACCCGATTCAATTCAAAAAAGATCGTTTCCTGGATTGACCTGACCGGGAATCGAACCCAGGACACTATGGAAACTAAGGCGAGAAACCGTGCTACAGCGCACTACGCTAATCGTATCGTAAAATCTGTACCTATAAGAATTGACGCTACAAGATAAAAACATTATTATTACCTTCTGTGTTTTAAATTATAAACTAAAATAATTATCAATCCACCCTGTCCTTTTGGAATGTAACATACCTCTGGGCTCTGTTATCTCATAAAATCATATCAAGTCTATTTTAAAAACAAACGTATGAAATTAGAACAAAAAATAATGTAAATTTGTCATGATATTAAGTCATTATGACGAAGTTAGCTGCGTTGCCGGCCACCGCGGTCCGAACCATTGCATTGAATGTTATTCGCTGTCCAAATCAGGATAAAACAATGTTTTATGAATAAAATCACACACATCGAGCCTTAAAATAATACACTTAAAATTATGTCCTTATTTAATAGAAAGCTTTATGTTTTAGGAACTCCCACAATTAAGTTTATGACTATCATCATTATTAAATTTAAGTGCTGCTCTTGTCGGCGCAACTGATTCTTTTTCGGACATAACCTTCGTCGTGCAGACGTAAATTTACTCCAATAAGTTTTTTAAATATTTATAAGATCATTTAGATCTGTTTTCACTTGACAGATATTTAAAACAACCATAAACCACTTGTAGGACTTCCTGAGCGCTTGTGTTAACATGTATAATAAGCCATGCAAATAAAGCAGGTGAGAGAACAAGCGCTTACCATTACTGTTAGCAACATCACAGATTCACAGACTATCACCAAGTGTAAGCAAAAAAAAACCTGTCCAAGGTCCCATCTCGGTCCTCAACGAAACTTGTTTACAGTCAAACTTAATGTAATCTTAAAAAGGGCACCATTGAAATACAAGTATTCAGTTTCTCAAAGTCCCGTCATTTCAAAACATAAGACTGCGAGGGGAGCTCGGAATAAAGAAAACCCGCGTGAAAAGGAACCGAAGCCCTCGACGATTCCCAACAGCTGCTCCCATTACAATACACGGATTAATTCACGAATATCTAAATTACAATCACCAAGAAATGCATATTCTTATTTATATGTATAGCGTTATTCAAGCTTGTTTTGAAATTAGGTGCAAGCAATCGGTCGTTGCGAAACATGCAGTCCACAATACCGAATAAAAGTTGCGCTGATGTGTGATCTCGAGTGATTTCGCAAGGTTAGGATTGCATGCATTAGTTAGCGCCAAACAAACAAAGCTCACCTTTCTAACTCTTCTCTTGATGATACGCTCAGCGGCGTACACGCTGTCACCCAGCTCCATCTTGTGCATCCCCAGTTTGGAAGGTGAAAAGTGACAAATCCAAATCCAAAAAATAACACTGCAATCCAGTTACTGTGATCCAATCACTGCATCCAATTTGTGGCACACTGCAATCCGACACACATTCTCTGTCACGAGTTCACGACACTTTTTTAGCGCTATCGATGTTCAAAGTTGCCGCGCGTGCGATCCTTTTTCTCGGAGCGCAGCAACACGTCCTGCCTCTGCAATGATTCGGGCGAACTGAAGAAGGGGGAAGAAGACCCTGCCCCGCGCGTCCCGCACGCTTCACTCCGCCGAAAGCCGACAGAGCGCGCTACTAGTCCGAACGCACGCACTCGTTCGATATCTGAAACAAGTTTTATTTTCATCTTTTCAGTTTTACACTGTACCTAAGTAGATGTAGTGTTATTTGTTTGTTATAGTGATGCACATTTAACTGCATTTCTACAGCCATAAATACATATTGTGCATTTTATATTAGAACACATAATTGAATACATAATAACTATACCTAATGTACTTAGGTAAATAGCACAAAATTATCAAAAACTCTGTACTAGAACTGTTATCTAATACGATTACAAATTGCAATCCAAAAGTAATGTTGTTTGAACTTGGTATCGGTAGTTGGTACCTATATTATTGCGTCGGTTCGTAGTGAATGCGTCTCGCTCGAGCCAGAGCGGGCGATTCCCCGCAGAGCGGTGTGCCGGTGGAGGCACGGGCCCGGCGTTGCCGCTCTGCGCCAGCTGCGAGAGAAAGACCGCGCGCCTACCCTATTATTTACGCGCGGCGTTGCCACTCCGACCGGCCTACGTTGATTACGAGGACACCGCTTCTACGTTCGATTATCCGGCGCTATAATGTTGTGTTTTCTCTACGAATATCTACGTTACCGCTACTTGGATTGAATTTTCACTTTTTGTGTTAATATCCTTACTAATTATAGATCCGGTTAACTTAATTACCTGGGTAAATCAGCTGTTTTGGGAAATCCTCAAAATAATCCAAAAGCAATCACAAACACACATCAGAAGACAGATGAGAGAACTAGATCTTATTGTTTGTATATTTTAAACGAGACCGGCGACGAAAGCGACCGGCTGACAGAGCGCGCATGAAGTAACTAAGGCATTTTCGGTCGTATCGAATCGTGTCGGCATTCGTGAAAGGTCGGTATTTTGGGCCTAGCGGGGTGCGGGAGGAGCGGACAGAAAGTGTAGCCGATTGGACGTGAGACGCGGGCGGCGGGCGATGCGCGCGAGCAGCCAATGGGATCGCGTGACGCGGCGCCCCGCCTGCCGAGAAGCGACGGCCGTGTCTTTCCTTCTCGCTCTTACAAGCCAACTCGGTCGATCACAATGTTGTTTTTTACAGAGCGGCAGCTCACATAGAAAAATAAACGGACATTTTGGATCACGATCACGAAGGGTCGGCGGATCCGGGCGAGAACATTTATTTATTTTGTTGGCATTGTCGAGGGAGAGGATATGGATGGATGGCGCGATAAATAGATACAGCTTGCGTCGCTCGGGCCGCGATGCAGCAGCGAGTTTTATTATCGAGCTGTGACGATTGACCTATGGTCAGATTTTAATGGATTCATGGGCTTGGTTCTTAATGACAGGCCTGTACACAGGTGAGGAATGTTTTAAGAGGCTAATTTGCTCATTACTTTAAAGCCAGTTTTACATGACAGGATGGTTTAATAGAGTTTAAACGTTTTACACGGCACTGGAAGCAATTAGACCAATTGGTGAGCTCCGAAAAAGAAACAGCATGAAGAACTATCAAGATCTTTCGCCCCCGCATACTCAGGATTCCTTAAAAAGGTCTGTGCTGACGCCAGGATAAATTATTGCGCATAAAGTAGAGTCGCACGCACGCGAATGGAAATCCTGCCCAAACAAGTTCACCGCACGAAAAACATATAATATTGATTTGCTTTTTAATAAGGTAGGTAGTGACATTCCTGGCCTCTCCTTTTGTACAGTGTCCATAGATAGAGCCTATGAAGAAATCGTAATGTCCGCGCGTAGTATAAGAAATGAGTTCTGGGCTTAGAGGGCAAAGTGTACAACAATTGCAACGGATAGATTTCCAATAAGTTTTGTCAAACAAATAATTTTATTCTGTAGCCGGATAGAGCGATGTCTATAAAATATCACTTTTATTAACTATTCTAAACTGATTGCATAGTAATATCAATGTAACAAGGCCGATGGCACAAATTGTGTGTAACAAAACGCGACTTCTAAATTAAAATCACTTGCGGCAGCAACAAGACGGGGAAGACAGTAAAAATAAGTTACAACCGTAAAGAAGGGCTCCAACTCGCTATGGGAGCAATTTCAAATGATATTGTGGACCAAAACGATATGCAGCCCTTGACAAGCGCAGCCACGGGCCCTGAAATGCGGCTAACGACTAATGACTATGGGTATGAGTGGTGTGCTGCCGTTCCGACCAGCCTGCGGACGACCTTTTTTAAACAACATCAGTACGGCATCAGAGCGCAACACGAGCGTTCGAGCGGCCGCGTCCGAGTCACAAGCTACTTATGGCTGCATTTAGTGGTCGCCTCCCGAGTACACGTGGCCACAGTCACCGGCATCTCGCGGCGCAGAGCGGCGTCTAGTGGCTGCCCTCAGCCATCAGCGATAGCGTTTTGGTGGCCACGTCTTATCGTGTGCATACTTCGCCGCGAGCCGCTGCTCGGCCATGACAAACGGCGTCATACCCACTAAAAGTAAATAATATGAGTCAGTGGACGCGAAGTCAGCGATTGCGGGTCGGTAATGGCGGGCGCGGCCACGCAGACCCGATCTATGCTACCCGCCGATTGCCATGCCGCTACCATCGAGGCCTGTCCCATTTTAATGCATTGAATGAAACGTGCCGCTCCTCCCACGCTTTCCACGCTTGCATACCATGCATACCTACTTTTTTTGCATCGGGAAATGGAATTCCCATTGCAGGGCCCTGGATTCGGAACTGGAATATGTGGGACTCGGAACTTCTGGTAAAACAGAGACCCCTAAGTACCCACTAAAACCTGACGGTGGTCGTCTTCGGCGCATAATGTAAGGGACCCCGGGTTCCCTAAAAAGAGAGTCCTCACGGAGCGCTTCAGCGCGCAAGGCCGCCTGGTAGCCAGCCTCGGGAGGAGCAAGTTCAACTCTAGTGTACAATAACACAGACCAATGAGTCCGAAGTCACGCGTTACTGTCTTCACACGCAGGCTGCCCCACGTGCGATTCGCGTCCCCAAGAGCCCTTTTATACCCTCTTGCGACCTCGGCAGTATTCATGCATGCCTTGACGGTTGATGCCAACGGTCGCGAGGCGAGTAGCGTTGCATAATCTTTCGAAAGGGGCCAGTAATTGATCTCGAGCTGCTTTTTTGTCTTGGTTTGGCAAACAAGCAGTGGTCACTAAGCCAGGTGGTGTGGTGGAGCTGCGCTATTGGATGGCCCGTGGTTGCAAACTGACTTTTACGGACGCTTTGTACGGCTTAAATCAGGATGGGGCAATAGCCTTATCATGAGTGGCCCCGTAAGGGTTGAAAGGATTGTGGTGATGTTGCAGATCATTTTATAGGGAACCTGCTCTACCCAAAATGAGCAGCTTGAGTACCTATCGTTAGGATTCGGTGGGAGTCCGACATTACCTCCTCGGTGGTATTGTGTACATAAGGATTTCCCCGTTTTATTAGGTAGAGTTCCGAGTCCGAGTTGTAAGCAGGCGTGTAATACAGGGCCACTACTTAGGGCGGCTATAGTCTGGGCTTCTCCTTTGCTTTCCGACCACCGGAATAGCTACCAGGATAAGAGTAGATGGAGCGATTTAAACCGCACCCGCCGCGGTGGCAGTACGGTGGTTTTTTACCCAAACTCACAAGACCGTAGTCTAGTGCGGTGCCGCAGCCGGCGCGGTGATTTTCGCCCTCAAACTTGGCGGGTGACAATCGCAAGACGGGCGTTTGGACACCTGCCAATCGACCGCAGAGCGCGCGGCTGCGGCCGCCCGCGCGGGAATCGCGCACGCTGTTGGAAATAAACACGTCGTCGAAGGAGAAAATGTTTGCGGCTTCACGCGAATATGACATCGTAACGCTGTTGCTCTTATTTACCTGTTAGCCAACACATCGGCCATGGCAACTGGGGCGGAAATGTTTTTAAATGCAGATCATTTAATGGTAGGTTCAATGCGCCGGTTGGCGGCCTTTTAGTCGCCTTCCCAACTTTGCTCCTCGAAATTAGTCTGTTATGTCCATAATTCAACCTCGGATTTTTTCTGTAGGCGGCGCAGATATAATTAATTTATTTTTCGAAATAAGTATTAAAGTAATATAGTATCAGTATTTTTTCAAATAAATAATTATCTGAAACTTACTCAAAACACCGGTTGACGGCTACTTTTTTCGGTTCGCGGCCACCCTAGAATCAGTTCGCGGCCGCCAGTTATACCTAAGTACAAGTGTTTTATACTTTTATGACGTTTTCATACCCTTTTCACTATGAATTACGGTCCTATCATAAATTTCCACATCATTAAGCATTTGAACGCGATTGTCACTCGAATGCCGTAACTTTTGAAAAACATGTTTCTCCTCTATATTCGTCCCGTCCTTGTGAACTTACCTTTTTTTTTTGTTGGGAAATGCTTTTAGGCATTCCCAGGGCCCTGGTTTCGGGACATCTGGGATATGTGGAACTCAGCACTCCTAGGAGAATAGAGTGAAGACGATTACGGTCAGGTTTTAGTGGGTAGGGCCACTAAAACCTGACGGTAGTCGTCTTCAGCGCAGAATGGAAGGGATCCCCAAAAAGAGACTCCTCTCAGGACCCTTCAGCGTGTAAGGCCGCCTAGCAGCCAGCCTTGGGAGGAGCAAGCTCAACTCCAGTGTACGATGACACAGACTACTGTGTTCGAAGACGCGTGTTAAGTACCGTCATCCTCGGGATCGTAAACCGAAACACATACAGGCCCTCCCACGTGCATTTCACGACCCCAAAGACCTTTTTAGTCGCCTCTTACGATAAGCAGGGATACCTAGGCAGTATTCTATTCCCCTAAACGCAGCTGTGATTAGGCACCGTAACCCCGGCGACCTTGCCTCCTACATCAGGCGGGATTATCCAGCTCGCGCTGGCGCGGTGTCGCTTATGGAGAGCACCGCATCCCACGAGCTTGCGCTCGCCACCATGGCAGGAACCCTGGATGGCAGCGAGAGGTCGCGCCCGATCAAGGCGGTGAGCGTTTCGCTCTCGTTCTCCCTAAGGTGGGCACACCTTCAGCGTGTGCTGAGCCGTGTCCTCGCTGGCACCGCAGTGGTGACAGGCATCGCTCGCCTCTCGTCCGGTCCGGCACAGATAGCTCCCGAAGCAACCGTGCCCCGTGAGTATCTGCATCAGACGGAACGAATCGGCGCCGTGTCGCCGATTCAGCCATTGGCTGAGGGAGGACAGGGCGCATAGCCTGGAAGTTCCAGCGTGGCCTAGTGGTTCAGCACCCGAACTCAGATCGTAGATCGTGTGGTCCCGAGTTCAAATCTGGCCAGAACTAAAATCTTTGTGTTCATTGTTAAATATCCGACTAACACTCTGGTGACGGAAAACATCGATAACAAACCAAATCAACCCGGATAACGGCGGCAGGCTCACTTCACACTACGACGTTGGGTTCTAATACCATTGGTGAAAAGTGGGCTTCTGAGTGTTTCGTTCAGCATTGCGTACGTGTGTGCGCCAACAGCGCGGCTGGCAAAATTGACAATTTATTTACGGCACGTGGGTTAGGTTAACTGATTAATTTGAATCGGCATTACATTGTGCAACTATCCTACTTTTTAAGGTGCAATAGCACGTTAGGAAGGGTCAGACAGAATCCTTATTATCGCTATATTTCTGCGGATGGCCCTCTAAAAGGCCGCGAAACCACGCAGGGCCGCTATCCAGCGTAATGACCCTAAATGCATCTTGAAGAAGTACTTGCTATGTCGGCAGATATCTGATGAAATAGGTAAGGAGCCTGCATTTATGGGAAGTCAATAAATAGTATTGACCTAGGGCGATGACGATGAACGCAGTGGAATCACATATAGGCTTACCAAAACCATAAAATGGGTATAGCGCGCGAGATATTACTACAACACTAAAATACGGTTTGTCGCTGACGGACGCTTGGCGCCATTACGAGTACTAACTTGTCACTGCGAGCTTAGGTGGCAGCGGCACATAGCGCGGAGAACTAATCAACAGTTGACAGAATTGATTACATATATGGGAAACCTATGTTCACTAGCGGGAGTTTCTAATATCAAAATGCTATTATATACGTTAGAAGAATACTATAGAGACTGCAAATAAAATATGATTCTTATTACAATTACATACTGAATGAATGAAAACTGCCCATAAATAAATATTATATCATACTGCAGAATAGCTTCTCCTCATGTTTGTAGATGATGGCTCCTTTATAATATTTGTAAGTCCTTCTCTCACCTACTGTTGCTGTGCCCGACAGTGCACAGCAACATCACTATTACTTTTAAGACCTTTGTATTACATATGAGAAAGCAATAAATAAATAAATAAATATTATTACACGATATTTCTTTTTTTACACTACAATAAAGGCTTTAAAACGATAATACTTACCTCTTGTTTGGAACTTATTAATAAATAACTGTTCAAAAATTTTAGATTCAGTTTTGAGAACTTATAAAAAATTGGCATAGATTTTTATAGAAGGAATTATCCAAAATCCTAGATTTTGCATATAAATTATGTGGATTGCATTCTCTATTGGTAAGTGATGAATTCTTGTCGTGTGGTTATTCGGATAAGTTGTGTAAGCCAAGGTAAACCTTCGAATAGGTTTTAAAATCAGTGTCGGACATTTGTTTCTATTCTTAGAAAAACAAGCAAGAACAGAGTGTAAACAAAATCCTTGCCACCCACAGTTCTCTTGCAAATTAGTCCTCCAAGAAAGTAAGTTATTACTCGTAATGGAACAATAATTTAACACACTTATTCTTTGTTTCGCATCTTTCAACCTGATTATAAGAACGCTCTCCAAAATAATCGTTGAGGCACACACGGCAAGAGTTACACGTGGCACCTTATGCTGCCAACATAAGACTTATTTTGCAGTTGACCTGCTGTTTTCTTTACAAAAAGGTCGTTACTCGGCGATCGGAGGACTAAACCAACGGCCGGATTCCCCTCTAAATTAAACTTTTTGCCGGTCTGCGAGGCTACATTTGTCAAGACGGCTCTCGATCGTTATCAGAGGCTGGTCCTTATGTTGCTTGCCCTTCGTGTTTAGAATTAATGATTCGGAAAATTCTAAACGACTGCTCTGAAACATTTGGTTAAGAGTTTTACGAGTGTTTTAGATGAAGTTGCGCTGTTAGTTTTTTAGTATTTTGCAAGTTCTGTTTTAAACCGATGCAGAATAAATCGATGGCAGAAAAGTAGATACGGACATCTACATTTTTTGCGAAAGTGTTTTTTTCTCACAATTATTCCTAATTCCAAAATAATAAGCAATATCTAGCACGAAATATATTTGCAATAATTGTGTTTACTATTATTTCATTAGCCATAACGTTTCATTTGCCATATAACTTCCGAATCACATTAAAATATTTTCACTAATTTCATTAGTCTTAAGCAATGAAATCACTTAGTTCTGTTTCTGTATTAAATTACATCGTTTAATTTGCCAATGCGAACATGACGATCGATGTTTTGTTACAACTTGATTTTGAAAACCAACGAGCGTCTTGGTGTAAGGTAATCGAGGAAATGCTCGTGCGCGGGGGACTCACTCGCCATGAGCAAACCCAGCGTGAACCATTCGTAAAAGAACGTTACAATACATTATAATGATTTTAGAAAACTGTGCATTTTACCTGTATTGTACCATTCGTAAAAAGGTTACATGCAGCAAATGATCTAAGACTAGTCTGTACATCCCACCTTTAGCCTCTCGCTTTGCTTCGCGAGACTGTTTCATGAAAATCTAACATTATCGTCGCTTCGTTCCTATCACATATTATAGCATCTATGTGATGTCGTTGGAGTGTATTATGACAAGCGGATATTATGGCACCTAATTAATTAGCGACTAAAAGTTATGGTAAATGAATAAATATCATGCGTTACTAAACATTTCATCATCATACCTTGAATTATGGCTGCACTTTCTGTGCTGGCGCTTCGGATTCCTTAATTATCCCTTTAAACGACAAATTGAATAGAAGTATACTATCTTTTCTTTGGCACCTTTTTACCCTTTGCCTTCCATATTTGCGAGTTTGTTGGGAACCGTACATACCCGTTAAATCAGAGCAGATAGTCAAGTCACGTGCGTCACGTTGCTTGTTATGTTTTTTGCTCCTAGCTCTCGCAAATGAACTTCGACGACACGATTGGCGTAGTGCGCTGTAGCACGGTTTCTCGCCTCGATTTCCGTAGTGTCCCGGGTTCGATTCCCGGTCGGGTCAATTCAGGGAACGATCTTTTCTGAATTGACTCGGGTCTGGGTGTGCTGGGAGACGCTCCTGGCTTATTTCCTTGTGTGGTACCTCGTAACACAGGGATATTAATTCCTACTTCGAGAACATTACAAGAGGTGTGTTGTCTGGCGCAAAAAAAAAAAATACTGCCACTTTTTCGCTATCCTCGTAGTGAGGATTTTTTTTCTATACTTATTATTTTCAGACAGACACGGGTACTCTTTGATTGTTAAGATGGGTTTAGTGTTAGACCAAACGAGCGAATGCTCATCATTCTGTCCCCACTATCAAATTCTCTTTGTGTAAACATGGACACAGCATTCTTTCGTTGTTCTATCCTTGTCCGCGGAGACACGAGCACGAGCTAGAACGCTCGTTCGCGATTCCTCGTTCCTGTTTGTAAGATTTTTTTATGAATTAATAATCATTAACACTAAAAGATCACGAAAGAACATTCTTGCTTCAGCTCTAGCTTTATGTTCGTTTGGTCTGAACCCACCTTTAGGTTCTCTCATACGTATTAGTATATTAGTATGCTTGTGATATCAGTCTTCAAATTTTCTACTGTCGTTTGGCCTAGTTGCTAGGCACTCCAACTCGGATCGTATGGCCCCGAGTTCAAATCTGGCCAGAACCAAAGTCTTTGTGTTCATTGTTTTATTTCCGACTAACTCTCCGGTGATGAAAAACATCGATAAAAACCAAATCAACCCGGATAGCGGCGGAAGGCTCATCACCTACCACGTTGGGTTCTAATACCATTGGTGAAAAGTGGGCTTCTGAGTGATCCGTTCACCATGACGGCAACAGTCACTTGCCTCCGACTACCCCGTTTGGGATAAAGTCGTGATACTCGTGATGGTATGTTATGTTATGTTGTTAATGGTCGGGATTCTTGTCTCCGGTCTCATAACATCCTCGAACAGAAGTTCAGTAAATAAGTATGAACTAGGCGATAAGATTACATCTTTGTAGAAATATTTTTTCCCCATTGCAAAACGTAATGTCATGTTTTTTTTAAATCATCCATTTTTTAATATAGTTCACCGGAGTGTGACCTAGAGCAAGTGTTAATATAAAGAATACACTAAATAAATATTAAAGCAATCACTTTTTAATGAGCCGTTAAAAAAAGGTTCGAACCCCAAAAGTTAACCGGTTTAACGCAAACATTTCTTAGTTGCGGAAAAAATTATGGCTATTATGCAATAAAATATACAAAACACACAATAGACAAAAGAAAAGCAGATCTCATCATCTGTAATTATCTACCGGCTAATCATAACACAATAGGTCCGCCTTCGACCATAAATAAAATCTTTACGACCCACAAACGACCAGTTAATAACAAAAAATATGTGCTACAAAAACCGAGATGGAAAAAAGAGAACAAAAGGTGGCGTCGTATTGTAAATACCTAATGGTTGGGATTTCAATCACGGAGGCAAAGGAAAAGGTTACTAACAATGAAACTGAAAATACCGTCCTGACAAACACCTTTTCTTCGAAACATGCCAATAAGCATAAAGCGCTTCAAGCTAGTGTCGTCTAACTTATACAATTTTAAAGCAGCACAGACATAGCTGGAAGCGGTACTTTAGTTGAAACTGGATACGAGACACCCGGAGCGAAATAACCAAGGGTGTCTCATTGATCCTACCATTACTTTCACCTTTAAGCAAAACTAAGCTCTCTTCAGCTGCAATTTAGGTTGAAATTGTTTTGATAAGGTATTTCTTTGTAATATCTTTAGCTTACATAAAGGGGATGCGAGATCGTACAAAATTGCGCTTGTAATGACGTCCCGACAATAGGTGTTCTGGGAACGGACGCTTTTTTGAAATGTTCTGAGCAAATTTGTAAGCCGCGGGAATCGCCATGTGGGTTTGGATTTCGAAATACTGCTCAATTGAAAAGAAAGATATCACAGTAGAGTTGCTGAAATTTAACAACATGCGAAGTAAAGTTTCTTTTAGAGTTATCGCAAGCTGTGTCTATATTCTCGACTCTCCCGAGCTTTTACAGACTATTTATTGGAACTACCTTTTTTTTCAGAACGTGAACATGACATGACATTGTATTGTATCGTTTCATGTAATCTACAAACACCGGATGTTCATCACTCAGGCATTGTAATGATAGATACCATTACCGTGACTCAGATCCCATGCTGCAATTACCTAATAGAATTATCAATCATCCTGGAATCCTGGCTACTATAGTGCTTATACTGCCTCCTTCATATTGCTATCTTAAATACTTATTCGATGAGGACATCGGTAACGACTACAAAATCTTTCGATATCTTACAGAACAGCAAGAGTCCTTTTCATTCTACTTTTGTTACATTTCATACACCAGCCAAAATTACTAAATGATTGGGGAAACGCAAGGTGCTATTTTCTAGTGATGAATTTTAAAATGATGAATTTTAACGTCATGGACTTTTCCTAAATGCTATTTAAGTATACAGTCACCGCCGCACCTCATTTATTTAGGACTGGAATTCCTTCAGACCTTTCCTGATTAATCGTGATAAATAAATATTCACCTAGTAGCCAATAACTATCGAAATCGCACTACTGGGACAATACGGCTATACTTTCTAACACATCGCCAATTTTTTTGCTATTTTTATCTAGTTGGCCTTTGTCTTAGTCTACTTCTTCACCTTTTAATTTAAACAGGCTCTAATCTATCACATTGTGGTTCATTGCAGTCTTCCATAGATGCATACATACATACCATTAGGCCATTTTCCGAACGGGGTAGGCAGAGACCACATTTTTCCACTTGCTACGGTCTTACCTTACCTCTTGCGCTTCATCCACTCTAATCAATCCTTTATTTTATGAGCACTTCTGACCTGACCTTTTCTGAGCACGTCTTGGACTTGTCCTAAGTACGTTAGTCTACCAGCATACGACAAATATGTCGAATGGGATTTCACAGTGGCGAAAAACACAAAAGGCATGCTTCAATTTTTCCGTCTCTGTCGAGTTGCTCTGCCCCGTATCCGCAGCAGACTTTTTGTTTGAACGAGGCATGGGCTCGCTTTCTTTTTGCGTTCGCTTTTTTTTAGAATAGACAGCTAGCCTGAGGTGCTCGAAACACTGCCATGGTGAGGTTTGTAAATTACATTCCATAAAAAAACATCACTGTAATCTGAGGCACGTGCGAAGTTTCTATTAGGAACCTTCAAAATACCTATGTTATTCGTACGTTAGACTTATTATTAGCGTCTAACAACTCACCACACAGCCCGTTTAAACAAAGGTATTTGTGTAAACGTAGAGTAACGGTAGTGACAGTCAATACACAAGGTTAATGATTTCGCATTGAACGCTCTCTCGTCTGGGCCGTTTGGTTTGGCCTCTTCCAGTGGGAGGTAAGAAGTGCCTTAAATATGGAAGACAGCCACAATCGTTTTATCAGAAAGTCAGTTATCATTCGCCATTAGACTGACCTGCTGAACATAGGCATCCTCTATAGATTACCTGAGTAGCCAGTGGTCGGAGACGACGGCGTTCAGCCAACAAATTTCAAGTCCTTTTTTGTGTCATCAGTCCTTTTTCCCCATCCTGCTACGTTTGCCCTAAGATAGTTTCTAGTTTTTGACCCTCCACCGTTTTCTTGCGATTTTTTATTATTAAACTAAGTAATTAGTTTGCCTTTCAGTGGAGTGTTATGATATTCAGACTCACCGAACGTTGTTTTTGTTCTGTATTTTCCCTTTTCTATTTATGTGGCTCGCCAGTTGCTACTTTTTCCTTATTTATTCATAACATGTTGCGCAATATAATATTTTTTTATTGTATCACGTGACCAAGATTTATTGTTTTTGACTTTTGCTATTTGAGTGTCAATGTCAAACGAGGGTTTCTGATCTTTTTAGGAAGGTTGGTTATAAAAGTGCATTTAGACTAAACGAGCGAATGCTCATTATATCCCCAGTATATCAAATTATCTTTGTGTAAACAGAGATAGAGCAGTCTATATATATTCGCGGAGACCCCAGAGCTCGAGCTAGAATGCTCGTTTTTGATTCCTCGTACTTTTTCGCTAGAATTATATTGGTGTAGATGAAAAACAAATTCTCATTGACACTGAAAGAACATTCTTGCTTTAGCTCTATGTTCGTTTGGTCTAAATGCATCATATTTATATAGCAGTCAGTCATGTGTAGCCGAAGTGTGTAGAATGAATTCTTTCATGCAGAGGTAAAGCTGACTACTTCTTATCTTGTTGGCAGACACCAGAGTTTCTTGTGTTTAGTATAATTTAAGTTAGTAGATATAATATGAGAATCTTAGATCCATATTTTCTCAGGATTTGAAATGGGTACAGGTGCTGAGCTCAGCTAAATTTAAGGTAAGAGGGTAGATATTGTATGAAGATATCTTCTAGAAGTTTTATCTGTTAATCCCTTTACTTATGATTTGGTTTAGGGTGAGACGTGCAAGCCTAGCAAGTGATTATTTATACTTTAGCCTTTTAAGAGGCCCAAGTTGGAGCGCTCAAGGAGCTCATGGTATATATTTGAAATCCACTTTTTAGCCATTTCCATTTTGAAAGGGACAGCTAAAAGGTTTGTAGCTATTTGGTAGTAATATCAAAACCGTATCCATGGAATTCCACCCTGCATCTACTGCCCCTGTCGTTAAGTGAAGGGGCTGGTGCTTATGAGTTTTATTTTTAGGAAGCACGTTGCTTTGATTGTTTTTTTTAATGTGGTTCTTTTCTTTGAGTAATTTGATTTTATCTCTTTTTCTTAAACATCGTTACTTACCTATTGTTTAAACCTACTTATGCGATTTGCGTTGAACTCGATCTATACTAATATTAATAAACATAATTCATTGCACACAAAACTGAAGTTGGGGCAGTCTTTTTGACAAAAACGATACAAGTTAAGTAAATCAACTTATTTGCCATGTATAGACATAGTCCTATTTTGTTACCAAAACTAAAATGCGTTGATAGTAAAAAATAAACTTAAATAACTCTGTTACAAAAGCTTAATTCCAATAAGTAACCCTTCCAACAGATCCCGGAATTCGTACAGATAAATATTCAACTCGGCTGCGTCCGTTTTTAATAACATTACCCGAGGCGTGGGGGTTAGGGTGAAACGGGGTGAACTTGGGAGGGTGAAGGGCGTAGGGAGCGGAAATTGAAAACCAGCGGGCTTCATAAATCCACCCTTGGTTGTTATCAGCGGAACACGCATTCGTATGGGTGCGATGGAGTGTGCTGATCGTCGTCAGAGTTTCCAATTCACAGTCAAACAGAAGTCCTGTTCCAGAACTAATGTGGTTTTTATTTAATTGTCTACTCAATGTGCTCTGTTTTGTCTTTTTTTCCCTAATTTCGTATCGTAGCATGGTGGCGGCATCTATTGCGAATACAATGATACAGTGCACGTGGCCTAGATCACTTTATCAGAATTCCAGAGATCGTGGGGTCAATTCCACTTGCAAACATGACAATGACATGAACGAAAGCGGTTTACGGGTGCAGACGTGCAGAAATGCTACACGCTCAACAGTTGAAACTTCTTAAAAAAATAATAATAAAAAAATAAAAAATAACTGACCGGACATGAGCATTAATTATATATTATATATATATATATATATGCGCCAGACAACACACCTCTTGTAATGGTCTCGAAGTAGGGATTAAGATCCCTGTGTTACGAGGTACCACACAAGGAAACAAGCCAGGGGCGTCTCCCAGCACACCCAGACCCGAGTCAATTCAGAAAAGATCGTTTCCTGAATTGACCCGTCCGGGAATCGAACCCGGGACACTACGGAAATCGAGGCGAGAAACCGTGCTACAGCGCACTACGCCAATCGTGTCGTCTACTTGTCATTTGTCGTGTACTTCTTGTCAATAAGCCTGATCGAAGTGAAACTTGTGGAAACTATGATGAATAAGATCTTCAAAAACTCGCAGTATTTAAATGTCAATTTTAAAAACAAGTCAACACATTATTAAACTATTTTTAAGATAAATTGCCCAAAACATTCCAGACTGCATCAATTAGGATTGGCAGCTTAATGCCATTCAAAGACTACTTACATTAGAACTATAGTCTAGTCGGCTCGCTGAGGAAAGAATAATAGAGGCTAATATAGAATTATTTCTATTAAAAAGTTAAGTATTCGTAAAAGGCCAATATCATGTCGTATGAAGAAATAAAGGTGCTGGTGGAATCTATTGAGGAAAGGCAGTAGCTTCGCCGGCAAGAGCGTGGCTCTTGTATTTAATGAATTAATAGGTGTTGTCATAGTTAAGTGTTGTAATATTGCTGGGACATAACATATCTTGTCCCCATTCGAAATTACAGGTTATATGACTGGATATTACCCCATAACTGGTTGACTGATCGACCAAACCGAGTTTCACACGTGTGTTGTTAAGGCTGTTTTTCCACTGAAGATGTGATATGCTATGCTGCTGTGGATGCTTTTCGAACGCTTGAGCAAAACGTTGCTGAGCGTTTTGCTCGCACAGCCACTTTCGTAGCACATCTCACTCGCTCCGTTACATAGCACAGCATAAGTGGAAATGGTCTAATAGTTTCGTAGCTTAGCTTGCACACACTCGCAGCATAGCTGCATAACACATCTCTGGTGAAAAAGTTTAAGGCAAACAAAACATATTCTCGTTCTGAAATATAAATTTTAATCACTAAAGTTTTGAACTGCTTATCTACTTATTAACTAACTGTTTTTTCTTATATCTGTAGAGCAAAGCGTAGTTTAGCTCTCCAATCATATCAGACGTTTGTGTTTGATGTGAACTCATGGCGAAACTATTGTTCGCTCGAGATAATGTTGCTGCAATTGTGTATTGTATGTGGCTGAAGAATACCAAGTTGCTACCAAGTCTTTGTGTCTCGGAATTAGTATGAATGTTGGTCGTAAACGCTGTTAAATTCTTAATATGATTTAAGTTAAAGAAAACAGACTAACCAACCATGCGAAAAGTAAATAATGTAGAGCTAATAATTATGAGTTGCACATTTGAATAGCAATTTAACTGATTAGTCCGTTGACTTGTTGAATGTGTGAAGCAGCAGTCCTCTTCAAGTGCAGAATCTGAGACTTCCGCTATGACATTTTAAAGTACTTATTGATTTGAGCGTCATATAGTGGCTTTTGATAGATGAATAGGTTCATCGTGAAGGAGCCTCACTGTGGTCGACTGTCCAAAAAAATGTCTCCTTCAAATGAGCCTCAACCACAACATCATACCTAATTTGCATCACCGATAGACCCACGAAGTAATTCAATATGTTATTTATTGAAAAGTGCCGCCGTTTCCGCCGCGAATTATTGGAGCATGATAACCTATATTGTTCTGATCCGAATTGTTTTGGTCTGTTTAATAATCTGCTATCATATCATTTTAAATATTCCAGTTTTTAAAAGCAGTTGAGGCCTCTCACAAATTTATAGGAATTTCGATTGATTTTTGACTTCTTTTTATTTTTGAAATACCTATTTTGTTGCCGAATGCTAATGATACAAAACTCTTTCAATGTGCTAGAGAAAAATATACTTACCGTGTGTTTTTGTACCTTTTTTTTTTGTAAAATGTATTTAAAAAAATGCTTTCCCCTGCTCTACATTTAATCTGAATAATTACGGTGTTCGGATGAATTTTAAAAGGCATCAGTGAAATAGAAACACTAGTCTGTCGGCGACAGTTGATGTTTGCAAGCCATGATGCCTTCTCGCTCGGCTATACAACTCTCTAAATACTGCCAACTTGGATTTTTTTGTCATCAGTTTAGTAGGGATTCAATGACATTTCGTTGCTGGAGAACTCATCTTCGAAATGTCTTTTGATACCATGTAATGCTTTCACGCTGCCACATTGACCTTTGATAGGTTAAAGACCGACGCTAGTGAAATTTGACTGGCCTGTTGTTGCAATGGCACCGATCTCGCCTTTAGCACCGGAGGTCGTGGGTTCGATCCCCACCCATGACATACATTCATGTGACGAACATTTGTGTATGTTGTGTGTCTGGGTGTTATCATCTATGTAACTATGTATTAAGAACTTTTTAAGTTTGTTTACCAGTCTCTGACACGCACAGTACATAGGTACAAGCTCTGCTTAGTTTGGGGTCAGATGATCTCGGGTGTAATTTGTCCCAAATATTTTTTATTTGGATATTTCGTCTTCATATTGTAGAGAATTCATCAGATATTAAAGCTATTCGATAAACAACCTGCAAATTCCATGGAAATAGGCGTGATTCATGTAGTTACATACTCCAACAAAAAGTGCATCGACCGTCTGAATCTGAACGCGTGTCGCTAGCCGACGACACGTCTCACACACAACACGGCCGCGCCGCTCCGCTGAGCCGTGACGGGCAAGAAACATGATTTCGAGTTTGAATAAACTTGATTTAACTTGAGACGATGTACTCTAATGATATCAGATGAAATATTGTAGAATGCAAGGTAATAAATATTTATAGGTCATTTTAGTTATCCTAATTGACTAAAAATGCTGATGTATTTATCACGTTTTGAGCGCGTGCGGTAATACGCATAGATACTCGTAGAGAAATTTCGAGACCATGACAAGAGGTGTGTTGTCTGGCGAATATTTATGTATTTATTAATCACTGCCATACTAAACCCCAAAATATGTGTATGGCGGAATAGATGGGACTGAGAGTGCAGAATGTTCAGCGGCTTAAGCGTGAAAACATAACTAACAGTTTGATGTTACATTTTCATGCCTAAGTTAAGATAAGATAAACTTTATTGCACAAATAAAAATGCAGATTATTGCTAGTAGCGATCTCTACCAGGCAACCTTCATGAGACAATCAGGAAGAAAATTAAGTGGCCTAAATCGCTTAATCAATTTGATGAATTGGTATTATTATTGTCGTTGTTATGGTTCTCCAAAATGAAACCCTTAACGGTGTGTAAAAATCTTGTCATTGCGGATGAAGTCGGGGGCAAATCTAGTAATGTTAAAAGTGCCACATTTGCAAGCGTAACTACAAAAGCAGTCTAAATTATTCGATCACCCTACTGTACCTGCCCTGTGCAAAATGCCAAAGTATTTTAAAATTTAAAAGTATTTTATGTTGATGAGACATATAATGTATTTATTGGGCATTACTATCAGCATACGTAACCAACGAATATAAAAATATATAAAAAGCTACCTTTTAAATTTGTAATTAGGTAATTTAGCGCAATAGTGTTTTAATTGCGTGTACTGTTTCAATTTAAACTGCTAAATAGAGTTTTTCACTTATCGATTAAAAATTATTCAATGCTCTAGTACATAATGGATAGTGTATTTTCAATTTCAATTCAAAAGAAGATTCATCATTGCACTTAACTAGTTTACAATGTAAATGCACAGTTAATCAAGTTGATTATGATTTATTTATCATAATTGTCATAATTAACTGAACTTCATAATAAGCCGCATAATAAATTACACATTATCACACCGACTGAATATAAATAGCCCATGATGATGAAAGTGATGGCCATTATTATATTTAAGTGTTCCGTGCTCAAATTGGAAAGGCACTAATGGCAATCACTTTGTTATTCATTCGTGTCCACATGTAACCGGTGGCGTCGGACATTTCTCCCTTTTTTCAAAGGAAAGAGACAGTTAAAATCGTACAGTGACATTTGAATGATTTAGAATATTAAAATCAATCTAGAAGTATTATAGTTCAGATTCACTTGTTAATAATTAAAAATAAATAAATTAACAGACGCACTACCACAGAACACGTTTTCTTAAATCCTTTCTCTGAGGTCAAATGATGGAAATCTATACCTTTAAAACTATCAAGCTCAATTTTTTTTAATTCAAAATGGGTTTGCGTTTGGCCTCTGTCTCGCCTGGTGACAAGCGATGACGAGGCCGATGGTGGTGCACGCAGAAAATGCCTATTCACTCTGGCCTTTTACGAACCAAGGTTGTAAGTATCCGGAAACACAGACGCAGAGAGCGTTCCACACCTTGGCGGTGCGGACCAGAAAAGACGCGTTCCCAAACCGTTAGGAAGTGAACCATATGGGGGTGGAAGCCTTCTCGGCGTCTAGTGGTCCGGTGGTGGAAAGTAGAGGGTGGTATCAGGTTATGTATTTCCTGTGCAGACTCGCCGAAATACAACTTTTAAAAAACCGACAGACAGGCGACTTTACGCCGAAGCTCCAAACTAGATCGAAACTCGAGTTTGGTTCCAATCAGCGCATCGTCGTTTATGAGTAACACTTAGTAAGCAAATAAAGAATTGAATTGAATTGAATTGAATTGAGTCTCCTAGCCCTTCGGTCGACTTAGTCCAATGCACCTAACCTGTGACCTATCTGATATTTGACAGAGGCATCCCACAGGTGGCAGCAGTACTCCATACACGACCGAACTTGTGCTTGACACAAGTGGAGCAGCTATTCCGGTGTGATTGGTAGAGAAAAGGATTCGTGCGTATTAAGAATAAATTTACCATTACTGCGTTAGTAATTTATGATAATTAATTAAGAGTTTTTATAAATGGTTATGGTGATTAAGTGTGTTTAAAACTTGGGCGTTACAAGCGCTTACTAATTGTGTTAATCGAAAATCTATTTATATCAATTATTACATTAATAGAGCATAGATAGGCGCAAATGCCTTTTCAAAAGTGCTCAATCATATTTGTTTATCATATCAGTTCAGTCCTGACCTGGCACTGGGTACGCAAAAAACATTGAACATTCAACCAGCATAGTATTTATAAAACGAACACGTCGCAGATGTCCTCGAGGGTAGCTCATGTTATCGAACAATCGACAGCTAGTGCCATTGTCGGCGTTCGAGTTATTGCGTTTGCTCTTTGGTTTCGCTTATTCATAATAAAGGAAGGAATTTGAAAAGTATTTTTAACTTGAACTAGATACCAGAGGTTTACTAAGCGTGTTTTTTAATTTTATTCACTGACTGCTGTAACCTGTAACTATATCCCACTACGGGTTAATGGTTTATGATTACATATTTAGACTTTCCATTTATTACAATTAGGGCTCCTCTTTTGACTCCTCCTTGATTAAGTGCTATCGCTCACTGGGCCACAAGTGGCTACCAAAAGTAGCCATCACTATAAGTGGCCATCACAAGTGACCACGACAAGCTGCGGTCGAGGTATTGATAATCAGAAAATACACTAAATCACTTATTAAGAAAACTTTTTGTTTGTTTACTTAGGTATCTATGAGTATAATTAATTTTATGGCTTTTACAAACTTGGGTGGGCAAGCCTATTTTTTAAAGTGTAAAATAAATAAAAATAAGTATTCCATTCGATAATCCACATAATTTACAGTAACTTTTGTTAAAAAACCATTTTAAGCAACATTTAATATAGCAGCCGAACAAGTGTCTTGCAGAACGCACAGAAATAGGCTTGCTGTGAGGTCACTATTATATCTTGCCACAGTTTGTGGGGAGCATTATCGGCAAGTCTAAAAATATGATTTCTAAATTGCCATATCTTGGGGAGTTTTGGTGTTTTAGAAATATTTCTTTTACCAATGTTTCTATTACAGAGAGGTCTTTCGATAACACCTCAACAAAAAAATAGTCGCCTACCAGAGTGCCCAAAGGGAAAGCCGGGCTTGTTTGGTGGCCCAGTGTGCAGCAGCACTGAATAATTAAGCCCTCATTGAGCTCACGCGGAGGTCGTGTTGCTCAACAGTCGTCCAACCAACAGATGGCGTGACAACTGTACGGTCAGGAAGTTAAGTGGTTGACACCGTTGTAGGTTTAAGACCTTCAACATCTTGCCCATTCAGCCTGTTGGTGGGTGGGATATAGGTACCACCAAGTTATCTGCACATTACAACTTTATTTCCCAAAGGTGCACATAACATTTGATTCTTCGCAAACATGTCTTGTCCACTACCACTTCAACAAACACACTTTATCGACGTCCGTTACTAGTTCTTCCATGGATTTCCTGATTATAAAATCTTGTATTAAATGTGGATTTTTAATGTAAGATAGCAACTCGCGCAAAAACAGTAATTATAGCAATCGAAGTATTTTAATTGAGCCGATGAGCAGTAACGAATGCTGATCGATTCAGCATTGTGTGTAATTGCTGCGCCCGCGTCGGACGCAACACCTATAAGGCAGGCTGTTGCGTGTTTTGCATCTTTATTCGACTATTCGCTGTATAATGTTACATAATCAGGTGTTGTAATGCCGTTGTCTTTGTTGGGTATCTCTGTTGCAGTCACTGTTTATGTTGTAATTATCTAAGCTATCTGATGTTGTTACCCTTTTATTTTTAGTGAATGAATAACACTGAGGACTTAGGCAGTTAATTCAATAAGAAGAGTTCCTGCCTATATAATAAGGCATATAAGTATATAATCGGAAGTAGGTATAAAAACAGAGACTAAGTTTCATACAAAAAGCTGTGATAGGCAAAAGGTGTGGTAGGTGACACTTCTATGCTGTGTGCGGAAGACCTTGTGTGACCATTGGTCGAGCCGGTATGAACCGGTTTCTCTCCGTAGGCGACGAGGCCGCAAGTGCGCACGCGCGCACGTGTAGGTACAGTCTCACCTGACAGCACGGTTGTTGAAGCTTTGTCGCTGTTCCGTTTGATAACTTCACCGGCCATTTGAAAGTCTGCAGGATAAATAAAAATAAATAAATATGCACCAGACAACCACACCTCTTGTCATGGTCTCGAAGAAGGGATAAATATCCCTGCGTTACGAGGTACCAGACAAGGAATAAAGCCAGGGGAGTCTCCCAGCTCACCCAGACCCAGGCCAATTTAGAAAAGATCATTTCCTGAATTGACCTGACCGGGGATCGAACCCGGGACACTAAGGAATTAAAGGCGAGAAACCGTGCTACAGCGCACTACGCGTCGCGATCGTGTCGTCAAGGATGGCCGGTGTTAGGCAGTTGACGTCTTATGGATGCAAATAATGATAAATTGTTATTGAGTGATGATTTGACGTCTAGCAGAGCAGACAAAGGTCGTTTAAAAAGGACACTTAAACAATTTTTTGTGACTTGATAATTAGAAAATAACAACATAATACAGCACTATTTCAGCTCTTTTCTCGATTAATGCAATTATAAAGTTTCCCCTCAGTTTCAGGCGCGTCCACATTTTGCGGAGACAAGACAATGGCCGCTCGCCGCGTCATCCATCATGAGAGCCATTCAGTTGTCCCGTTGTTCTCGCGAGGTATCTCGCTGCTAGTAGTTACTGAGATAGATTTGGAAGGATTTCATTTCATACGAGTGTACTTAACTACTAAAATTTTATTCCTTCACAAGCTGTGTTTTTAATGGATGATATTTTGGATAAAAAGATAAAAAAAAAAATGGGTATACACGCGTCCAAAGTAAAAGTAAAAAAAAGTTAAAGAGTGTCCATCAAAACAATTGGAGCGTGATTATTGACAGATAGCCATCTCTGTTACTCACTTGACTTCCTCATTTGTCGTATATCTCTTTGGTGAATTTCGGAAGGTAACTATCTGTAGATTACGGACTACGAGCGTAACATATCGAGAATTTGAATACTTATCATCCAGCGCAAAACCTGTTAAAAAGAAATATGATTCGAGTTACATAAAAGTTCTATAATTACTATCGACACTTATCCTAGACAAATTATTGACTCTTAACACTTGCTCTGCGTATTATTTTCATTGATATCGATGTTGAATCCGGCAGAGACGGTAGGTAAATATTGTCAATTGAAATCAACCGTGAAGTAGAAGCGTTTGATGAAATGAGACTGTTGCGTCTTCCTCCGATACAAACATCACATTTTAAACTGTGAATAATACTAGTATGTATTAACTAAATTGACTAGATAATTTATTCCTAATAAAAAAAAGAGTATTTGAATAATGTAAGTATATAAATTTACAAAAAAAAAAAAAGTAATATTAAAGATAGTCTTAATATTAAGTATTTTTAAGCATTTATAAATATTTTATATTGGCAACTAATTCAACAAAAAACATGTTTATGTAACAATGTAAAAAATAAAAAAGAAACCAATGTCTTGACTAAATATTATTAAACCAATTTCATGTTTATGAATGTGCAAAACTAGTTTTATCGATACAAACCTGTTTTCATAGTGATAGTCTAGCATCACTACTTGACTGTGCTCAGCGGCGCTCATCCATCATACCGGCTATTGAGTTGTCGCTCGTCGACGATTTCTCCACTATTAACGTCCGAATCAAAATATGGGCTGTGATTATTTAGACTTTTACCTTTTTTATAGATATTAGAATTAATTTCATTTACACTGTAATAACACAATAATTTCCAACCTTTGTTGGCTTCATTTGATTCGACTGTCTCAGTGGTTTTACTGTTTACTTAATTAGCTATTACAGTGAACAGTTCGTCTACCACGAGTTGCCAATTTAAATTCACGTTATCGTTCGCGTTTAAGATCCCGCTTGAGTCCCTAAGATCAGGTCCAATTTTTTTGGTTTCTATCTTTGTGTAGAAAAAAGTGCATTGTTAAATGTCAAAAATTCACTAAGTTCAGTAAATTCTGTGTAAGGTGTATTGTAAATTATTTATTAATAAATATCTCATGACAATATACATCAAACCAAACCCAAATTTGTAAATCTTGATCTTTGGGTGTTTGAGGCTAATAAACACACGTAATAAGTAATCGAATACTGGTAAATAAGTTCGAATGCCTTGTGCGACGCTCCTACGGAAAAAAATAGTTACATTGGTGCTCCGTCTCCAACTAATCAATCCCGGCGCCTCCTTTTTTTCATCGATAATTGCCAAGGGAATACTACTTACAACGGAATACTATTTATACTCATACTGCATATTCTCTCCTTTCCTAATTTCTGGCGATCCACCACAAGCTAGAATTTCCTAACAAAATATCACACCATGCAAGTCTTCGTCTTGTACACAACTTGGTAGTACCTTTACGAGTTTGCCTCACGTGAACTACGATAGCTAACTACATAGACTTTTGTATGGCATTTTTAGTTCTATTAATATTTACTAAAGACGCTGCAGCGCTGGTCTGAAATCGTATCAAAAATGTCATCGCAAACGCATGCGACTATCATCGCATCGTTAAGTCATGGACTACCTACATATCAGAAACTGTGGACCTAGGCCAGCAAACACAGATCTTATCAGAAAAGAAGGCCAAATTAAAAGGGGCTCACATTTCACCAGAACCTGGGCACGTATTACAATCCCCACCACCCTGGCAGCGCGACCGATCACGGTTCTAAAATGCTCACTTTCACTTTTAGTCTATACAAAGTGAGCATTTTAGAACCGCAAACGACCACACCGCGACAGTGGCAAAAGATTGTAATACGGCCTTGGCATGCGAACTGTTCTTAAAAGTTAATTATAAAAAAAGAAACATCAATAGGTACACACAAAACAAAAAAACTTTGGGTCACGATTGCACTCGTCTAAATTAATCGAAATATTATTTCACTGAATTATTAAGAATCATTACTTATTCTAAATATTATTTGTTGCCTTTCGCTAGCTAGATCGTAGATAATTTTATATCAAACAAGGACCTGATGAGTCCTAGACCAGCAGAACAAACTGCCAGGGTACGATCTCATTCAATGAAATTTCTACTTACTTACCTGCTGCGTTACATAATGATCAATTCATTCAATGGCTACGGGGGATAGGATCTGCCAAAAACGCACAGACAAAACTCATCATGCTGTTGTTGAAAGAAGTCTACAAGGTTTTTTTATAGATTTCAGAGTGGCCAGTAACTGTGTACACGGCCTTCTTAATCACAAATCTACCCTTATCAGGTCGTCAAGGCAACCCTGCACTTGCACATTAAAATAAATCTTCCTTTTGACTTCGAAATTGCTCTTAGAGCTCTGACAACGGCAACGGTAAATTGAAAGTCCTATGCGAATGATATCAGAAATCTTACAAAGGCTTTTACAACAATGAGCCATTATTTCCCCATTAAGTCAGAAATTAGCGAGGCCACATCGCCATGTGCACGCCATATGCTGGCTGGCACGTGACCACATCCACTCTACAATTGTCTATGCTTCACTGATTTTACCGAATCGTTGCGTTTTCTTTGTATAGGAATGCAAATGGAGGCTTGTGTCGCTGAATAGGTTTCTTAAGTATAGGGTAAAACGTATAGAGCAGTTTTAGTAGTGTTTATTTAATTTATTAAGAACATACTGCGGATAGGTAAAAACTAGATTGCGATATTAAATCATAGCCGATGCTGCTGTTTATACAACGTCGGTTGCAAACAATTTGTAAATTGCCGAATAAGAAGTAGTTACCGCATCCTATGAACGCGTGCAACACTGGAGGTATTACTTGTGCGTTGCCGACCCTGTAGGTAGGGCTTTAGTCTTCTCTAGTAAACATTTGTAAAATAAGGTGCTCCGGCTGACCATAAATATATTAGCTCCCCGACGAACTCTGGCTGCCTTACTGATGAGGAGCTGGAGTACAACACGACCAGAGCAGAGTTATTTAGCTGATTTTTTTAACAATTTATAGTAAAATAGTTTTTAAAAATTGTGATCATCAACTCGATTTATATTTTGGACTGTTTGCTATTTATATTATTTTCTTCTTACTAAGTATATTCATCATATAACCATCAGGTAATACAACAGCGAGCATGACCGCGGCGACCCATCACGTATTCGGCGGGAAACAGCGTACGGAGCGGTGCGAGCGCTTGGTTGACATTTACAACTGCTTTGCATTTTTCAAGGAACGCATACTCCAGGCTACGTGGCCCTACGTATTTGGAACTACTCAGCTGTAGCCCGCCACTTTCTTCTCGCATTTGAAACTTCGTTTTGACGGTTATCCTCCTTGATCTATCGTATATTTTGGTATACAATAAAAGTAAAAGTAAAAAGTAAAAAATCATTTATTCATTTAAGCTTGTACAAAGCACTTATGACATGTCAAAAAAAGTATACAGAAATAATAATAATAAACGTAAATAAAATAGTACAATATTAGTACACATCGTGAATATACATAATGTGAATCTACCACCGGTTCGGACGTTGCTTCTTATCGAGAAGACTCCGGCAAGAAACTCGATAGTTACTCTTTTCAACTTTGTTTGTTTTACAAAAAAAAAATTCAGAGTACAGTCAATGCGAGTAGAAAAAAGAACACAATATTGAGCAGAGGAGCAGATTATTCCTACTATGACCACAAACTTTTGTCGTTCAAGTAATCCTCTACATTATAATAACCTTGTTTCATTAACTTTGCTTTAATTGCAGACTTAAACTTGTGAAGAGGTAGATCAACAAGACTTTGAGGTATTTTGTTAAAGTATTTTACAGATTGACCAACAAATGAGTTTCCCACCTTGTGTAGCCTAAGACTGGGAGTTTTCAATTTGTTTTTATTTCTGGTATTATGTTTATGAGTGTCACTGTTTTTTTTGAACAGATGCAAGTTTTTGCGCACATACATTATGTTATCTAAAATATACTGAGCATGCACAGTTAAAATATCGATCTTCTTAAATACTTCCCTAAGCGAGTCGCGTGGTCTAAGTTTGTAAATGGAGCGGATGGCTCTTTTTTGAAGTACAAAAATGGTGTTCAAGTCTGCAGCTGAACCCCACAACAGTAGACCATACGACATAACACTATGAAAGTAGCTAAAATATACTAGTCTTGCTGTTTCAATATCAGTCAAGAGTCGTATTTTTCTAACAGCACAAGCAGCGGAACTGAGTCTCCCTGCCAGGGCCGTTATATGCGGACCCCATTGCAACTTAGAATCTAAAGTTATTCCTAAAAATACAGTATCGTCCATACCTATTCATTCATCGCTATCGCAAATGATTTAAAAATTCAATGTCATTAAGTTTTGCATTATCTCGTTACAATTTGATTATATCTAAGAACTTGTAGATTGGAATCGATATAAATAATAATATGATATAAGTAATATAAATTGATTTCTTACCGACTCCAATTACCATTTTACCGCGATATAATTTTGGAGTGATCGCCAAAATTACTTAAGTGTTTTTATGATTGCTTTTGATCACTGAAACATTTATTGTGCTTCGTGGTTTCATCCTGTGCTACTGATGGTAGTTTCTTCATACCTAAGAGTGTATTACTGAACTAACTCCTCAAGGACCTCAGGCTATTACTTAGGCGTATTATCTTTTCATTGTGAGGTGAAGCTGGGTGCAGAGGGACTCCCCCCCATGAGCCTCCGCCTTGTCGCGGCGGGGGGCTTAGTACTGGCGGCAGGTTGAACCGAAAGGGAAGCTAAAAAGGCTCAGGCATGGCAGTGCGGTGGACTTACCACCCACCCACTGCCTGCCGCCGGGAGTGGTGGTGGTATGGTGCCTACCACTGCCCACCCAAAGGGGCGCCCACGGGCGCAGCGCCTTAGGGCGCGAGGTGGGAGCCGCGATGCACAACCGTTTGGAGAGGGTCAGTGATCCGCGGCTGGCCCCCCCTATGCACTGCGGCTCGACGGGGCCGCACCTCCAGATGCGGCAGCGGATCCACCTTTTAGGTGGATCGTGGTTGCGGACCTAGTAAGGTCCGCGTACGGTGGAAGCCGGCGGGCTGGAGTACGGGGGTGCTTTTGCCCGCAATGTACGGCTTTCACCGTGACGGCGGAAGTACCTGTGTGCTCCAGGTGCTCCCGTGGCCTCCCCCCTTCATTGGGGGGTTTGCTGGAGGGTGTCCCAATACGAGGAAGCACTGGCGGCGGGGCGTTGTGAAACTTTTTAAAGTACGGTATCTTTTTAAAGCCTCGCCGCTGAAGTGTTGAGGTTGAGCACCGTGATGTTAAAGTCGGTAGAAGTCCGACATAACCTCGTCGTTCCCCCGGCCGGCGATTTATCTATGAGGATCTCCCCACGATAATAACAAAAAGGGTGCAAAGGGACTGACTCGCTGAGGTGTAAAGTTTTGCTTCCTATCGTAGGAATATTCTACAAATATCGTCCAAGTATATGGCGGTGGCCAACAACCATTTGCCTTTAAAACCATGTCATGCATGTGTATTTAGAATTTAAAAGGTTTTATCTATCGAGATTATTAAAATATTCTACTGATCTTAAATAGCAGGAGCTCATTCGATAGCTCGGCTTTATTTATTTTGTTCACAGCAAATTAAATTATTAACCTGACCAAAACTATCCTCCTTATTCCTACCCAAGTTTGTACGACAATCCACGCCATTGCAGATAAGTTTGGTCTCAAGTCAATGAGCTCTATAATTAAGCGCTCACACTTGCCTCCAAATAGGGTCAAATGTGGCCGACAGGTTTCTAAATTGAGTTCCACATATGGACCTAGCCTAAACGCGAACGCGCCCAGATTGCTTTCATATCGGCCGAGGTAACTGTCGGTAAGGTTCTGAATATTTTAAATTTCTATACCCTTATTAAGACGGTTATGTATGGAAGTTAAAATATGGAGTCTAACGTTTTTGTGTTCCGCTTTTCTTGTTTCTGTAAAATGTTGAAGAAGTTAGTGCCAGTTTTATCGGATGCCACTTCAAGCTGCAAACGTCAATTTGTATCACACCAGGGGTGACGATCACCTTCTTTTGTAGGTATGCACTGTAGTTAGCGTTTTTTGATTCCTTGAAGGTCGAAAATCCAATTCTCTTACCAGGAAAATGTTCATTTACATAGATATTTGTGTCAGGTTTGGGTGTTACTGATATCTTTATAGATTCTAACTTATAACGCCTTACCGCCGTTAACCAGTTTGTTCGTTTTTTTTGTATGTTCTGTCAAAGGAGAGTCAGCCACTCATTTTACTCTTGAAACCATGAATAAAAAAGAGGTGAACGTTGGCAAAAAACCATTGGGGCCTAGATCTTGCAAAAATACCGCAAAGTCTGAGCCAGAGTGTCTTGGTATATTTGTATAAAATTTTGAGAGTAAACGGGTATGCTATGAAATCATAAGAGACTGGTCACCAGGCGCCCCATGGAATTAAAGACACGTCCATAAACCATTTTGTTGTGTTATTGGTATCTCTTCACCTGCTGGAAGGCAGCCGAGAAGTCCTGTAACGAGGTGGATCAGTACAAAAATGCAGGAACTACTGAGCTGCAATTATCAGATTCATGTGCCTTCATAGATGCCTTTAATTACTTTAAAAGCCTTCACGATCAATCGATGAAAGCCCTTGTTTGGTTTGACTCAAACCCTGCGACTAATCGCAGTCTTGTCTCGCCGCGGACACACCCACGCGGACTAGTTGCGCAGGATTCCGGCGAGCGCTAACGAGCTGCGCACACGCACCAGTTCCGTCACTTCGGGGAATTAGACTAACTATCGGCCGATTGAGAGCAGCTCCGCTAGACGGTTTTCTATGAAATACCCTGCAGTTTAAAAATCGACTTGAAATGTGTAAATGTGTAAAAAGAAAATGTAACGCGAAAAGGGTAACGCTGTTACTATATACTTACTCATTTTCTTTGTGCTTGTGTTTCTCTAGCCTGCAGCATGAAAATTATTCAATGTACGACCATGATTAGTCCTGCAAATGTACATAGAAGAATCACGGTAGTGCATTCCCATATTTATGTATACCTACCAAGGCAGTGCGCGCGTGGCGGATTCGTATAAAAATTACCAGAGAGTCATTACAACAAATAAAGCGCAAAGTATAAAACTTACAGCCTCCTTCACTTCAATCCACTTCTACGCACATTTAGACCATAATCAGTATAATCACTGTGAGAATGTTCCATCTACTTTATTAATCACAAACTCGCTTTTTTTAATGGTGTAGGTCTTAAACCACCTTATACCACGGAATAAAATGAAAACTAATACTCTCAAAATATAGTTCCTGTTTCCATATTGAACACCTTTTTTTTGTTCTCCGGGTGAGGAATGCCTGACGCACTATCCCACTACCTGGGTGGGGCAGCGGGGAAGTGTTCCGGCGGCGTACCCACTAAAAACACCCGGGTATACCCTCACCGCTTTGGAATAGGGCGACATGGAGGACCCTAGGAAGTTAACTGGGACCTAAAAAGATTATTTATTCTGTCTGATTACTAGGAAATCACAGTAGGTAGGAGGATCAAAGAAGGCCAGTTTAATAGGTGGACCTAATAACAGATCTGCTGAAGATGCCTTTTCACCGCGGAGTGCAAGCGGCAGCGAGCCAGGAGATATTGCAAGTCCTTATAGGTACGAGCATTGACCTAATGAAGGAGTCACGATCCTTTTGAACGAGTGTATACATAGACGTGGTGATAGAGTTGCAGTTGAGCTGCTCTGTTGATACTCAAACTGGAAATGTGGAGCTTGCAAATTAGTGTGTGATATATGATTCTCATTCACAGCCATATTAAGTCCGCTGCTGAATATACGAGCAAACTTTTACAAAATGGTCGTGATTTTAGGAAGCTTTTAAGTTAATGAAAAATCTGCGATATCTTAGATCGTTCGTCTATTTTGCGCGTGCTTATGTGAGCACATTTGGTTTTATTACGGATTTCCTTTGTCCTGAAAGTCATCAGATCTTTCCGCTCATATCTTGAAAGTAAACTAAGGTCGGTCAAAAATCAATCTATATAGATGACTTAGTCAAAGGACTCAACTAAAATACTATGTGAGTATGTGCGGAGCCGGTCTAGATAATGGGATGAATTTCGGTTTACCTCAATGCTTGCAAGAAGTTACAATGATTGTATAAAGCGGTGTTAACAGACTTGGCTTTACAAACGAGTTTCATTTGAAATAAAATGTCATTCATGCAACATCTACAGAAAGGTTCATATTAAGCTGAAACGTTAATAGTGTAATTTTCATAAAGGTTGTTGTCACTTACCACACCTTTAACGGCAGAGTCTCTTTCTCGGCACTTGACTCTCTTTGCCGTAAAAGGATAGAGTACGTACGCCGAATTGTAGGAATAACACACGCTGAATTAAAGGAATAAAATTACTTTTATTATAGAGTTAGTTTTGTTCCTATAATTCGGCGGAGGTACTAAACTACTAATAATATCTATACTACACCACTTCTATACTTACTAAAATTTTATAGTATAGAGGTGTATCTACTGATAGTATTTGATATTGTTTTGTTAAGTTATGCAATTTAGCTTACACCACAACGAATGTTGGCTGGCAGATGAATATTGCTTGATAATTATTGTAGTAAATTTTTATAATCTTTTCATACGAGTATCGAGTAGTAGCAATAAAGTAAGATTTTTTGGTTGACTGTGTGTTTATTTTGTGAACTGAGAAGAAGTATCTTCATCTACATACAATCCCCAGTTCCAGTCCATTCAGCGGCAAAACCCGCTGTCAAATAAATGTCTCGATTCAACCTCAAACAAGGCAATCAATAAACGCTTTCACGTCACCGAGATAGCATCTAACATCGAATGGGATTAGACTTTAATCATAAATAATAACCAGCCGTTCCCACGTCACATCGCGACGTCTTTATAAAGCCGTGCATTCACTTACTTGACCCTTTCAGCGGCAGTCGGGACCGAGCCGAATAAAATAATTAAAACGTAAAATACCCTCTCACGCTCACCGACCGCACACTAGCGGTGGATAACCTCATTTGGACGATTCGAACGACGCACACATGCGCAGCTCCGACCGAATCTCACGCACACACTCGAACATCCCGGTCGCGTTGCTTCGAATTTCAAACGCGTTTCGGTGCCAAAGGCGGCCTAAGCCTGGACTACACTTGCGCAGTGCGGTTGCGTGCGTATTTTTAGAGCTGATGCGGTGTTTTTGCCGCGTATTTGCGTTACCGTTGGACGTAAAATGCTATCGACGCGGGTTACGTGCCGCTAATGAGTCGATACGATGCTCTACCTATATGGTAACGCCGGTTTTTATACAAGCTTTATCTTTACTAAATGACATTGGCTGTATCGATCCGTGTCCATTTAAAGCTGATCGGAACGAGAATAATGATGATTAGGTACACACGTGAGCAAGCAGAATGACGTCAGTTTAATTTGCTAAGCCATTAAAATCGATTCGAAGCATGAAAAAGCACTTATTTACGTAACGTAAGCACTTGTAAAAATCAATAGAGCGGAGTGCTCTTCTCTTAATAATCGGTTTTAAGCCCTGATTAACCTTTGAAGGGTTTTTGTTGAATGATTAGACCGGCAATCTGTTAGCTTGTACAAGCATGATTGTAAATAAATTATTCTGTCTTTCGTGAAAACGTACAACGTGACTTTATTTTAATCTCAGGTTCATAAAATATAGCTTACTGAGGCTTAATGCAATCCCTTATTTCTTGTTAAGTTCATTATCTAAACGACCGTAGTGAGCAGTTTCGTAATACCTACTTATGATGTTTCATTCCCAGCCAGTCAGCGGTTACCTGCCACCAAGTTTTCACATACTCTTTACCTGGCACTAAAGCATCTTTCAGACTGGATATTTACTGACAAAATTGCTTGCTACCCTCAGTTTACGGAATTTGCTTGACAAGATAGTCTGGATATTAAGCGATTGTAATAAGGCCCTACCTTTCGAAAAGAACTGGCTGAGTAAGTATATTAATACTGGTGGTGATTTCAAAATTTTGACCTATTATGGTGGTAATATAAAATCGAGATATTATATCTTCTTACGGGTCTCAAAAGACTTTATGCAGAAAGGCACACTATTCCTAGCACACCGTGAAGTGTACCAGGGACCATCTGCGGTAGGTCCTGCCGCCACAAAGCACAATGCATTACACATTATGGTACTCATAGGCGAGTAGCCCGTGGCATTACCCACTCCCATTTATCCAGAATGGTACCGGAGCAGTTATAATCGCTCACCACGCGCATCCAAAGAATGCTAGCGGCTTCAATCCCCGCTGGGGACGTCAGAGAAGCCAACTACCATTTCTCCAGAATGGTGCCGGAGCTGTATAGCACGCTCACATCTCGATGCACTGCCGTACATCTACCCTTAGCTACAACAGGGTGGCCGGATAAGCAATCTAGCTACCCATCTCCTTGCTATCCAGGCAAGTACCGGAGGAGCGGCAAGCCGCTATAAGGGTTCCTCACTAACCCCGCATCTAAACACTTAGCGGCCCAACGCCCTAGACCAGTGAATTTAGATGTACACACTACCGAGCAGACGAGCCACCACGAATCCAACTCCAAGTTGGGGCCTGCCTTAAGACAGGCAGTGCTGGGACCCCCCAACACCCGTGGTACCCTGATCCTAACAGCCAGACCCGTAGTTCCGGCTGCGAAAACCCTACCTACCCGGGTGAAGTAGATATAGGGATCAGTTTGGGATCGTCGACAATCCGGGTCGCACGCCTCTGGACTGAGTTGATATCCAGGCACTCCTGCCCAAAGGTGACAACAGTACTCCACGTGTGGCCTGACTTGCGCTTTATACAGCAGCAGTCTTTGCCTAGAAGTGAAGTACTGCTTCGCCCTGTTTAGCACACCGAGCTTTTTGGATGCCAACTCCGCCTTTTGTTCTAAATGACTCCGAAACTGTACGTCACTAGATATGTCAACACCAAGGATCCCAATACTATTTGTTAAGGTAAGGGTAGTAGGTATTCTGGAACTAAGGAGCTACAGTGAGTTTTTTAGCGGTAAACGCGCAAACTTGTGTCTTAGTGGGGTTAAACTGGACTAAATTGTTCCGACCCCAATCGGAGACCCAAGCTAGGGTATTCTCGATTTCAGACACAAGTTTAGTTCGACTTTCCTCCACAAAGGTACGAGGGATAGTTGCTCGGCCTGTGTAAAAGGCATCTCCAGTGCTATCATCAGCACAGCAATGAATACCATCATTAGAGAGCATATCATTGATGTTTAGTGAATCTAAATCCAAAATTAACTTCACAGTATAAATGGTTTCGCGCATGCGCAATTTTTCATAGGAAAAAATCGGAATGCGGGACTCGGGACAACTTCAGAGTGAACTAGAAGTTTATACCTACTAGGGATGTTACGAATGTTCGCGTTCGCATTCGCATATGCGAATGATTCGCATATGCGAATGATTCGCATTCATATCATACGCATCAAACGATGCGAATATTTTGCGAATGCGAATGTTATGCGGGTCACGACAAGTAATGAGAAGGTTTGTTGTGGTTGGTTCATTTCACTCGCAATTGTTTAATTGCTTTGAGCCATTCAGAAGGTTTTTCTCACGGCGGAAGCGAAGAAAACTGAGAAATGGCGAGATTTTACGCATATAGAACGTGACCACGCGAAATATGCTTACGAAAAAGTTTACTCTCGAATGGTTTTTTTTTTATATTGGACTAGAGAGTCATTTAATCGCAATCCCACCTGATGGTAAGTGACGATGCGACCTATGATGGTACATGTCTGCCTAGTAAATGCCTATTCACTCTTGTCTTGAAGAGACCCAGATTGTATTGGTTTGGAAACACATGCGCGGGCAGCGAGTTCCACTCCTTTGCTGTTCGCATTATG
This sequence comes from Udea olivalis, assembly GCA_947369235.1. Taxonomy (NCBI): domain Eukaryota; kingdom Metazoa; phylum Arthropoda; class Insecta; order Lepidoptera; family Crambidae; genus Udea; species Udea olivalis. The sequence continues at coordinate 7,474,903 of OX376345.1, read as the reverse complement.
AAGGAGCCCGCAAAACGTTTTTGCGAATGGCTGGAATATCCACGTGTGGGAGAAAGGCTAATGTGCGTCTCGTGCTCCGATGGTGAAAAGGAGAGTGCGGAACAAACTCATGCAGTTCGCTCGCACACTCCCCGAAATAAAGCCTGTAAAACAAAAATTTACATTAACTAAACATTAACTTAGTGTTTTTTAAATTCTTTCCGGAACATTCGCATTCGAGGTTCGCATCGCATCTCAAATATTCAAAAATGAGACATTCGCAACATCCCTGGGGGATCTACAATAGAAATCGTCGTGGCGTGTTGCTCTTGGCTAGCCCACCTGGTTTATATCTCTGTTTTAGTGCTTGATCACACAAATTGTGTCGAAAGTTGGTTCATAATGTGATATGGCATCAATACGAGTAATGTGGTGGATGAATGAAAATGTTAAAAACTTTACTCTTGAATCCACTTTGTCTGTTTATTAAAACCTCATTAAAATCCGTTGCGTGCGTGGTTCTTGCGTAGTACGATAGATCTTAGCGTACAGACGAAGTGAATTTCTTTGATACGATTCACTTATTGATTAATAAATATTTCAATGTTGCAATGATTGGTAAACTACAGATTATTTCAAAGAGTGTGCCATTGCTAAGTTGTTCTGGATACTGTTAAATAAAAGAGCGCTTCTTTCTGGACGGACGGCCATGATGAAAAAAGTCGATATAAATACTTCATTTTACTAGTATTTATACTAATATTATAAAGAGGAAAGATTTGATTGTTTGTTTGTTTTTTGTTTGTTTGTTTGTATGGAATAAGCTCCGAAACTACTGGACCGGTTTTAAAAAAAAAAACACTAACATGAACATGACATGACTTAAGCTATATTTTATTATGATTAAACAAAACATTCGTGAAAAATAATAGTCTATGTTAATCAAGTCAGAGAAACGCGGGCGAGATGTGCTGCTTTACCGACGCCGCGACGTGCAAATATTTTTGACAGAACGAAGTCTGTCGAGGCAGCTAGTTTAATAATAAATGACCGGCATAAATGTTACATAAGTTAAGAAGTATATGTCACTGGCAATGTGTATAATTCAGGCATTGTATACAATGCCTAGGCAATGTACACAGTGCCGGGTGGGTTTAGGCAATGTATGAAATATTACGAATTTGATTGTCCATTGCATACTTTGCCTAGGCAATTTATACAATGCCTAGGCATTGTATAGAATGCCCAGTGGTCATCTGGTAATGTGTGAAATAAATAGATATTGCTTTTAATTATCAAGTTTTATTGAGATGGTACTCAAAGTCCAACAACGTAAAGCATAAATAACTTTTGGCAAAATGCATAGCTTGGTTATTCATTTTGTTCAATTTTATATTCAGAAAACCTTTTTAACCCGAAAATGTCTTGCTCTGTAAGACGTGGGTTGATTAGGTTGCGAGTAGCGAAGCGACGAGCATATTAGGTTGACATGAACCAGCCGCCAGAATAAACTAGGTTCATTTTATTTTTTGCCGTTTTATGCTTTGATATTATAACTAAGGATATTTTGAAAATGAAAACAAACGATTCGGTTAATCTTTCCGATCCAAAATGCCAAAAGACGATTCTGACTGAACTTTCTTTTTAGTGAACCCTTTTATACACATTGACGGCTACGCATCCGGCTTTTTATACAATGCCTAGGCAAAGTATGAAATGAAGAATATTTCATACATTACCGATAACATGTTATATGTGCAAGTTTTAAATGGATTTATCTACGTGTCTTCGGAACACGCGTATCATTCTGATAACAGTACATTCTACACAACAGCCGTTTTTGACAAATTGTATTAACTTCTTACAGGATGGTTCATCAGAAATTATTTAAGCTAATGTGGCTATATGTCTACAATGCAAAAGTAAGCTCAAATAAAAAGGATTATAATTAACATATTCTGGACTTCGATACTTGTTGTTATATTCTTCATCTCATAAGATAGCATCTCGCTTGACTGCTGAACATGCTTAAGCCTCCCGAATAGATTATCTTTGGAAAAAATCCCTCCTTGCGTTAGGCTTTCCGTTTTTTTTAAAAGCAATGTCGATTTCATCGCTGCTTGAGTACCATCAGTTTCAGCGGACACGAATTCGCCACACTATAGTTTTCCTTACATAAGATAGATAGATTAAATACTACTGACGACACGGTTGGCGTAGTGCGCTGTAGCACGGTTTCTCGCCTCGATTTCCGTAGTGTCCCGGGTTCGATTCCCGGTCGAGTCAATTCAGGACACGATCTTTCCGAATTGACTCGGGTTTGGGTGTACTGGGAGACGCCCCTGGCTTATTTCCTTGTGTGGTACCTCGTAACACAGGGATATTAATCCCTACTACGAGACCAGTACAAGAGGTGTGTTGTCTGGCGCATATTTATTTATTTATTTATATTTTATTATTTACTTTGAGGAATCTATATTTATTCGAATTGAAACTTTACTATGCATCAAGAACCGAAATAAGAACAGGCAAGTTACGAGTATTTAGAGCGGTTTCAGAGTAGCGTTTTATGCGCGCATACTAGCTCGTTTTTGGAAGCACATGTAGGCGCGTACAGGCGCGCCTTTTGCTACCAGGTAACTCTAGTATAATCTATATAGATACTGACTAGTGCTGGTTCGAGGGAACACGCCTCAATAAGACACCACGTGTACACGCGTAGTGTTTTCTGAAATGCGAAATCTGATGTAAAACGCAGGTCTTAAACCGCTCTTAGCCTTTTAAGCTGGGTACTGACCTACGTTACGCAGCGTAATGTAACATGTTAGACAGCGAGCATTCGCCAAGTCTGTATGGGGAAACAAGCGAATAACCAGTTGATGACTGCTCGCTGTGTAGTAATGTTTACGCCGCGTACCTATCGTTGGTCAGTTCAGAGATTGACACAAAGAAACTCGGGGACTAGATACCACTAAATAAAGAGTTTACCTACAGAAGGACCGCTCGGGCCTTTTTCTGGATTTGCGTGACCGCCCAGGACTACTACTTTATTCGCTCTGAATTTTTGAAATTATGTAGGTAGGTTACGAGTAGACCTACTTGACAGAACCTGCCGAACATTTTTTTATTTTACCAATGTAGTCCCACTGCTGGGCAAAGGTCTCCCCCATATTTCTCCATATATCCTTGTCGTTAGCGAAGGTCTTCCACTCGCTGGAATAGTTCGATAGGTCATCGCACCATCGTTTCCGAGGCCTTCCTCTTCGGCGATGACCAACTGTGGGATGGCACTGGGTAGTTATTTGGGTCCATTTATCTGGGTGCATTCTACAAACGTGCCACGCCCAGTTCCATTTTAATTTGGCAGTAATTTCGCCAACGTATTTCATGCCAGTTTTCGAACGAATAGTGGTGTTCCTAATTTTAATTTTGTCTATTCGTTTAACATTTAACACACTCCGCTCCAGCGCCCTTTGGCAGACTTTGAGCTTGGACTTTTGAAACATTTCAACAAGGACTGAAAATACTGCAACAAGGTGGTGTACGTACACGAATCCGACAATTTATCTTACAAGTCTATAGATAGATATGAGGCAAGCGACGAATGTAACGACCACAGACATTTTATTTTGCAATGAATGAGGAGATATCCGCGTGATATTTTATAGATGAAAGGCACAGCGATGTAGCTTATTATTATGTATTCACATTTTAACAAACAGCTTTGTTTCGATAAGGTTTACACTTGAGTATGTGTTTAAATCTTGCAGTGGACACACATTTGATTCTTCCGTAATTTTATTTTATGACAATATATTTTTAAGTATTGGCATCGCCTATTACGCCTTTATAAACGCGTAAGGCCACTGCATCCGTGTCGGGTACGGGACGGGACGGGAAGTTCGTTTCATACTTAAGTGCCACGTTCCCGTCCCGTGGCCTTTATACGGAGGCAAGTTGAATGTTGCCTTCATGGTAAACGGAACTGTCATGCATGAGCCCACTTTTCACCATGCGTATTTGAACCCATTACGGTACTTAGGTGGTGGGTTTTCCGCGGTTATCCGGGTTGCGTTTGTTTTTCTAGGCTTTAATAACACCATGTCTGTTATAAAATTATCTGCAATTTACTAAAAATAACCGAGATTCATCGCATGTTCAGAATCAGCTAATGATCAGGATATAACCACACTGGCTCCGAGTTGAGGTTCTGCCACCACAATATTTTTTATCTGTTTTAAAGAGAAATGTCACTAGAAGAGGAACAATACGTGATAATGCAGCAATTATAGGCGCTCGTGATAAGATAGGAGCTCTGACGCAGGCGTCAGCTTATCGGTGGAATGCGTGAATGGATTCCTCGCATCGAATCATCCACATACTATTATTATTTATCTTTAACGAGGGAAGTACAATTTAACTATATTCATATCATAAATGCAAAAGTTCCGATGTTTAAATGAGTGTACTTCGAGGTACACTCATTTAAACATCGGAACACATAAACAGTCACTTTAGCACCTAATAATGAGTTTGGTTGTTTATTGGAGATACTTTCAACAATATACAATGTGTGCTGTGTGTGAGTTTAAAATTTATTCAAAATTATGTAGGTTTATGACCTAGTTTTTAAGAAAACTCTAAATATGTGAAAAAAACTACAATTTTTTAGAGGAAGTTTGACAGATTTTTTTTTCTCAACTGAAGATTTTAATAAATTTTATAAATTTAATCTTAGATTACAGCCTTCAAGGTCGTTACAATACGAACGGGTCACATGGTATTTGCATAAACCTATATGTACTCATTGAATTTTTCATACAATATCTCTGTTAATATTACTACGTTAGTATAATTAATAAGTTCGACTTCTACTGCTTAATTAAATGTCCCTTGAAATGATCACAAAAAGAAATTTGATTTTATGCATTAAAAGAATGCTCTATTTTCCATCCCAAGATAGAAACACAAATTAGACATGCGCGTCTCTGAAAAAATGTATGTATGATAAGCATTGATAATTATAGTGTCATTAGTTAGTTCTTGAGAAGTTCTTCTATTTGCAGTGGGTCACTGATATTTGAAATACCAAAAAATCAACATAAATTTCGAATGGTACTTATGTATGTTTTTTAAAGACTGAAATTAGCCAGATCTGTTAGAGCAGCCACCCGGAAATCGGAATCGTCGAATTTTTCTATACTTCATTCAATATAACATTAGAAATAAGAAGCGGGGGTGTTAAAATTAATGACAATTTGCATTTGACGTTGCCATGACTGTGACATACTGCGTATAACCTGGCCAAATTAAAAACCCCTTCCACAACGTCTGAAGGGATTATGTAACATTTAAGATTTGGTATAGTTAGTTTCTAGCCTTCTTGGGTATAGTTAAAGTAACAGTAAAAATGTGTTCGGATAAAATCCCCTGCTTCTTTTAGGATTTTACATCAACAATATAGTTTGACCCAAGACAAAATAATTTATTTAAGCAAAAGCCTCATAAGTTCTGAAGTTACTTTACTTTAAATGAGAACAATTAAGTGTGACAGCTGCCGTTTAAGTAAATTTTAATAAATTCGGCATAAATGTGAAAAGTGATTACGTTTACCACAAAGTGTACCCTAAAAATAACCTTTTTTACTTCTGTCTAATGCTATAATGAATAGAGTATCTATAGTTTCTATTTGTTGATAGAAAATAAAGCATTGTTATAATGCTAGAATTGAAATTACAGTCGAATTGATTGTACATAATTTAATTGACGTAAATAATGGAAGTTCCATGCTTTGGAGAGATGTTTTGAAGTTCACTGTTGCGAGCAAGTTATGGATCTGGGCTGATGCTGAAAGATGACAGTCGTGAAAACAAGCAAAACTTAGGCAATGGTAAGAGGTTGCCCTTGTAGTGACCTAAATACTTACCATCGATGAATAATGTTGTTGTAAGTAGGAGTAATTCGGGTAAATAGGTCTTCTAACTAAGCGTTTATTTTATGCCAGTGTTTTGCATCCATTCATGTGCTTTTAAAAACTTTTATACTACACCTGCTCGGAAAGTACCTTGATACTTTATCAAATTTACGGTAGAAAGTACGTCATTGCACATCGAACAAATATGCGGGGAGAAAACGCATCTGAGCGGGAGAGAAAAGTGTATGAAAATCCATTTATTACGTGGTTTATCTTTTTTAATTTTGGGTAAGACTATGCGCCGGTAACCTAAATATCAAAAGCCAAAAAGTTTTTACAGTGAGTTTTTATCTCAAGTTCGCAAAATGACACTGGCCACTAGCTGTGTGTCGGATGGTGTCGGGCTGGCAGTGCGACCCTGCGGCGGCAGGCTAAACAATTTGAAAAAAGAACATGTGAAAATTGCAGCCGCCATTGGCGCCATTTTCAATTTGTGTGTTGTTTGAGGATTCAGTTTTCGTAGAAAGTAAAATAAAACTATCAAAATGATAAGTAGTGATAGTGATGATGAAGATTTTTAACTCCGCCGCAGTTGAAGGAAACAGCAAAAATAATAAAGAAAGAAAAAGTGTTACATTAAGCTTCACTAACTGCAACAATTTCAATATAAATTTGAAATTAGTAAAGATTTAGTTTTTTATTTTACTCGTAGGTGTAGTATAAAGCACTATGTATCACTCAAGAGAAAGTGCGATTCCCGATGTCGGGTGTTATAAAGTATTTTAAAAATTGGGGGTAAATATTGTCATATTGTTATTATTTATTAAGACGAAGCTCGCGAATCTCGCGATCATGATCTAGCGTTATTAAGTGTAAGCCATAGATGAAAAGTAGCTAATAAAACTAGTTTGGCGTACTATGAAGAGCATTCAGTGATGATGATTGATGACGATCAAGCTAGTGTTAATAGTTTAAAGCCAAAAATAAAATATTTGAGTGAATTATATAGAGGCGCTTCCCTCCTTTAATTTAAAGATTTCTGGTTGCAGATTTCGGCAACTCTATAAATCTATAGGACAGGCCTGAGCTATGTTCTGTAAGTAGGTAGTGGACATAATAGAGCTGTGAATTAAGTATGACAAGGTAATGATCCATCCAAATTTATCTAAAGTCTTATTATGAAATTAGATATTCTGTATGCTATCTTTGCCATTTCTATGGGTCATTTATAAACGAATTTCTCTGCGAGTGTCACGTCAATGCTCTTCTCACACATTACTGCTTCAATTTGAATGGCAATCGTCCGGATTGCCGTCTCACCGATGCAAGCACACGATGGCCCCATTCGCTTTGAATTTCAAGCGACGCGAGCTCATCTGCATTCGCCATTTAAATTTGTAATTAGATTTGCGCACTTCATCCATCATTCATCTCGACTCTTTGACGGTACCCGTAATCAATTAGAGGATAAATGGCAAAGAGAAGAAATCGCCGAGCTCTCGGCTCGCCAGTAACCGCTCATTATTTCTTCTCACACATTTTTTATTGCCGCAACATTATACGTGGGTGTGGTTGTAATTTCCTTTCACCGACGTAAGGGCACACACGCAATCTTACTATCAAACACAACATTTCCAACCTTATGCATCGAGCATAGGGTCTAATTTAGCATGTAGTGAGACTTCCTGATGAGGAGACGACTGATAAAATATTAAACCATTCCGTCCCTTTCGGCGGTATAGGGTGCGTCTCTGTCCCACCCGCATCGGTGTTCCGTGGATGTTTTTACGCGCGCCGGGGGGCAAAGTGCTGTTCGTTTTGGCGGCAAAACGCACGGGACCACGTAACTCAATAATGCGAATGCTCCGAAGGGATCGCAACATGTTTTATTTACGGCGTTTCAATCGAGTTTATGACGGTTTCCCGAAGTGAAGATTAGAGACGGGCCAAATAGAGTTGTGCAGCTGTCAAATTGGCCGTTTCGATTTAATATTAATAACAATGCAGAGAAACGAATTTTAAAATGAAACAAAATAACTGCAATTATTATGAGTTAAGTATTAGAAGATGAGACAACATTCAAATGTAACTCTAGAAAACAATTACACATTAAGACTCAGACAATAGGAGGTTCCCAAGTAAAACATCCTGACTCCAATCAAGTGTGCTCCATTACGGTTATTTCTCAAAAAGTGGTGCAACTTTCGACTCATAGTTTTTAAACGAAGTAAATAGTACTTCGAATTGAAACTATAGTCCGTAATGTTGCTCTAGCTGAAGTCTAGTGTATTACAGACGCAGAAAAGAAAACCAAATCCCATTTCGTTCCTGCTATTCAGCCCTAATCCGGCCCAGAAGCGACACAAACCGGCACCGCGACAGCCGGCTTATCCGCCGCATCTTTATCTACTACTGCAGTATCGAGTATCGACAGTTTCGCAACCCAAACTGTTCTCGCCGAGTCCCGACGCAACGAGTGCGTGACCAACGACGTTGGGACTGCTCAAGCGGGGTAACTTTTGCAGAACAGTGCCAATTTTTGTCACAGGGTTCAGATAAGAAGTTAATTTTTCTGAAATATGAAGAACAGTTTCAGTGAAAAGCATGTAGTGTAGATTGTTGGTTAGAACATAATGTTGTAGGTCTGTTACATTAGATAATGATTTTAATTTAATCAAACTATATGTTGATTTTTTGGTAAGTAGGTATTCTTATTCCATATTTCATTGTACATTGTAATATATGAAACCTATTCATGCTAAAATACGTTTTGTGTCCTTTTTATCCTTCCAAAGTTTCACAAAACCTCGTAAATTTTACGAGAGTAGGCCCCAGATTCCAAACTAAGCAAAGCTTTTACTATTATTGGTGTCAGAGATTGGTAAACACATATACTTAAATATTTATAAATACCTACTTAAATGCATAATTAAAAACAAATTTTCGTCACATGCGTGTTTTAAAGTGTCATGGGTAGGGAACAGATCGAGCCCCAAAATTAAGTGAGACTCTGATTACGCTGAAACTTTCAAACTAACCTAAATTCAAGAAAACTAACGAAAACCAAGTGGGGTAGTCTACTATTTGATTTAAAAAGTTGAGTAAAGGAAAGTTTACTGTGAAACGACAAGACGTTATTCGAAACAGCGTTGTTCGCGACTACCTCCATTTGAACCTATGTAACAGTAAAAAAATCACAACAGCGTTTTTCGCAAGAGCGGCTTTCGAAACTACGTAGAGACACCCAGATTACCAACTACGCAAGTTTTGAAATAAAACTTGAATTTAAGAGCGTCTCATCTGCAGTTGCTCAAGACAGTTGACAAGGACAAAGTAAATTTAAAAAAGCAGGGCCAGGACATTTTTTTAATGATTGGTTTGAAGAAGAAAACAGATTCAGGTAAGATACGAGTAGTACGGAGCAAATATTATTACGATCTATTTTCGTTTAGTGAGGGACGATTATCTCTTCGTGTGTAATGCGTAAATAATATCTCTTCCTACTCGTGAATTAAAGAGAAAATATCTTCCTGAATTGAGGGCAAAGAATATCCCTACTGTAAGTAAATCTAGCTACTGAAGAATATACGTATAGCCGCTTAGTAAATAAAGAGAACTCAAAAGAAAGTATTTTTGCTGAAAACGATACCCAATCACGAGGAAAAGGACATTTATTTTGGTGCTGAAGTTTGAACTCGGCAGTCGTACGTCATCAGTCATCACCGCTTACATTGCGCTGTCACAGAACACAATCACACTATACAAGCGCACTGTATCTATTATCTATGTATTGCTTTGCTTATTTACACTACACGATATATTTTGTGAATTTTTATTTTTTAGCATTAAACAATGCTCTGTTCTACACAAAGAGAGAAACTAGAAAAAATCGACCTGGTCCTGGGACTCAAGCGGGATTCGAACCCGCGACCTTTTACAATCCGAGTGACTGCTCTTCCCACTGAGCAACCCAAGCCGTCAACAGACCTGGCGAATTTATCTAGTGTATTTAACGTTGTAAGCCAACGTTGTTTCATCAATGTTATAGGCAAGCGCCTTTAACATCCGAATGATATGTATTTTACCATACTTTTCTCTATAATATATTCACAAATATTTATTATATTGTATATGTAAGGCACTATACGTATGTTAACCGCAGATATTGGGCCCACTGAAAATCAGCGCCTGGGCCCTTAAAGCCCAGGCTGAATGCTGAGTGAGGTCCTTTTATTTTTTGGGCATCGGGACACCGCTGTCTGATGGTATATGTTTGTCTTGTTGTTATCTTGTTGTATGCCTACTACCTATGTGTTTTTGTTAAATGAACCGATGTCCTTAAATTTAATAAATGTCTTTCTATTTCTAATTCTATTTATTAAATGGCAGCCTATGTAGGTACACACTGAAAGCGGCAAATTATATAAAGGATTACTTTTTTGTTCACTGCTGGTAGGAAGTTTAAAGTAGGTAATAGTAATACGAAAAATAAACTGGCAGACCTATTAAATCTTGCTTATTCAGGTCGCTTACCTACAAGTTGGGTTTCAACTTAAATAAGTTGATGAACATGTCCAGATCATGTAAATTTAGTAGGTAATCATTAATTAGTAATCAATTTAACCTACCTACTATGATTAAACCTATAATTTCGGACATGAAAATGTTCATTGGAACTGCGTGTTGTTTTCATTCTTGGCAAGTGAACTTCGACTTGTATTTAAACTCGACACGCCCGGAATAGATTATTTTCGATGGTTATGTACTCATTATGCTATCATTGACGATCCTTTCTACTTTTCCGTCGATTGCCAGGCGAGTATTCAAGTTTATTGCCCGCATCCGTCCTATCTACTTACTACGTACTAACGGACCGCAGTTTAAAGAAGCATAGCAGTTGAAAAATGACCTTTATTGCGAGGGCATAGGGTGACATTATCTGTGACTTGTGGACCGTAACTGCGACGCGTGTTCGTGACACTGATATTGGGCCGGCGACTGTGGAGACGCGTGTGCTTGACAGTCGATATTGGGCCGGCGATCCGGCTAGCCCGGAATTGAGGACGATTTAGACTAAACGACTTTGGAACGCATTTCACATTTGATAAAAACAGTGGACGGTGCTCGTCTGCTGGTCGGTTGGACATCGGCGTGGGTCAAACTGCGCTGTTTCCGGTTTCTCGAAAAGGGGCGCATTTACAGGAAGATCCATAGCACGAAACTTGGACGCGTTAGTATATGTATAAACATGCATATTATTAATTGACTTCTCTCATTGAAGTTTTGGTTTTCTTTACCTATGAATAATAATTATATTTGTTCAATACTGTTTGTTTAGTTATCGTGTTAGTATTTTTATGTATACCAAAGTATGTTTCAAACATTTATAAGTGTGGGCAATTTCTGTCACCCAAAGCACGAACTTTGCTGAGTTGGGCGCTCAACGCTTAGTTGAGAAAAAAGATCCACTTGCAACTTATAATATTAGTAAATAGCTACTCTCACTCCGCGAGAATAAGGTGTCATTTGGTTTGCACAGGGTTACCCTTCGCGTATTTGTTGAAGAATGTCCCTGATATTTATTTATATATATTATGCTCCGTTGAACGCCGTTTGGTGTAAATCGTAATTTAGGCTGTGACGAAGTGCGACACGCGAGTGACGCTGCGATTTCAGCAACGCCAATTTGTATGGCAGAAAAAAAAACATTATACCTATTGTCGATAAAAAAAAGAAATTATCAAAGCAACGGCTTTTTGTGAAATTCTAATAAGTGAAGTGTAGAGTCAAGGTAAAATTAGTACTGATATTGCAAACCAAGCAATGTGTTACATACAATGTGGTACCTACATTTTATTGTGGCTATTGCCTACGTGCCCCCTTTTTTTTATTAAATTGAGCAAAACTAGATAAAATTATTTCTTTTCCATAGATTCAACATTTTAGTTTTTTTTGCCTTTCAAATAGTTATCCTCTTCTTTCATCCGGCTGGAGTGTATAAAACTTTCCAGGCATTTTAACATTTAGTCTTCATAACTGTAAAAACACTATTAATCTTTACAAACACATGGATTGAAGTCTTAGCAGTGTAACGCTAAAATGAAATCGCATCTTTGCTAACTATAACAAATGGCTACTTTGATCCGCTCATACTTTATTAAAATCCGCTCCGTTCCGTGCATTACCCCAATTCGTGGCGCAATTAGTCCGCAATCCCGGGGGGCGCCTCCTTGCCCCCACTCCCGGGCCCCTGAGGCGCAGTAGCCTTTGTGAGCCCCTTTGTTCGATTTCCAGCGCGGAAATGGAATTGGAAAATGATTTCGCTTTTAGCTGATTGCTCCGTAGGCAGAGTGTTGTTTTTGGGATAATTAATGCAATTTGGGACGTGAGCTTTTTATTGCTGTGGGAATTTCATTATGTGACCTGCTTTATATGTCTCATGATCAGTCTTGATTAAATTAAATTAAGGTCAATATAATAAAGACTTGAAGAAATTAGGATGAAAAACTCAAGCTTCAGGGGTTATTTTTTCGAAGGTGTTTTATTACTGGAGCCTATAAAAGGTTGATAGACAGATAAGATATCAGTATATCAATATACCTATCGGTTAACTATGGGTGGGTAACTTAATTTGTAAAAATTTGGTTTAAGTAGAGCTTACTTTTGTTTTTTAGTCCTTTACTGTAGCAAGGAATAGTCTATTTATACCTTAAAGAGCGACTTACCAATGTTGGTCAGAAGTTGAGATGAATAAATACATAGGTATTTATGCTGTTGACGACGGTTAACCTTTTTATACCTTTTTCTTTTTATTTATTTTTGAAATGTATTTTTTAGAATTAAGTAAGTACATGTTTTCCTATCTTTTGTTTTATATTTTTGTTGTGTAACAGTAGTAGAAAAGAGTAGACTTGTTTGTTTTGTGAGTTCTAAAAGAGTGTGTTTTCGTATATTTTGGTACGTAAACAAGTACCGGCATTATTAATATCGGTTCCTTATTTCGCCCACCTTTCCCGACCAGCTATAATCCTATTCATTACAATTAAAAATGAAATCTTGGCAAAACGCTTTTATAAACCCGAAGTAGGGTGGTAAAGTAGCCCCCATCAGGGGTCTCCCTGTCCCATCCCCTTTAATTCTGCGCGTTTATTGCGAGTTTAAAATATACTATTGCTAAAGACTACCTGTTGCTAGTGACTTCGTACTACGTTTTGTGTCACTTCCAAAGTTTCAAGATACTTCGTAAATTTGCGCTGTAGTAGATCCCCAGTTTAGGTAAACAGGTAACACACATGCTACATCTGACAAATTGAACGCACACCAACATTCGCTGGGCACTATTAGTCGCATCATTGGTCTAAGGGTGCCTTAGGGAGGCTCGGACACCGAAAGGGATGGTTCTGTCTGAACGCTCTAAGTGTAAGCATACTTATATCGTCTATCACCCATGGATACATATATTGTACGAGTCTGTATCTACCAAATGTTGGAGTACTCAAATGAAACATGGATTTTTCTCAGTACACGCAAATTAATTTTCACAAAAACCTTGGATAGAAATGAGTTAATTCACGATCTTTGACTGGCTAAGTGACCTGGCGATTATTTTCTGAATGCGGGGAAATTGTAAGCGTTACTTTTGAGGACCTAATTTCAAAAGATCGGGAAATAGGAAACATGCTACCGAACGAAAATAATTCTACCTGTAATGTGTGCAAGCGAAAACATATAAAAATAATGGCATATCTTTTTCATTCTTAGTTCTAAAGAGTCTCTAATATCACAAGATAAAGAGTTTGCAGAAGGACCGCTCGCGCCTTTTCCCTACTCTTCGTGACTGCCCATAGCTACTGCTATATTCGCTTTGAATTTTTAAAATGAAGTTGGCAGGTTATACTTAATTGACAGAGCCGGCCAAAAAAAAATTAATCTTGTGAAAAATAGCACCAAGTTCCATAAAAACACTCGCGACAGTGCGCGCAGTGAGACTCACTGGTATCGCCTGTAAACTCACTGTGGCTGAGTGCGTGAACAAAATGGCGGGTTTGTTTTAAAAGCGGACTATCTGTCAGGCGTAATTTGTGCTAATATGACATTTTGTTAATACATGCGAAGTGGTAGAAATCCAGCTTAAAGCAATGGGTGATTTTGTTGAGTTTTGGCCGCATGAACGAAAATATAGCGTTTTAGTAAAACGTTTTTCAACTTATCAATGGATGAAACAAAAACAAGTTTTATTTACCACACATTATCACATGTCATATTGTCTATTCTTGACACCATTTATGAATGTGTTGAGGGCACCTAGCGGATAACTGTACTATCGCATAGCAGGTAATTTAGAGACATTAGCCGAGTCGTTTACTGCGACAGATAACTGCGCCCGCGCACAAATTCTAGACCACGTATGTGTGGTGGTTTTTGCTGCCTGAGCGGTTCCTAGTTAGCTTAGTTAGATATACTGCAATACGGACGGTCTGATGTGATATAGACCAAACAGCGCGTAAAAGTAAAGGCAACTTAAAGGAAAGTTGGAGCGTCTTAACAGTGATTGAGGTCCAAAATTCAATGAATACCTATATTAAAAGTAAAAAGTGTTTGTGAAAAATTTAGATCTATGGGCATATTTTCATTATAATATAACTATACAAATCCCGCTAAAACATGTGTGAATATTGAAGAGTTAAACATATTTTGCGGCGTTAAGCGGAGTAATGGCCAGCTCTTGAGTCATCATCAGAGACAGAATATATTTTTTATGTAGAGTGTAAAACCTTGCTGGTAATCTTGCAGTATTTTAGTTAGAAATAACATTTACGTATTCTACGATATTAAAGGTGTATTAGATGTTTTCAGCGTTTTATAACCCGGCCATTATATTATAGCACGACGCGAACGGCAATGTTTTAAAAGAAACAATGTGGTACTTTCATTATTTATTTCAAAATTTAATTTAGGACATGACCTCATTTTGACTATTCTCTTTTTGAATGTAATAAATGTCGTTGATTACGAAGTAGATTGCGATAGGTACCTACTACTGTAATAAAAAATCCAAAATTTCGTGCTGTAAGCTGTACCCTACTGACATCCTAAATGATCATCTTCAAAGGATGAATCTTATCTGCCGTCTCTACCATTGAGAACGATCTATCACTCACCTTCTAAGCCTTATCAGGTTATCACAAAGCTGATGATTTGCTCTCTATGTAATCAACTAGCTTATCGAACGATGATAATAAACTTTGACGTCAAAGGTGATGCTTGCATTGTGCATATAAGACTTATGGCAGAAGTAAATGTTTTAGGACAGTTAGGAATGTTATCTTTTTTAGGACAATTTTAGAGACAAAAAAAAATAACTTAACGATAATCAAAATAGTCTTTTGCATATATAGACTTAGGCGGTTGTTGTTCTTGTCAATACTCCATTCTTTTTAGTACACTTTGTGGTAAAAGTACAATAAACATTATTACTTTTAAGATTTATGCCGAATTTATTAAAATCTACTTAAATAGCAGCAGTCACACTTAATTGTTCTCATTTACAGTAAAGTAACTCAGAATTTATGAGGCTTTTACTTACTTACTGCGCTGGCACAGCGACCAGAAGTGGATCTAGGCCTCCGACACGAGATTCCGACACTCTGCTCTATATCTCCAGCCAGCCGTCGCCAGTTGGGCTGTTGCAAGTGACTGAGATCCTTCTCGATCTGGTCTGTCCAGCGATACCTGGGCCGGCCCACCGGGCGCTTCCCGGTTGGCCGACCCAGATATGCTCTCTTCACAGACCGATCCGATTCCATCCATTCAACGTGGACGAGCCAGTGCAGTCTAGCTGACTTTGTTTCGCCCATTATGTTAAGGCTTTTGCTTAAATAAATTATTTTGTCTTGCATCAAACTATATTGTCGATGTAAACCTAAAAGAAGCAGGGGGTTTTACTGTCACTTCAACTCTATCAAATGTAAAATGTTACATACTCGTAATTCGTAATCCCTTCATACGCTTTGGCGGAAGGGGTTTTCAATTTTGCCAGGTTATACTCAGGTATGTCATCGTCATGGCAACGTCAAATGCAAATTGTCATTCATTTTAGCACCCCTGCTTCTAATTTCTAATGTTATAATGAATGATGTATCTAGGCTTTCTAGTGTTCGACTTAGCCCGCTGTCTGTATTTTTTTTTGCTATGGATAACTTATAATAAGGTCCTTACAATAAGTAGGTTGTAATTGCAGATTTGATGTTGTATCTGTAGTTAACAGCACTTTACTTTAAGTCACCACAAACAATCTTTACAATTTACCCAGTCTGTCTTCACCCAGAACCCAAGTATTTAATTTCTCTTACCAAAAATGTGTTGAGAATGTTTCCAAATTTGAGGTAATCAGTACGTCTACTACGAGTTGCCACTTTAAATTTACGTTATCGTTCGCGTGAAAAAATACAAGTACAGGTCTCCAGTTGTCTGAAGATAGAAATCACCGAATAGTATCTATGAAGTAACCGTTCAATATCTGCTGAGGATTTTTTCTCACGGACTTTAATCCGTTTTTGGTCGCGTCGACGAGGCATTTGGATGCCACATGTTTTTGATTGTATTTATTTAACGTCATAGTCGTATATTATCTACTTTATACCTTCGGAAATAATTGCTATGGCGTTTTTATTAGTAAATCTTTTTTACCAATTTCATTAGCGAACGTGAAAATGTAAGGAAATACAAAAATGGCTTAGTCCACGTGTATGTATCACGCAAGTTACGGTTTGCTAATGAGGGCTTAACACTCACTATTCGTACAAGTTTCATTTGGTTTAAAATTGAAATTTTACAAATTGTATAGCTTCTAATAAAGGCCTGCGCAGACGAGGGATTATCCGCGGTGTCCTTTTTTCTCCATCGAAATACGAGTAGATCCCTTACAAACTGTATCGAGCAACGCACACGGACGACTAAAAATCCGCCGAAAAACCGCGGACGCCCGCGGAGCATAGCGGATTTAAGTGCGCGGGCGTCCGTGAAAAAAAAAGAACGAACGAACTATGAGCAGTCAACGCACAACGGACTTTACTCCGCGTTAAAAATCTATTAGAAATAAGGGGATGCACCCAGTATTGTCTTTAAAACGTCTTCTCTTTTGCTTAAAATTCATTTAAATTATGGCACAACGTTATCTCAGAATATTTAAATACTCTCGGACAACAAATGATCGCCCACCGTGTGCGTTGAGTCCGCGGCAAATCCGCGGCAGACTTTTTATTCGCGGAGCGTACTTTTTTCTCCGCCGCGGAGAAAAGTACGTCGTCTGCGCAGGCCTTAAACGAGTTTATCGGTATAAAATTACAAAGTGAATTGTAACAAATGTTTCTTTATTTTAAATAAAATGAGGTGTCTTAACTGAGTAGTAATGTGTAGCTAATTTTGCAATTTGGTACGTATTTTGTAGCGGATTGAAGTACTTCTCTTATGTTTGTGACCACTACCAAAAGCAGTTTTCGCCTTTTCTTTCAATCATATTAACGGCTTTACTAAAAAAATCATAGGTTTTTGTGAGTAGTGAGAGAACGCGAGATAAATTGGTAGAGTTGGTTCGAATTCAATTAATTAAGTTCACGTTAATATAAAAAAAATAGCACAACCATATTACTTATTTTACATATTAGTTACCAATAAAATAGGGTAACAAAACAATATTTGCAATCCAGAGATAACGATTGCTAAAATTAGCCAAAAGGTCATGTGACATCTGAAAACTTCGAGATTAATGTAAGAGACAAAAAACTTTTGCTGGCAGTGTAAGTAAAGTAAGCCACAAAAACATGTTGCGTGAGTTTAGCTGGTATGCCCAGTCGGTGAACAGCTACTAAACGACTATAAGCCTGCATTCAGAGCTCGCCTATTGCGTGTACGGACAGACAAAAACATGTGGTAGAACAAGTTTCCACCCGAACATAGCTATATCAGGAATAAGTTTAGAATTCTATTAAAACAGAATTACATAAGCCATAGAGCGGAGTAATGAAAATTCAACGCTGGCAAAGTACAGTCAGGCGCAATAAAGTTGGTAGATAGATTGATCTACAATTATAAAAACGTTTTAATTGAATATTATCATCTCTTGGTTTAATACAAAATGCTTAAAAAGCGCAGCACCCAAGAAGACAGCAGTCACCATTTTCAATAAAACTTATTGGTATGCTTTTTAAGGTAAGCTAAGGCATTCTTATTAATTGGTTATTAAAACATAGTAAAAAACTTTGTAAGTTTGTTTGTAGGTGAAATTTTTCACCTTATATAGTGCGACGTTCTATTGTTTGTTTGGTCATCTATAATTAACTACAAAGAAAAAAAAAGGTTTCATGTTATCCTTTAGTGTAAACATTAATATATTTTCATCGCATGTTAGGTACTGTTAGGCCTTGTTTCCTTGGGAAATAAATAACATTAATTTCTATAAATCAGAATGAATGAAATCATTGTGTATCATATCATAGTTAATAATTACTGTCTCACGTCTAATTATCTAATTACTTCTAATATTAGAATGATTCATATTAATAATATTAAAAGCCTGAAGAAGCATTGATGAAGTTTATCAACCACTAAACGCTCCAAGTTGAAAAAATTAAAGAATTCCTAAAATGCCACTTAAGTGGTAATATGTAAATGTAGCGGACTGTACCGGTCCATTCGGTCGCGAGCTCGTTGATGGGCCATAAAGCTATTTCGATCGTGCGTCGGGCCGCGGGCGGGCGCCAATTAGCCTGATTGAACTGGCCACTTTTAGCATTTGGTTATGTATAAAGTCACTCATGTTTTTGCATGATCATAAAATCACTTGAAGAATTTAAGTTGCGAGATTATCGTTTAAAGTCGTTTTTTTTTAATAAACTATCCTTATGACTGGCTGCTAAACAAGACTATGTTTATTTTTCTTCAAGGTTCAGAACCGTGTAATAGTAGATATATTTTATATCGAGGGACTAAACGAAGCCATATTAAACCAGAGGTGGTTTGACTCCCGAGCGTGCGAGGGTGTCAATGAAACCGAGGGGATAATAAGTTGGCGTTTAGTCTCGAGGTGCAAACTGTACTTTACACTTTGAGTGCGAGAAAAATAATCAATTTAGTACTTACACATTCAAACCGAACAAATTTACACTCGACAAAAGTTCTGTAATTTCCGCGGTCAGTTTTTTCTTCTGAACTGAACCAGTCACAGATTAACAATTTAAAACACATGGCGCCACCTTCTTAGCGGACAAACCATGGTACTAAAACATCAACATTTTCGCAATTAAAATGGTCCAGACTCCACAGATAATAGTATCTTTTTACTGGCTGTTTGAGTTTGTCTATGTCACACGAAGAAAATTAAAAAAACGAATTACTTTTTACTCCCTAGAGACTAAAGTGGTCACTTTAGTCCCGCTTCGTAGGGTTATATTGGCGTACTTTTAGAGCATGAGAAGTGAAAATAATGTTGTAAGATTTATTCAC
Source organism: Udea olivalis (assembly GCA_947369235.1). Lineage (NCBI taxonomy): Eukaryota > Metazoa > Arthropoda > Insecta > Lepidoptera > Crambidae > Udea > Udea olivalis. Next base: position 7,455,507 of record OX376345.1, on the reverse strand, counting down.
GAATTTTGGCAGCCTTTTGTGTTATTTCAACCCAGTGGCCTCGTTACTATCGCTTAAATCCAGTCAAGTTAATTTCCCAACCAGGTCGGCGAATATCCAGCTTAGAAAATGCATTAGTGCCAGGTAACCGCTGGCTGGCTGTAATTGTTCGCTACGTTCTGTTTAGGGAATGAATTTGACAAGATTGTAAGTAATAAGGCCCCTAGGCGTCTTCTGTTTGACATAGCTATAACGACGCGTCAAATCAAATGTTTCCATCCCAAATAGATTCTATTTGACCTTTGAAATTAGGAATGGTCACCTATGAATTCAGTATGATGCAATCCGAACCCATTGCGATGGTTGGGTTTAAATAAGTTTTTAAAACAAAAATAATCGTGTAATGAATGACATTGTGGTTAGTAGGTACATAAAATACTAGATTTTGATTCTGGCTGTACCTCTTTATATTTAGTCTTAACTAGTAGAGGATGGGGAATTCTAGTAGCCGAGAATTTAAATAATTTCATGTGCTATTAAAACTGACCGTTAAAACAAGAATTATAAAAATGTAATGTCTGAGCGCGCGCTGCCCATTCAATGGAGATTTGATGTTGTAGGTATACACTATTATTATGAACAGGAAAGCTTTGATTTATGATTCTATTTGTATTGGATAAATACTGGACGAATTCAAAGATATTTACGTCAATATTAAGCTACATTATCAGCCAGTAACAGAAGTAACAGAATTCAGGAAACAATCTTTTCTAAATTGACTCAGGTCTAGTGTGCTGGGAGACGCCCCTGGCTTAATTCCTTGTCTGGTACTTCGTAATACAGGGATATTAATCCCTACTTCCAAACTATGACGAGTAGTGTGTTGTCTGGCGCATATTTATTTATCATTGGCGCAGAATAGAAGGGACACTGGTCTCTGGAACGGGACGCTACTTGGGACCCTTCGTCACGCACGGCAGCCTGGCAGCCAGCCTCGGAAGCAGCAAGCTAGTCTCCAGTGCAACACAGACCACTGGGTCCGAAGACACGCGTCACTGTCTCCCTCGTGATCGTAAACTGAATCACACGCAGGTTCCCCCACGTGCGATTTACGACTCTAAGGGCCTGTATTTTAATCTTTTAGTCATGTTATCAATTAGCATTTTTTAAATTATTTTTCGTGAAATATAGCACAATCCGATTGCGATCATCATCATAATTTGCTATAAATGCATAGGGAATCATTTCCTCAGGTCGCACGCGACGTGACATCGTCGCACGTCACGGCCTTTGCACTTACTCGTAAGTACGTCATTTGAGATGGGTTCCGCCATTGATCATTCGCTAGCTGGAGCCTCTTCTTAGCGCTGTGTGCTTGGAATTCTGAAATGTCATTAGTACCCCGATTTAGAACGATTCGGTAATTAACGGTGACGCATATCGGCATTTCTTTTATTTTAGAGCCAAAGAATTGATTCAAAGTTTTGATGAACAAAATAAGATAGACGCTCGATTAATAATTAATAATTTTGTAACAAAACAAATTAACCTAACTGGTTGATAACTTCGACGAAGTATGTACGATTTAAATACGAAACTTCAAATCACTTTTGCCGAACAATTTTTTTTTTGCGCCAGACAACACACCTCTTGTCATGATCTCGAAGTAGAGATAGTAATCCCTGTGTTACGAGGTACCAGACAAGGAATTAAGCTAAGGCGTCTCTCAGCTGCACACCCAGACCCAAGCTAATTTAGAAAAGATCGTTTCCTGAATTGACCTGACCGCGGATCGAAACCGGGACACTACGGAATTAAAGGCGACTACAGCGCACTACGCCAATCGTGTCGTCAAGTCAATTCAATTGCTCACTCAACTTAGTTCAATTTGCCCAGTTTTAACTAAGTGTTTTCCACCATTTCCCAACGGTAAGATAACTAAGTCGTGTCGCTCAAACGTTAGTCATATTCTTCACCAGCTCTGTTACATCACCGATCTGACGTCATTTCAAAGCAGAAGTTACAATGTTAGTAGTTCATATTCCAGTGCATAATTAACGTTTCTGTAGTTTCGTCTGGAAACTTTTGCGGCAGCTGCACGAACTCCACAACAGTTTTAGTTCAGTTACGGTTTGTTCAATTCATGCACCAGAAGAACAAATATAAGGTTGGGGAAAAAGTCTTTTCGCATATAGTATGTATGAACTTGTTGTAACATCTCTTTGGCTATACTATTTGTATCTGGCTGGTTTTGGTACCATTAAAAGTTTAAATTTTAAAGAAGATTCAAATAAGTAATATGTGTGATTTTCATTTGTTTTTCTAACTGTCAAGATGAGTGAATCTAATGAAGTACATAATTTTACTACAAAAAAATCAAAATGCAACGCAAGGCGCAAAAAAAAAATTGCGATGTTTATGGACCTAGTGCAGTGTCTGTGAAAGTAACACAAATGTTGGTTTAAGCGTTTTCAATCCGGAAATTTTGATGTCAAAGATGCACGTCGCTCTGGTCGCCCTAATACGGATAAAATGGATTTGAATAAGCTAGCTGAAGAACCGGGAATTGACCTCACGAGCTCACTGTAAGAAACCTAATGAACCGTGTACTCATTTGTGATTCTTTATTACGACGTAATGAAACCGAACCATTTTTCAAGAAGCTGATAACTGGTGATGAAAAGTGGATCACGTACGACAAGAACGTGCGAAAAAGGTCGTGGTCAAAGGCCGGTCAGGCTTCACAGACTGTGGCGAAACCCGGGTTAACTCGCAAAAAGGTAATGCTGTGTGTGTGGTGGGATTGTAAATGGTATTATTGATTATAAGCTGTTACCACCAGGCAAGACCATCGATTCTGAACTGTACTGCGAACAACTGATAAGATTAAAGCAAGAAAAGGAGAGTAAGCGGCCGGAATTAATCAACAGAAATGGTGTGGTTTTTTATCATGATAACCTCACACACCGAGTGGCTAAACTCAGTAAAAAATAAGAGTTTGGCTGGGAGTTGTTAATAAAAAATAAAAAAAACTTTTTATTTCGGATAACTGAATCCATAGTTGTGTTAGTAGAATTTCTTAGAAAACTATGTTAGTACACGAAAACAAGGTAGGTATAAAAGAAAAATAAAAACCTAATAAAATAATAGTGCAATTAATAGTGTGCTAAGAGTTACCAAAGAAATTTGTTTCCGTGGTAACTCTCAGCACCATGCACTTCCAGAGCGGCGAGGTGTACCTATCCGCTATGGTCATCAGAATGCTGTTGTGACTGCTTCGCATCCTGCGGATCAGGGATACGGTTTTTTGCGGATGATGGCCATAAAACCGTCAGTTTGATATTCCGCAAACATGCCCGATGCGCTGCAGAAACGAGGCAGCCCCAAACTCATCCTGAAGATGTTATTATATTGGACACGTAGGGTATCCAATGATCTTTTGGAATACGCAGCCCACAGACTTCCCGTGTACATGCTCTGACAATAGGCTTTAAAGAGCGTGACTTTTACTTGTTCGGTACAACGGGAAAATCTGCGAGCCAACATATTTCCTTTAACCGCCAGAGCCCTACGTTCCCTTTCTATGTCGTCATCATCCTTAAGGTCGTCAGCAACGATATGTCCAAGATATTTAAATTTGGATACACGCTTAATGCCTACTCCGTTCAGGGTAATCTCACCCGTGATATCGGGACGTTTACCGGCGGCCTTAAAGACCATGTACTCCGTTTTTTTTACATTATAAATGAGCCCATGCTCAGCGGCGTACCTCTCACATACACTCAGCATCGCCTTAAGACCTTCCATTGTAGGGCTGAGCAGCACCATGTCGTCCGCGTAGCTTATATTGTTAATACTGACGCCGTCAATACGACACCCAACAAGCATACTGCTCAGCTCCACAATGAGATCGTTTATATATATGTTGAAGAGCGTAGGAGAGGATAGACCCCCCTGCCTCACCCCACTCTCCAACCTATATGCCTCAGAGAGCGATTCCCCCCACCTTACATAGTTGGTCTGGTTTGTATACCAAAACCTAAGTATGTTCAGGATTTCCACCGGTGTACCCCTGTCCTCCAGTATCCTCCAAATACGACACTAGGTCTAACGCTTTGGTTAATGCATCCGCCGTATAGTCCTGACCTTGCACCTTCAGATTTCCACCTGTTTCGGTCTCTTCAGAATTATTTAGTCAGTATCAGGTTAACATCACGAGAGGGCTGCCAAAACCACTTGTGGCGGTATTTTGATCAGAAGCCTCAAAATTCCTATAGCAACGGGATCATGTCCCTACATTTTAGCTAAATGTAACTAAACATATTAAAAAAATGTTAAATTTTCTTTAGAAATGCGAAGAAACTTTTTCCGCAACTTATTTTATATTCTAACTACTTAGGTAACTTAACTTAACTTAACTTAACTTTTTCGAACTTGTGTTACGTTACTTTTAGGTGTGCTTGTTTAACAATATCCATCTATGATATACTTAATCAATATGTCCCTTATCTTCATATTTTTTTTGTGAAAAATAGTGAGAATACGAACTTTCAGGCTACCTATTTTAATTGCATCCAAGCGGACAGCAGTTCAGAACTAAATGTAAAAACTTCAAGAACTTAAGTCTTATTTTTGTTAGACGTGGAACTAAGCTTTGTAATATGCTAGTTAGGTTTTCTAATTGCTGTTGCTATTCAGCCGAGATGTCGTTAACAGAGGTACCGAACTTCACGGTGAGCGCAGGAGTTTCTTCTTAACCTGGAACTTTAAGTAAGTTACCCGAGGGCACAGTCACAGTCACAGGACCTTTACTTTCTCGTAATCGTAATACCCTAAGCAGAGACTCAGGGTATTACCTACAATTACGAGAAGGTAAAAAATGCATACGGCATTGTGTTTAGAGACAGAAGCGGCGAATGCCGGTGAAGGGAAACGGGGGACTTTCACTGTCTTATAAGTAATTTACTAATTATTTTATTAGCGTAAATTATTGTTCCCATGCAACCTTAGAATTGGAAAATTGCCACCGTTACGTTGCTTATTACAAATGAGGGCATAGTACCTATTGTGCATGGAGTTTACCCTGATTTTTAGGAGGCAAGGTGTACGTACACTTACTACAACAAAGTTCCTCAGGCAATTTGTATGTTACCGCTGCACAAATTCAAATGCTACATTAAATCTGTGTCATTAAAAAAGGGGTATTATACTACCAATGATTACCTTTTAGATAAACAAGCCTGGGATCAAAGCTCTCTGCTCAGTGCGGGATCAGTTACCTCTTGTAATACTTATTAATTGAATATCGGACTTAAGTGTATTAATGACTAACAATTTTTATCTTTGGAATTGTATAAATGACTTGGCTATTGTTTTATATTATGTAGCTTTGCTGTACTTGTTAGGTTGTTCTGTCTATTTATTAATGTTAGAATTTAAGCAGTTTTTTTTGTTAACAAACAAATTGTACTCTACTAACTCGCATTGTAAAACCACTTAAGTCGCAGTTTAAAAGAGTAACTACTGAGTTTCTCGCCGGGTCTTCTCAGTAAGAATCAACTTCGCATTATGTTTGTATACTGTTCATTTATATATTCATATTATTATAGTATTTATGCCTATTATTTAGTATATTTTTTGACTATTAAAAAGTAATGATTAAGTCTATTTTAATAAAGATATTTGAGTTTGAGTTCGATCATACATCTTTATCTACGGTTATCCTCTCCCAGTAACGCCCAAACAGAGGTCCATTGAGCTTCAGTCGACAGAGCAAACTTGAAAGCGTTAGGTACTTACTCGTAAATAAGGATTTGAGTTTTATGGGCTCACCATGAAGTTCGGTGACGCTGTCCAAGCCATCTGCGGCTAAATAATAGTAGGTAATCAGTCATTTCATTAAGAAATAAAAGTTTTCGAGTCGTTTAACCAGAGTTTTGTTTTCATTAATACATTTCATGAATGCAATTCCTATGAATAAATATCTTCAACCATAGATAAGTAAGCAATTCCACTGCACCCTCGTTATCTCGTTAATGAATTTTATTCATTATAGGCAGTAAGAATACCAATTTATAAAATTCAGGTCTATTATACGCTGCTTTTTTCGTGCTCACACAGCATCAAAACATCGTAAGCTGGTAAAACCGCATAGTGCGCGGCCAAAAAACTTGCGCAGCGGCTGCCCGACCTGTTTCGCTCTTCGCAGAAACTGCGCGTACGCAAAAAAACGACAAATTGCCATTTAACTCTTTCGCAGGGTTGCCAGTTAAGTAACCAGAGAGGGAAATGCCTGGAAGTAAATAAGCTGGTCAACGAACATTGAGTTTGAGTAGAGGACGTCCTGATTTACGCAACGAATGATGTTTATTACTTTCTTAAGTTTAATTTTGCTTAGCGCCTTTTATCTATTGGAATACGAATTTAGCATTACTGATTTCAGCCTGGAAGTTTAGTAAACATTGTCGACGATTTTAATTTTAATTAGTGGAATAACGCCTCCGTAGCTTAATGGAAAGGTAACAAAAATCCGGAAATCCTGGATCTTTAGATACTAGGTAAGGCAAAATATTTTCATAATTTCAGGAACATGTTTTACAGGTTTCTTCGGTTTGTCTTCGTCGTGTTTTGTCAATACCCACCTACGCGACTTTCTTCTGTCTAGGTGTTATTTATTATTTCGTTTTGAATTCACCAGATTGTATAATACTTAATTGGTGACGTTACGAGGAGGGGGGGGGGCATGCCAAAAGAAATTAGATACTCAAAAATTATAAAATTTATTCTTTTTTACAAGTATCGATCTTTTCGAAGTATTCCCTGAGCACATAAACACTTTTCCATACGTTTGAACCAATTAGAGAATACCTGTGACCACTCTTCTTTAGACACCCGAAATTATAGGCAGCCAGTGCATCTTCTTTGCTTTCAAACCTCTTCCCCTTTCGTTTTTCTTTAATTTTTGGAAACAGTCAAGTGTTCTGGCAGACGCGTGCGGCGCCGCATTGTCGTGGTGCCAGAGAAGGTGCCGGATTCCTGACTTCGGCCACTTGTCATAACCAAACTGATATTACTGTTGGAGCACAAACTGTCACATACCATTCACAGTTCACCGTTCCTTGATCCTCTAGCACTACAGTAGTAATATGACCCGTTCTGCAGAAAAACGAGGCGACCATTTGTTTCTGTATGCTTCGTGAACGGCGACATTTCGTTGAGTTGGTTCATCTTCAAAACACCATACAGTCGACTGTCGCTTTGTTTTGGGATCATAGTTATACAGCCATGTTTCGTCACCAGTCAGTATATCATACACGTTTTTTTTCTCGCCACCGTCGAATTTATCTATCATTATAGGCACCAATCCACCCGACGGTCTTTCTGCTCATCGGTAAGCTTGAGCGGCACCCATCTCGAACAACGTTTACGGAGAGAAAGGTGATCGTGAATTGCTGCTGATCCAATTTCCAGTTCACGCACCAGCACTACATACGTAATTCGTCGTTTTTCGCTAATAAGTTTTTCGACTGCACGAACGTTTTCTTGTGTGACCGCGGTTGGCGGCCAACCTGTCTTCGCTTCATCTTCGAGACATCCCCCTCCTCTTTCAAATTCAGCAAAGCAATTGAATATTGTTGCTCGTGAACAAGCAGACTCACTAAAAGTAGTAGCCAAAAGTTCAAAACATTCTTGAGGCTTAAACCTTTTTTATAGTCCTAATAAATCATAGCGCGAAAATCACGTCAACTGAGCTCCATTGCTGCAAGCGAATTCCCGTCAGATTCTCGGAAAAATAATGCTCATTTCAAAAAGTTTCTGTTTTCAAATATATCAATAAACAACCAGCCTATAAGATGGTGTATAACATGCCAGTGTCAATCAAATGAGTAAAGAGAGTCTAACTTCTTTTGGCATGCCCCTCGAAAGAACAATAGGGCTTGCCTTGCTTGATCATCTGAAAAAGCCTACTTATACCCACTATAAATTTTCATTTCATTCATGCTTTTGTATATATGCCTATGGACTAATAAAATATATCTTGTATCTTTTCTTGGTTGCCTTATATCTCTCGATATGAAATAACACGCTGCCGTCACTGATTTGCAATTTGATGTCGCAATGTGTGATTTACTATTTTCCCCCTTTGATTTCAAATATTAGTATATTACTTACTGATAATTTTCCCGGTGGACAGCCCTAGCCGGTTGCGAGAAGCGGGAGAATGTCGTCAAGGCTGTCGGCCTGCGATAAACAATTTCGTCAAGAAGGCTAGAGACTAAGGAGAGATAACTCCCTGGAAAGGGTTGGACTAAATCCGTATCCCACAGTGACGCATGCGCATTACGCTTCTTTGCCGCGATCCTCGCGAAGTGTCAAAATTGGTCAACACAACCTCGAAAAACAACAACTGTCGCACGTGACACCGTTCAAAACAAAACCATGTGACCATGAAATGACAAATAGCTGCCGCTGCACATGCGCAATACAGCGTTTTGCCCGGCACAGAGTATACGACTTTCGGCCCTCGAAAGCTTACCCCCACTTCGGGAGTTATCTCTCCTTAGTTTCTAGCCTTCTTGAATTTCGTCTATCTGAATTGTCAGTCGACTGTACTTGTGCGAGTGTTGCCAACAGACTGCCAATTGCTTCAATAAAGAACCTATAATGAGATATATAAATACATAAAACATCACTGTAACATTTTTACATTGGCTATCTCTGTCCCCAAACCAAACAGTGACTGTACTATGGATATCAGAAACCACATAAAAATAGAAACTTCTACCTAGACATGGAATAAATACTAAAGTTCGTTATAAAAATTGTTTCCACGTCCCCAATTTAAGCCTGTAATTTACTGCACATAACTTATGTTCCCTAGTAAAATTGGATTAAATTAAGATATTTTTTTTTAAAACTGTTTTTACATTTGTTTGCAATATTCTAAATCATACTAACATCTCATGACATAACAATTCATTTGCCATACTTTTTATTCGCCATTTAATTACCTGCCATAATTGCCAGCTGTCACAATTATTAATTTCTATAATAAGATCGAGGAGCGTGGCGACAAGCAGATTTGGTTTTCACGACCCAGCCGCGCGAGCGAAGCGAGCGTGCCGCGGCGCAGCCGGCAAGCGCCACAAGCCAATGCTCTATTTAAAATGTAATGGAGGATTCAACTTATGATATAGTTTTTTTTGAGTGGCACTAATAAATTCAACATTGGCATTTAACTTTTAACGATGATCTCATTGCGCTCCATCTTAAAACCGCCATTGCCTGCGGGTAATGGCTAGTTAAATGACTATAACTTCAGAAAAATGTACGAAACGGTAGCTTTAGTACGGAATAAGGCAATATCAAGGTCCAAAAAGAGATTAAACATGTTTCTTTCACACGGCTCGATTATTAACTTTGCCATTTAACTGACCGACCGCGGACCTATATTCGTGTTAACGTACCATATGTGTAAAGCATACCAGAGGTTGTCTTTATCTGATTCGAATGACTAATTCATTACTTCTTTTAATTTTTCAAAGCATGCGACTTAACTTCCTCCTAAGGCTGTGTTCTGTTCATTCGCACCCTCCAACAATATCTTCAGAATGGTCAACTTATCTGACCCGACAGCCGCATGACCATCTCGTTTATCCGCTCCTCGCGCTATAATTATCGATATTTATCCTCTTACAAACAAAGTGAGAGGTTGCGAATACAAGGTCTGGACTCTAGATAATGTCTTATGTTCACTGTATTTGTATGTGTGAACCAGTTGAAAAACTGTCTCGAAAGTCTGCCTTTAGGTAAAATTAAAATTAAGACACTATTACTTCTGAGTCTCTGTGATATTTTTTCAAAAATAATAAAAGGTTTTCTACATCTATACTGATATTAAAGCGAAAAGATTTGTGTGTTTATAACCAATGAACTCAAAAACTGTGGTCTAGCGATTTTAAAATTATTCCACCAAGATAAACCCACATTATCAGCGAGTAGATAAAGCATTTTTTATATTTTTGGGCTATTTTTTAACGGCAGGAATAATAAACGCGGGCGAAGGCGCGGGGAGGACTCTAGAAAAGGATAAAACCATTTTCACTGACTTTTAGGCTCTTTTAATTTATAAGGGGACATTTTTAACACATTATCAACACTATCGATGTTTTTGTGTCTGCTACTTTTTCACGGTCCATCGGAGACGTGCATAAAAAACCTTCCTCATCTTTTATTTTCAACAACATTTCTAACTAGCATATCAGACAGGCTGGCAGCACTCTTAGAACAACATGAATGACCAAAAATTAACATCAGTTTTGTTTCCTGTCTTTTCCTCCCTGTCGTTCAGGCTTGACATTAATATGTTTTTTGCAAAATGACGCTTGAGCACGTCACGTTCTATACGTCATTGAGGGTGGTGGTAGTTTTGTTTTAACGGTCATCGTTTTACCGTGAATCGTCGTACTGCGTGAAGGCCTGTACAAACCTACGCGGTATTCGCTGCCGCTGTGGGTAGCGGTACAATACCGCGCGGGTTTCGCTCAGGTATTTAGTATAAAGTTCCGCGGCAAAATGTACCGCTGCCCACAGCGGCAGCGAATACCGCTCAGGTCTGAACAGGCCTTGAAAGTAAGGTTGGCTTGGGATCCCGAGTCGTGATCCGCAAACCGTAACTTTTTGTTTTAAATCCTCTTCACACCAAAGCTGCCGGAGTGCCGACCCAGCGACACAGCGGATTGGTGTTGAAGCTTGGCGGTGTTATTTTAAAAAACGAACTGTCACTGGGGTTTATTCCTGTTCGTGCGAATACGTTTTACGAAACTTCGTAATTTTTGCACAGGAGTAAGCCCCCTGTATTGGCGGCTCTGCTGTGTGTTACTTCAGGACATATCTCAATACAAATCACGACTGCCATACGTACTGGGCGTATTTAAAACTGTCATTTACTAAAGAGACGAGTATTCGTGTTAACGAGGCCCGTATTAGGGAAGGCACGGCGACGCAGTCTCAGGGAATTTGTGTCTGGGCTATATCGGGCAGAGTAATTACGTCTAGAGCTCCACTTGACATCACCTACTTACGGGTTAAAGTGAACTTATTAGGGCCTAAGAGAAGTGAAATAGTATGCAGCGCAAAACAAAAAAGACTGGAAGAGATGTATTTTGAAAAACAACTTTACAACAAATCTATACTACAATGAACTTTTTACAAAACTGTGATGTTTTGAAATAAATAAAAATTTTTCAGGACTGACCAGTACTATCAAGGTGTTAGGGTAAGGCGAACACATGTATATATATGTAAATTGTTTTAAGTATGTATTGATAAGAAAGTTTGTTTGAAGCGTTGCAACTTACTACAAATTTAAAAAAAAAGTAACCTTATTTGCCTAAAACCTACACTACTAAAATCAAAATTAACTAAAAATAAAAATACTAATGCATGAATAAGCTATGTACACTCTCACAAAGGAGTTCCGCCACATAATTCAATACCAATTACGATACTGACACAAATAACAAACAAGGCATCAATTGCCACTGCACCTTCTCCCAGACATAATAAGGTTTATTTCAAATCAACTGTAGTCTGTCTGTATTGTACTTATTTATAAACATTGAGCCGGAAGCCCCACACAATGGCAGAGCGAGGGAGAATGCCTCTGTAATAATTACACTTATTATATTACAATTATAATTTCAATTTGTGCTAATTGCGCCTGCGACGGCATGTTAACTGTATAACGATGGCATTGTGCACACCGGTGTGAAGTGCTCTGGAACAATGAGAGGCAAGAATCGGAATGTTAAAGTAAGAGTTAGTGCTAACAAAAAAAGTGTAAAAATAATTATTCAAGGATACTTGAAGTGTTTTATCACCACGCTTATTTATATTTTTGTAAGTTCTATGGCCAATAAAAAGAGGACTATTTTTTTTTTCATAAATCCGTTATTTCACAAGTCACAACAGCAGCACGTGGAATCTCCTGGATGCCCTAAAACTTTGTACACTAAGGTACTATATTATAAAAGCTGGATTTAAACTCAAGGTCCTTTAAATTCGATACGTAAAACTTTTAAAATCTTATTCTGTACAGACGAAGACGCTGGCAATAGGTATAGTCTTTCTTTTGATACTTGCTTTGTATTTTGGAATATCTACCTTGTTTATTTAACTGATAAGACGACAAGTAAAAAAAACCTTTAGTAAGCGAAACTTATCTGCGTAGTTTTTGAATCAAATAGTAGTATTTTTCACTTTACTTTGTGATGTTCACAATTACCTATATACTAATGGCGGCACAAAGCGATAATGTTATGAGTGTATGACCTAACTAGCATAAAGACATAATTTCACTACTTGTCTCTATTCAAGGGCATTTGTGCATGCGAACTTAATAATTAATAATTAAATCGTGTAATTAGATAATAATTGTTGTTTACAACGTATTTGAACTCGGCTATTGACCATTAGGAAGGCAAATAATTCCCATTTGAGAATATTAAATAGCTCTTTCAAACTTTTAATTAAAAGTAGCGTCAACTCCTACTAGATAGTATCATTAACCTACTGTAAGTATCTTTTTTTTTATACTACGTCGGTGACAATCAAGCACGCGGACCGCCTGATGGTAAGCGGTTACCGCAGCCTATGGACGCGTGCACCACCAGGGGCATCACTCGCGCGTTGTCGACCCTGCAAAAACCTTTTGAAACCCCTCTTGAACAACTCCATACTACCTATAACTCCAATGGAAATACCTCGGCATAGCTCATTCCACAGTTTAAGCGTCCTCGGAAGGAAATATCTCTGAAACCGAACCGTGCGAGACCATTGCGAATTCAGAGTGTGAGGATGAACTACCTGTCGGTGGCGAACAGTGCGGAGGTAAAAAGTAGTCGTGGGCATCATATCAAACAGCTCTTCAGAACAAAACTCGTTGTACAAGCGGTAGAACACGCATAGGGAGGCGAAGTCTCTCCTCAAACTTAACGGTTCTAAACCGTTTGTCAGCTTGGGTCCTTGGGATCGTTGACAATCCGGGTCGCACGCCTCTGGACCGAGTCAAAAGGACTAAGTTGATATCCAGGCGCTCCTGCCTAAAGGTGCTAACAGTACTCCAGTACCTGTACACTGGTATTTGTACCTCATTCATACGTTAAATTTTTTTTGAAGCGTTGGTTTGCAGTTCGCTGATATAGTTCAGTTACTAAAAATGCCGTAGTTATTCGGTCCACGTCTACAAATGTAAAGTACCTACTGTATTGATCTTAGTACCTACGTCCCATTAAAACTGGCAGTAAATCTGTTGTTTAAGCTCATTTCTAAAGCAATACTAGGTCCTTAATTGCTGGGAAGAGTATACTAAACAGGGATGGTATAGTCCACAGTGCACATTAGATTTTAGTTGACTGTATCAGTAGGTACTACGTCATCGCACTCCCAATGTCAGAGCGCATAGGTACTTAGATCTATACTATAATATTGTAAAGAGGAAAGATTTGTTTGTTTGTATTGAATAGGCTCTGAAACTACTGGACCGATTTTAAAAATTATTTCACCAATATAAAGCTTCATTATCAGAGAGTGACACCGGCTAGATATTGTTTTTTAATTTAGGCTATATTTTCACGGGAAAGACGGTCTACGCGGGCGAAACCGCCGACGGAAAGCTAGCATTTTAAGTATAATAATGACAAAATAAGATCAATTTATGAGCAAGGTACCTACACATCAGCGTACATTGCAGTCTGAAAGTTATTTACTCTGACTGTCAACAAACGCTGGGTTAGCGTGTTCTTGAGCACCCTCTGCACCCCCACCATGAGTTAACACTGGTGACAATCGCTAGCGTCAGTGTTGACGTTTTTGTATGGGATTTCCGTACAGCGCCTCAAGTGAATAGATAATGAGACTAAATGACATACAAATTCTTGTAGTCACCTATCGTAGTTTACGTGACGGAAACTTATGGTAGACGTACTGGCGTAAAGACTACTAGCAAAAGGCTGCTCGCAGAATTTATATAGGGAGGCCAATTAACAGTATACCAAGGTAGGCTTATGGCTGACTAAATGAAAACTTTAGCTTAGACTGTCTTTGTTAGATAAATCGAAAAAAATAATTCAAGGTCTAAGCCGTATTTAGTAAAATATTCGAACTCAAACTCAAATAACTTTATTCAAAAACCATTCACAGTAAGTATTTTTAAATTGTCAAATTTAAAGCAAGAAATACTAAATAATAGACATAAATACCATAATAATATGGATATATAAATACACAGTATACAGACATAATGCGACTCTACAACCGCGTCGGAGTTGTTTCTTGCTGAGAAGACCCGGCAGAAACTCCCGGAGAAACTCGGCAGTTACTCTTTTAAACTTGTTTTGGGTTTACAACAGGCATAAGTTAAGTATGATGTGTCATTTTGATACAAATAAACCTACTGAGAGTCTAATCTAACATAAAATAATGGAAAAACCAAACATTTTCCCTAAATCCTGTTATATCTCAAATATAATAATTATGGGGCTCAAACAGACTTTGCTGTCAGGATACCGAACGAATGCACTATATTAATAATCATTAACTACTAACTAAAAGTAAATACTCTCAAGTTAGTCAGAAACAGTGTAGTTACCTTGGCTTTCGACTGATTTCACACTTGCCGGTATGCGAGGGCGACCTTTGGCTTCGCCCGTGGCGCCGCTACCGGTGTTAGGAATGACTTGACAAGTCGGAGAGCGAACTACAACTTTTTGTTTTTATTTTTTCCTGTTTGCCAGCCAGTGTTTGAAAATCGAATTCCTATACTTTCGACTGAGTAAACCGATTTTGATCATTCTTTTTTTATTTGAAAGCTGGTGCTTCCCGAATGGTCCCATTTTAATTTGGTCCAGTTCTGACAGTGGCATCCATGGGAAATCCATATAAGTCTTAAATCTAGATAGACAAAATGCGCGACAAATGGACGGGTAACTCAATATTACGCCAACCGATTTTGATAATTCTTTTTTTATCTGAAAGCTGATGCTGCCCGTGTGGTCCCATTTTAATTTGGTCCAGTTCTGACAGTGGCATCCATGGGAAATCCATATAAGTCTTAAACCTAGATAGACAAAATGCGCGACAAATGGACGGGTAACTCAAAATTACGCCAACCGATTTTGATAATTCTTTTTTTATCTGAAAGCTGATGCTGCCCGTGTGGTCCTATTTTAATTTGGTCCAGTTTTGACAGTGGCATCCATGGGAAATCCATATAAGTCTTAAATCTAGATAAACCATATGCGCGACAAATGGACGAATAACTTATTATCACGCCAACCGATTTCGATGCTTCTTTTTTTATTGGAAAGGATATAATTTAAGGGTAGTTTGATGAGTGTTAGGATCTGACTATAGGATCCATGACAAAGTAACGGAACTCTTCAATTCTTAGGAGCAATTGGACGATACTTTTTCGATGTATAAAATAAATAAGAACTATTCACTGAAAATCAAGAAATAAACAAAAATTTTAACAAAAAAAAAACGAACTTAAAAAAAAACTATTCCAAAACAAAGCACTAAAAAGTAAAGAAATAATTGCGTATTCTTCTAAACTTATACGATAGTATAATGTAGGTACAATTATTGTTATTGTTGGAGTCGGTGTCAGCCAATTTAGGTTTGTAACCACCTACATACATACGTAAACGTGATATGTAAGAAATAGGTATATTGCTAGGTATATTGTAGTGTTTCCTTGGCTGACACCGACTCCAACAATAACAATAATTGTACCTACATTATATTATCGTATAAGTTTAGAAGAATACGCAATTATTTCTTTACTTTTTAGTGCTTTGTTTTGGAATAGTTTTTTTTGAAGTTGGTTTTTTTTTGTTAATTTTTTTTTTATGTAGAATTAGATTTTTTTTACTCGATCTACATTTTTGAGTTTAGTTTTTTCATTACAAATAAAAACATGTTCAAATTCAAATGAGTGATTGATTTACAACAAAACATTAGGGCTTGCAATGACATTCTTAAAATTACATTAATTATGAGAGGCCCTTATTAATTTACTTTACAAACAACTATAGGAACAATGAAGTAGTCCAATTATTGCTGTCTTAATTATAGTTTGTTTCACAATATCTACTTCCTTTTTCACAACTAGATATTTTGCGAAAGCCAAAATCACTGTAATAAAATTTCTCAAACTCTTTTGAATGATTTTTGACAATTCAAGTGTTGATGACACGTTGTTGCTCTAATAGCTAAGCCGGCCAATACAATAACTGCACGTTAAAATTGTTAACAATTAGCTTAAGTGCTTTATTAAATTTTGAACTTAGCCAATAGTTTTTCTTAACTGCAATAAAAAATAATAACGATCTAGGTGTGAATCTTATGACTCCAAATAATGAAGTTTTTGATAAAAGAAGAACCTCTTTTGATTAGACTCCTGGCCATTTAGTCTCAATGAAAAACTAAACTAAAAGCCAGCTCGTATTTTCAAATAAAGAACAAAACGTCGTGGAAACAATGGGCTCACAATGGCGGGCGCTACCGGTCACCGCGCGTAGACGATACACTCACAAATAAAAAGCAATAGAGGGCAACAAATACAGCCAGAATACACTAGCGAGCCACTTTGATCCTTCCAGCATAGACAATAGAGACAATGCTATTGTTCAGTGTTCATTGTAAAGTGACTAAGCAACTAACGCAAGATCGGTAGCTAGTTTATTGCTCGTTGCATTGTTTTTGAGTGACGACAGAGAGTTATAAATCAATGTCTATGTGCAGTAGCTGGTTGAAGATTATTTTATCGGCTACGGTCACATTGTTGTGGAATTGTTTTATAATTTAACAAATGATTACATAATCACTTCATTGTTTTGAGGTTTTAGGGGAAACTTCAGTTTTAGTGAAAGATAGCAAAAAATCAAGCAATATGTAGTTTAAATTTATCAAATTTGATAAACCAAAGAAAATAAGTATCATTTGAGTTCCAGAGTGTCCCCAACATTAGCGTTTGACTTTCAAGATAATATACCTACCCACTTAAAAAGACTACTTAATCATAATACAAAAATAAATGTATGTATGACTCTACCACCACGGTACACGGACAGGGGCTTTAGCTTCAGCTGTTTTCCTGTCCAAAGAAGTCATTGGAAAATGACGTCGATCTACATTTGTCATTTTGGCGTTCGCAACTCTCCTCCTTCGCCTCTCTGCCTCTCTAGGGCTGTCGCAGCAGACGTCCTAACGTGCATCTGCCGTGAAATGCCTCTACTAATTTATTTATTTTATCGTACACAAAGAAGACAATTACATTGAAAACAACAAGGATAACAAAAGTACAGGTCAGCTCATCTCTAGTAAGAGATATCTTCCAGCAGAATATGGTGACAGGAAAGTTCATGCAAAATTATTGTGTATAGACAAACTGTGTACAAATGATAGACTCAAACACGTAATAGTTGTAATAAATTAAAACCCAGATATATAAACTAATACATAAATAAATATACTACATAAATCCATAGAACAAACCTTAACTAAATAATACGTAAATATCATATTGCAATTGAAGCCCAACTTAAAAGAGTTTTTTTAGCATTCTTTAAAAGAACTCACAGTATGCATTCGCAAAGGGATACAGGCAACTATTATGAGATTTTATACAATTCTTGAGCCTTAGTGTAATCCATTTATGAATAAAATGAATCTCCAAATGTGTTCCTAAGCGCAAAACGCGAGAACAGCTCGACCAATCAGGTAATTTTCTCAAGGCACAAGGAAAGTTCTTCAGAAAAAAAAGAACCAATATAAAGCTACATTATCAGGGATTGACAAAGACTATATATATTTTTTATTTTAGCTTTAACTTGACGGGAAAGACAGTCTGAAGAAACTACAACTACAGCCAGACGCAAAAGTGGTATGGTATTTCAGCACAGCGGCACAAGTAAAATAGAAATGAACCTAAAAAATGCGCTGTCAGGATCTCGAAGTAAGGGTAAATAAATAAATATCCTTGTTTTACGAGGCACACGAGAATTCAAGCCAGGAGCGCCATCCTACTGGATGACACCAGATCCGAGAGTCGATTACTTAAATAATAAATAGCTGCCCGCGTATATTTAATATGAAATATACATTTCAACATGTTATCGCTGGTGCGTTTACGCGCCAAATCCGCAGTACCTAAATCAGTCGGCAGCTGCGCGCGCGCAGGCGATAAGCGCGATAACAGCTATCAGGCCGATAGCGTCACCACCTGTGGAACGTACTACTACGGTTCACTTAAAGGTTCTTACTTCTTATAGATAAGCACATGAAAAGTGGTGCCTTTGCCATTTGGCTAAATTGTAGAACAAGTTCCGGAGGTATTCCCGAATTGTACAATTTCATTTTTAGCCTTAAGCAATGCTCTATTTTTAATCCCAAGATAGAAACTAGAAAAATTGGACCTGATCCTAGGGCGCTTGGCTTTTAACATTGACGAAACACCCGAAGTCAACACGTAGAAACTTTTTGATACCCTTTAATCTACTTTGTTAAGCTGGGATTCGGCTCTAGCTAAATATTGTAACTCTACCTACAGATAACATGCATGTAAAAAGAATAAAAACTGGGCTAAGGAGGTTGTTATTCCCTATTGGCATGATAGAACTCAACAATTAGCTATTAGGTATAGATAGCAGGCTTTTTTGCGCCCGGCAGGATACGCATTCGCAAGTTCGCAGAGCTTCGTTTGCGACACTTGGAATATGTGGAAATATTGGGAAACAAAGACTTAACATTACTTAATCATAACATAACAGAAATAAAATTAAAAGTAAGTAGTTGCGGCTTTCCAAAGTCCTTTTTGGCCATCTTACTTATCGGTAAAAGAAACACTCTCCCACCCACAAGGTTAAATCGTGTAGGATAGCGGGTACAGTCAAAAACATCAATATTTTACGTTTCATCGATCTTTTCGAAGTATTCACCCTGAGCACGTATTACCTACACTTTTCCATACATTTGAACCAATTGGAAAATACCTGTGACCACTCTTCTTTAGACACCTCAGAAATCTCGAAATTATAGCAGCCAGTGCATCTTCTTTGCTTTTAAACCTCTTCCACTTTAGTTTTTCTTCAATTTTTGGAAATGTGGTGGGTGAAAGATTGACACATTTTTTGAGTTGAAATAGTCAAGTGTTCTGGCAGACGTGTGCGGCGCCGCATTGTCATGGTGCCAGAGAAGGTGCCGGATTCCTGACTTCGGTCGCTTGTCACACCAAGCTGATATTACTGTTGGAGCACAGACTGTCACATACCATTAAGAGTTCATCGATCTTGATCCTCTAGCACTACAGTAGTAATATGACCCGTTTTGCTGAAAAACGAGGCGACCATTTGTTTCTGTGTGCTTCGTGCACGGCGACATTTTGTTAGAGTTGGTTCATCTTCAAAACACCATACAGTTGACTGCTGCTGTTTCGGGATCATAGTTATATAGCCATGTTTCGTCACCAGTCAGTATATCATACACGTTTTTTTGCTCGCCCCGTCAAATTTATCTATCATGAATAGGCACCAATCCACCCAACGGTCTTTCTGCATTAAATACTGTTGCTCGTGAACAAGTAGACTCACCAAAAGTAGTAGCCAAAAGATCAAAACATTATTGAGGCTTTAAACCTTTTTTTATAGTCATAATAAATCATAGCGCGAAAATCACGTCGACTGAGCTCCATTGCTGCGCAAGCGAAATACCGTCAGATTCTCGGAAAAATGATGCTCATTCAAATGAAAAAATATATAAATATGTGTGTCCTGTCCTATTTTCAAATATATCAATAAACAACCAGCCTTTAAGATGGTGTATAACTTGCCAGTGTCAATCAATTGAGTAAAGAGTATCTAACTTCTTCTGGCATGCCCCTCGTAAAAGAAGGCTGAAGAATTTCTGAATTATCTTTATATGCAACAGACGCATGTTTATCTCTGTATGAATTCCATTGAGTGAACAGTTGTGTAGCCTTAACTGGCGGTTAAAAAGGTTTTAAGTATAGACTTTTTTCATATTTACCCCCTATACTATTTTCACTGTAAGATGTTATGCCTGACAGCTCTTAATGTTCCGTGTCACGCATACTATTTCAAACTAAATAAAAAGAAACTGTTATAAACTATTAAAAAAACTATTCGAATCTTATCAAGTAACTTATTGTTATTATTATTAACTGTTAATAAATGAAGTAGTTAAATTAAATTAATTTATCTTTACAGCGCCTGATGTGTGAAAAGGTACGCCATTCAATAGTGTATTGATACTACTGAATCGACTAAAAATCGATGAGTAGGAGCGACCATTTTGTAATCGCGTCATTCGCATCAGTACAGTACTGATGCGAATGACGTGATTACAAGTACCAGTGCGTCTGCCTTGTATGCTATTTTTTAACTATTATTTTCAAGATACCGCGTTTTATTCTATTACTTATTAGCCATTACCGGTTTATTAAGAATTTATCTAAAAATTTAAAATCGGTAAATCCGATTTCATTTCCTTTGCCAACTCGATTAAATTACATTCGTTGCATCACTTTAATTGACAATTATGAACTCTCAGGGATATCATCATACGCGAACGAAAGTAGTACCTATAGTATACTTTTAGAGAAATATTGTCTATTTCTAATTCCAATAACGTGGTACTTTTTTCAGATTTGATTTCAATGTTATTGTTTTATTTATATTCAATATTTAATGGTGCTTTTTGGTGAGGTCTAAATTGTATAATTTTTGTTTTGATTGAGATGAATGTTATGAGATTGCAGCCAGTTTAAAATTGCATCTAGAGTCGTATGAAGTTTAATTGTTAATTCATTTATGTTTGTGCATGGTAGGATGATAGAAATGTCATCTCCTCTCCTCCTAGGCTCCTGAGTGATATTGCAACAGCAAGATTAGTGTACTTCAGTTATTTTCACAGTGTTATGTCGTATGGTCTACAGTTGTGGGGCTCGGCAGCGGATCTCAACACCATCTTTGTTCTTCAAAAAAGAGTCGTCCGCTCTTTTCCATTTACAACCTTTGACCACGCGACTCGCTTCGTGAAGTATTGAAAGAGATAGATATTTTAACTGTGTACTCTCAATTTATTTATGATAATGTTGTACATATCCGTAAAAACTTGCATCTCTTCAAGAAAAACAGTGATGTTCATAAACTCAATACCAGTAATAAAAATAATCTCGTAACTCGCAGTCTAAGACTGCATAAGGTAGGGGAAACATTTGTTGGTCAATGTGTAAAATATTTTAATAAGATTCCGCAAACTCTTGTTGAACTGCCTCTTCACCAGTTTAAGTCACAAATTAAAGCTGAGTTAATGGAGCGAGTTTACTATAGTGTTGAGGATTTCTTGAATGATAAGAATTTGTGGTCAACTTAGGTATAATCTGCTCCTCTGCACACTTTTTTGTTATGACTTTACTCTGTTAATTCAATTTCTGTGTATAAAAACAAGACTGAAAAGAGTAACCATCGAGTTTCTTGCCGGAGTCTTCTCGATCGGAAACAACCTCCGAACCGGTGGTAGAGTCACGTCATTATGTTTAATTATGATATTAACTGTCATAGTATTAAGTATTTTACGTAAGTTTATTTTTATTCAGTATATTTTGCTACAATTTTTTTTGTTTTTGATTTTCATAAGTAAGTACTTTTTATAAGTCTATGTGAATAAAGATATTTCTTACTTTACTTTACTTTTATACCAAAATATCAACCAACCAACCAACAACAACGTTTTTGTAGAACCAAAATAGGATCTTTTAAGTGTTAAGTACAGAATAGAAAATTGTGGTACCGATGATTATAATTAGGTGCTTAAAGACATCAATGAGTTAGATAATCAACGAAGACGTAATAAACGAAAAAGTAGTATCATAAATTCATATCATTAACCGAAATAAAACATTAAGCTAGCAAACATAAACCAGCTAACAGAGATGCTTCACCAGCAATAGCATAACTGCTGAATAAGATAGCTAGATAATGTTTATAACTGTTGCTACTTCACAATAATTGAGAAATAACAGTTACATCGCGGCGAAGTCACTCAATGATTCAAAATAACGCGCAGCGCGGAGTCAATGACTGCGGTACAGATTAGAAACGCCACCGCTTTCTACTGGCGGCGGTCTTAACTTGGAGCGGCGACGTTGCCGCTCTGACCTCCTTCGTTTGTTTTCCACGACACCTAAACATCGTTTTGTTCATGACGGTTTAGGAAAATAATCCTGTTGTTTCCAAAACAGGGTGACCTATCGAGTTTTTTTAGCATCCGTATATAGGTACTTATTGTATTTTTTGATAGAGCCACCGCCCACACCCTATTATACCTATGATCGATCACTTAAAATATGTCAGAGCCTTTTCAAGTAGAGATCCTAAAAATAGGTAGGGTAGGTAAGTAAAAAAATATCTTTAGTGGAATGAAAGGAAATTCGTATTTTCAGGTCGTAGTAAATATACGTACTTGCCTAACAACGCTGATAGAACAAAGTAGAAACAAAGAAATTACGGGACTACTCTATCAGACTAACTGTCTGTCAGCGGCTTCGCCCGCGTAGACTGTCTTACCCGTCAATATAGAGCCTAAATAACAAAAAAATATAGCCTATGTCCCTCCCTGATGATATAGCTTTTTTTGGTGAAAGAATTTTTTAAATCGGTCCAGTAGTTTCGGAGCCCATTCAATAACAGACAAACAAACAAATCTTTACTCTTATTAGTTCATAGATAACGTTGGAAATATAATGTTACTAAAGCTCAGATCACTATAATAATAGGTTTTCAAGACGCCACTTCAACAGGTGAGTATTGCAAATATTGATGTCTGCCGTGAATTTATTGTGAGATGAAGGTGAAAATCCTAATTTACGTGATGATATCGTGGATTCATGAACAATTTAACGTCTCACCAATTTAATGTTATGTCTTTAACATTATGTTTCACTATAAAAGTGAGAATTTACATGGGCATTTTTTACAACTCTGGTGAGGTTTTTTAGACGCGTGCAAAATAACGTTTCATTTTCAGAGCCGGCCAGCGGACTTCTATTAAGAATTTGACTCTACGTAAGTAATAAGTTATCCTTTTTTTAGGTAGTACTTAACAGTTTAGTTCACTAACTTTATGTTAGCTGTCAAAAATCCTGGTTAAATTCTGTTGGTTAGGATACTTGAAGACAAGTTGCAACAATTAATGTCCGCAAGCCAAAATTTTGTTATGATCGAATCATCGAAGTAATCTCGTGAATCGATACGTAGAAGTAAAATAGCGTCAAAAATCGTTATGAAAATTACTAATAGTTCATCACTTCTAACTAAGACTCTTTCTCCGGTCAGTCCTTCATGTCTGAAGATCGTGATTATGGTGGGGTGTACAAACCTATAAGTTTGGAGCGGGTAAATTGTTTCCACCGGCCTCTGTCAAAAGCAATCTTGACGACTGTGCAGAACCTCGGTGTTACTGAATCTTTGAATTGGTGACACCATCTAGTTGGTGGTCGGACTCTAGGTATCTTTCGAGCAGTTTACTCAAAAGTGATCAGTTTCTCAAGTTTTTCGTCTCATTATACCTATGAACAAAGTCACTGAGAATTGAAATACGCTATTTTACGCCCAGCTGGTGGTCCAGGGACTTCGGAGCATCCACCTCCAGCACCACATTTTGCGTGCATAAATAATAAGCCTCTCTCTCGCTTTGATAGTCCATGTTCGACTACGTAAATATCGGGAAGATCCATTCCCCAGACGATACTCAGCGCATTTTTGTTCTGTCTGTGATCATTGATAAAGTCACTGTAATTTCGCATAGAAACTATTTAATTTAGACTTATATAATAGCATTTTAGTTCCATTTCGACTCAACATAGGAGTCGTAGGAAATCCAAATACATTTGTTTTATATTGCCCGTCTAGATGACCTCACTCCACCTGATGGAAAGCGGTCGTGAGGTCCAGATATGAGGTTGACAAGCCCAGTCATTCAAACGAATCACTGAGCTGGCCATCCTTACCTTGAAGGCCTGCAGAAATGCCTTTTCACGCCCCGCTTGAAGAACCCGGGACTATACTTACGAGGAAGGAAACACATGTGCTGGAAGAGCGTTCCAATTCTGGATGGTACGACAAAGAAACGAGTCACCGAACCTTTTAGTTCGGGCCAACAAATGTTGAATTGTGTGTGGGTGACGCCGTAGTCCAGCACGCGTGGTACGGGAGTGGAACGGTGAGGGTGAAATAAGCTGGAATAACTCGTCAGAGCATTCCCCATTGTAGAAGCGATAGAGAACATTTAGCCTGGCAATGTCTCTACGCAATTGGAGAGGCTCAAGGGTCAAAGTTGCCTCTGGTTTTCCAATAATACGGATAGCACGCCGCTGCAACCTGTCAAGAGCTTCGAGTAGGTACTTGGCGGAACCGTCCCAGAGTTGAGAGCAGTATTCCACACACGAGCGAACTTGTGTCTTATACAAAAGACAGAGCTGCCCAGGCGTGAATTTTACGATAGCGTAAATTTTGAATGGCAACTCACGGTTATATTATCTATTTTATTTATTATATATTATATAATAGCAAATCGGATGAAAATGGGATAAACACAACTTTCGTATGGCTTCTGTTTATTAAAGACGATTCCGCAAACCACTCATTTCTCAAGTGAATAATGATACAACGAATAAATAGTAGTACAACTGATTATTTTTGAAAGAAATATTTCTGGTTATGTTGCTGAAGGAAAGAGGAACTGATACGTCCTATGTTAGTTAGAGCAGGTGTTCTTTAAATCTTTACTGTCGCAGACCAGTTTTAAAATACAATAATCTCCCGCTACCCTTTCGTAATCTTCTTATCGTGGGAAAGGAAAAACACAATGATTAAAAATTAAAAACAATATCCTACTTTAGACCTAGTTGATGAGAAGGATTGCTGCTGTGCCTAGTAGTACCTCGGAATCTCCGCACATGCGTCATAGAACCTGAGGCTAAGAAAAAGAAACCCTGGTTTAGAGACGGTTAAAAATTAACTAGAGCTCGATCTCTGAAACTTTAGCCGTCAAAGTCCTTTTTTTTTGCGTCAGGAAATGCATTTAGGCATTCCCAGGGCCCTGGGTTCGGGACACCTGGGATATGTACTACCCACGTAAGCCTGACGATGGTCATCTTCGGTGCAGAATGGAAGGGACCCGGGATCCCTAACAAGGGAGAGACTCCTCGCAGGACCCTTCGGCTCGCATGGCCGCCTGGCAACCAGCCTCGGGAGGAGCAAGCTCGACTTCAGTACACGATAACGCAGACCACTGTGTCCGAATATACGCGTTACCGTCTTCCTCGGGATCGCAAACCAAAACACACGCAGGCCCCCTCGCGTGGGCCCTTTTAGTCGCCTCTTATGACAGGCCGGGATACCTCGGTAGTATTCTACTCCCCTAATCGCAGGGAACAGCCGTCAAAGTCTTGCTCTAACTATGGTTGATATTCGATTAAAGTTTGTTTAATTTGAAATGACGTGCCCATCTACTTTTTTGTTGATTTAGATGTGCCGAGCTTACTTTTGCGAATAAGCGACGCGTCCTCCTAGGTTCGAGTCCAACCGTCTAATTAACGATCAATTTCAGTGGCATGTTTAAATATATTGCGTCCATATTTCAAATTTATATTGGTGGAGTGTTTTCAGCTTAGACACGCTCTACCACCCTGGACTGGAAACTATGAGACTCATATTAATTCTTCCAATTCTTCTTCACATAGCCATGACTCCAATATACACTTTCTGTTTTCTGTATTTAGTTTTAATCCAGGACCCTATTACAATCGCTTATATCCAGTCAAGTTAATTAACTAAGTTAATTAACTGTAAGCTGAATATTTACTGACAAAATTGCTCTCTACTCTCAGATGTGTTAATGCCAGGTAAGTAACTGCTGACTGGCTAAAAATTAAAAACCATGAAATTGCTCGCTAGGCTCAGTTTAGTGAATGAACTTGACAAATTAAAAGCGATTGTACTCAAGCCTCTTGGCTGCAAAAAGCTGTGTTACCTATAATTTAACCGCTTTAGCAGCATTCAAAGATTCAACAAACACGTGAAATTCCTAGACTACACCGCACCGGTTGCCACCGGTTGTAGACAATAAGAATTATAGTTTGGTTTTGACGTAAACGCTCTATCTTGCCGTACAATGGGCTGTCAACGTTTATTACTCACTGTTCCTGAGTGTCCGTCGTAAAAACATAATGATGTGGTTGATATACGGCTATAAAGATAATAGTGCTATTTTGCCTTAAAAAGGCAGTCATTAGCATAAAAATATTTATTTTTATATTTAACCACTAGAGTTTACTAAGACGTGTTTCTATTCTATTCTAAAAAATAACCAATACTAATAAAAATAATACACTCACGATGATTTTCTGCAGAGTAGTGAATCCTTAAACATCATCATCATCATTCGCATCCACAAGACGTCCACTGCTAAACATAGGCCTTCCTCATCGATCTCCAAAGTGACCGGTTGCAGGCGGTCGCCATCTACCGGAATCCCGCCACTTTTATCAGGTCGTCCGTCCACCTTACAGGCGGGCGTCTCACGCTGCGTCTGCCTTGAAACGGTCTACAGTCTAGATTCTAGAACGTTCCTACCCCAACGGCCATCGGTTCTGCGCGCTATGTGCCCTACCCACTGCCACTTCAGCTTACTGCCCCGCTGGGCTACGTCGGTCACTTTCGTTCTTCTACGGATTTCCTCATTCCTGATTCCGAGCATAGCCCTCTCCATAGCTCGCTGAGTGACTTTGAGCATTTTTATGAGGCCCATAGTCAGAGACCAAGTTTTAGCTCCGTAAGTTATCACTGGTACCTAACACACTCTGATCGTTGAGTTTTGATTTGAGAAATCCGCTATCTTGTTTGTTTATGCACGTCTGTAAGCATTCTAGGCACCCAGCGCGCTGATACTTTTTTCATGCTCAAATGTTCATGTATACTATGGATACTTTCTATCGAAATCTTTAGTTGTTCAGCTACAAAACGAACCGTAACACGACGATCTGCCAAAACAATTTTTTCAACTTTTTTATGACTTGTTCGGTAACTGCCGTCGTAGGGCGTCCCGAGCCGATCGCGAGTCGTCTTTAGTTAAAGTTCTTCCTCTCTTAAACTCGGCACACTACCGCGCGCAACCGTAGAATACGGAGGAGCATTAACCCCTAATCTTCCTTTTAAGTCTAGATTTACTTGCTCAGTCAGTAGTAAATATTTTCAGGCAGAGATATTTTATTACGGCGCAAATTTGAATTTTATTCATTTTGCATACCACGCTCCGACAAGACGAAAACAAATGACTTCTAATAAAAAATAAAAAAAAACTATAATTTTCATTTTTTTATTTTATCAAATGTCTGGACTTTACCTGCCAGTATTTCCTTTTTTGTTGTTCAAGGAGTTTATATGCCATTATTACTTTATATTGAACTCCCCTCGTAATTGCGTAGAGCTTGTCTAATCTGAAATGAGACGCCCCTTCACGGTATTAACGCACACATAAAGTAAATTAAAGTAAAGTAATTAGCCATATACTGTCCCACAGTTGGGCAAAGACCTCCATTATTGAAATCAAGTCATTTCGCTACAGTAGATGGGTATTAGTTTCATATGATAATCTCTAATACGGACGCAGCAAAAAAAGTAGTTGGGCGCATCATTTCTGGTTAAACAAGCTTTACTTTGTTGGCGTCGTAAGTTCTATAGTATACTCAATACGGAATTTCATTTTCCCTTTTGAATCCCTAAAATCCGTGGCGAACATTTTTCCGGTCGATAGGAACTTAAAACTGCTTTGAAGGCTCTGTAATTTTTTTAATGCCATTGTATGGATTCTTGTTCACTCTTAGGGTCATAGTAATAAGTCCACGTCTCATTTCCAGTAACCTCATCGTCAAAACCCTACGCTCGATTCTCACCACGGAGCTCTAAAGATTCTTTACGGCACTCGATTCTTGATTGGGCAGCGGTAAGCATTCATTTCGTGGCACCCATCTTGCACTGACCTTAGAAAGGTTCATTGGGGGTCAACGATTAGTTATTAGCTGTTATGTGTTTTCCCCAATGCCCTTTCAACAAACTTGACTTGATTGGCTACATCGAAAAAATTAAGTCCAAATTGAAGCATGCGTGACAAAACTGGTGCATTTCAAGAAATGTATATTTCTCTGCTAAGCTGTATTGCTATTCAACTTATTAGACTAAATATCCATCATTAAGATTAGTACCTATCTACGTAAAGATTTCAGCAAAGCACTTTGACGAGTAGGTAACCTGGATCATCATTTATGAGTTGGTTTAAACAGTGTAAAAAATTACTCCGGTTTTATGCGGGAAATCAGATAAGGAAGGTATTTTGTAATGTTTTTTGTTTGCATTTTTCCGCTTACTTAGATTGACCTTAGCAAGAGAAAATATTAATTCTACTATCATCAAATGACTGTTCTATGAGTTTGATGGAACACTTAGCAAGATTTAAGCAGGAAAATGTAGAATTGACGTTTAAGGTCCATTCAACATTTTCCTACTCAGGTAATCAGGTCTAGCTGTAACGTAAAGATTACAGATAGACAAAACATTATTACTAGTTACTTGCCTTCGTTATTATTTTATGCTTTAACGTGTGTAAAATTCAATAAAAGACATGAAAAGAATTAAGTTCAAACTCTTATAATATAATGGAAACACATATTTATAACCACACCGATCGATTCTTAGCTAAATTAGATATTCATGAATTCAATTCCTTGTTCATAAGTTGCCTTCATAAAACCTTCACAGCAAATTAATTACGAAACAGCCATTATGTCCAACTTAAGCCCGCCGCGTCATTCACCGCATATCGAGCGGACCAAGAAACCTATACATAGCCACCTGGACGGTCACATAGAAAAACCAGCCACGGTCAGAAAGGCGTAACTCAAACCAAAAACACACAATAATAAACTCTACCGCCTCCCTACAAAGTACACTTTCCCTGTGGCTACCAAAAGAATAGAACCCTATCTCCCTAAGCGTGCGTCAGTGTTCTGTTAGTATACAATAAATATTCGGCGCCAGTTGTGCCAGAAGTACACACATATACATAGGAGCGACGTTGTAGCTTACCAAGAGCGGCAACGTCGCGCTGCTTCGCGACGGATTCCAAGCTTGCTTTAATTTAGGTCTGACTTTGATAGAGATTTGAAGTGGCGCTCATAGTCATATTCAGCTTTATCTGTGTAAAGATAAAGTTGGTTTTAGCAGTTAAAGTGTGGGTTGGAACTGTGTGCTAGTGAATGGGGCCGCGGTCGCCGAGGGTTGCGGGACGTTGCGTGGCGTCGTATTGTTCGTTTTTTACGCGCGCGATAGAATCGATGTCAGTTGGCAGATTTTTTATTTTACCGTTTTTCGGCCTTGTTTCTGGCTAGACAATGCGATGCATGCTTGCTGATTGAGCGATAGGTCAGTGTTGAACCAGCTGCCAGTCTACTGACGATGGTGTTGAGAACAGTTTTAGTTTATACAATGATGTTGAAAGAATTAAGTAAAGTGGATGAGTCTTAGGCGTAATTAAGCAGCTCAACTATCAAGCAGGATGGCTTAATTCTGCAAGGCATGATTTCTGGTAATATTCTGCCAAAAATATTAGATTGGCCACAAGGCCACAACACTAAAGTAAAGTTTTTACGTAGGTAACTTTTTTGGCTTAATTACACTCGAAATTTATCTCCATGAACTACTTACATGTGTAACAAGCAGTAAACATCCCCTTCCATTCTATCTGTGGCCTAAGCAATGGAGGAAAAGATGAATCAGAAAAAACTTCTTATGCCGGCGACTCATCTCAATCACAGCACAGCACATCAAGCTCTACATGCTACATATGCTGCTGTTATAAAAACCGTTTACTCTGGTTTTGAAAAGGTAGAACTGCTATCCTCCGAACATGATTGGTTATTCATCGAGTAAAACAAATGCAGTTTTGTTAGAACAACGCCGCCACGTAAGCCACAAATGCCTTACAAAACTCATCAGCGAAGGCTGTCATGGTAACAAATTGTCGAATATTCCTATGATGAAGTCCACCTTATCAGTCGGAATCTAACTTGGAACTGCAAACACGCAGTAAAAACGACAAGGACAATAAGAAATAGCAGCATGGTATATTTGTGCGATATCAAGATGAAAACTCTACATCAATATTAAGAGCCTGGTAAGTAGGTCCCATTCACCAAGGCACTCTTATTTTCCTACGATTTTCTACAGCAGTCCCATGACCCTTTTCGAGTTCAATCTATCAAGAAGACTAGCATAAATTTAGTATCTAGGGAATTGCAAAAAGTCACTTACAAATCTTACAATAGAACAGTAGAGCGATTCTGAAAAACTCGCCCCGTAACTCAGCACACGGAATCCGCTGTGTAATTCAACTTTGGTCTTCTGAAACACTACAAAAAGACGCTAGTGCAAGTGAATGAAACCGAGTTAAATGAGATTTGAACATCACGCAGAAATGATCTTTAATTGGTATTCTTAACGTGAACTCTACCGTAATCTTGACTCGGGAAACTCAAAATAACCCGTCGAATAAAACGGTTTTAAAGAGTGATCCAGCTTACAGTTCTGCTCTCTTGTAATAAGCAATAAGGCAGTCTGATGGTAATCAGTTTTTCCCTGAGGTGTATCTGGCGCGTTGTCGATTACACCTTTTGAAACTACTGATGAAGAACTCTACGGGATGATATATTAGAAAAACTTTGGCAGATTGCTTATTTCAAAATCAGAAAGAAACATCTTAGAAATTATGTACGAGACAATGGTGGTTTTAAAATATAAGGATGAACCATGAGCGGTGTGCTGATAAAACGAAGCCGTGGACATCATTCCAAACAGATCGGTAGAAGTCACTTGATATGAAACGGACACGATGGCCTTACCATGGAGGTTCATTCGCTTTAGAGTAGGTATTGCTGGAAGTGCTGAAACCCAAGAAACATGAACGTTGCAAGGCAGTAAATTTGATCTTAGGGGTGTTCAATAAAAAGTAATAATGGCGTAAAAACTTCTTGAACAACAAAAAGTAAATACTGACAGGTAAAGCCCAGACATTTGATAAAATAAAATAAAATAAATATTTTTAAAATAGAAGTCATTTTCGTTGTGTCGGAGCGTGATACGCAAAATGGATAAAATTGAAATTCGCGTCCTAATAAAATATCTCAGCCTGAAAAAAATTACTACTGAGCATGCAAGTAAATCTAGACTTGAAAGAAACATAAGGGGTTAATAACTCCGTATTCTACGGTTGCGCGGTGGTGTGCCGAGTTTAAGAGAGGAAGAACTTTAACTATAGACTACCCGCGCTCGGGACGCCCTACGACGGCAGTTACCGAACAAATGATAAAAAAGTTGAAAAAATTGTTATGGCAGAACGTCGTGTTACTGTTCGTTTTGTAGCTGAAGAACTAAAGAATTCGATAGTGAGTAGCCAAAGTAACTATAATTCATGACCATTTGGGCATGAATAAAGTATCAGCGCGCTGGGAGCCTAAAATAAACAAAAAAGGCTGCGGATTTCTCGAATCAATTTGGAATTGTTACAACAAGATCGTGACGAAACAACAGTCCATGACTTGGAAGAGGCCATCATCGCCAACGCCTATGAAGTTTAAGGCAATTCCATCGGCCGGTAAGATTATGGGCTCTCTTTTCTGGGACTGCCAGGGGGTGATAATGATTGAAAACCTAAATCATGGAGCCACTATTACGGGGCCCTTATACGCATAACAAATAAAAAAACTGCGTCAGGAAATACGCGAAAATCGTTGCGGCAAACTTGCTAAAGTTGTGTTGTTTCATCAAGATAACGCCCCCGCACACACAAGTCCCGAGTTGCGATGACTGCTATCCAAGATTCTGGATTTGAATTGATGGAACATCCTCCATACTCACCTGACCTTGCGACCAGTGATTTCTACCTATTATCGCGGTTAAAAAAACAACTGAGAGGTCACAAATATGGCAATGATTGCCGCCGTACATGATTTTTTAAGCGATCAAGATGAAGATTTTTTCAAGAAGGGAATCTTTGGATTACAAAAACGTAATACTAACCTCAAAGGTTCTTGAGTTTATTATTTCGAAAAATAAAAGAACTATAAATAATATATAACTGTTTCATAGTCATTATCACTTTTTATTGAACACCCCTAGTATCTCCTATTAATGATTTATTATTAATAGCTTTCCGTTTGCGGCTTCGCCCGCGTTATCGTTATATATTTTGGCCAAATTACATAAAATCTTTATAAATTGTAGCCCATGTCTTATTCTGATCTATAAGCAGTTATTACTGTAAAGATTCATCCAAATCCGTTCAATAGTTTTTGCGTGAAAGAGTAACAAACATCCTCACAAACTTTCGCATTTATAATCTTAGAAAGATTTAATACGAATTAAAGCAAATGGGTTCAAATTTCTGCGATAAAACATCTTTAACAGCATTCGCAAGTGAGTAATGCTCGTGTAAGTAGTGCAGACACGTGATTAAATAAATGAAATAAAGACAAAGCTTCAACAATGCGCTGTTACAGGTACACTGCTACGCGTGCTGCGTGAGCCCCAGCTTCACCACTGGCCGAGCTGGTATGAACCGGTTTCTCTCCGTATGTGACGGAGCCGCCAGTGCTCACGCACACACGTGTAGTTAGTGTATCTGACAAGGCGTAGTTGTTGAAGTTTTGCCTCTGTTCCGTTTATTTACTCAAGTCTGCACTTATGAATCAGAAGCCTCAAACAATGCAGACATTACCGTGTGGCTTCGTACTGCATTGTGGTGTTCAAGGAAAATGGCGGTAACGTGCCGTATAAGGCCGGTGTCGGGTTGCCGCGTTGTCGGGCTTTGTCATGTCCATTCCAATGTTATTTGTAGTTGGTATGAAAAAAATATGAGCTGATTGATCACGATCTAAACGACATGCCACAGTAAATTACGATTTCGGAAATGTGAGAACGGTTTGTAAGTAGCTGTGTAACTAATAAACTAAGGACCTAAGTTGTAAAACAACAAGAAAAACACTAAGTAGGTACAGCATTAGTTATCTACACTAATATTATAAAAAGGAAAGATTTGTTTGTTTGTATTATATGCTCCGAAACTACAGGTCCTATTTTAAAAATTCTTTCACCAATATGGAGGTACATTATCAGAGAGAGACATAGGCTATATTTTAAGATAAGATAATCATTTATTGTCAGAACTGTGTTACATTGTTGTTTCATAGATATTAGAATCAACAGTTTGCCCATTGCGGGCGTACAGTATAGATTGGTAAAATAACAAATTAATACTATTAACAATAACGTGAAATCATAAAATTCTTTCAGATTATAAAAATATTTTGTCAATAGCCAATTTTTTAATGTCTTTTAGAATTGTGGACCATCCAAAGCTTTAATAAAATTTGGTAACTTATTGAAGATCCTGATACCCATTATAAGAGTACTTTTCCCATAGATATAACTTGATGATTGAGCCAAATAAATGTGATGCTTATATTGAGACCGTAAATTATTTTTTGTGTTACTTTTCCTATTAAAGTGTTGTTCATGTCCAAAAGGACATGAACAACACATCTTGTTTGAAAAATCAAATACACAGATTTCTAATTTATAAATACACGTCAAAGTTAAAAAAAATCCTTTTTATATTGTGATTGAACAAAACAATCAGTGAATAATAATAGTGTATGAAAATCAAGTCAGAGAAACGCAGGCGAGATGTGCTGCTTTACCGACGCAGCGACGTGCAATTACTTTTGACAGAACGAAATCTGTCGAGGCAGCTAGTGAGTTACAAAATACAAAAATGAATTGGACGTTTGTGATTTCTAATTTTTTTTACATAAAGGTGTCTTAACTTCTATTGAATTAGACCATAAACGCGTATCGAAGACATTGTATTTTTAAATCTGAAAAAACGTGAGTATCAACGAAGACATTATAAAATAGAGAAATAAAATGCTCTTTCAACTAAAACCTGTGACCATGGCAACATAATTATGTAAAATGTAGTCCCATATTGCATCATATTTAATTTGCCTCAAGAAACGCAGTCACGCTGGTCAGATACAACTAAGGCACGTAGGATTTAGTTGTTCTAGGAAGGTTGTTCACCGTGAAGCCAAAGGAAACCGTACGATCGTACCGTATGGTGGACACCATGAGTTTTCGTCACGTAAACGGCGATCGTTGCGGTCAGTTTGTATGTCATTTTTGGTTTCATTTGAAATATCTATCTATCTTTTATTGGGGGTGAAAAGGTAGAGCAAGTGAAAGAATTTGTGTATCTGGGTACTATGTTTACGAGAAATGGAAGATATGAGGGTGACATTGAAAGGAGAGTGAATGCAGGTAATAGAGTGAACGGGGCGCTGCATGCCTTTATGGGCAGTCACAGAGTGTCGGAGAAAGCCCGACTGGCAGTTCACGGGGGCGTGCTGGTACCGACATTAATGTATGGTAGTGAAAGTTGGGTATGGCAGAAGAAGGATGAAAGTAAAATAAATGCAGTGCAAATGAGAGCATTAAGAAGCATGGCTGGGGTAAAACTGAGTGATAGAATTAGAAACTGTGTAATAAGAGAACGATGTGGTGTGAAAGAAGACGTGGTTACTAAAATTGAGATGGGAATGCTGAGGTGGTTTGGTCATATGGAAAGAATGGATGAAAGGCGATTAACGAAACGGATTTATGAGGCAAGGGTAAATGGGACTGTTGGAAGGGGAAGACCCAGAAGAACGTTTCTTGACCAAGTTCAAGATGTTCTCAGAAAGGGTCGGGTCAAGAGTACCTTTAACCGACGAGCATGTATGAAAGGACTCATGAAAGTAGAAGAAGCGCAAGATGTATGTCAGGATCGTAGCAAGTGGAAAGAAGTGGTCTCTGCCTACCCCGTTGGGAAAGAGGCGTGATGGTATGTATGTATGTATGTATGTTGAAATATCTAGGGGCGCTGTACTAAAATCCCATGCGAAAGCGTCAACGCGGTTTACGCGGACGCTAGCAGCTGTCATTGGTGTAAACTCATGGTAGACGTACTGTGCGTCCACCACGAGTTGCCACTTTAAAATTACTTACATCATCATTTCCATAAAAACATTTTACACGAACGATAATGTAAATTTAAAGTGCCAACTCGTGGTAGACGTACTTAAGACGTGTGTCATTGATTATTATTGTCTTTGGAATCTTCTGATGAAACAAATTGACCAGCGCATACGCACTAGGGGTGTTCAATGAAAAGTAATAATGGCATAATAACTAAAACCCAGACAGAATAAAATTATTGATTTTCTTCTCTTATTTTGAAAATAGAAGTCATTTGTTTTCGTCGTGTCGGAGCGTGGTATGCAAAATATATAAAATTGAAATTAGCGCCGTAATAAAATATCTCTGCCTGAAATAAATTACTACTGACTGCTCAAGTAAATCTAGACTTAAGAGGAACATTAGGGGTTAATGCTCTTCCGTATTCTATGGTTGCGCGGTGGTATGCCGAGTTTAAGAGAAGAAGAACTTCAACCTATAAACGACCCGCGCTCGGGACGCCCTACGACGGCAGTTACAGAACGAATGATAAAAAAAGTTGGAAAGATTGTTTTGGCAGATCATCGTGTTACTGAAAACGTGTTATAAAATACCAATACATAATATATAACTGCTTCATACTCATTATCACCTTTTTTTAAATACCCCTAGTACAAACACATATTTAGTAGTTATTTTTACTTTCATACACAGTACGAGTATCTGTGAGTCTGTGACTGATCTCATTTCATTACCACGTCGTCATTATCAAGTTTTACAAAATGCCAATTTTGAATCACAGATTCAGTGTGCGCGTTCAGAGGTGATTTTTTCAGAATAGCTCTGCTCTACTGACTAAAATTTCAGTTGCAGGTACTATTTACCAGCTTTGGTGTTTTATAACAAACGTGGCTTAACTCCAATAGCGTAATTAGATTTTCACACCACATACTCGACAATGCCGAATTATATGTCATGTAAACCTTACCGAAAGCAAGACATTATATCTCTTGGCTTTAGCCGGGTTATAATGTTCTATTATAACCCGCTGGTCAATAATGTGATTTTCACTTTCATAATTCTTATTACTATGTCAATAAAGTCTAATTTCACTAAACAGAATGTGTCCTCAGCGGGCGCGGCCAACTCGATTTTCGAAGACCGAGGCCGTGGCCCACTAGATTCGCACTGAGACGAACTTCATTTGTTTGTCAAATCGAGTAGGCCACGCCAGCTGAAAGAAGTTGCTATAGCCGTAGCTAGTAGTACTACTATACTAAGCCTAGTTTTTTATTGTCTCGCATAAAGTGAGAAAAGTAGAGTATACACCACCGGGATAAAACTGTTTTTTTCTTGGGCGCTTGAACCCCTCACTGCACTCAGGACTCAATCTTAATTCCCTCGCTTTGCTCGGGAATTAACTTATAACACCATCGCTGCGCTCGGGAGTTAAATTTGGAGTCCTTCGTTACGTTCAGGATTCAATGTAGCGCCCGTGACATAAAACAGTGCTTTATCCCCTTGGTGTATAATCTACTATTACACCATACTTTCATAGTAATAAAATGCGCCAATAAGTTTAGCCAACACCTTACTGCCTGTAATGTAGCCCACTACTATTTTGACGAACAAAAATGTATTATTAGAAATAGGTAACAATTATATCTAATCATCACAATTCATCACCATTTTGTACAATTTTATAAGAGAGAGGATAATTAACTCACAAACAGAACGATTGCCGATGTGAATATAAGCGCAATGAAGTCATACAACGACAATAAAGAGTGAAAGTTAATTAAAATGTATAATATGTCGTGTTTTATGGGTGACCCTCATTTCCTATACTTAGGCTCTATTGTTCGTCGCCGCAGCCGCAGCCTTCGTGTGGTCACCCCTACCACGGTCTCCCACGAACTCGCACGTGATTCTTTAAATAAATAAATAAAATAAAGATCTGGGACAATTTCCACCAAGATTATCTGACCCCAAAGTAAGCAGAGCTTGTCTATGAGTGTCAAGAGACTGATAAAGATTAGTGATGTACAAGGCTCGAGGCTCCCGAGTCCTTTTGTCTAGAGCTCGGTGTCGTTTACAGGGTTCGCCTCGTTTGTATAAAGCTCGACGACTCGGGAGTCTTTTCCAGAAATCGAGCCTTCTTAAGAGCTCGATCGATCTCGAGATTTTTCAGGGCTCGATCGATCTCGAGGTTTTTTCAGGGTTCGAGTCTTTTTGTGGGCTCAAGACGTTTGGACGTGGCGAGTCGCGCTTAAGTTAGTTTCCGTTTGGAGTCATCCTTTTCAAAGCATGCAATAAAATATGTATTTGTAGGATAAAATTTTGGACCAGATGGGTATTTTGAAAAATAGAGGTTAAATAACAGAAAAATACATTTTAATCATCATGAATAATATTATAGTGAAAAGGTTTACAAAGACTCGAGCTCTTTAAAAACTCGAGTTCTTTTGAAGGCTCGAGCTCTTTTGATAAGTTCGAGCTCTTTTGTAGGCTCGAGCTCTTTTGATAAGTTCGAGCTCTTTTGAAGGTTCGAACTTATCAAAGCCTCGAGGCGTGACTCAGGGAGCTCGCGTCTCGGCTAGGCTCCGGTCTACAAGCCTACCGAGTTCATTGAGTCCGGCCAATCCGCCTCGAAGCTTCAAAGGTAAAATAAACATACTTGAATATTTCAAAATACATACTTATGTAGATGATAACACGCAACAAGCATAAAATTAAATGATTCTGATAAAAACGGGTTTTTGCAACGAAACAAAACTACGGTAAATTGTTTTACCTATTTTTTCGATTGAAATTAAGAAATACAAGAATTTCAATGGGGAAGATGGATTTAAGCTATCGTCTGCGTGGAGCCCAGTGATTACAAAGTGTAAAACGCGAGTTGGACCGTCTCGAAAAAATCCGGACACTGCGAGAGTAGTTTGTCGACCTGACTGTACTATGGACAGAATAATTGAAAATGTGCGGGTGGTTGAAGATCTTTCGCCGCGCCCAGCTAGACGACGCCGCGCACCACCAGTCCGCTCGTGACCACGGTGACATGCAATTGTCGCCGAAACGTCGAGAAAATAGGTAAAACAATTTACCGTAGTTTTGTTTCGTTGCAAAAACCCGTTTTTATTAGAATTAGTTAAAATACAACAAGAAAGTCTAAAGTGTTATAAAATTAAATGCTTGTCACATGAATGTTTGTCATGGGTGGGGATAGAACCCACGACCTCCGGCGCTAAATCGCTAGGATCGCTACCATTACACCAACAGGCCAGTCAAAGTGAGAAATACTTTGTTTGTACTCTAACTACCTACTTAGTCAAAATGTTGGACTTCAACTTTGAATTCATGATAAAATGAAGCACACCTAAACTGAAATCTTCTGCAGTATGTACAATAGCAATTCAGGAGAAGGGCATTCACTATAAAAATAATTTTGGTACTTCGCGTGGTCAAATGATTGCCTAGTGCAAAACAAACATACCTTTTAGTTAATAAGAGCAATATTGCATTGATAGATTGGTTTTGGAACAGCTTTAGAACAGCTCAGCCCTTTCGTGGAACAAATATCCCTTTTAGATTTAAGAGATTTTGTTTAATTTTTCTCATTTAATTTGCAATACTACGTAGTTAAATACAACCTTATCTGGTAATATTCACCTTGTGCTAAACAACCGTAATAGTTATGGGGGAAAAAATAGCTGTTTACTTATGTAAGTAAACAAATGTTAATCAAGGTGAGGTCACCTTGATTAACATTTTGTTCATCGTATTTTGCGCTCTCACTACAGACAGGCGTCTTTTCCCATCTCGCTCGCGGGGCCCTGGGCACGTCAGGGCCCTGCGATCTTCAGGGCCTTAAAATAATTATAGGGCACTTATAGGACTCTTAAAATCAAAAAGGAATAAAGATTATGATTATGTTAGCAATCGGAGCCTCGTGTACCGACGGCGAGCTAAGGAACTAAGGCCACCTTGTCTTTAGCTGGAGATCAGCGTTTAGACGTTCTGATATGAGTGACAATAACGCGTAGTGTTTCTCCATACCTTTATTCAGCTGCCTTGTTTAGTTTAAACATTATTAAAATTAAAGTAATAGCGTCATTGTTAAACACATCTCAGAGTCTTAGATAGTTTAAAATTATGATTATGAATATCCTTGTGTGCCTAGGGTTTCGGAGGTTAGAGATGGCCCTGAATACAGGCCCCCGCCCCAAGGCTTAAATCTCCAACCTGCATTCGCCACGAGTGGTGATTAAGCCCATAACCTGTACGTCTACCACGAGTTGCTACTTTGAATTTACATTATCGTTAGGTACTGTTAATTATTTGCTGAGATGGCTTAATTTAAATTATTGTTTGCTTCAGAGATAATATTTAGGTACCATGTTTGGTTTGAAATGCAAACCGGCTTTTGCATTACAATCATATCGAATGAGGCTTACTCCACATTCTCCGCATATCACGTTTCTAAGATCGTTTCTTACGTCACTAATTAGGTATTTATTTACAGTACACGATCATATTTCCTCCTTGATTCGGTTGTTCATTGTACCTACTACGTTACGTGTATAAATATCAAGTTTTACAGAACAAAGTTATGCCGCATAGAAATACACTAAGCAGGTAAATATATTACTTTGTTGAAACACTCGACCGCAGGAAACACACATTGTACAAAATAGTTTAAAACTGAGCTTTATTATTTCGCTTTAAGTGTTGTGTGAAGAAAGAAGGGAGAACATCCACTGGAGAGAAGAAAGATAAATTTATTGGGCACCACCGAAGCTGTAACATGGTAATCCACAATGTCCTTTAGTAAGGACAGGTCTACGGGAGTGTAGCTGGAAGGGCACGTTTGTAGCATCCCTGCATCCATTTTCTTCCGCTCTGTCAGCGGAGTTTTGTAGTTCAGGCATAATCCGCTAGTCATCATCATCATCCGTGCGGTCTATCCCGGTTGTAAACCCACACTGTTGAGTAGGGTCCCAGGGTCCACCTTTCTTATTTTCTTGGCCCACTTCGCGCGGTCTTGTGCATCCTCAGTGGTGAGTCTGTTGGCATGCATCTCACCCTTGACGACGTCGAGCCACCGCTTCATGGGTCGACCTCTACTGCCGGTACCCGGCGGAGGCAGCATGGCCAGACATTTGTTACCCACGTAGTTTGCCGATCTTGCCGAGGCATAATCTGCTAGTGCACCG
Organism: Udea olivalis; assembly: GCA_947369235.1. Classification (NCBI taxonomy): domain Eukaryota; kingdom Metazoa; phylum Arthropoda; class Insecta; order Lepidoptera; family Crambidae; genus Udea; species Udea olivalis. The sequence continues at coordinate 7,415,129 of OX376345.1, read as the reverse complement.
AAGTTATTGACGTCGGAAAATGGGTTGCAAGGCTAACGTGAAAATGTGCAGGCCACATTTGAAGATGTACCCACAGACCCTACTCTGAAGATCTCACAGTTCTCGCACAAAAAGACGAAGTGTAGGCATACCACTAGCCAGGAGCACAGAATTGAGGTTTCTTGGCTGAGTTTACTTACACGCGAAGACCTGGAACCTGACTCTGGAACAGATTTACACTTTGAACAAATGTCAAACACGAAATTCAAAAACCTTTCTTTAAAGAAATAAGGTTAAATAAAAACAGTGACGTTAATGTAATGCTAATCCAGCAAAATTAGATTCGGGAGTCAGTCCCCTGGCGCGTGCTAAAATGTTGCACAAGTGGCGGATTATTGGTCACATTGCTACATATTACCTTTACGAACATGTCATGCATTTTGAGAATTAAAGCTATCGGGCGGCAATGCACAGCAATATTTAAAATGCTGCTTCATGTGAATAATTATCAACTTTATGTTTTGGCAATTAAAAATTATGATCGTTAAACTACTGCAACATAGTTAGTGTTTCTGAAACAATTTGCCTAACTTGTACTTGTTTAAGAGGAGGTTGAAACACCAGACAAAGTCTTAAAATTAATGATATAAAATTGTTAATTTATAAAAAACCGACCAAGTGCGAGTCGGCCTCGCGCACCGAGGGTTCCGTACAAACCTGTAGGTATATTTATTAAAATATTTTTTTAACTATTTTTATTAAATGATGTAACTTAAAATTTACGGTTTTCGCAATTTTTCCTTTGTCTGTGCTATGACGTTGCTTCGTACGAAATTTCAAGATTCTGAGTTCACGGGAAGTAACTACCCTGTAGGTTTAGATTCCCTTGCGAGTGTCAAAAAATTGCGGAAATTTGCGGTATAAACGACTGTATCTTTTGATTGCGATGGCTTAGAAGTTTGATTTTTTCACAGCTCTAAGGGACAGTAGACTTGAGTATTTGATATGAATTCCAGCTTGATACCTTTACGCATTTCTGAGAAAAAGGGTCTTGAAAGATAGACGGACCGACGGACGGACAGCAAAGTGATCCTTTAAGGGTTCCGTTTTTTCCTGTCGAGGTACGGAACTATAATTGGACATTATAGGTAAAATAAAAAGAAAAAAAATTGACGATACTTTAGTTAGATTAGCCGTTACATAGTTCTAAAAGTGATTAAAACGACGTTACATTTAAACATTTCGAACTACTAAACGTAAGTAACCGTCATCAAATTAAAATAGCCATTGATTTAAGAGTGAGTTCCTCTGGTACAGTCGGCCAGCATAAAGCACATTTACGAGGCATTGTGAGAGTTTATGGCGGGGCCGACTGACTCCTGCCCGTAAAACGCATTTTCTATGTCTGCCTGTTTCGTTGTTTTTCATACAGGCATGAGGGTAACGCCACGAGAGTGGTGTGGCCATCGGATTGCGTTGCTTCGGACTTGACGTGTTATTTATTTTTAAGACAAATTTCTACCAAATAGACATTGCCTATGTTACTCCCTTATTAAAATTCTGCAGCCTTTCTATTTACATCGAGGGTTGCTTTCGAATAATTTATATTCAGAACTTTTCAGCTCTAACAGCCATTTCGTTTATTTGAGATATGTATGTCTTCCCACTGCCATTTCCATAAGTAAAATAGTACCATATATAGCATATACCTACAGAAATTAGTAAACTGACAGCGACCTGTAGTTCTTCTAACTAACTAAATTTTTGTTTTATTTGAAGTCTGCAAGATTTGAAAATAAGCTCTATCCGCTGTAAAAGGCTCCAATAGCCTTTAGAACATGAGTAAAGAAATGGAACAGCAATTCTTAGGGAAGTGAGTTGAAGCTTGTGTCTGTCTATAAGTAGGTCTTTAAGAGTCTGTCTATAAGAACATATAACCTGCTATTTTTCTAAATTATGATTTTATCCACCCTATCCAAGTTCTCCGGGTACCAAAGCAGACTCAGTTAATTATATATTGACTGAAAAACCTCGTCAGCCATGCCCCTTATTGACTGATTGGATTATTTATTTTTAAGTACAAACAAACTAAACCCATCTTTTGTCCGGAATTGACATGTTGGAACTGGTAGTCCTACTCCGCCGTGTTGCTAGACGCCGGCTCTGAACGCCATTTTGTTGAAGTTATCGCTATTTAAAATGTTATTTATGGTTCACTTAGGGAATAAAGGAGACGAATTACCTAATTTTTTTATTGTATTTATCTTTTAATTGAAGGCTCGCGTATATATTATTTTAGCTGGAATAAATGTCATTAATAAATAACACAAGTAGATTGTCTTGTGCCAATTTCATTTAATCCATTGTAAGTCATGTAGAGAGACGTTCACACAATCTTTACATAGGGGCACCCACCTTAAGCGTCTGACTTATTTCGAGACCTATTTTGCAATGGTTTTGTAAAGGTTGATGTGAACACCTCTGTACAAACAAATGAATAAGGAACCCTCTATTAGTCTTGTATTATTTCAATAAAGCCTCAAAAACAAAGTAGGGTAAGTACATTACCATCTTCTCCTCTATTTACATGTTTTAATACTATTTGTGCTTCTCTGTTATGTTGTTACAATTATTCACTGCACAAATAAACCTTTTGAAGAAGCTCTTACCTCGAGAAATTGACATCGGTAAGTTCATATAGCCGTGACGGCTAAATATTTTTGGCATTAAAACGGGTTTCCCGACTCGCCTTCTACGCGTAATTATTCTAAGCATTTACAACTATTTAAAAAAACGCACACAGTAATTAACTAGTCACAAGAATTAATACTTTAGACAGACTCAAAACTAATAAAAAGAAAAAAAACAGTAGGAATGAGTATTATCGATAAAATAATGGTACTTACTCGTAGTCGTAGTTAAATGGGTAGTATGGGTACCCCAGTCATCCGACTGTGGTACCGAAACAAACTCAATTTAAAAATTATTTTCACTGCTGATTGCTAAATATACATTTTATTGAATTTATAAATAAAGCAAATAATTATTAACAATATAAAAAAAATAGTGTGACATCTTGATTTAGTTTTGATTATTATAAATAGCTTCTGCCCGCGACTACGTCCGCGTTGAATGATGATATAATAATAGACTATAGCCTTCCTCGATAAATGGGCTATGTAACACTGAAATATTTTTTCAAATCGGACCAGTAGTTCCTGAGATTAGCGCGTTCAAGCAAACGAACTGTTCTGCTTTATAATATTAGTACAGATTCTTCTTGATTAACTTCATTAAAAGTCAATAGGTACCTAAAATGTGGATGACGGGCTACTTAAAATTGATTTTAAAACAAACTGTATGTACCTATTGCACTTTATGAGCCACGTTAAGTGACATAATAAAAAAACACGTGATTGCATACCGCCAGTTCAGGGGTTATCTTCAATTTGTTTAAAAATAAACGCCTCATTTCTTCATTGCTTTGTGACTGCTAATAAATAAAATTAACATTGTAGGTTTATTTGCAGTCTAGGTATATTTACATCTATTCTCGAGTCACGCACGACATGCGTTTCTAATCAGAGGCCACGTAATGAGGACCTTATTAGCCGATCGCGTGTGCACATCATTTAATTTATATTGATATAAATCTGTTCCAGTGATGATTATGTTTGTTCTATCTCTGGTGGATTCAGAATTTATTATTACATTATTCACATCATTTTCAGGAAGGAAATTAAAGTAAGTAAAGTATGTAAATAATCTTTTCAACATATTTGCTCGTAAAGGGTCTCTTATTTCACCAATTTCAATATCTTATTGTATCTCATTACGCACTTGTGCGTTATTGTAATGTAAAACGCAAGATTTTTTTTTTATTGAGATAAAACGCACGGTTTATCAAGATGCTCCGTCTAAAACGAACGGTACTTTTTTAAATCTTAGCAAAGAGTTTTTATGTCAGAAAAGAGGTCAACATTTTATGAATAAAGTTAACTTTGGGAGATGAAATATATTAAATAAATATTTAATTCTTTAATTTAATTAATTTTGACAATAAATTACAATCATTTATCTGTAACAAAAACACAGAAATATTAATTTACTTTATTAGTAATACTGGCTGTTTTTTATGCCTTTGCCTTAAAAAGCGCTGATGCGCGCGTATCGCTAATTTCGTCGTCTTTCTGTCGAAGGGACGTATCTGACAATTCTGGCGTAACTGCACTAAAAACATTGCAATAGGGTATTTTTGAAGCTCTTTCGATCTGTCTAATGAACGTATCTGTATCTTCAACCATTCACTACATAACACAAATCTTAGGTGAGACGTATATGCTAATTTGCGAGAAACAATTTACTCTAGGTGGCGTATGTTACTTACGTCTTTTCGATAGAATGCTGACAAGATAAATAAGTCCTCGATGGTAGCGTAACTGAAAATACGTCGTTTAGTAAGAACTATTATTATGCGTTAAAATGTATTTTGCAGTTACGATGAAATATAAAAAATAGTAAGTAATGCCTAAGGAAATAGGGTTCATATTCATAACTCATTGAATATAGTCCAAGAGGGGTGCGGGCGGGTATTGTAGATCACACCACCTGCTCGAGCGCCAGCCAGTTGCCGGTCGACAGACGACTGAGATCAGCGTGTTTTGAGTGTCGCCGGAATTTGGATCGTGAATATTTCGTAAACAGGTACCTACGTCTTAGTTTTTCATTTATACCCTGCATTTTTTATGCCTATTGGCAACTATTCGTAACGTTCGCTAATGCCTTATCTATACTTAATATAATTCGTTATGCTTCTAGGAAGTATGTACGCACACTTAGAACAGCTATCGGAAAAAAAATGTCAGACACTGGAATTGTCGACAAAGACCATCGCAGTGGCCGTTCAGAGCAACGTCAAAAAAATGATCAAAAGCAACAAGAACTAATTGAAAAGCATATTGACCGTTTTCCAAGAGCAGAGTCCCATTACTGCCGCGAAAGTACGTCTCGGGAGTATTTACATCAAGATTTAACAGTTCGCAAAATGTACGACATGTTTTTAGAAGAGTTAAAGGATCATCCAGAAAGGCCTAGCTTTTCTACGTACCTACTTAAGAGTCTTTAGGTCAAAAAAACTATATTTTCATCATCCTAAGAAGGACCAGTGCAGTCTATGCGTGACGTATCGAACTAGTAATGAAGAAGCAAAGTCTAAGCTATTTGAGAAATTTGAAAAACATCAGACAGAAAAGAAATTATTTCGTGAAAAGAGAACTGAGTGCAAAATAGAATCAAAGACGACTCATGAAACTATAAAATGTGCAACTTTTGACTTACAACAAGTTATTAATTTACCGATCAGCAATGAAAGTGCATTGTTTTATAAACGACGGTTGTCTGTTTACAACTTCACAATATATGATATGACAACTGGAGACTGTTTCTGCTTTACACGGCACGAAGGACTAAGCAAAAGAGGATCGTCTGAAATTTCTACAGCTTTGTACATGTTTCTAAAACAGAGTGATAACAAAGGCTTAAAGAAAATATATTTATTTGCGGATGGATGCAGTGGGCAGAATCGCAACTCAATCACAGCAGCAACTCTGATGTATGTTATTAATAATACAAATAACATTCAGGAAATTCAATTGCGTTTTTCTGTACCCAATCATGGACAAAATAAAGGGGATTCTGCCCACAGTGCCATTGGTTACTCTATTAAAAAAGCTGGAGACATTTTCACACCTGCTCAACTTATTCCAATATTTAAACTTGCTAGAAGGAAGAAACCATATTTTGTTACAGCTCTTAAACATTCAGATTTCCTAAATTTCAAAAAGCTTTCCACAGATTTAAAGCTACTTTCGTTGCGAACAGATAATTCTGGACAAAAAGTTGTGTGAAGTTGTGTGACTGGACAGACATGACCGATTATTCTGTAGTAAAATGTGAACCTACGACTCTTTTCTTTAAATGTAGTCACTCTGAGACAGCTTCTAGGTCATTAACATCAAAAAGAAATGTTTCATCTTTTCTCCAATCAGAGCTTAGCTCTTTAAATATTAATTGCCCAAAAATCTCTAAAGAAAATTATGAGGATCTAATTTCCTTAACACTTGGTGATACTCCTATAATTAGATTACCAGAGCACGTTGAATTTTACAAGTGTCTTCCAAATTAATTATGTTAGCGTATTTTCTGTGCAATGCTTGTTATTTCTAAATGTTTTTAATACGTTTTAAATTACACAAAAGAATACTATTTTTATTTTTGTTGCTTTATGATTGATTTGTTTATGGTTAAATTGTGTTTAGAAATTTGTTTTTTTAAAGGTTAATTTTATGTTGCCAAAAGTAGTAGTTCTTGAAGAACTTTTAACGAGCCTGTTACTAGTTCCCTATTACTGTTGTTAATTACGATATAATAAAAAGAGGATCATATTTTGATTTAGAACTGATTGATAAAAAAAAGAAACTGTTAATTAATCTACGTACAAAAAATGTTATTCTGACATTGTTAAATTTTAATAAAGAACACTATCTTGATGTTATATTGTTTCCAGGAATACAAAAACAACACTGATTGTCAAATAAACGCCTTTTATTTATTTTTTTGTTTAAATAAATACAGCCGTATCTGGTAGGTAAAACCCACATTGTAAAAACAAAGTTCTAAGGAAGTGGCGTATCTACTTTAAACATTTTTAAATAAATAAATAGGCATTTTTAAAGTATATAGTTTATGTTTCCAGATAGAACTTACCATAACGTTTATAAAAATAATTATTTTGTTTACCTACAGTTTTATTTGTTGACCCTATGTACGAAACTGTAGGCAGCGAAACCGCAAAACGCTTGCCGTGAACATTTTACTTAATGTAAGTTACGCCCCTTCGACAGAAAAGCGACGATTTGTGAACAGGTAAAAATTTGCATAACTTATTTAACAAGTGATTAAAGATTTGTTCGTTTATGAAAGTCCGAATTTTATTTATTTCCTCGCAAATATGTTATAAAACGTCGTATGACATACGTGCGCTATGATAATTACAGCCTCTGCTTTCTAACAATACTTATGGCCTCGGCTGTAATTTTCAACTTACCGCACTTATATCATAATGTACTATTATTGCACCCTAGAAAATAACAATAGCTTACAGACGGTCCTGTAAGAACTATTTGCGCGGCTTCAACGCTAAAAAACGATCTCTACACGTATTAAGGTAAAATTGACAAGAAATGTAGCCCACATTTAAAATGTTGCCAGAAAATACGCAAAATTACAATGAAAATTAAAGTTTCAAAGAGGCGAAATTTTGCTCCCGTTCCAAAGAAATTGCAGATAATTATTATGATGCGACTATGAAGATTTTTTAGCATATTCATGGCTCTACCGTTAACCGGGTATGGATCCGTTTTCTAAATTCAAATCGGAGATGACAGAGTAACGGTCCAAACTTGTCATTTCTCTCATTTGTTAAATTACAGTACTGCGAGTTGCCACTTTAAATGTACGTCATAGTTCGCCTAAATGTAAAGTGGCAACTCGTGGTAGACGTACTGAATGCTGTTGTACTCGTAGCTTGCCTGGTCGACGACTCGCCGGTATGGCAGCGGCTAGTTGCAGGCAAGAGTAGCGGCACTTACCTCTACCGTCGACATTTGGCAGCCCGTTTTTTTTATTCTTCGATGGCGGTGATTTATATGCATAAAATAGCTTCATGTATAAATATATAATTATCTCACTATCTCACACTACCTTACCTATTTTCTCTTTTTAACAACAAGCCTTTCCTCTACCTGCAGGTTGTCTGGAAGAGATCGCTTCCTAGCGATAAGACCGCCTACATTGTACAATCTTAGATTATGTAATGCTTATGTTAAGTATGATTTGTTGTACAATAAAGTACATTCATCTTATCTTATGCTTTTGGCCAGTACTCTGACACACGAACTTCTCTGTCTAGGCATTGTGTAGAGGTCCTTTAGCGTGCAGGTGGCCAGGCACGCAGGGCTAAACAGTAGGTGTGAGATTGTTTGTTGAGAATTTCGCACGGGTGAATTATCCGAGTTGATACCCTAACTGGACTAAGACATTTGCGTGGATGTCCGATTCCCCGAATATCTAACTCCCAATTTGTTTCAGTTGTGTTTTTTCAGTCACTCATTTGTGTCGTAAAAAGTAAAAACGTGATTTTATTGTAGTTGCTGCTAGTATAACACCCATTCATCATTTCGTGTTAATTATCTTCAAAGTTCGTGTGTAGCCGACTTTGTTTATCAGTAAGCGTAGGTAGGTAATCATCATTAGCATAATACCGCCGGCATGTTGTGATAACGGTGACGTTTGTGATAATGAACTACGAGAAATTGACGTGTTTGGGGCTGGTAGGTGGAGGTCACTTGCATTTGGTGATTATGATCCGTATACATGGATTTTGCTCGGCAATCGGCATACATTTTTGGGATAAATTTATATAGTCGGCCATATTGTCTTCCTGGTTTCAAGGTAATTTTAAGAGTCGATGTATTGTCCCGATGTAACCCAAAGTTGCGTGCCCGACAGGGTCAAAACACTGTTTCAACTTCCAACACTACTGTAACATCTAATTGTTACCAAATGGTTTTTGTCTGAACATTATCTGTAGTGGCACGAGACGGGCAGTCATACGCCTTGTCTGCTTGTCACACCCGTCTGTCGAAGACTTGATACCTTTCGGGCTGTCAGTTCGGTCGGCTCGGTTTCTGGCGCTGACGCCTTTCGGGTCACTGGTAATTATGGATCCAAAATATTGGATATTGCGAGAGCATCGCATACCGCACACCGGCGCGCAGCGTCTCAATCGGCGGCGATCACGGCGGCGGCAACGGCGGAGATGAAAGGTTAGTGTCGCCCAGATATATTGCTCAGACGAGTTGGGTTCTCACGGACATTACAGACAGACTGACCAGCCGTATTTCACTTGCTCTTGGAGCTATCGGAAACCTTACAGTTTGTGTTTAAACAAAAGCTAATGACTTTATCTGGAATTGCAGTTGCGTGAACAGCTGCAAAGAACGACTTACTACGAAGTCACACAAAATAAAACCAATGACTTTACTTTGTCAATTTCAACAAATTCAAATTTTGCGTAATCCCGGTGGCGAATTACCATATCCTTTTTTAAATTTAATAGCAATACCTTGTGAAATGACGAATACAGTGATCCAATAGATTTCTAGAAATATTTATTAGAGATCTGATCTGCCTCCCCTACCTGCCCAGCGATAGATGCCAAAGACGACCGACTGGAAGAAGGATTAGACCGTTCTTAAATATATTTACCACTATCAGAGGGATTAGAAAAACAACGTAGCAACAACTTTCCTATGAAATAGACAGTTTAGCATTGGCAAAGACACTTGTTTCTCAGCTTTTACAGGCTACTAATGGTAGTTAATCGGGTGGTTCAGGAGTAGCAGTTGCCCATGATCACTTCCAACAAGCTCATTTTATATAAAACAACGAATATTATCTTATGTTTGACTGTTAGGACTACTGATACTACCATGCAGGTTTCTGAACAGACTCGACTATGTATACTTTCTGCATGCCATTTTATACGATATCAAAGAGACACTCATACGAGCATGAATTCCTTTGAATTCCAGTGCAGATTACCCTATTGTCAGATTCCTATTGATTTCTGCAAAGAAACTGTCTAATATCAAGTGAGGATTCTTAGAGAATCACGGAGCTGATTTACTATCTCGATATTAATAACCTCGTAATATCTAATAATATTGATAAAGGCCTCATGTTTCTTAAAGCTTGAATTAGACTGCGTGAACATTATAACTTTGTGATTAACATTGTCATGTAACATCTTTATTGTGAATGGTTGCAGGCCAATCGAGGCGTTGATTTATTACCCACAACTCAAAGGCCCGCCTGCGTCCGTGCAACATGTCCGCCACGGATTGCACATATTCAAATTATCCTCCATTGCGAAATTAAGTAAAAAGCGAAACAAAAAACGTGACTGGCACGCTTCATTTTAATATCGCCCCACCCGCCCCGAGCGGAATAGTTTGAATAGAACTTCAATAGGGCGAGTCACCCTCTGCAGTTTAATTGATCTAACTAAACATTCCTCTTCTCACTCCCACAGGTTAGATATTCTCCGTCCCTCTCTGAAATACGATTGAAATGGCGCGGAAAACTCGGGAGCGATGCCTCGGGCCGCGTCTGCAGTGAGTTTCGAAGACAGAATTTTTGTTGTGATCACGGCCGATAAATATTTTGCTGTCGACATTCCATTTATTTAACCTTACTGTAAACGAAATACGGTTTAGAATTGAAAAACTTACCAGTTTGGAAAGGTATGGATAAGATTGCATATAAAAGATTGATGTATAAATCAGTATCGAGTGACGATGAAAGGAAGATTGTGCCGCGTTGACGCTCTGGGCGGGAAAATGGAAATGGAGAGAGAAAATTTATTGGCTTTTAGCTAAATAAATGTGCTGATGTCGACGATGTTACCGATGGCATAAATAAAGTGTTTTGAATATATTTTTAAGGATTAGTTGGCACGATAATTATCTGCAGCATTTGACATCGGTCTTTTTCAGGAGAACAAACAGCTGTGAAATGATTCCAAACACCGTTTTGTTGGAAATAATTTACCACTTACGCCAAAATAGTAGTTAAGTTGAGCATTTGTGTATTGGAAAATAAATGTTATGAAACCTATTATTTTGTGATTTAGTCACGAAATTACAATCTACTTACATCTAAAAATCAAATCGACAGGAGGACACATTCAGTCCTATTGCCGTTTATTAACTTTTAGTACAAACAAACTCGTATTATTTTACTTCAATATTTTAGAATTACATCCCGACACTTCTGAAACTTTTGCAAAAGGTCTCAAAATATATTTTGAAAACCCCACATGACTGACAATAAGTATTCATTGGAGCAAAAAATGTCTGAATATTAATAGCTACAGCAGACGAAGTGTGAGATGGCCCTAAAAATATATTTATACCCCATATATTGCACCCCTCTTGTCCGTGTTACAACAGGCGTCCCTCAAGGTATTAGCACAGATTACTTGGTATTAGTCTGAGATCATTACTCTTTACTAATATATTCATAAACGACATGGGACATGACTGTGTACAAACACTCATTCTTACTCTAATATGCAGATGACTTTTTTTAATTTTACAATTCGTCCTGGATTAAATTTATCCTCCAGAATACCTGTCACTGATATTTAAAAGTCTAAGCATGCAGGAGTGGCTTAACATAATATCCGCAATAAACGTAAACTGTTATTTTATTAAGTACTGTAATTTTTTTTTTTATAAATCATAACTATAAATAAATATGCGCTAGATAAGCAGATAACACCACTTGTCATGGTCTCGAAGTAAGGATAAATATCCTTGTGGTACTTTGTAATTCAGGGGCGTCTCCGAGCACACCCAGAACAAAGCGAAATTAGAAAAGATCGCTTCCTGAATTGACCTGACCGAGAATCGAACCCGGGACACTACGGAAATCGAGGCAAGGAAGCATGCTTCAAAATGCAATATACTTCGATGTGAATACTGAATGAAAGCATTGTGAGTTTGTTAACATAATTTCTAAATACATTTAAGACTTTACGGTGTAAACAATAGACTTTAAACAATGCAATTCTTTACAAAATTCCTTCCTTCGTAGACATAGGTTTACCGTGCATAGGTCGTTAGGTGTGAATCTGGTGGAATGACAACAATGCAGTGATAAAAATCCTGAGCTAACGACAGAATATCGTCGGAAAACTAAATTCGACTTAAAAATTATCTGATACTTAGTTTCGACGGATAAACTTTAAAATAATAGTATAGCCAGTCTTTCATGTCAACCTTGTATTTTTTATATGACAGCTCCTTGTAGTGAGCCCGGCATGTCAAATTCACCAGTCAGGGGGGCTAGCCAAGAGCAACACGCCACGACGATTTATACAATAGTCCAAATGTATGGGGATGACATAGGCGCCAGTGACAGCTAATGTCATCCCCATACATTTTAACGATTTCTAGAAAATACAAGGTTTTGATTTTTTAGGAAGCTTCGAATCTTGTCTTGAAATCTAAAGCGCGTTATTATAATATTCAGACCGAAGTAACGTACTTATTAACTGACTTCAAAAGAAGGAGGAGGTTCTCAATTAGACTGTATGTTTTTTCATGTTTGCTTCCTCATAACTTTCGACTGGGTGAACCGATTTTGACTATTATTTTTTTATTTGAAAGCTGGTGCTTTCCGTGTGGTGCTATTTTAATTTGGTCTAATTCTGACAGTGGCGTCCATGAGATATCCATCCAGTCTTAAATCTAGATAAACTATATGCGCGACAAATGGACAAATAACTCAATATCACGCCAACCGATTTTGATGCTTCTTTTTTATACTTCAAGGGTAGTTTGGTTAGGTTCTGATTATTGGATGACAAAGCAAAGGAACTCTTCAATTCTTAGGAGCAAATGAACAATACTCTTTCGATGTATAAAATAAACAACAACAATTCACTGAAAATCAAGAAATAACAAAAAAATTAAATAAACTAACTTCAAAAAAAACTATTCCAAAACAAAACACTAAAAAGTAAAAAAATAGTCTAAAAATTAAACGATAATATAATGTAGGTACAATTATAGTTATCCATCATAACAAATAACAACGGCTTTGAGTTTTTTTCTGGTTAACATTTTCATAGTCATCTCGAGGTCACAGGATGGAAGGATGTAAGCAAGAAATGACGACTAAAATCTATGGCGAAGACCGTCGATCAGCAGTGAAAGTCTGGCTGATGATGGAAGACGACTGGTAACTTGCTTTAAATTTTGAATAAGTACCAAAACACTCAACACATACCTACAATTTTAAAAATACAAACTATTCATATTATGCATGAAGAAAATGTTTAGCGATCCTGTCAAATCCAAATAAATAATAAAATAAAAATCATTTATTTCGGACCGGAATCCATAGTGTTAGTAACAAATAACTTATCAACTATGTTAGTAACAGAAAAAAATGTTTACACAAAGAAAGACACTACTATCCCGCATATCTATTGTACGTGATAGCAGTGTCCTTAGTTAGGTGGACGCGAGTCCAGTGCTGCATTATTGCACTGTCCACGTCTAACCTCCCCGCCACGGTCTTCAGGAGGCTGTTTGAGCTGCCGCGCACCCGCTGTATCGGGGACGCTTTACGCTTTCTGATCATAGCAGAAAACCAATCAACCTCAGCTGTGGCTAGCATTACTGACGCACTGCAGTAGCGCGGAAGGCCCAACAGCGCCCTGTAGGCATTGTTATATTGGGTACGCAGGGCCCTATAAGCTCCCTGCGTGTAATTCATCCACAGGCCGCACGTGTACAGAGAGTGACAATACGCTTTAAAAAGTGTGATTTTGGCTTGTTTAGAACAACGTGCAAACCTGCGGGTAAGCATATTAGCTCGAATATGCTTACCCGCAGGACAAACATTTATATTCTGTGACTGGAAGAAACGTCAGTATATCGCTACAAAATCTATAAAACTCATTAGACATGCTACCTCATTGTACATATACTTACAAATATTATGTATCACATAGATACTACGTACGAATACTACACAGTTTAAGACTAAAGTTCACCAAGACTCGTCATTCAACTAACTATCGAGGTCCAGGAGACGGAAACTCATGGAGATCATGGTGGACATGCTGATTAGTTTCTTCTTTGAAAAGAATATCCTGAGCATCTGCTACTGATGTATTCCTTAATTCCTCACGCGCAATGTGTAAAACTATGTAACTGTTCAATCATTTGATGTTATTTTGCAAGCAATTTAACCTTTAAACGCAGCTCTGTTTCAAACATGTATATCTGCTTGGCAAAAACACGTGCGTTACGTCATGACTTCACATGATGATAACATCGTTCCTCTAGGTCGAACCGTTGCAAAACAAGTCAGTTATTTTGGGATTTTAGCATGAAACCATTTTGGCATAAGTATATATTGCTCACTACTGTTTAAACTTACACGAAATATTATCAATTCGTAGTAAGAGCATGATCTTTAGAAATAAAGAGAGAGTACCAAATCATTTAAATAAAGCATTGAGAATGTAATGTAAAAAATAATCACTTTTGTAAGTATTCCCGTAATAACAACAACATGAAAACGTCAACAACTATCAACTAAGCAGATTAGGTGAAGATTTTCTCTGTTATTGTGCTGTATTAACGCTTCGGTGGCCTGGGTTCGACTCTCAGTTCGGGCACTGTCTGCGAATTGTGCAATGTTCACCAATTCGCATAATAATAGCCGAAGCCAGATCCTTTACAATTGCATAACCTGACCTCTAGACCTGCGCCTAGAGCTCAAATGATACAATTGTGAAGGATCTGCCTTGGGAACAAATAAGCTTGCTTTCGTCAAAAATATCGTATTCGGTTTATACTTTTTTTGTCGATGTGTAAATTGTGTATTAATTAAATTAGAACTTTCGGAATATAAACATCATCTGGGTACAGCGACATTTATACGTTCTGTGTATGTTGCAAGGTGATATGGATAAATGAGATTTGTACAATACTTACATAGGCGGTGGCTAAAATACAATATATTTTCATGATAGATTTTAGCTGGTGATAGGGATCACTGGAGGGATTTGAAGGAGGCCTTTGCTCCGCAGTGGGGCAGTACAGGATAAGTAAAAAAAAACATCATGATCTTCAATCAATAAGTCACAATGCCTTTACTGCTAAATATATCTTCTTTCCATTGACTTTTATGAAGATTTTTAAGTGGTAATATGTACCGTTACCCTGCCATTTTTGAAGTCCATATCATTAAAGGCTCATTTTTCCTAAGAAACTAAGCGACTTGGCCGGACCCATAAACTGATTGAATGTAAAAATCTAGTCAGGATTTGCACAGCACGGCAAAGCATCCCGTTTAGTTGCATTTACAACATTCTGCAGTAATAAAATCAGTCTTAAAGATCAGATGAAGAATGAAACAATGAGGGTTTTAAATACTTTTTCTGCCACCAGTGGGCGCTGCTGTTGCGTCAGGTCCTAACAGCTGTCAGATCCCATAGATTCGTAGGTACCGAAAATAGAATAGTTTTTTGAAATTCTATTAAAATGGAGGTGTCGTTGATTTTATTATGGATAAAGGCCATTTCAGAAAACCCTCATTAAAATATTTAAAATAATTTTACTGTGCAATAATATAGTGCCCTATTACCAGGGTTCATGTGTGCATGATTCCAAGTTCAGGACCTTTCATAAACCATTCCATTTTATAAAAAGGAAAGATTTGTTTGTTTGTATTGAATAGGCTCCGAAACTTCTGGACCAATTTTAAAAATTATTTTGCCAATATAAAGCTGTATGTACTCGTACAATTCGGGGATATAGGCTATATTTTTTTAATGTAAGCTATATTTTGACGGGAAAGACAATTCAATTCAAATATATTTATTATCCCTTCACAATCATAGGTATTTAAGGCTAATCTTAGGTCTAGACAATGAATATAGCCTATATTTTGTGAGGGACTGGTGCCTGAAATAGGTTTCAAAATAGAGACCTGTCCTACAGGTCACCAGGCCCCCCTACTCGTGGCCAGCACAGTTACAAGCTGTGTGAATGTAAAGTAAGAGATTAGAAACAATACAGAAAAACAACAAATAAAAAAGTACTAAAGTATAGTTCCTTGCAGATATATGTGCGTGAGTGAGTGTAGGTATGATTGAGGTTTATGTAGGATGGAGTGTGTGGGTTGAGTGAACGTCAATGAGAGAAGTAACCATAAAATAGTGTAGTTCACATCACCAGTTAGTTGATAGCTCTACTTATGAGGACGGAGAAGTTTTTCAGTCGCCTCATAATTTAAAGTCTTGAGATATTTAGTAACAGTTTGCTTGCAAAGAAATTTATGATGTGAATAGATATGAAGGGAAGCATTAATAGTACATTGTTACCCTAGGGGTGAAAGTACCTTATTTAGTCCCGAGACGGGGTTTGGTGCCCGGAACGAAGTGAGGGCGCCAATAGTTCGAGGGACTAAATAAGTCTTTAACCCGAGGTAAACACTGTGCTTTTCATTACAAATACAAGGAAAGTAAAAATAAAAACATGAATTAGCTGAAGAAAAAATGAGTAAATTTTATTTTCCACTACCGCTTTAGCCTCTTCTCTTATAAAATCAGGCGTTAAATTCATATCAGAATCAGATGAACTCATTTTATAGGTACAAATCTCTGCTATATGTATAAACAAAAGTAAAAAATCAAATCGAAAAAATAAATGAAGATCGAATTGCCGCTTTCCCGCCTATTTTGTTTTTTTTTTTCTGTGGCCGGCCAGCTATTCAGCCATTATTTTTTATTTTCATCATTGGAAAAATGGTAAATATTTTGCCCAAATCTAAGTTATTTTAAAGAAATTGTTGAAACTAAATTATAATAAAGTTATTTAAAAAATATATATTCTTTAATCAATACCTACTTAACTTCAAGTTATTTCAATTTTACATCGTGGCTGTATAGAAAGTTGGAACATGGTTCAATAGATATGTGAAAAAGAACTAGTTTTTTTAAATAATTTGACAGCTGTCAGTTGAAAGTGATTCTCCCTAGGGATGAAAAGTATTACTTTCATCCCGCTCCTCAGGCAACTTCAGACCTACTTTCAGAGTATGAGTAATGAAAATGTGTTATATAGGTAAGGTCCGAGAAAGCAGAAGTTTTGAGAGAATGATGTTTTAAAAGGAAATTCGCTGCAGACTTTACATTTCCGACGCTTATTCTTCAGTAAATCGGGGTCGTAAAAGACAGTCTACGTAGTGTTAATGGTACGCTAAATCAACGTGCAAATGGTGTTAAGGCATTAAAATCGTAATGATTGATATTTAGGCCATACGAATCAATTTGACCCGTAGCACGGAAAAAAAATTAAAAGGGGAGGGACACCTTTTTTTGTATAGGAAAAAATTTTTTTGCTCTGAAACCTAACATGTGTGGTATTTAACGAAAGGACTAACTGAGCCAATTCTAAAATATATCACATCGTTAGATTTCAGTCACTTGTATTATATAAAAATAAAAATAATTTTCAAAACATACCAAGATTGAGCTCCTCCAGAGATGATAACGGTTTAATAATTTTTTGTAAAATATGCTTCAAATGGTACGTAATATCCTCATATCTATGATATGAGGTACGTAATATCCTCATATCTATGATATGAGGTACGTAATATCCTCATATCATAGATATGAGGATATTACTTTGAGGTACGTAATATCCTCATATCGTACCATTTGAAGCATATTTTACAAAAAAATATTAAACCGTTATCATCTCTGGAGGAGCTCAATCTTGGTATGTTTTGAAAATTATTTTTATTTTTATATAATACAAGTGACTGAAATCTAACGATGTGATATATTTTAGAATTGGCTCAGTTAGTCCTTTCGTTAAATACCACACACGTTAGGTTTCAGAGCAAAAAAATTTTTTCCTATACAAAAAAGGTGTCCCTCCCCTTTTAATTTTTTTTCCGTGCTACGGGTACTAACCCTAAAAAAGCAATTTTGATAATAATAACATTTAGTATTTTTTTAACCGACTTCAAAAAAGGAGGAGGATCTCAATTAGACTGTAAGTTTTTTTTTTATGTTTGTCAACTTTCGACTGGGTGAACCGATTTTGATAATTCTTTTTTTTTATTTGAAAGCTGATGCTGCCCGTGTGGTCTCATTTCAATTTGGTCCAGTTCTGACAGTAGCACCCATGAGAAAACCATATAAGTCTTAAATCTAGATAAACTATGTATTATGCGCGACAAATGTACAAATAACTCAATATCACGCCAACCGATTGTGGTGCTTCTTTTTTTATTGGAAAGGATATACTGCAAGGGTAGTTTGATGAGAGTTTGGTTAGGTTCTGATAATGGGATCCATGACAAAGTAACGAAACTCTCCAATTCTTAGAAGCAAATGAGCGATACTTTTTCGATGTATAAAATAAAAAAGAACCGATTCACTAAAAATCAACAAACTAACAAAAATTCTAACAAAAAAAAACAATGCCAGCCAATGTAGGTTTGTGACTACCTACATACATACTTAAACGTGAGATGTAAATAAATAGGTATATTGTAGTGATTCCTTGGCTGAGGCCGAATCCAACAATAACAATAATTGTACCTGTATTATATTATCGTATAAGTTTAAGAAGAATACGCAATGATTTTTTTACTTTTTAGTGTTTTGTTTTGGAATAGTTTTTTTTTTTAGTTGATTTTTTTTTGCTAAAATTTTTGTTTATACTTAATTGTTAAATTTTACAAAATGTGATAAAACTACGATTGGTTGTATAAAAAGTTCAATTTCAGACACTGTGGATGATAAACACTAATGCGAGAGTAGGATTTACGGGAAACGGGCTTGATATCCCAAGCTGGACAATTGTGGGGAAAAGCTGACAAACTTGAACAGACCCTAACACCACCCAAGAACTGGGGATGGAAGTAGCCAAGTGATAAAAGGACAGTGCCCAAGTTGGCCTATGAACCAACAAACATTTGACATTTGTCATAATTCTGGCCATGATTTATGACATAATTATCACTTACCGGAATATCACGGACACTTCTGATTTTTAATATCAAAATTAAAAATACTGAAAAGATTTATCGTACGAAAACCTTTTTTTAATACCATTTATGTTGCGTTCGTCTGTTCCCTCTGTTGTTTAGCCATCGCAACAATATTTTAATTTACTTTGTATTGACAAAAGAAACCTTGTTTGTGCAAGAAAATGTAGTTGTGAACTTACTAATGGCTCTTAAAAATGAGTAACAATACATTACTGTCAATGCGATAGATGTTTAATCAACTTTTTATTTCAAATCAGATTATACATCATTGGCTTTAACCAGCTTTGTGCGAAGCCAAAAAAAAAAAGTTAATGACTTTTGGTTGACTTGACACTTCAACGCAAAAAAAAATACCAGCATCTGTCTAGTGTCTTGTATTTTTCGCTTTTAATTTCCAATGCTGTGTTATTGATTTTATATTATTAATTTTATTCTTACGACTCGGCTTAAAAAACGGACGTTGATGGCTCTCTGTAGTGAACCTCCTTTTAGATTTAACCTTTTAAAGACTTTGTTACCTGCATATAGCTAACTCAGCAATAATTACCGATTTACGATCATCGCAATGAAATCAACATTTTGTGTGAATTGTGGCTCAGCTAGTGGTTCCATGGTACTGGAAGAAGTGGCAGATCAACAAAATATATGCTTGAAGAACATTAGTCCCACTCACGTAAATTAAACTTCGCATTATATTATTTAAATATAAACTAAAAAAATTAAGTTATTTCATATTTAACGAGTTCTCAGAAGTGTCCGTCCATAAACTATGTTTTGACACTAAAGTGTATGTATTTATGAACCCTAAGAGGAATATTTCATGACTGTTGGTTCATAGGCGGCAATGTATGGGCGAATGTACTTACGCTATACTTTGGGAACCACTATGGACCTAACAAGATACGCACTGGAAAGTTTGTATTGTTTGTATTTATCATCCTCAGTGTCGAAAATTGTTTTTTTATATGTTTCAACTAATCGTAATTTTATCACATTTTGTAAAATTAAAAAATTATACAATAATTTTAAATCTAGATAGTTTTAAAAATCCTCTTTTCGGGATTAGATATGAGGATATTACGTACCATTTGAGGCATATTTTACAAAAAAATATTGAACCATATCATATCTGGAGGAGCCCAAACTTGGTATGATTTGAAAATGTTTAATATTATAATATAATACAAAAGATATCGCTTTAACTCTTTTTTTCCGCGCTATGGGTCAAATTGATTTGTAGGGCCTAAAGATTAATCGTTCCGATTTTCATGCCTTTAACATCCAGCCAGCCAGTACTGAATACTCAAATGAAAATGAATCATAAACAACCACGATATTTTTATTGTTTGTTAGTTTTTTTTAAAATAATGCTGGTTTTAAATAACTCATCATCATCATCCGTGCGGTCTATCCCGGTTGTGAACTCACACTGGTTATTTTCTAGGCCCACTTCGCGCGGTCTTGTGGATCCTCAGTGGTGGTTTTAAATAACTCTGTATACAATAAAATAATATAATAAAGTAGCATAATTGCAATTTTAAGTGTATTTCTTGATTCCGCTTTTGTTCCACACGGATTTATTATTAATAATAACATTTAATCTAAATTTCGGTTTATCGTTATAATCATATTATATTGTACTTTTTTAAATGTGCATTATAGAATAAATAAATAAATCACCGTTAGCAACCCATATGCCATCTGCGGCTGAACATAAATAACTTCTTCATTCTTCATTGATTTCCCGAGCAGCCTTAGGCCTATTCTGAGAAAACTCAAACTCGAAGTCACTCCTGAGTGGACTGGACCTATATTACATTTAAATAATAAGCCATACCTACCAAAGTAACTAGCAATAACCATAGCTTTATACTATGCTATAACTATTCAAAGCTTAGTTTGGAGTGTTTCTGTAATGAATGCCCAATTTAGCTTATAATAAAAATAACCAGTGAACAATAAAGTTATGCACTGCTCTGTTTCCTTCCATTTTAATTTAAAATTTAATTCATCAAGGTTATCAGTATTCAAGTTGTGTTTTTCACGCCGTGAATTTATTAATTACCTACCAATCTAATTAATGGCTTCCCCATTTACTGTGTTGAGCGGAAAACAAAAAGTGTTCGTTTCTAATGTAATTAATTTTATTAGCATATAAAGTTAAGCAGGCGCAAACTCCGTGAAAAGAAACCCTGACGTCACGAAACCAGCCGTAGGTGTTTCATGAAGTGGCAATTGTAGTTTTAAAATAAACTGTGTTTTGTGGTCTTTATTGTGTAAAGTCAATTAAAGTTTGGTTACATAAAAATAATTACAAAACGTTGCTTTGGCTGGAATCGCCTGTCATAGTTTGTGTGGTTACAGCCCGTCATGTAAACATTGCCACGTATACCTTCCGTACCCCCACTGCTCTACACAACAAAACTGACAGTGGATTACGACGGGGTGCTAGTGAGCACACGCTGGGGTAAGAAGGCGGTGTGGTGCGGGCAAGTAGCGGCCGAGCCCGCGCCACCTCGACCGACACGCAAGCGATCCCGGGTACCAGGCGCTCTGAAACCAGATAGAAGTAACCGCGTGCCATTCCAATAGCCTTGTCTCGCTCTGCCACGGTTGTCTATACTCTCGCCTTATCAACGACCCTCGCACTACTGAATAAGG
The DNA here is from genome assembly GCA_947369235.1 of Udea olivalis. Taxonomy (NCBI): domain Eukaryota; kingdom Metazoa; phylum Arthropoda; class Insecta; order Lepidoptera; family Crambidae; genus Udea; species Udea olivalis. The sequence continues at coordinate 7,393,778 of OX376345.1, read as the reverse complement.
CAAACGGCCTTCGTCCGTGTTTTTAACGATGTAAACTTATCTTTGTTTGCTTTAGATAGGGTTTATATTGCAACAAAGATAGAATCTTGATGAGTTTTAATGATTCCCGCTGTTGAAACCGGCGCGGTGTGCTACGAAAATGGAAGCGTTTTCTGAAGCACGTGAAGAATTTCTGATATATTTTGTAAATTTATGCTGCCCTAATAGTCTCGATGCTTAAGGATCATTTTAGCGTGGTTGACATTCCTTTTTTGTGCTCTTTGAAGATATAAAATTCCTTGGGAACTATCGTCAATGCCGTGGCGCGGCGATAAAAAATAAAGTGGAGGAAATTATAAGTAGGAATGCTTGGTTTGGCGGCATTGTGTTGGTTTTTATCGGGTCTGTACTGGCTGACGTGGGACTATTTACCCTTTTTGGTGCTCCATTCAGAATAAATAATGACGTAAGCAACCTAGCGCGTTGTTAATGGCGGCTCGCGAGTTCGGCGGGCCCATTGTGTGTTGTTGTTCCATTTTTTATTAGATCGTCAAGATAAACACAATTGATAGTTGTTTTGGTATCTGCTATTGAGGTCGATAAACATTAAGGAGGCCAACCGTATTTGAAAGTGTCCTTCTTTCTAAATGTGTAACGAAATCTTTTGGCGCAAATGGGGACTGCATTGTAATTGTAAACTGTTGTAATATTAAACAAAATTAAGTAACTACATTAACAATTAACTTCATATTTTAGGCACTTAGCTGAGACATTTTTTTTAAAGATTTTTTACGTAAAATTGAAAATTCAGCTGAACATCAGGATTTTAGCACAAAATAGTTAATAAGTATTATGAAGTTATGAACGTACATACACATTAACTTAGCTTAATGTTGCATGGAAGTTTATTTGTGAGATTAATATGCTCATCATTTACCCACTACATTCCAACATAATATTTTAAAAATAAAGTCTTTTGATGTACCTTAGTTTCTCAGTTTCTAATTGTAAAAAAGATGTGTATTTTCGCCCAAACGACCCTACGAAATGTAACCACCTCCTTTTAGAAATTACGTTAATATTATTTTTGGTAAAAAAGATATCTTAAAAACGGGACTCGATATTTTTGCTCCCGAAAGAACAATGTGTTTTCCGTCCTTTTCGAATAGATGGGATGAAAAGAAAATTTTCTTAAAAAAACGGTATCGACTTGGTTAGTAGGCCACTGTAAGGGTGCGTTTCCACCAGATGTGCGAGGATGCGTTGCGAGAAATGTGTTTGTTAAGAACCAATAGAATCGCGAAGCTAGGAGAATGAAACAATACTATTGATTCTTAACACACACATTCCCCGCAACGCATCCTCGCACATCTCTAGTTGAAACGCACCCTCAATGTATGAAGGCATGATGTAAGTTTTATAGGAGCAATGTTGTAAAAATGGTGCAAATAAAATATAAAAAGATAACTTTTCAAATAGGTAAAAATACACAACGTAAAAAACATGCTTATTTACTTTTTTTTATACATTTTATTCTTCTTAAAACTTACTAAGCTACAGACGCAGTTTATCGGCAGCAGTACTCATTTTCTACTTTCTTAATCTATAGTAACTATAATCTAAGAATTTCTACTGAGTAAACAAAATTATATCAAACAATTTCCAGCTACACAACTAATTTTATTAAGTTAATAATTCTATCATGCAGCATGAGTATTTAGCCCATGCTGCATAACAAAATTATGTACTCTGCCTTTCAGCACTTATCCACGTAAACCCATTTTTAAACTGCAGAGCAATAGCAATAACAATTCGTCACTCTGCTGATCTCTCATCTCTGCTGTGCACTGTCTCCGATCAGCATAGTCCATCAGAGTGGCAATTGTCACGGACATAGGGATAGATAGTGTTTTTAATCCTGCACTTCAAGATATTTCTGGAGGAAACATCTTTCATCACACTTCCTCTGGGAGCTCATTGCTTAATTTAGCGTTTTATTTATTTTCATACTATATTAGGTATAATACTAGGTATTATTATTAAACATTAGAGAAATACTTAATGTAAACTAACTAGTACGCGCCATCTTATGCAGGCGCAACCACGGTTGCGGCAAAGATGGCGCGGGCCGCGACACAGCGGACATTTGTACTAGGCTCGCATAAGCCCGTAGAGCTATCGCGCCGCTCTGTTCTCATTCTTTGCATTTGCGCACCATGTGAAAACTGTCGTCAGAAAAAGGCGTAACAATCATGAGATTCATATTCAGCCTTAACATCATTAAAATAGGAAGTAAATTTGTGTGAGGTGTTGATGCAACGTATGTTTAATGACTGCGTCCGCGTGGTGAGGGGAATGTGTCGGTCACTTCCACGACCTGCATGGTGTCCTAGTCCGCAGCGCGCACTGCGCAACTCCCCAGACACACGACGTCACGCACGCTGCCGCACACAGGGCAATCTTGCTCGCATTATGCAAACAACACAGACCGGTACGCCAAGGCTGTGTCAATAAAAGTCAAATAATTTATGCGGAACTTAATAGGCAGATAATATTGAACGATAACGCAAACGCGAGTTATGGAAGTGGTAATTTTGTTTCTAGAAAAGATAAGTTTAGAAGACGTAGTAATAATTTTGTGTTGATAAATAAGCAAGTACTGCTGTTGCACCATAGTCTGCAGTGTTAAGAATTTTCACACACGCAGCACCAATGTTCAACTAGGTACAAAATGGGTGATCGTGCGTGATGTCAAATCGAATCAGAATGTTCTCACAAATACCTAAACCTGAATTTGTTATTTTGATTGCTTTGACTTTCTTCAATTAAAATAAAACAACAACGGAATTCGATAAAAATCGCGAGTAGAATCTGTTTAAATAGCTGCATTATTTCAATGTGCTTTATATATCTATTCAATATTGCCTTCACCTCACGTCCTTGTTTTTTTAGACGAAAACCGATTACATATTATTTACATACTGATAACGATAAAGTCAAACTATTGCCCAATTGTACCAAAGTTAAAATCATTGCTAAATACCAATACGAGCGCCTGTAGTTTCAATGTGAAGTGAAATGGCGAATGTTAGTTTATATGCACGCGTTTTATGTCCATTAGCATTATTATCAGTCGATTGGTAAAGTGCTGGGCTTTTATAGACTTTCAGATGGGACGGTTTTTTACTGCAGGGGAGATATTTCTGGCTGCAAAAGATGGTGAAGAATTATCTCAATCTTACTGAATTTATTAGTAAATAACACTTTTATACGATCTCATCCATAGTGCCCAAAGACTGGCTTTTTAAAAATAATGAAAACGCACACGTAAACTAACCCAGAAGAATGTTGCTTGGTGAGACGAATGAATATTCTGCAATTCTGCTGTATTAATTCAGATTTCATTTTATGCTGTATGGCATTAATGTAGCTAATTTTCAAATGTCAACTGCAAAAACCATCTAACTACTGACTACTTATTTTTAGGGATATTACAACTCATTTTAGACTTACGCGCAAAATCATTAAAACCAAACCAAAAAGTGGCAAATAAATACATGTTAACGTGCGAGCAACTCGCGACAGTTGCGCGTACCGCTTCAAAGCCCACCAGTCGTTCTATAATCCACATGCACGAAGCACGACATTATTATCGCTACCAATTTTAAAAGCACCGCTTGAATCAGGCACTTTACCCCGCATTATAACAATTGGAATGGATCAGAGGGGAACGCGGCAGGTCAGCGTATCTGGTCGATAGCGCGCTGCGGTGAGCTCTACTTCACTTCTGCGAGCCTAGTAACCTGCGTACAATGCGGCAGGTTGCGACCGCATCGCGGATCGCGGCGGCCGCGGCGGCTGCCGTGGTTGCCGTGAGGTCACAGCGGGGAGGGTCCCTTGGCAACAAGCCCCTTTTATCGTCTTCAATACCTAGTACCTACGTGTTCTACACACACGACAACAAATTAAAAACAATATTTGAGAAACAATCAACTTTATTCTTCTTTGTACAACGTCACAGCGGAATTCGTGTTCAGTTTATCGAGTCTGGCGTAATACAATATATCTGATATTAATTTCTCTGCGATGAACCGTTGCATAGACGTTACTTCACCGAGTTGCATGGCGATCAAGGTCGCAAATGCTTTGGATTCTGTCTTTTCTTTTCCTTTGTCCTCTTGTGAATGTTTTGACCCGCTTGCAAGACTTGTATGTGATTGCGACACGCTCATTCGGCTGGTATCATTTGGTTCTGGCAATGTCGACGATATTTTTTTTATTTTTTTCTCTGGTGGTTCTTCCTCTTCCGTCTCACTTTCAAGGTAGTCCGCCAAAAACTCACAGGGCACCTAGAATTAAAAAACAATATTACATATATTAGCATTCGCACTCTTGCACTCACCGACCTGTGTCGCACTCGTGTTTTTATATCAATTGTCTACATTGAACTAATCAAAATGTCCTCAAGTTGTCCAAGCTGTGCCGAGAGATGTCGCTACAGTAGAAAGTCTGTATGTTTGGGCCTGATACAGACTCGCATTAGATACTATTATTATTTAGCGTTAGCGCTAGAGGGTTGGGTAATACGAAAGGACATCCCATCCGTCCATCAGTTATGATTGCCATTGTCGTGGTATTTTATTATTGAAATTACTTAATGTCTGAACCAGACAGAACAATTTAATGGACTACGAGTACATTCAGATCATTAAGTACGTGAGATTCGGTCGATGTATTAATAAAAAGCAAAAAAAGTAGTACCTACGATAGTTCTGGAAAAGTCTTTCAGTAATAACCAGAATCCTCCTTCCCGGAGTTATTTTGGAGCTAATAGCCGAATTTGTTAAATAAACAATCTAATTTAGTAAGTAGTACACTTAGGTGTAATTGTACAATAATACATATTTTACATTTACGTAAATACATACCGATGAAAATGTGTTAGCCAATTTCTCGCAAGATTTTCGGAGTGGGAAAAGGCGGCGGTCTCTCACAAATGCATCATTATCATTTGACAAGAAAATGATGATTTTATGCCATAGGTTGATCAATGTAACATCATCACGCCTGGGTGGGTCAACAGACCCGCGTTGCGAATTTATGATGGTTGTATTGAGATGGCTTTCGGTGGGTTAAATACCTGCCACCAGTGATAAAAGAGAATCTCAGTAGGTAACGGACAAAATTAAACCGATGAGGACAGAGAGAGGTAGAAAAAGTTGACCATCCTCAGGACTGGGAAGATGAGGGCTGATAATAATAAAAAATATGAATGGGTAGACACTCACGTCAGAACCAGAATTAGAAGATCCTGGTGAATCATTGTCCTTGTCGGCGTCAGGTATTGCATCTATGAACTTCAATAAGGGGTAATACCATAAGTTAGGTTCGTGCCTGTCTTGTTTTCTTGTATAGCTGGCTAATACCTGAAATGAATAAACGTGACTCGTTACTCGTCTTCGGTTTTTTAAACTTATAAGCGTATTGCCAACTCATTATTTAAATAAACTTAAAAATACTCTATTTTACACATTTTTTAATGGACTCTTTCGAACCATTCACTACAGCTCTAACGTTACCCTGCGGTCTTAGAATAATTACTTAAAGAAACAAGTCCGTTTTGAAGCACCATAAGTGGAGCCATAAATGGCTCCAAACGGACCGCTTTGCAGTGTTTATTACAGCTCCGCAATGTTCAATGTCAAAGCGCGCCGCACGTAAGCAAAGTAATAGTCACGCAAGTGTGGATCGGATTAGTGCTTCATTTTTGACGGGGCGGTTGTATGAAGACTATCCTTCTATACATTATTATTCTAAGCCTGCGAAACAAAAAAAAAGGCCGGGTAGGTGACGCTCAATTAATGATTTTATAATTCCAGCTATGATTTTTACATAATAAACGTTATAGAAGTTGCTGAGTCAGAAGTATAAATAAATACCTTTCTATGTTCTCGCTTATAAGCAGATCTCATGTTTTGAATTCTCTTCTTAAGCGTATCCATTGATGCAAGTGGATATATAGTCCGATAGTTTCCCAAAAGGGCTTCGTAGGCTTTATCCCGATTAAATCTCACATGGAAATTTTTGTGTGTCGGGTCCCACAGGCAAGGATGTTCCTTGTATAACTTCAAAAACTCAGTCAACTTTTGTTTTTCCGTCATTTTTAGATCGTCGAAACGTGATGTCCGGCCCCGACAGTAGCTAGGCGCCGACTGACTTACCGAGTCCGACCGAGCGGTCGCATCGGATAGGTTCGGTCGGATGTTGAATGAGCGGAAAGAGTCAGTAGATATCGTCGTCTAAACTAGCCAGTAGGGAGTGAGAAAGACAGCATGATAGGGCACGATAGCCAGCTGCATGCGTTTGGTTAGCTTGTGGGAACGACTTTCGATCCCCAAACATATTTTGTAAGTACGAGTAAGTCATTCTCGATCTTTTTCGTTTTGCATTGGCTGATTTTTGATGATTGTTATTGAAACGTTTTGCTGCAATGCAAATAGGTAGTTCTTTTGCTCCGGGAATAATTAAAAGTGTATAAACCTATCCAATTACGAATACAGCTAGTCATGCAATGACCTTTAGACATGACAAACAATACCCTGGATACACTTTTTAATAGGTTACTTACAATATTTTGCCATTAAAAATATATACATACTACGCTAAGCTATTATAACAAAATTATTATTTCCTACTTATATAAACTAATGTGACTCTACACTTGACTGGTTTAGAAGTTTTAACATTGTACTTAAGTAATACTTTATAGTTTTCGATTATTGGAATTACATGTTCAAATTTCATTACACAAATCACCAGATACATTATTTATTTAGGTGTTACTAGCGACCCGTCCTAGGTTTTATACTCTACTGCAATTTTAGAGATAATTATGAAAAGTTCATATTAAAAAAAAACACCCCATTTTACTCATTCACTATGTTAGTTTATTACAAAAAGGGTTTATGAAGCTAGAAGTGGAAAAACAAATCTATAATTATAAGGGCACACGAGCCACACGGCCAACCGCTGCCATCGAAAGTAAGAAGCGGCTACAGAGGTAGCTAAGACGCTTGTGGTCGGTAGAAGACACTTGCGGTCGGTGTAATTACTTATATAAATAATTATTTATCCATCATCATCAACCTTTGGAAGTCAACTGCTGGACAAAGGCCTCCCCCATTCAACACCACAGAGGCCGGCTTTGAGCTGTACGCATCCAACGGCTTCCCTCACTCAACCTAGAGGCCTACCCACGCTGTGTCTTCCAGTTCGCGGTCGCCACTCAAGAAATTCTAAATCTGTTCTACTTCAATCGAAGTTAAAAATGACCACGTGCGGAGTTGCCTTCGATTCGAACAGTGGAAACCACTGACGTCAGTCGTGTGCGGCGAGTCTGTATTAAAATGTATGAAAACAAGAGGGCAAAGGTCGGTGGCGACGTTTTGTAGTGGTAGTTTTACCTAGTTGAGTGGTGAAAAAAAATAACACCTTCAATTCAGAAACGACACTCAAAGTTAAGCACCCAAAAGGCTTAACTTTGAGTGGTTCAGATCGGGATGAGACTGCTGTTTTGCGCATATACCTATACACGGTGGCTTTGGCACACGGGACATTTCGCGCTTCAAAAAAGCAAACTCGCGTACACGGACTTATATTGCGGTGTGTTCGCTGGAACCGGTAGTGCTGCTGCTGAGTCAGTATCTATATGATAATGTAGTTTTTGTTTTGGTAAAAGAATTTTTAAAATCGGTCCAGTAGTTTCGGAGCCTATTCAATACAAACAAATCTTTCCTCTTTATTAGTATAGATAAGTGCGTCAACGCTCGTACGAGTAACGCTTGTGGTAAAAGGCGCGTCTGTACGCGCCTACATGCACTTCCAAAAACGGGCATATAAAACAGGTCTGAAGGTTTCAGACTCTGAAACCGCTCTCAGGATTATCTCAGTTTTAATTCTTTATATTACAAAAGATGTCAAGCTGCAGATAAATCAGAGTTTGCGTTATTTTATCTAGCCGTGCGTTAGCGGCTTCGCCTGCGTAGACTATTTTTCTCGTCAACATTGAAAAAGTATAGTCTATCACACTCCTTGCCTGATAATATAGCTTTATATTAGTCAAAGAATTTTTAAAATCGGTTCAGTAGTTTCGGAGCCTATGCAATACAAACAAACAAAAAATCTAAAGTTACCGATGCTCACCGCGTAGCCAAGCTGAAGTGGTAATGAGCAGGCCACACCGCTCGCAGAACTGAACACCATTGGGGAGTAAAGCTTCTCGAGTGGCGACCACGACCTGGGAGACGCAGCGTTGGGTGCAGGCCTCCTACCCGGTGGACCGACGACCTGGTGCAGGTTGCGGGAACCCGTGTTAGATGCATGCGTTGTGAGGGGCCTGTCTTTCAACGGCTGGTGATGATGATGATGAACTATATTGGTGCGTTGCCGACCCTGTGAGCCTTAGCCTTTTCAGGTAACTTTGTATTGTAAACAAGGAGAAATAAGGCCCTCCAGCTGTACATTCACAATGGTTTCCCTCCATGAGCATATAACCTCACTCATTAAGAGGAACATCACGTTGCTAAAGCAGTAGGTATAGTTAAGCTGCGGTTTTCCGTAAAGAGGAGGTATATTCATATCGAGGCGGAAAATTAAATTTACACGATACTACTAATACTTAAAATTTACGATATTTTTACAAATTGTCCAGTGGATGTTATCTGAATTTGTTAATAACTATCGTGCAATAGAAACTACTTACCTATATCGTAGCTGCATATTATTTTCTTTTGAGTAGGTAGGTATCCAAGTATGATTTGAGATTACAAAAAATCTGTCTCGAAAACACAAACTGTGCATTAAAGGTACCTACTATTAAGAAAGAGGCATGCTCTCGTATTCTAAAATGTCATTATTAAACAGAGCTTTTAATGTATCTGTCACTTTCAGTTTCACTGACTCGACACGACGAGATCTCTGCTCACGAGATCATGCAGTTAGAGGTGCTAACTGCATGATCTCTGCAAATTGAGTGATGATTAGAAATTAGGGGTAAAGTCAACTAGCTGTAAAACGATGTGTAAGTGTGTCTTAATCTTAATGAAACGAACGAAATGAATTATTGAAAAACCCGCTCCAAGTTAGACCGCCGTTAAGAAAAACAAATCTTCCAAAATACCAGCATTAAAATCCATGAAATAGCATGAAATAGCTTTATTGTCGATCTGGAATAACATAAACAAGTTTCTAAATGTCCATCTTTCAAAATATCACCGATTTTAATCATCGGAAAATTTTAAGTAAAATTTTCCTAGAAAATGAATATACTCCAGCTTAGTGCCGCCCTTCTGTTCATGAGCACTTAAGTACAAAGACCCGGCTTTGCTTCGAGGGGTAGGCACTGAGGCAGTGCGGCAACAGCGCACGACCGCTATTGATCTTCCCCTTTGCATCCCCAGCGCTTACAGCGCTTCCGTACTTTCCTACCACTGAACGTGAAAATTCAAGCAGCGCATTTGACTGCTTTAAATGTTCAATGAAATCGTTCCACGCAACACACGCAAAACGATTTGGAATTGATATTCAAGCGCTATCGTCGCTGTGAGAATAGTGCTATTTATAGATAATGTTTTTCTTAAAGCTCCTGCAGCGACTGTTGCGTTCTAGTTGTGTGAAGGGTAGTTTGCTGAAAATATCAAGTCATTACAGAAAAAATGTGTTTGTGTGCGTAAGACCCGGGCAGAGCAGATTTGAGTGAGGGCGTCTATTTGGAAAAGTGATGACAGGTAAAATGGGTAATTTTCCATATATAACTAAGCAGTTGCAGCTCCTACGAACTAATAAGGGAAATCATTCTCTTTTATGAGGTTTTAGGAACGAAGTTTCCTCGAAATCGGGGAAGTAACCTACCTTATAAAGTTTAGGGAATGGCATTTAAAGTCAGTGCAAACATCTGAATTCTTGTAAAACTTATCACGACGGACCATAATCACGTATGAGATGAACCTGCTGCGAAAAATTCTTGTTATTATTAACTATTGTTTTAATTATTGAATTTGTAATTAAAACCCAGCAAGATAGAGCACATTATTTGCTAGCAACTGAGAATGAGACCGAGACAGGAGAGAGACAACACATACAAAGCCTAAATAATGAGTGTCGATCGCACTAATGAATGATTTTGATGATGGAAATGTAAATTGTACCTACGCCATTTGTACCTTAATTAACTTTGAATAATGAAGAATAAATAAAAATCAAATCAATAACATAATATTTTAAACTTGTTCACTAACAACTCGTTCTCTGCTTAGTGTGCGTTCTTAACAATATTATTAGATAAATCGTTAACCTTTCTCTATTATACCTAAATGGACGTTGGTGGAAAACAAATACCTCACTAAAGCCCTGTTCAAACCGGAGCGGTATTCGCTGCTGCTGTGGGTAGCGGTATGTACATACCGCGCGGGTTTCGCTCAGGTATTTAATATCAAGTTTCGCAGCAAAATCAATCACTACCCACAGCGGCAACGAATACCGCTCAGGTCTGAACAGGCCTTTAGACAAGTAGAGCGAAAAAACGATTCTTCTTCAAAATACTATACAGTCAACCGCAAGTTCTTTAAGAACTAATGACCATGCTGACTCTTCATTCAGCACGGTCATTTGTTCATCTATAGGGAAACCTCGTTGTGATCGGGCTCTGGTGAGACTTTTGGCGGGTGCTAATAACTCTTCTCCTGGAGATATCTGAAGAGAGTCCGCCACAAAGTCATTAGGACAAACAAATAGATGCACTTCCTAGGCAGTTACAGAAACAAACAGGTAACAAAGAAGGCCGTTGTTTCTTAACCTCATCGCCTTAAGCTTAAAATAACATTTTTAAACCTGTTAAGATAAGACGCGGGGATTCCTTTTATGATAATCTTCACGCTGAGTTGACATATAATTTGTGATCATTCAGTGTTGTTTAGTCTTGAGTCATGTAAGATTTACTCACTATATTATTCTACAAAGGCTCTACAAACATAGAGCCATAACGTGACCATGCACGTGGAAATTACTTCAGGTGAACGGGATAAGAATATAATCTCATCAGAAGCCTTTCCCTACTAAAATAGCCGTCTAAACCCTGAATTAAGAACCTTACCCGCTTAACTAATTATAGGTCTACTGACCAGGGAAAAGTCAGGACTCATGTACTTAATTTTTGTCGTTTCGTGATCACGATTGTTGTAAAGTACGATTAGTACAAGGGGTTTACGTGCTGTTTAAAAACTGTAGAGTATGTCATATTCAGTAGAAATTCGGCCATATTCATGTAAACATGCCTTTATAGGGATTTACTTCGTGAACAATATAACGTCAATTAATTGAATTCGGTGTGTCAATGATTTCCTACTCCTAATAAATTTTGGGCACTTTCTGAAGATTGCGTTTGCGCCGTGTGCATTTAAAAACAAGAAGAGATCAATCATACTTGGTGCTTTCATGAAATTTGTTATCTAATAATAATAAGGTTTTTTTAAAAGAATAAAGACGTAGAATCATAGATTGAAGTGGCAATGCAATGTGCATGACAACTGGCGTAAAAACGGACGCCTGTTATGGCAAAATGTTTTGAAGTGCCGATTAGTGAATGATGATGTATTTTAATGTTTCACTGCTAGACATTTATCGTTTTAAGTGGTTTAAGTATTTGATGAAATTATGGAAGTTTCAGTATAATCTCTTAAATCTTGCTTGCGTTAAGGATTGTTGGTATTTTTGGAAATAATAAATGAATATAGCGCATGGATTTTTGTCTTCGCAGACCAATAATTATAAAACATGCAGATGCAGTCTGGCAACCAAAATGAATCCCCGTAATATGATATCCGAGCGGCACATTTCTCAGTTTAGAGATTTCTTATCTCGGCCGAACGTGAAATACAGCCTCCCGAGGCGCGGGCGGCGGTCGCGTATAAATAACTGCCTTTACTGCGCGCCCGCACTGGAGAAGCCGCGGCCGGCCATAAACACGTAAAATGCATGACCAATCAAAATACCAATGTCAGGTCACGCACACTGCCGCAAACTAACAACACGTCATTTCTATCGGTGAGCGTGAACACGCCGAGAATCTGTGGCAGTGTGCGCGTGAAGTGCATTAGAGCTAAGCTTGTGTGCGTAAACGCATACAGGGAACGTGCTCACTGAGATGGAACACGCGTTCGAGGGATAACGGAGGGCTTACGAGCAATAAATGCTAGCGTAGTGTGGATGCGACTGTTCATTTATTTAGCTTAGCATTATTTGTTCAAATTAATTAGGATATGGCCTAAGTCAGATATTTCATACTTTTGTTTGTGCTGTTGTTGTCTGTGCCAACCAAATTTATGAAAATCTGATGAGTCACTTCCTGAAGTGGTCTTGCAGTTTATCGCTTTTGGAATTTGAGCCAACAAAGAACGATATAGTAATGGCCCGATGAATCCTTGACAACAGAGATACATTTTTGGAGATACATTTCTATTCACATTTGTTAAACAATCACAAATAATTTGACTTCATTTCAAGCAGCTTAGGTGGATGGGGATGATGTTGAAAGTTTTCAAAGATCACGTTTGACTTTCTAGGTAAAATTTAGGTGATATCGAGGAATTTATCCCAAACGGGGTAGTCAGAGGCAAGTGACTGTTGCCGTCGTGGTGAACGGAACACTCAGAAGCCCACTTTTCACCAATGGTATTAGAACCCAACGTGCTAGGTGGTGAGCCTTCCGCCGCTATCCGGGTTGACTAGGCCACGACGCTCTTGGCTGTATGGGTTAGTATTTATAATCAAGTAGGTAATTAATATTTTTATGACCATAAAACCTATATCAACCTATATTATACGGACTTTACGAGAAATGTAACTTCAATATTTCCCAGGCATGTCCACACTTTTGCAGCCAGGCGTCTCACAGGCCGAGCCCCCGCCCACATAAAAAATGACATCTAAATAAATCCATTAAGCCCGGCGCGGTGGCGAGCTCTTCCTGTCTGTAAGCCCCTTAATGTCGGTCCCGCAGTCTGCAGGCGCCTTTATTTGTGTTTTGACAGGCTTATACCAAGGATAGGTGCACGATTTTTGATATTTTCCTAATCTAGAAATACACATGGGCTTATCAGTCTACTCTTCATTTTGTTTGGTTTTTATGATTTCTTATGTAATCAAGAGTATTTTTTTTTTCATTTAGTACGCATTCAATGAATGAGCAAGTAATTATTGTAGCCTCTACACTCTTTCACCGTTGGACAAAGAACTTTTAACATTAAAAAAAAAACTTCAAAAAAGCACTTATTTCATGATTTCGAGTATTTTTATGAAGTCGGTTTAATTTTTTATCGAAAATAAATTTATTTTCTATTCTAGTTTTAGTAGAAATTATTGTGTTAAGTTATCTTGTGCATGTGCTCAAATTATTATTGCATAAGTAACCCGACGTAAACACAACTAACGGTCATGCGGTACGTTTCAAATGATTCCCTTACCTTCTCCTAACTGTTAAGGAGTTTTATGTTCCATCATCAGCTCAATAATATATAATGACGACTATCTGACGCAGATGGTTGAATCGCTGACGATGTACGTGCCTATAAAGCTGGTCCATCACCTTGAGCATTTTCCTGTAATGTGACGTTTCAGATTCGATGTTGAGCACTACATTACAGTACTGCCTTACAAAACTTCAGGGAAGTTGTATCAAAATATTACACATTGTATCATCAAGTAACTGTAACGCTCGCTGCTTTTCCCTCACCAACGTTATGCTCGAATTTGTATCACTACAGTTAGTGCACCGTAATGCTCAGTTCTCCCCCCTCATTGATGTAATTCCCGACTCTTGTAACGTTACATTACAGGAAAATGCTTCAGGTGAAGGAACACCTTAAAATTGCTGTCCTAGAAAATTCTATTTGGCGCAATAAAATGAATTAAAACCAATTTTAAACCTCAGAGGTCCGGATTATGGGCTGAGCTCTCTTAGCTTGTCGTTTTGCAATAACGCGTAAGAAAACTCCTATGCAAACATCACGATATCAAACACAAAAGATACAACGTATCCATGAGAATCAATAGGAGGCAGCTTCAGTTTGAAGGCTGCTCAAGTCTGTGTTAAGTTTAAATAAGTTCCTATAATTCTAAGCAAGTAAACCAAACTGACGTAAACCATAAATATTAAGTAACTAAGTAGTTTGGATTGCTTGCTATTATACAGTTGTTATGTGCAACTAGGGCATTGTAAAGTTTCACTATCTCCATCAACGAAGCAGATGCAACAACAATAGGTGCATTATATCGTGCGTGTATTCCCGGCCTTACACACAAATCCCTGAGCGCGAGCGCCAGAGTACGATCGTGTTTTGACAACACTAAATAGCTGATAGGAAGGAAGATAATTTATAATCTGTAAACGCGCCATTTATTTTTATTCTTTCAAGTCAATGTCCGTTTAGTGATTCAAACTTCTTCTTTCAGATACTTATTCAAGACCTTCCGTCTATGTTCAGAATCGAAATCGACCACTAAGCTTAGTTCATGAAATTGCTATGTGACTGCTATGCTGCCAATAAGATTTAAATATTTGCGACATAGTACCATAGAATAAAATGAAAATAGTACTCCAATCTTCTGCCCCAAACTGAGGCAGAGCTTTAACTATTGGTGACAGAAACTGGTAAACATAGTTAGTAATAATATCTAACTAAATATAATATTTAAATAGTTATCTAATAATACCGAGGTACAGAATAAATACAAATGTTCATTGAGTGAATGTTTGTCTTGGATGGGGATCGAGCCCACAATCTTCAGGGCAAAGGCAAAAGATGATGCAGAATTTGAAATGAAATGAAATTGAAATGAAATGAAATTTATTGTGAATTTGACTTCAAATAACGCGAAAAACATTCTAAATTATTAATAAGTTCCTTGAATAAAATTGAATTGATTCGGTAACAAAAGTCGTGCTCGTAGCTCTAACCGAAATCCCTCTCTGAGTCTGGACTGTGTGTACAGAGGCCCTTATTGTTCGTGTTTTGAGTGTTTTGACAGCGACGTAGTGGCTGCGCGTTGATTTGTGACAAGGAACATATTTAATTAACTCGCCGTGACGTCACCGCGATGGCTCTGCGTCGGCTTCGCTCGGGAATTTTCGGTCTTTGATGTCTAAATTGACTTTTTATTGGATTTTGATGGCGTGATGTCGACATGTGTGGGTTTTCTTTTACGTTATTGCAGAATGCGATGTTGTAGGACGATTCCTAACTTGTCTGTATTAATGTTATAAAGAGGAAAGATTTGTTTGTTTGTTTGTATTGAATATGCTCCGAAACTACTGGATGGATTTTAAAAATACTTTCACCAATATAAAGCTACATTATCAGGGAGTGGCATGGGATATATTTTTTAAAAAATTTAGGCTATATTTTAAAGGGAAAGACAGTCTAGGCGGGCGAAGACGCTGACAGACAGCTAGTAGGTATATCATACTTTAAACTTTGGTAGGTACAATTTACTTTTTGGTTCAACGTACGACGAAGCGCATGATAATATTCAATGGCTGTGCCATATTCTTATCTTTTTATTATGATCACTAATTCTTTGGTTTTGAATAACTTTAAAATTATGAAACTATTACCAAAACCGTGTGTCAATGATTTATTTTTTATTGAATATGAGACAATGAGCTTATTATGTAGTAAGGTACTGGCACCGAAGATGGCCCAGCTCCTAAGATAGCCCACTTTCAAAAAATAACTATTATTTATGTCCAACCAATTTGAAAATTCCCGGCTGTATGCGCCGGTAGCCATAAACAAAATTGCAACTGACAGGCGGTGTCAACGCGCCGCCATTTTGAGAATGGCGAGCAGTTTGCGGTGTTGTGTCAAAGCAGTACACGTTTTCTAACCTGAAAAGAGTAGTTTTTTTTTAAAGTAAGCTAAAATAAGAGGCTGTACTTAGTTTTAATGTGTAACACTTCATAAATAACTTGTCTACCATTGACTCATCGGTAAGTCTTATTGTTTTATGACTTTTCCTGTATTATATTACAATTTTATTGAACAGGGTAAAAGTTTCCATTGAACGCCCACTATCAGTGTCCAAAACATGGCCCGGGCCTTCTTAGGACTACTGAAAGAACATGATATATTATTTTGTTCTTAAAATACTTATTTTTAAGTAAAATAAATAGTTTTTTTAGTGAATACTCATTTCTATCGCTTAATTTTCTATTATAAATTGCTTATTTTTATATTAAATACTATAATCTGATAATTTATAAAAGTCACAGGAATCGATTTGATTATTAAATAGGTTAAACTCATAAAATAAAATTAGCTTGGTTAGTCATGACACTCATGACATAACAAACCTAATATTTTTGACATCTTTAGGTCAAAATGGAGCCTCCGAATAAAAAAAAGCGCGGGTATTGGACAGAAACTCAACTCAAAGCAGCTCTTCAAGCAATAAATAGCAAACAGATGTCACAACGGCAAGCAGCTGCAACGTTTTGCATACCAAGGCGTACATTAAGAAACCATATAAAATCAGGATCCACAAAAAAAAATACTGGTCGCCCTCCCTGTCTCACTGAATCACAAGAAAAGGATTTATCTAGAAGGGTGATTAGACTTGCTCAGGTCGGCTTGCCATTAACTCCCAAAATAGTTCGTAAACAAGCTTATGAATTTTGTAAATCAAATAATATTCCAAATTCTTTCAATGAAAGTAAAAATATAGCTGGAAAAAAGTGGCTGAAAAATTTTGTGAACCGCAATCCAGAAATATCGCTTCGCAGGGCTCAACTGATGAATCCCGCAAGAGCCCAAAAACTCAATAAGCATATTGTGCACAAGCATTTTGAGGCTGTCAAAACAATTTATGATGATTTGAATATCTCTAGTCATCCGGAGCGTCTTTATAATATGGACGAAAAGGGGTGCAGATTAACAATCCATCATCAACAGAAAGTATTTGCTGCCAAAGGAACCAAACGGGTGCACTTTGTTGCCCAAGAACACGCAGAGAATGTAACGATTGCCATGTGCGTGAATGCAACAGGAAATACAGTGCCACCAATGATAATTTTTAAGGGCAAAAGATTGCGACCAGAATTTTGTGATAATTTGCCGCCTGGAAGTATAGTGAAAATGGCTCCAAAAGGAAGTATGACGACGGAGCTGTTTGTTGATTTCATTAATCACTTGGGGCAGTTTAAGT
The DNA here is from genome assembly GCA_947369235.1 of Udea olivalis. Lineage (NCBI taxonomy): Eukaryota > Metazoa > Arthropoda > Insecta > Lepidoptera > Crambidae > Udea > Udea olivalis. The sequence goes on along the minus strand of OX376345.1, from coordinate 7,376,543 downwards.
CTCAAGGAAAATGTTTATTAATTTTTGACGGGGCCTCTTCACATTTAGATGCCCGAATTGTTGATGCTGCTGATGCTCATGATATTGTGCTCTATTGCTTACCATCTAATACCACTCATGAGCTACAGCCCCTGGACAAGTCTGTAAACAAATCTTACGAACATTTCTGGGATGAAGAAGTTTCAATATATGCATATCAGCAGCCAGAAAGAAAAATTACTAAAATGCGTTTTAACAAAATTTTTACGAAAGTTTGGTCTAAATGTACATCCACAGAAAATATAATAAGTGGGTTTCGCGCAACCGGATTATTTCCTTATGATCCAAATGCAATCCGTATGCACCCTCAGTGCTTACACTATTGCCCAATCCACGCGATACCGTTTCGAGCCTGAATGATTCAACTTCCGATATAATATCAGCATCACGAAATTCAAGATCTGACAATAATAATATGTCCGATATAGATGTCACTGATTGTGAGTCACCATCTCTTTTAACTCAGGATGTTTTTGATGAATGCACGGACGTCATTGAACAAAGAAACGTACGGACAAATCCGGAATCTTCTAGTCAAGTTACGAAGTTAGTCGATTATAGTTTTTCTTCCGAATATAATATAGACGACTCGGTAAGTCACCTTCAAAAAGATCCTTTTCTAGACGCAAGTTTCAGTAATGCTGGATATTCATCACCTCTTCCTACTACGTCAGGATTTACTAATGTTTTGCAAAACCGCCCGCGGTTAAATTCCTTCACATCAGATAGTTCCGATGAAGTAGCTATTAATTCTTATTTAAAGGCCTTTCAATATCCTTCTAAATCTATTAATATATATACTTCATCTTCCGATTCAAACGAAGAAAATATAAGCCCGAACTTCACAAAACGTATGTCAGTACCTGAGCAAAAGCAGATTCAACATGAAGACTCAGACGATGATTTACCACTTTCAAAATTAAAGAAAGTTCCTGAATCTTCAGAGTTTAAAACACCGTTTCACAAGCAAATTCCAACACCAAACTTTGGAACAATAAAAAATAAACCAAGAAGGAAGGCACTTAATTATATAGGTCAGAAAATCACGAAAGATTTATTTGATACTACTCTAGGGAAGACGAAGAAGAACACTAAAAAAGAACATCAAAATAAACAAACGAAACCTAAACAACGGTTAACCTCGACGGATATTAGCAAAAATTTAAATCAAAATAGAAAAAATAAATCTGGTAAGAAAACAAAAACAAGACAGCTAACAGAGGGTCAGAAAGTTAAAAAAGTTGGTAAAAATATCTGTAAAACATCTGAAGAACTCGGTTGGTTTTGTCATGGATGTGAGGTCGACAGAAAGGCTAGCATGCGCGAATGTCAAGAGTGTAAAAAGTGGTATCACGAAGAATGTGTCGGATTAACATTAGAAGATTCACAATTCGTGTGCCCTGAGTGTAACTAAAAATCTCACTATGCTGCCAACATAGTGTGATATACTCGTATGTAACCCACCCGATTTAAATATTGAATTTTATAGAATTTCGTTTTATGTTTATAATGCTTATTTTTGTGAAATTAAGTAAAGCATATTTTATTTTGTTTATTAAAGGTAGAAGGGCTCCATAAGATTATCTTAAACCAAAGTGAATTATAGTCGATTATCAACACTCCTAACTAGGCCCACGTATAAGTGCAATCAAAAATGAGTCATAGATTATAGAACTTTTTTATTAATATCTTGTTAACAACAATTATAATAAATCGCTCCATGTGTGATAGTTTGAAATTTAGAAAATATTTTTCGTTTTATAGTCATTTTAGTTTTTAGTACATTTAAGATGGCCCACAGCCAAATTTTGAACTGAATTTAAGACTTTGTTGATTAGTTTTAAATGAGAACTGCATTTCGAGATCACTATTATAAGAAAAAAATATTTAAATGTTCGTTAACCGAAGATTTGCATTAATATATTATGGGCCTTTTTCGGTGACCCACCTCCTAAGATGGCCCACCACCCTCGTTTTAAAAATTGTGTTTATTTCTATGAAAATGCTAAAAAATATTGCAGTTTTTTCAATGTTGTATTTTCTTATTAAACAACTTATTTTTCTATCGATGTTTTATTCTATACATATTTCTGAAGTTAAGTGGGCCTTAATGGGTTCCACTACCTTATTGCTTATATTATGTGTGGAGTCCATTATCTAGCTGTGACAAGATTGACGTTTATTTCAAAAGGTTCATGTCATTCACTAAGTATACCACAGAGCAGACATGTACTCGTACATTGCCATATACATATACGCACTAAATGGAGCTACTTTTGATAATGTATAACATACGAGTAGGTATTTAGGTTTTGTTATTATACTTAGGGTGTTTTAATGTCTCGCGGATTTAATTACGCACGATATTAAAAACACCCATAGTGAAAATGAAGCTAGATAATAATTTATTATTGGTAGAAGTGAACGGTTCATAAAAAGAACCAAAAAAAGTGATCACGACGACGACAATAATTCGCTAATCCCTATCCCAGTCAAGAATCGCTTTATAACCGTTCCACTTTTACAAATCAATCGAAATCCGAAGATTGCTACAAATTGGAGGACAACAGGGACGCATTAGGGACGAAGAATGCGGCAAATCGTCGCTAATGGAGGGGACCGATCTTATTACCTACGAATGGCTGGGGGTCTACTCCGGTGCAGCGTCTACGAAGTATCTTAATACCTACTTGAAAGGACTAAAAATCAAAAAATAAAAACCCGTATGATGTTGGTAAGTTTTGAACAATGGAATATGATAGAATAAGATAAAATAGGAAAATTATTATTTTTGTAGGTACAAATGGAAATTGCACCAGTATCTAAATCTAAAACTTAGTTCGTACAGTTTAGGCGTTAGCGCTAGGACGCGATCTGTTCGATCTCTTCTCTGCCATCATTTACAATGCAGAGAATACAAAAAAACAACTTGCACTCTAAATACGTTTTAATGCCGCCTAACGATGTACCACGATACTTCGTATTAGGCCGAGCAAGAGTAGACCACCTGGGATCGCCAAGCAGACTAGGTGTCCGTGTCGCTGATTTAAATAAGATTAGAAATAGAAATAGAAAAAACTGTATTTGGTACCAGTAATATACACAAAAAACAAAACAAAAAAAATTAACAGTAAGAAGAAAAAAGAAAAAACAACACTTAATAATCATAAGAATTGCTTAAAATTAACCTAAAAGATAGATGGGTACCAAATTAGTCTGCGCTCAGTATTAGGGCGTGCCAAGAGAGCTCGTCACGACCACTGGTATTCTGCGGATGCCATGAATAAATAAACAGAACAGGCACTTAGCCAAACAGTAAACAGGCTGCTAAATCTATAACAACTAAACAAACAAAAGAATCAGTTATAATCATATATAAAAAGATAAAAAGCTTAAATTCGATGAAACAAAAACGATACAATCAATCCAGCTTAGATCTTATACATATTATTATTCTCTTATTTAACATGAAACTTAGATATAATTTGTATAGTATTCCTACAAAAACAAAGATTTATAACAATAAAAACAACTAATGAATTATAATTATAAAAACTAAATAATTACAATTATAAAACCTAAGCTTAAAGTTACAAATACAATGATTTATAAAAATACTATGAAAACCTTAACCTAGGGTGCCACCGGCAGCAGGGCAAGCTAGGCCCAGACTACCGGTGGTTAGGGCTGCAGGGAGAGGAACCTCCTGACAATGCGACCCGTGTCCAGGAGCAACGCCTTCTGCATCTGACCCTTGACCTAACCGCTGAGCGAGAGCCTCTCGAGGTGTTGGTCGAGGCTCTTCGCCATTATGCCGTTGGCCGATACGACTATCGGGACAATGACCGTCGAATCAACATTCCACATGGCGGTCACCTCGTGGGCTAAGTCAAGGTACTTGCTGAGTTTGTCCTTCTCAGCTTTTACGAGGTTATCGTCATGCGGAATGGTGATGTCAACGAGCACTGCCCGACGTTGGGATCGGTCTACCAGCACGATATCAGGCTTATTGGCTACAATAGTCCTGTCCGTGATGATAGAGCGATCCCAATAGAGCAATGCACGACTATTTTCGAGAACTGGTAACGGTGCGTACTTATAGTACGGTACCTCCGACTCGACAAGGCCATACCGAAGAGCAAGTTGCTGGTGAATGATCCTGGCTACTAGGTTTTGCCTGTGCAAGTACTCTCCGTTAGCAAGGTGAGAACAACCGGAAATAACATGGCGAATAGACTCGCCAGGACGGAGGCATGCCCGACAAATGTCGACCGTACCGTCCTTCATGATGTATTTCCGGTAGTTATTCACCTCGATAACTTCATCAGCAATTGCACTGACAAAACCTTCGGTTTCCCCAAAGAGGTCCCCGAAACGTAGCCAGATGCGGAGAGGTCAACATCAGGCCCTGTTAAGGCCCGATAGAACCTCCCATGTAGTTCCTTGCTCTTCCATATTTCCCTGCGGTCGTCGGTGGTGAGCACCGGTAGTTGACGCCAGTTCTCATTTGCCAAGGAGAGCGGCGTAAGGCCTTTATCAACTGCCACAACATCGCCATGTATCCCACACTCGTTGCTGAGGAAAAACCTCCTAAGGCTGCACACCTCGCGGTTATGAAGGTTCTTGGCATTTAAAAGCCACGACCCCCCACCTTCCGCGGGATGTACAGTCTCATGACAGACGAGCGTGGGTGTAACATACGATATGTTGTGAGCAATTTTCGGACCCTTACATCCAGGGCGTCCAGCTCGGTTTGGGTCCATCTTAGTATGCCAAAGGAGTATATCAGTAAAGGCATCACCCAACCGTTGAAGGCGCGCATCTTATTGATACCTGACAAAGAACTCTTGAGTACCTTTGTAAGGCGACTAAAGAAGCGCTCCTTCACCGATTGCTTGACGTCTCTTACTAATACACCCAATGACTCTGACATACCTAGATATTTGTAGGTTTCGGCTTCAGAGAGGGATTTGAGTGTCATCGTCTCAGAGAGCTGTAACTTCGGTGAATCTACAACCCTCCCTTCTTGTACATGCGTGACCGCACACTTGTCCACACCGAACTCCATCTTGATGGCATTGCTAAAAATCTCAGTGATTTTTAACAGTTCTATCAAGACCTGGGGTTTTGGTGCAAACAGCTTTAGGTCATCCATGTACAACAAATGAGAGATGAACTCACCCCCTTCAGTTAGGTACTAAGAGGATTCAGAGCCAAACAAAACCACAAAGGACTCAATCCATCGCCCTGGAAAATACCTCGCTCTATACTTATCTGCGCTGGGAGACGCCCCTGGCTTATTTCCTTGTGTGATGCCTCGTAACACAGGGATATTAATCCCTACTTCGAGATTATTACAAGAGGTGTGTTGTCTGGCGCATATTTATTTTTATATATTTATTTTATTTATCAAGTCCTGCGGAGCAGGCGAGTCATCCCCACCACCTGGTTGATGAAGTACTGTGATCAACTGCGCCATGCATGTGCTTAAGAAAGATCTCAGAGTATATTATTATTATTTAAAACAATTACAAAAGTTTCTTAAACTAACTTAAATTAAAAAGCACGCTATAAACCATGTTTGGTTTTTCTGCGCACCACTGATTCGCATCGCTAGTAGAAACGTTGTACGTGTGCGTTATCAAAACAAGTTCCAGATAGTGAAAACATACTGGCGCCAAATGCGCTGAACATTATTAAAAATAATATAAAGAATGATAATGAAATTATGAAATGTGTGTACATAAATATAGTAACACTACATTCTATGATTAAGATTACTTAAAAAATATGTTTTTAATTTAAATTATATAAGGGTCATATTACATTTATATCTAAAAAAGTTATTGTTTACACATCCATTAAGAAGTCGAGAGAATGACATCGCCATCTATTTTTGCGATTCTGTCACCACGACATATTTTTTAACGTGATGGGGACGTGTTCCGTTTGATGTTAACACGTTGACGTTGTTTCTCCAAAATGCCTCGTACTTGCGTTGCGTAGTACCACTTGCTGTGTACGTAAGAAAAATAATCTACTCTATAGAGTATAGTGAGGATGGTATTTTATAAATGTTTACTCAGCGTGTAACACGATGACGAGAGTTGATTTAATTTGTGTACTATTTTGCGAGAGTGCTGTGGCATAGTATTCTTTATCCTTTCACTATGGCTGTAGTATACTTGTAGAGAAGCAGCAAAATAGCGAGAAGAAACGAGGATGGATGTGCTTCCCTATTTCAGTATTCTTCTCTCAGCAAGAAGTGAAAAACCGAGCATAGCCCTTTCTATAGCTCGTTTAGTGAATTTGTACCGTGTACAAGACGGTACAGTCCAGAACATAACCAGTGCCGACTTTCTTCATAATTCATTTCCCTATAATTTCTTGAGAAACCATTTCGGGAGAGCGTCAGTCGTGGCCTAGCTAGTGGTTAAGCGGTGTGTGGTTCCGAGTTCAAAACTTGGTGTTCACTAAGATATTTGTGGCTAACTCTCCATTGGAGTAAAAAGCTGATAAAAAGCCAAAGCAAAATCCGGATTTCCGTGGAAAGCTTGAGCACTTATAGTGATAGTGGTGACTTTATAAAATTTATTCATTTATTTATTCATTTATTTATTAAAAAAACAAATACATCTTCTTCTTTTTTTTTCTTTTTTTTTATTTTATTGACATAATAATAATAATAGTAAGATGAAATAAACCATAAAACCTGTGCCATGTGTGTGCTGTCCAGCATCACCACCACTAAAAAATAATACAGAACTGTTATCTACGTTGCATTCACCTTTCCCCGGCCACCTAATTTCTTGTAAAGCCGCTATGCCTATGTTATATCGTATGAGCTCCTGATATAGTTGGTATATTGCTCCGGGTCTGTAAAGGGAACGCACATTCCAAGAAGCTAATCGGAGGTCCCTGAATTCATGCCAATGTCTGTTAGTTGTGGGATCAGATCGGTTTTTATCTTTTCTCGGTTTCGTAACTTTGAGATTTTTCCGTGGAAGGGGTGTTAACCCGTCGCACAACCCCCGAAATGCTGGAGGACCACATCCTTCTTTGGTCAGCGAGTCCATCGGACTTAGCCAGTAGCTAGCTAGGCTGTGCTACCGACCGTTCCCCCATCCGCCACCCGGGGGACGCTCCTCTACGCCGTGAGGCCCAGCGCGGGGAGAATAATAAGGCTCCAGGAATTGATGGCATACCAGGTGAATTATGGAAGTATGGAGGAGGAGCGACACAGTCCAAGTTGTATGAGCTACTGTGCATGATCTGGGAAAAGGAGCAGCAGCTGGTGGAATGGAACGTTGGGGTCATATGCCCGATCCACAAAAAGGGGTGTCGAAAAAGGTGCAATAATTACCGGGGAATAGCTTTGCTACCAACAGCGTATAAAGTTCTTTCATATATTTTGCTCAAACGTCTGGAGCCATACACGGAAGCCATTGTGGGGGACTACCAGTGCGGCTTTCGTCCGAACCGTAGTACAGTCAACCAGATCTTCCTCCTTAAACAGCTTATGGAGAAGAGGTGGGAATACGCACAAAGCATCCACGCCCTCTTCGTGGACTTCACCAAGGCGTACGATAGCATAGATCGAAACGCCTTATTTACTATCCTGAGGAATTTCGACATCCCAAGGAAACTTGTGGATATGATCCAGGTAGCCACGCGAGACAGTATGATGAGGGTCCGAGTCCAGGGGGAATTGACGGAGCAGTTTCCGGTTGTTACCGGGCTGAAGCAAGGCGATGCTCTGTCTCCAATGCTTTTTAATTTGGTTCTTGAGTATGCAATACGGCGGGTGTTGACACTAGACGTCGGGGTAGAGCTGAATGGAAGGCATAAGGTAATTGGCTATGCGGATGATTTGGCCTTGCTTGGCGAAACCGGTGCACAGGTTAAGACTTCTGCTATGACCCTCGAGGAAGAAGCCTTAAAGCTGGGTTTGAAAATTAGCCACGATAAAACAGAGTATCTTCACATGCGACGTTATAAAGATATACGCGCTAAACGACAAGATCTACAGGCTGGAGATACTACGTACAAGGGAGTGGCTAAATTTAAATACTTAGGCTGTACCATCACTGACACTAACACCAGGGGTGAAGAGATCGACATCCGGATTCAGAACGCCTTGAGGTGTACCGCTGCACTTCATAAGGTGTTGGTGTCCAAGCTCCTAAGCCGAACAACAAAGATGAGAATCTATAAAACCGTTATACGACCAATTCTCATGTATGGGTGCGAGACTTGGACACTAACACTCAAAGAGGAAAATAAGTTGCTGGTTGTCGAAAGGAAGATACTCCGAAAAATGTTTGGACCTAAGAGAACAGAGGATGGAAACTGGAGAATCCTGAAAAATATGGAGCTGGAGGAACTGATGGCTGAGCCCAACATTATCGGAGAGACCAAAGCACACAGACTCCGGTGGCTCGGTCATATTGAAAGAATGGCTTCAGATCGAAGTGTCAAGAAAGCATATCTCGGAAAACCTGTTGGTCGACGGCCGGTCGGTCGCCCTCGCTACCGGTGGGGTGACGCTGTAGATGCAGACCTTCAGGAGCTTCAACCGGGAGACTGGCGTGAAACCGCAGGGGACCGAGATAGGTGGCGCTATCTTGTATCGGAGGCCAAGACACACTTTGGGTCGCTGAGCCACAGGAGTAAGTAAGTAAGTAAGATGAAATAATTTAATAGATAATATAATGTAATAGATCGTTTAAATTTGAGACTGAGTATAATGTATAATATAATGAAATTAAATACCTAGTTTTTATTTTTAATAAGGGAACTAAATTTAATGCATGAATATATTAATTAAGGAAAAATATTAGCTGGCTACACTATTGTATTAGGCATGTGCCTGTAATAATAGATGTATTTGTTTTTTGAATAAATAAATGAATAAAAATAGGTGTTTAAGGCTGGTTAACTCGTCACCCTTTTTTTTCGTGCTACGGGTCAAATTGATTCGTAAGGCCTAAATATCAATCGTTCCGATTTCAAGCTTTTAACAACTTTTTCAGCTTTTGACCGCTAGCCCTATTAAAACGTTGGGTTTTAATACGTTCACAATTGGTGAAATGACGGCAACAGTCAAACTTGCCTTTGACTACCTCCGTTTAGGATATAGTCGTGAGCGCATGAATGTCTTAAGATAATATAAGAGTTATGAACATGAGTCAACCCCACAGTTTTCTATAGCAACCGGTTGCAATCGGCCTACAATTACGGGAATTCTTAATCTGGTCGTCCGTCAACATTACGGGAATTGGTGAAAATTATCGAAAATATTGGATAGGAACTGATTTTAAGCTTTAAACTTTTTAAGTCAAATATTTATACCTTAAAATATGTGGTAACATAGTGAAATCCTTTGAATAATTCTATAATATCGTTGAATGCTAATCATGTTAATAGAATCATATTTCCATTTATTTACTTCATTACAGCAACAAAGAAAATGTAACAAGTTCGTTCTCACAACTCTATTGCATCAAAGCACCAGCTTACGTAGACCACTCTGATTCCCAACCGCAGCCCGCAGCGGAGCTAAACGGTTAGTGAAGAGAGGCCTAGATACAGTAGTTCGCAGTTAGATCCAACCATTAGCGAATGAGTAATAATATTACAGAAGTCTCGTACAATATTAATGCAGAGATGCTTAAAATATAAAATCAAGCAGAAATTACGATGTTTACTACCTTTTTCAGCACAACTGAATAGTTCAGGAATAGCAAAAAAAAACAATCAGTCAGCCATTATGTGGAAAAAAGAACTGTACAAAATAAATTGAAGGCACTGGACGTGTAATACCTAATTAAGTTTGATATTTGTATTTTAGTGTGGAAACAATCATTTGTGTGTGTTGTCCTGGTTTTAGGTAGTGCCGTCCTGAAAGAGCTCAATGTGGTGGATTCAGTTTCTTAGTTCCTTTCACACCGACCACTACTTATCCATCGTGTCTCTTTGATCATGTTCTGGGCGGAAGAAATATAAGCCTAAAATTAGATACACCGACCAATCCTCTTTAAGGCTTCTTTCAGCCTTACTTGACATTAGCAGAATTTGTGTGAAAGGAAAACACACATCAGAGCCAGAAGAAAAAATATTTGTGTTTTAATGCTCGGTTGTAACGGCTGCCATTATGTATCATATTTTTTTAATCTAATTCATTATCAGCCCCTATTTGCCGCATTGACGGTCAATCGTTTAGGCCTAGGAGCTATCGCACGCATTAGGTAGGTTTACCAGCAATGCACGGTTGTGGCACTCGTGGTCCTAAGCTTGTGCGACTTTTCTCAAACATGCGTGATAATAACTGATAATTAAAACGAAGAAGAAGCGCTATAATATCGATGCTTTGTGTAGACATTCCTTTAAAATGAACGTAATGGCGCATTCTTATTCACGGGTCAGTTCGTAATTTACACAAAGTATACTTAAGTGACCTCTTTCGTCCATAACACCATGTTCAATTTTTCATATTACCTCACATTAAAAATGACCACGGTCTAGCCCACTATTGCAAGTACGATTTATCCCAAAAATTGCTGTGTAAGACATTGTAGCATACCTTTCCAAAAAAGTAATATTTACAGATTAGTTATAAATTTAAGTCACAATGTAGAATAAGGTGGTCTAATTGCGTACAGGTAAAAGAGATGAACCTTCAAGCAAGACACACTCAGTACCTACAAGGTTAAATAGTATTTGAATGAACAAACGCATAAAAAGACTATAAAACAAACAATCTCGGTCCTCTGTAGGATGTTTGCTCACATTAGCGCGATCGCGTGGCGTGACGCGCGGGGCGTTGACCGCGCTGTAAAACTATTGCTACATTAATGCCAGGGCTACCAGATTTGGAAGAAATTTTGAAATACTCAACAGGGTGTTGTTACTGAAAGTCGTATTTTGTGAAATAAGTTACGGTGCACCTTTGGTAACTAGTCGTGAAATGCCTTAAATTAATGTGTGTTAGTAAGTTTATTTTGTGAGTTTGTTACTTCGAGTATTTCAGCGCTTGTTACATAGTGTAATTTAAACTATGCTGATGATCAAAGGCTGTGAAAGAAAATTTAATATTGAATAAAAATGATTCCTCAGATACGATCAAGAATTATGATGTTTTAAATTTGTTGTTTAAGAGCAAGGATTGAGTACTATATAGTTAATTATTTAGATTCACTGATTAAAAATGTATATCCCACTAAACCTTATCCCCATTAGGCATAGGCCTGTCTGAGTCTGTACCACTAATAAACAACATTATTTTTTGTTTTTGCGTTAATGCTTTTTACTTTATCTACATCTTTCGAGAACTTTGAAAGTTGAAATGCCTATCGAGTAAGTGGAAATGCCTGTGGGCAGGGAAGAAAAGTTTCTAAATTGATACCATTTACCACTATCGCAGCATAGGTCAACCGCTAATTGTCAAGACGACCTGATCAGATTCCACATAATATAGGTGGATGCAGACATGTGATTAGTGCACGTGGTCACTCAACACATAACTGTCATCTGCCTGTAAGTTTGTAGTTTGACAATAGATTACAATTTTTATCCCAAAAGTATTTTTTTATTCATAAACTCCAATATATTCGCCAGACAACACGCATAAACATCCCTGTGTTACGAGGTACCAGACAATATCAGCAATTGTGCTAGAGGCGTCTCCCAGCACACCCAGACCCGAGCCAATTTAAAAAAAAATCCTTTCCTGAATTGACTCGAACGGTAATAGAACCCAGAAAACAGCGTGAGTAAAGGCGAGAACCTAACTAATAATGAATAAGAGCGTGGTTAGGAGAATGTACCAGAATGTGAATAGATAGGGTAGCGTAGCAGCCCTGCCAGAGTTAGGCTGTCGACAAAAATCTGTAGTTGTGATTTGTCCGCTCTCGCGCGGGGTGAACGGCCGCTGCAGTAACGGTGCAGCGCGATTGGCGACCCTAGCCATTAGTGTAATGCGCGAAAATAGAAAGAAAAGAAGTACCTATCAAATGTTTCAGTCGAATATAAATAATGTATCATTAAATTTACTGTTACATCGTAGTAAAAAGACAAATTGTGTGGGAAAGAATGACAAAAAGTAACAAAAAGAAAAAAAACCACCAGAGAACGGCGTCCTGCTGTCCAAGAATAAAAAGGATCATCCTCAGCTAATGACGGCTTGCTACACCTAAGCGCTGATTTTGAGTGGGCCAAGCAGAGTAGACGAACGATTTACATAGATGGGTGTGTTAAGTATTTTTCATAATTATAAATAAAACCTTAAAAACACACACGCATAATTTGGGTTGACAGCCTTATGTGATTGAAAGTGTTTGTCAATCTATACTAATACTCGTATTTTAAAGAGGTAAGCGTGTGAGTTAGAATGTTTGAGGCAGGTGATCGAAACTACCAAACCGATTTCAAAAATTATTTCACTGTTAAAAAGGTACATTATCCCTGATTGCTAAAGGCATATATTTGTTTTGAAATAATTCGTTTTCATGTCATAAAATGAAGTTCACGCGGGAGGGAGAAGCGCGGACGGAAAGCTAGTTGGATTTAAACCGCCGCCGCGTATACTCGTAATGGAACGCCATTAGCTCAGGGAATTTAATTAAAAACTGAGTTGATGATGATTTATTTTTATACAACGTTAATTTCTGAACATTATTTAAATAAAGGAAACGGCACAGAAAACTGCAGTGGCCCCTTGCATTTAAATCATTAGATAATTGCGATTTCAAACGTTGATTTGCGAAATGGCGTAAATAAATACCGTGTTTAGATATGCTAAAGACCTTGAAAAAGTAATTGAAAAGGGGAAAACTCACCTATCATCGTCACTGAAGCCAGGTATTGTTGTGTAGTAAGTGTACGAATTAAAAAGATATTGTTCGAATGAAGAATGCTGTTATCTCTTTCTTTCTTTCATGTCATCTTTCGAATCCCAGCCGCACGAGGTGTTAGGTTAATGATCTTAAAATCTCTCTCGTATTTGACGTTCCCAATACCCAATTTAAGATTCTCAGGCCGTTTGATTGTGCCCGCTAACGAGCGAAACGTGAGAGAAGTGGATTGCATGTACTTACCTACTTCATATTTATTAAACGAACTCGTATAACGGACGAATAAGACTTTCTAATTACTTATTGCGGACCATTACACTCTATCATCATATTTTTAAATAAAAATGTCCGAATAAAAATGAATTTATTTTATGATTTTTAAAACCCAACTACTAATTTTAGCCCTACGATTTAGGTAGTTGAACAGCGAATTAGTGTACTCGTAAATGTAAGGCAATTAGTCTACATACTATCCTACAACTGGTAATTCGCATCATTGGAACCTAGCCATCGCTGTAAATGACGGATTCAATTACTATTCTGTGTTCGCTCGTGTGTGGAATACTGCTCTCATCTCTGGGAAGGTTCCGTCAAGTACTTGCTCGAGGCTCTTGACAGGTTGCAGCGGCGTGCTATCCGCTTTATCGGAAACCCAAAGGTATCTATGACCCTTGAGCCTCTCCAATTGCGTAGAGACATTACCAGGTTCAGTGTTCTCCATCGCTTCCACAATGGGGAATGCTCTGAAGAGTTATTGCAACTTGTCCCATCCTCACCCTCCCAATCCTGTACCACGCGTGCTGAATTGCGGCGTCATCCACACACAGTCCAGCATTTGTTCCCACGCACAAAAAGGTTCGGTGACTCCTTTCTTTGTCGAACCATCCAGACGCTCTCCCAGCGCATGTGTTTCCTCCCTCTTATAGTCCCGGGGTCTACAAGCATTTTCGCAGGCCTTCAAAATGAGTATGACCCGCTTAGTGATTGCTTTGCATTACTGTGCTTGTCAGCCTCATATCTGGACCTCACGACGGGTTTCCATCATCTTGACAGGCACTATTAAAAAAAACTATACTTACCAAAATACTGGATGTTATTTACTATATATCTCAAAATTCCGGGTTTGCTATTTTACTAGGAACTTAACGTTAACTATTTTTTTCAGTTGCTTTTAAAAACTCACTGTGTTTACCAGTGATAATTTCAAGACCCACACATGGTCTATTACCACTGAATCAGAAGAATAACTTAACTCACCCATGGTCGATGACCGCCATCTCAACCACGACTAGAAAACTGTGGCAGGACAGTTTTGGAAGTTAAACAGAAATGCACAGATAGCTTATCATTACGGTGCATATAAGCTGCATTAACCACTACCTATGTTTAGCAGTAAACGATGCATGTAAAGGTGCATTTAGACCAAAGAAGAGATCGTGTAAACAGAGACAGAGCATTCTTTTGTTGTTCTCTCTATGTCCGCGGAGATCCTAGAGCACGAGCTAAAATGCCCGTTCTTGATTCTCCATACTTTTTTGTTACAATTATTTTGGTGAAAATGAAAAACGAATTATCATTAAAATATCACGAAAGAACATTCTAGCTCTAGCGCTAATGTTCGCTTGGTCTAAATGCGCCTTAAGAACTAAGAAGGTAGGTGTTATGAGATGTGTGTGACATGTTTATCGCAAGGCTGACAAATACGTATTGCCTGTCATGATTCCGACTAGCTTCATTATTGTTTACATTCCTGAGATGTTACATCAAGTGGCTATAGGGGTCGGAAATACTTACTTTGAATGGGATATTTTAATCTATACTAATGTTATCAGGAGGAGAGATTTGTTTGTTTGTTCATTTGTTTGAATTGAATAGGCTTCGAAACTACTGTACCTAGGACAAGGGAGTGACATACTTAGGCTATTTTTTCAATTTAGGCCATATTTTGACGGGAAAGACGCGGGCGGAGCCGCTGACGAACAGCTAGTGATAAAAGAAACTCTTACCTACTATTAAATACAAACAACATACAAATTTTATTACAAATTGTACTTGCATTTATTGTTAATTATTTTTGTACTGTAAGTTTTGTGTGCAATAAATAATATATTATTATTTATTATTAAATACTAGAAATGTGTATATTTAAAAGTGGAGACGAAGATTCTAAAATTACAGTATAAGAAAACTTTCCGTGGCGTCTTAACACGGTATCATGTTGGCCTCAGTTATGAAGACGCAGGACGTTGTGTGCGTGCAGAATAACTGCCACGGGTAGCAGTTTTAATTAAATATATATTCTAGCTCTTTTGACGACCGGCTTGGTGTAATGGTTAAGAAGTTGGCTACTACACCAGAGGTCGCGGGTTCGATCCCCGCACAGTACAAACATTTGTGTGCATGAACATGTCTGTTTGTACTGGTCTGGGTGTCTCCTATGTATAATAAGTATGTATTTACAAAAGAAAATGTATTTAAGTATGTTTATCCGTTGTCTAGTATCCCATAACACAAGCTTTAATTAGCTTACTTTGGGGCTAGATGGCGCTGTGTGGAATAATGTCCAGGGATATTTATTTATTTATTTATTTTTATTTATTTACTTATTTTTCTTATAATTCAATCTTAATTCAAAAGATGTTGCCGAGTCTCCCTGAACGAGGCATTTTGAGCATCATAATTTATTACATGAAAATTATTATGGCCTTTCAACGTTTAACAATCGAGGGGGTTTGAACTTACGGAGTATTAATTTTAACTTACTTTTACTATATATTTTTTTCCTACGTGGCATGCATGGTTAGCCGCTGATGGCTTTCACAATTTCACCGGACAAGTGGGTGAGCGGAAGGCTCTCAACCCTAATATTTAAGTAAAGTTCGTAAGGGCGCCCCAAGGGGGGACACGAACCTTGCATTAGGGCGTTACTGGGAAACGGACGTAGGTTTGAGGAGAGAAGCTACCCGTCACGTGTCGTTTACGCGAATCTAAATATGACTGGGGTAGCTCTAAAGATCCGGTTTTATTTTAATGATATCTCGAAAATTTAATACCATTTCATTTACACTTCAACTATTTCAGTAAAAAACACTAAAATAAACAAGTCAATGGTTGCGATATTAATTTAATGAATATTTCAATATAATTACGCCAGGACCGGTACAAATAGTAGTAAATTATGGTTTTATGTTTTGCGGTTTTCTATTTCACAGCGTGGCTATCTCGATATATTTATGGCTCATTTACATGCCTGCTGCTAGGGAAGGGACAACACGCCATCGCATCAAAAGTATCGACACTTTAACATATGCGTATTTTGGTTTTATCAATCAGGCGCATACTACAAAGATTTGCTGTAAAAAGAAGACGTCTGCCACGAGTTGCCACTTCACATTTACATTATTGTTCGCGTAATAAAATTGTATAAGGATTCGACATTATCATATCATGTCATATCAAATCCCAATACATTTTTTACGCAAACGAAAACGTAAATTTAAAGTGGCAACTCGTGATACTCGTAGACGTACAGGTACGAGTATCTTCTCTTTGCTAATTTGACTGTCTAAAACTAACTAACGGTATTATGATTAACATAATTTATTAGTTTTTCTAAATTTTCTCATCTTTGAAGTTTTCGATGTCTTTGTTAGTGCTTCGCACAGAGGATATGCATCTTGGATCTGTATAAAAAATCATTGAAACTGAAAATCATTGAACTGTCGTTTGCAATAAGATTAATCGACGTAGTGTGTGCAAGCAGGGTACATGGTGCAAATAGCTGTTGGCCGCTCAGGCAGGAACGTTTCTAAATTCAACAGCCTTCAAAAGGTCCCGTTAAAGAGTAGTCGATAACCCAAATGTATCGATGCTTTTACCGCCCCCTAGCATCGCACGCTCAGGGACTAGTTGCGGATGATTTAAACGTATGATAAGGGTGACCACAACACAATCCATATGCAGTTTAGAAGCGTTTAGAAGCATTTTGCTACTCTAAAAATGATAGCAGTATGTGTGGTTTTCTCCGGAGCAAAATTTACCAAGTTCTGTGAAAATTTGGAAGGCACACAAAAAGTGATGTGACATGAATAGGTTAAATACAGGGTGTCCCTAGAAGTAAGGATCAAATCGAAATAGCGTATAGCTGGGGTCATTTATGACCTTTTTAACCCTATCAATATTGGTCCGATTTCTAACCGTTAAAAAGTTATGATAAATTTTAGTTTTTTTCAGAAAATCGCCGATGTCCATACAAAAATAATTTAAAAAAAATGTATCATGGTCCTTTTGTTAACTCTTTATTTTGTGACAAAAGCTATTTATCCAACTTTTTTTTCCATAGACCCATGTTCAGAAGACTAGGAAATATTTTTACAAATGTCAATATTCATTGACTGTAGCGATGACATGATACCAGTGACTGAGGCCTTTGCCCACCTGTGGGGCAGTCTAGTGTTCTTTCCCAATATAAGCTACTTCATTACTACAACTGACATTCAGTGCTGTGATTTTGGAAATAAGTAAGTATAATCCATTCAGTATAGCATTAGACAGAAGTAAAAAGGTTGTTTTTAGGGTACACTCTGTGTTAAAATTACAATAAACATTATTAATTTTAAGTTTAATGCCGAATTTATTAAATTCTACTTGTATACACACTTAATTGTTCTTATTTAAAGTAAAGTAACTTATGAATTTATGAGGCTTTTGCTTAAACAAATTATTTTGTCTTGCATTAAACTATATTGTCGATGTAAAAACCTAAAACAATCAGGGGTTTCTATCCGTTTTTATTTTTACTGTCACTTCAACTCTACCAAATGTAAAATGTTACATACTCGTAATTCGTAACCCCTTCATACGTTGTGGCGGAAGGGGTTTTCAATTTTACCTGGTTATACTCAGGTATGTCATCGTCATGGCAACGTCAAATGCGAATTGTCATTTTAGCACCCCTGCTTCTTATTTCTAATGTTATAATAATAAATGAAGTATAGATGGAGATGATATAAACATAATAACCTAAATGTTTACTTTCGGGTTCAAGAATATTATTTTAAATACGCTCAAGTAATCGCGAATCTAAATAATTAAAAACAATTCTCTATTTTGTGTGAATTGTAATAAAATCAAACCTCGCTCCTCACGGTTTCGCTGCTTTATTAAACCATGAAACCGGCGACACGTGTATATCGCAAATATATTTATGGCTCATTTAAATGGCTACTCATTCGCGTAGAAACTGGTTGCTGATGATTTGCTGCGAGATTTTAGATAGTTAACGTGAATATGTGAGACTAGGTGGTCCAAGTTGTATTTTTCATCTGAGACTACAATTTGGCTCTTTTATTTTATTATGTCAATAAAACCCTAGTCTGTCCTCATAATGTGGTTTGCCTGAAAGCTTATTGTGTAAATGGTTCTGTTACTTCTATGAACTACTAGTTGTCGACTTCACCCGCGTATACTATTGCTCCCTTCAAAAAATAGCCTTAATGAATAAAAAACCCTATGTCACTGCCCTGATGATAACGTAGCTTTATATTGGTGAAAGAAATTTTAAAATCGGTCCTGTTGTTTTGGAGCCTATTCATATTCATATTCATATTCATATTCATTTATTCATTGCATTCATGTTGTTACACTTTTATAAGATGGTACATTATGGTGTCCAGGTATTACATGAACCCTGCTAGGGTGTAGCAATATTCAAAATTAATTTAGATTAAATATAGAAAAATCACATCACCAAAATAAAAATAAGATTACAAACAAACAATCAAATCTTTCCTCTTATAGAATATAAGTATAGAAGACGCAAATTCTAACGGGCTCAGCTATAAAAACATTTCACAAATATCGCTTCATTAGGACTGCATTTAGGAACTTCAATTGTTTTTCGATTTGTCAAATACTCAGAGCCGGTCTTGGAACTCATCACTTTGAAGTAACAAAATATGATGTTTATTTAACAGTGCTGGTAACCTGTTTTACTGCAATCCATACTAAATAGATTCGACAACCCCATGTTACTTCTACACTTATTCTCATTATTAATGGAACAACACATTAAATGATCTTAATAAGACACTGCGATTAAAAACAAAAAAAGACCAGCCTTTCAGGATTTCCTGCATTATCCAGGACTCTATCAACGTATGGCCACCCTGTAGGTAAACGCCCGCAGCGCGCTAGCGGTAGCATTTAGATAAATCCAACTAATCTATGTGAATATGTAAAGCCATTTGGCATAATATTTATGTAGGCAGATTTATGTATCAAGATATTCGTTCAATATCTGATTTTATAGCTTTTTACAGTGTTTCTGTTTCTGTGAACTCAAACTCAAATATCTTTATTTAAATAGACTTAATCAGTACTTTTAAATAGTCAAAAAATATACTAAGTAATAGACATAAATACTATATTAATATAAATAAATAAATAAATATCCCTGGACATTATTCCACACAGCGCCATCTAGCCCCAAAGTAAGCTAATTAAAGCTTGTGTTATGGGATACTACACAACGGATAAACATACTTAAATACATTTTCTTTTGTAAATACATACTTATTATACATAGGAGACACCCAGACCAGTACAAACAGACATGTTCATGCACACAAATGTTTGTACTGTGCGGGGATCGAACCCGCGACCTCTGGTGTAGTAGCCAACTTCTTAACCATTACACCAAGTCGGTCGTCAAACAGTATACAAACATAATGCGACTCTACCACCGCGTCGGATAAGTTGATTCTTACTGAGAAGACCCGGCAAGAAACTCAGTAGTTACTCTTTTAAACTTGTTGTGGTTTTACAATGCGGGTTAGTAGACTACAATAACAGGTATGAATTCATAATTATCTTCGTCTATTCTTCCTTCTTGTGTCATGTGTCCTCAGTTATTTTATACAATCAAGCACGCTTACCGACCGCCTGATGGAAAGCGATTACCGCAGCCTATCGACGTGTGCAACACCAGGGGCATCACTCGCGCGTTGTCGACCCCGCAGAAGCCTTTTCGAACCCTTTTCGAAGAACTCCATTCCATAGCTGAAAAATATGATGATGTAAGGATTATACTTATCTAGTCGTAAGTCTCTCTTTCTGCCAGAGCGCATAGTGCAATGGTGAGTTTCTTTTGTTGAAATAAGGTGCGACTTAAAAAAAAACATGAAACAAAGCTATGAAATAACAAAAGTACAGTCCTTGTTTCTTTTCCTTTGAGCGGTATATCATTTAGACTGCCCCATTTTATTATAATTAAAGACTTTGTTTTGTGTTTGCACTACCCGTCTTTAAAGTGTTAAAATGGTATCAATCTGTTTATAATACAATTGCACAAATACTGAGCAGCATATTCTTTTTTTTACACATTCGTGTTAATCCAATCCAATCCATGTAACACCATATTTGAATCGTGGTGGACTATTGAACATGAAGTCTCGCCAAGCTTTCCACTTCGCTAGCCTTCCCTTTGGCATAATTAAAAATAGAAATCCTGTGTACCTCTTCGAAAAGTTGAAATTCTCCCAAAGACCGGTCCGTGCAGCCTGTAAACTGGCCTATACAAGACACACTTCGGCTTCTTTTCGTGGCAGCTTTCGTCATGCGGCCACGAAATGTTGCAATGACATTCCTCCACCGATCAAGAACTCTGTGTCGATAAGTGTTTTCAAGATAAAATATAAAATGCATCTTCTGACAATTCAAAAAATTTAACTTATTTGACATGTGTCCCGAATCCGTACGAGGATCGATTTGCACGTGCTGCTGTTTGGTTGTTTTTTTTTTGTTGTGTGTTCAAAGGTATTTTTGTTGTTTCATGTTCTTCTTACCCGCTTTATATTGCTTTTTGTTTGTTTGGCTGCTTTTTATCAGTGCTACTTTTAACTTCAAATTTTTAAATCTTATGTTTCTACTATTTTACTTTGCTAAATTGTCATGTTTGTCTCAAATATTGTATGTCTCTCTTGTATTGCCTATAATTTTTCTTGTTGCTACGCCCCAATCTCCTTCTTCAGTATCAGGTGACCACTGAAAACCAGCGCCGTGGTGCTGCATAAATGCACCACGATATAATGCTGAGTGGAAGCCCTTTTGACAC
This sequence comes from Udea olivalis, assembly GCA_947369235.1. Taxonomy (NCBI): domain Eukaryota; kingdom Metazoa; phylum Arthropoda; class Insecta; order Lepidoptera; family Crambidae; genus Udea; species Udea olivalis. Next base: position 7,355,540 of record OX376345.1, on the reverse strand, counting down.
ATTACGTTTAAGTTTAGTTTTAAGTATTTTATGTTATTTGTGTTTATTTTTTGTGTCAAATAAACTTTTTCTATTCTATTCTATTCTATTCTAAATCCTTGCCGACAAAGATTTCAGAAATAATTTGTTAACTGATTGCAACATCATAACAACAATACTTCCTTAATGTACTCTTTAAAGAAAGACAGTTGGCTGATAAAAACGTCATAAATAAAAAGTATCTCGCTGAGGACAGGATTCGAACCTGCGCGGGTAGAACCCATTGGATTTCAAGTCCAACTCCTTAACCACTCGGACACCTCAGCTATACACACTGCATTGAAAATAAAATAGACAAGAACAAGATATTATTCATTAATCTTTTAATTAACCTATTGAATGTATAGAACCACACTTATTTCAACAATAGTTACAGCTGGATTATGTAAAAAGACGAAATAAAACGAATGTTCAAATTTTGTAGTTATTTCTTAGCTAGGTCATAGTAATCTTTCATTATTAAACAGTAAATAAACTGTCGTGTGCTGTGATGTGACCATACCTTTTTCCCCCCTCCTCATTTATAAAAATAAAATTTTATTGTTTTGTTTAAATAAAAAAAATTGTATATTTTTCGAAATGCAAAACCAGCAGTGTATTTTATGGTGTGATATAAACCACTCTAAAATTATAGAGATAAAGATTTACGCTTCATATTACACCCAAGGTTACTTATACTAAGTATAAAACATACTTTATAAGCCCATCAGTTACAATCCGTGTCTATTTATTCAAATCGACCACAATGCAAGTTCATTGTCCCAAATACGAAGTGTCCAATCTCATAAATTACTCAAACGCTTCCCCCGTTTATACTGCAGGCCGTTGTCAATGCCATTTAACTGTATCAATAAAATAATTATCCAATCATGGAGCAATTTACTTGGATTGTCCCTGCATGTTCCATCTCTTTTACACACATTACACACGCATATATTGTCGTCTCTTTTCAACTGCAGCGGCAATGATCGAGGACGCTGACACAACTTGTCCGATCCCAACTGACCAGTACAACTTGATCTTTCATCCAGTTTTAGTAGTTTCAAGGTCTAGTCTGGTCTTGCTGGCTGTCCGCTTATAGTCGGGCGTGTTGAATAATGTAATTAAGTGCGCTATTAATAGGCCGTATAATTGTGTGGTTGATCGTACGGTCTTCTTAAATGCCCGTAGAGCTTGTCTATATCTGAAATGATGCGACCCGCCACTGCATTCACGCACACTTAGAGTAAAGAAATGTCAAGAAATTAGCCTATATACTGTCCCACTGCTGGGCAAAGGCCTCCATCATTGAAATTAGGTCACCACTACAATGGATGGGTATTAGCTCAATTTTTTTTGTAACTATGGACGTGATAAAAAAGGAGTGGGGCGCGTCATATCTGGTTAGACAAGCTCTCTGACTTATATGAAACTTTTCTTCGAACTCGCACATATGACTCAAATCGCATCATTAAGTTACAGAGTGAGTCTCATCAGGAATCGAGAGGTTGTTTTTACCAAATTATAGCAATGGAATAATTGATATGGATAGCAGCTTCTGCTCCCCCCTGAAGTTAAGCAATTTATCCCAGGATATTCAAACAATGTTGTAAAAAGTAAAATTAAAATTTGTCGACAAATCGACACAAAAAAAAAACTCCAAAAACGAACAAATAATATTTTAAATTCACAGGTATATGGTAAGTTCAAATATTTTTATTTTCCAAGCGTCGCGTCGCGTCTGGGGACCGCGACCGCTCAAGTTTATGAAGTATTTTTCCAACAACAGCTAATTAATTATTACGAATTACATGTAGTGTACCTACAAGCGATCTTAAGTTTCATGCATAGTCTTCTTCGTAATGCCGCGTGCTGCGAGCTCGGTGTGCGGTATGCGGCGCGGGGGTGGGCGCTACCAAGTGCGGCGACCCGAACGGGCAGACACGTGAGGGCAGACTACGTTGACGGTTGTGTCGATTTTGCGAATTTATCGGAGTAAATTCTTTTCTTACAATCTGCGACTACACCTGTTTTTCTGACTTAGCGGTCCCCCGACGCGACGCGACGCGACGCTTGGAAAATAAAAATTTTTGAACTTACCATATACATGTGAATTTAAAATATTATTTGTTAGTTTTTGGAGTTTTTTTTTTGTTTTTAAAATTTTTAATTTTACTTTTGTTTGTCCTTTTTAAAGTAGGTAAATTATTAGGAAGGTATTTAAAGTGATTAAATAGTTGAGTTTGAAGTAACACAGTAGCAAATTTCAAATCATTAGGACATATGAAAGGTAGTCAGATCCCTTCATCAACTATTAAAGACCTGATGATCTTCAAACGGCTAATCAGGTCATGGTTACCTTACCATATACTTTCAATATCATTGAAGTAACACGGTACCAAATTTCGAATTGATCGGACTTATGGAAGTTAGTCATATCCCTTATTCAACTAGAAAATACCTGATGATCTTCCAACGGCTGAACAGATTTTCATGAAACATGGCTAAGAACACTCGGGATAAAATTATCTATGACACAAAAAAAACTAAACGAAAATCGGTTCATCCGTTTGGGAGCTACGATACCACAGACAGATACACAGATACACAGACACGTTAAACTTATAACACCCCTCTTTTTGCGTCGGGGGTTGATAAAGACCTTTTGTAACCAAAGTTATGGTCAGCCTGTACCATTGTGTGCATATTACTGTCATAGTCAGGGCTCGTATGGCAAATTGTATTGTGTTCAAGATTTGTTAGACTAAAGAAAACTAATGAAAGAATACAAATAAATATCTTCCTACTGCCTCTATTGTACAAATGGGAGATTCTCTATTGAAATACTGCTGTAGTTATTCATTTGTGTATTCAATTTTCAACCATCGGACCACCAGACGCAAGGTTAACTTCACCACTGTACCAGGCCTCTGTCACTCCATGTACTTGCGCGCGATCATCACCCACCAGCCGCCGGGTCTTCCTAAACCAGTTGGTTGTCAAAAGCCGCGTAGAGCATTTGTACGCGTATCTTGCGGTTGAACTGACGCGATGTGGTAAAGTAAGTACAGTATGTCTACCATGAGTTGCCATTACGTTTCCGGCGATCGTTGCGTTCAGAAATTTGTATGCTATTGTTGGTTCCTTTTTGAATCACTAGGGGGGGCTCTATCGAAATCCCATATCAATACGTCAAAATGGTTTACGCGAACGCTAGCGGCTGTCATTGGTGTCAACTTAAGGTAGACATACTGACTACAGATGACATCTACATCACACATCATCACATGACAGCACGCATTTACAATTGACAATATGGACAATTTTATTGCTGATGAGCAATATCTACCAGAAAACCCACCGGGTGCGCCAAAGTTTCCCTAAAATTTTTAGTGAGTGCCAGAAGCGAATTTAAAAAAAAATCGCTTAGGTTAGCGAGGATCGAAGCGACGAGCTGGTTAGGTTTGCATAAACACAGCGCACGAGCCGAGCGAGCGGAGCGAGCGTGCCGCGGCAGTGCCAGAAGCGACTTTAGGGCGTTTCTCACATTGATATACATCACTTTACTTCCCGAATATGACATTTGGCGACACGATTGGCATAGTGCGCTGTAGCACGGTTTCTCGCCCTGATTTCCGTAGTGTTCCGGGTACGATTCCCGGTCGGGTCAATTCAGAAAACGATCTATTCTGAATTAATTCAGATCTGGGTGTGCTGAGAGACGCCCCTGGCTTATTTTTCTTTGTGTGGTACCTCGTAACACAGGGATATTAATACCTACTTCGAGACCATTACAAGAGGTGTGTTGTCTGGCACATTTTTATTTATTTATGAGTAAAAATATCATGGAAATTATATTTAGAGATAAAAAGTGTTATGAAAAACAACAGTAGGAGTAAAATAATATTAATTCTAACTATCGGAAAAATAAGAGTTATGAACATCGTCGGTAGTACTACAAATTGTATGAATGAAATCTTTAAAAAGAGTTATCGTTCGGATTACAAACCGGTAGGAAGAACAATTCCGGGTGAAGAACTTTAGGTGAGCCAATATGGACCCCAACCCATCGGAAGAGGAAAATGGTAGGTGATAACGTACGAGTATCTCGCCGTCGACGTACCTATGCGTCGAGGAGGACATCATCATCATCATCATCATCACCAGCCATGTGATACCGAATGCGAACTAATGTTCGGTCATACCCGAACATTCATACAACTGCTCGTATTCTCTAATTACAGCCTTGTTAGTCTATTGAAAGAACTTTAATTATAAACTTGTGTAATACCTAACATAATTTGTAAGCAATTTGTATGGCTGAGGTGTCCGAGTGGTTAAGGAGTTGGACTTGAAATCCAATGGGTTCTACCCGCGCAGGTTCGAATCCTGTCCTCAGCGAGATACTTTTTAGGGTTCGTTAGTTCACGAGGAATTTAGTCTTGCCAGTTTAGTTTACACAGCCTTCGGTAGGAATATGTAATTCTTATCATTTCTAGTTTCTTTCTTTAATTTTTTTTTCATAAGCAACAGGTTCAAACATGCATTGTGACTTCCTGATAATGAAAACTCTACAATACTACTAAAAATCACTTGTGCATTGCTTATTTAAACTTTGATATGAATATCTTTTTTGTCATGATTACATAACCAACACATCATGAATAAGTTGGCCAGGACCTCTGTTTACCTAGGTACAAATTAACCATAGTTCGGAGATGTACTCGTATAATAAGCGCAGAACACACTTCTTAGAGACGTGCTGCCACATAAGTATTAAACGGAACAGAGACAAGGGTTCATATAATGTTGCTTGTAACAGTTTCACTGCTACGCCTTCATAAGCGTCGAAGCCGCCAGTGTTTTACGCACGTCTAGTGTCACCTGTCGAACCTGTTTGGGCCTATGTCTTCGTTCCATTTATTTACTCATGGGGGTGCTGCTGTCTGCCACGTCATGTGCACTTACGTGATTTATTATTTAAATTACCCCGCCATCGATCGGTAACCAGAGCCTCGACATACCATGTGAAAATGTGCTATAATGGGATTCTAAGGTGCCATCTAAACGATCAATATTATTTTTTTTCACTCCACGTGCAGTGCAGGTGGTCCAATCTTAATTTGGGCTTAAAACCCATGGTGCAAATGATTATTTTATAAAAAAGAATGCAATGCCCTTTAAACGATAATTTTCGGATATCTCATATCGTCTTCCACTGCTTCAGCTGTTTCCAAGTAGTAAGAAATAATGTGCGTAGGACTGCAGGTCAACATTACAAAATCATTTCAAAATGACTCCTATATTAATAGCATATAATAATAATATAGCAGAATAAGGCTAATGTGTTGTCGTGGATGGAAGTATGAACGTGCTGAATAACACCAATTTTTTTTAAAAGTTCGCTATGATTACTAGTTCCCCTACCCAAAGGTTGCCTGGAAGAAATCGCTCTCTAGCGATAAGGCCGCCTAAATTGTACAAATTGCTTGTTTTATGTAATACAACTGTTTTTATTCCTTTTTTGTGCAATAAAGTATATCTATCTATCTATCTATCTATTACTACGATCTTACGTAAGAATCTTTATCAATAGGCTAATAAAACCGCAATTATAAAAGACGTGTGTGTCGTTTTAATAAGAATGGTGTAGGACTTCTCTTTTGTGCGTTATTGGTGTAGCTGAGGTGTCCGAGTGGTTAAGGAGTTGGACTTGAAATCCAATGGGTTCTACCCGCGCAGGTTCGAATCCTGTCCTCAGCGAGATCCTTATTTTTTAATATCTCTAACGATACGATCTACAGTGTGATTGCTAGACACTAACCAAATTAATAAGATACAAGAAATAGCTTGTTCACCATCACTCTCATCTATGTTATATTATAAAGAGGAAAGATTTATTTGTTTGTTTGTTTGTATTAGGCTCCGAAACAGCGTCTCTGCCGTGCTTGCACTGCAGTGGCACATGCTGAGGCAGGGTCCTGATTGGCCCAATACATCTTCGTTAGTTTTTATTTCTTGTCTTATTTGTATTTATTTTGTACCCTCTAGTTTAAGCTAATTTTAATTTGTGTTTGGGTCAATAAATTGTTTTTCTTTCTTTCTTTCTTTCAAACAATGGACTGATTTTAAAAAAATATTTCACCAATGTAAAGCCACATTATTAGGGAGTGACAGGCTGGCTATTTTTTTGATTTAGGCTCTATTTTAGCGGGAAAGTCTACGCGGGCAAAGTCGCTGACGGACAGCGAGTTATGAATAATGTTAAATCCAAAAATTACAGGAATTTTATTCTTTTCTTATCTTCAAAAGTTTATTGCATCCATTTTTTTTTGGAATGTAACAGAGAACAATACTTTTCAGCACATTAAAATTTACAACTAGGTACTTTATTATCAAAAATTGTATTTATTTATTCAGCGGGCTTGATGACAAAAGCCTCGGCAGTTCTGTAGTAAGAGAGCTCGTCCCGAAATCCTGAAATACTGGGTGAAATTGTATACTTCTTTAGTAAGAGACCGTGATAGCACGGTGAAAGTAATCAAGATGTCATCATTAGTATTACTTAGCAGTCAAGAGTAAGTGAAATTGGAAACGCGGTGATTCGGCCAGTACCTATTAAATTAAGCAGTTTTTTATCAAATTGACAGCAGTATTTCAACACTCTGAAGGCATTTTGATAGCTGGCTTTAGCTGGCATTTGGCTGACTAATCATCGGATTGATTTGATTTTAATGATTTTGCTTTGGCCCCTAGGATAACATTCTGGTTAATATTTTTTAGTGTTCTATTTAAGAGTCAGTAAAGTTTCTTTTCTGTTTAGCAAATAAATTAAAATTTTCGTCGACAGTTTATTTTTGCTTTTCATACTAACTGAAGATAACAATAGGCCAATTTCAATATAATTAATGATACAAAGAGAAGGTTTCGAGTGAGTTGGTAGTATATTTCCATGTAATTTGTGTAGCTGAGGTGTCCGAGTGGTTAAGGAGTTGGACTTGAAATCCAATGGGTTCTACCCGCGCAGGTTCGAATCCTGTCCTCAGCGAGAATTGGTCTTTTTTTTGAATTGTTAATCAAATAAATGTTTTTATTCTAATGAACAGAAAATTGAATGTGCGGTTGTGCCTTAGAAATTAAATGCTACTTATATAACATTTAATACGCAATGTTGTGCTCCTGCCAGAGAGTGACTCTTAAAACAAAACTTGAAATACGACTTTTAAAATTAAGATAATATCACACACATTGCCCTCGTCTCCAAGTAAGTTTTTCCCTGCGTAATGAAAATCAGAAGCAACATAGATATAGGTACCATAAACCCCGCCAATAGATACCGCTAGGGCGGGAATTGAAACCGCGATACTTCATTCAACCGGGGCTCGAACCACTGCGCGAAACACGAAAATATTTATTTACACTCAGACACAGCAAAAATACTAATGTTCGTCTTAGCCAGGGCTTTGAACCAGTTTGAAAAATAACGTTTTTCAAACGTTCCGAACGGTTCCTTGCATAGCATTTTCATCAAAACGCGAACAAAATGGGCACATTTTATGAGAACGAAAAAAAACGGTTTATTCCACAAGGAACAGAGGCTCGTGGTGTTACAGCAAAAATTCATACATTGCGACACTTTTTACTTATCTGAGAATGAAAATATTTCTTGGCGATGAATCTATTCGTTAGGTGTTAGTTAGGTGATACAAGTTGATAACAAAATATAAAGGTTGCAGACAAAAACATATTATTGCATCAATGTTCTTTAGTTCAAACTTTAACGACACGACGCCTGACTAAGTCGCGTGGCTGTGAATTATTATTTCTAGTTTGTATTGAACCTAATAAATAGAAAAGACCGTTTAAAAAATGTTTAAAAGCGTTATATTAAGCGAGAACGATTTACATGTTCCTCTTCTAAATCGGTTTTATTACGCTCTTGTTCGAACGGAAACAAAACTAATAGGATCTTAGTCATTTTGGACGAAAACGAAGCACCACAATCGGAAACGCGCGAGTGATGCCCCTGGTCTTGAACGCGTCCATGCGGTAACCGCTTACCAACAGGCGGAACGCGTGCTTGTTTGTCACCGACGTAGTATAAAGAGAAAACAACATTCAGCGATATAGATGGTCAAATATAAGAAATAAAAGCATCGAGAACATAGCAAACACTAAATCTTCTATATTTTCCACAAGTCTATTATAAAACCCGTAATGCGCTTATCAGAATTGCTGGTCATCCTTGACTTCAAGGATGGCTAATGCGGCACTTACCTAAAGTGGCTGCATCATGCGCCTCGACCGTGCCTGTTATTGGTCTAGATGGCCTTATCAGCTATATGCGCCGCTCTTATCGCCTGTTTACTTCCAATGACGCATTGTCAGTGAGTAAGAACGCAGAGGGTAATTTTAGTTGTGGTTTAATTGCCTAGGAGCACTTGCGAACGGGACATTTGACAAATAGCCTGAGATACAAATAATTAATAGGGTCTATATCCAATAATTTTAGGTACCTCTTCATCTACATCCTTAGTCAAAGAAAGCACAAGTCACCAGTCCATGAATCATTTGTAAAACTGGCCTTCTCTAACCACAGCTAAGGTTCTTAGGCTCACATGTACTTGAAGGTCGTGCTTTTTTTGCTATTTTATTCAATAACAAAACCAGCTAGTTAACCACTTTTTTGTTTTTTTGCATTTCAGTTAATTACACCAGCGACCGCGTCGTCTAATGCTACTTACATGATCGACCGATGACATGATCTTGTAGACATTTTTCAATAAAATTAAATGAAAAATCTCTACCATCAGATTCACACACAGCATTTATTAAAATTTGTATCATTCTAGTTAAAAAGTCTGTATAGATAGAAATAGCTTTGATGACTTTTTTCTACGTTAGAAGCGATTAAGACACTCCCTAAAATTTTGAATAAGGCTACGGTCGTGATTAAACGAGTGTCTTCTCTTTTATAGCTACCTACTCATTGTATTGCATAATCCCCAGAACCTTCTGTACATAACTGTTCAGAAGCACTTCTGTTATTAACTCACGCAAACTTATCCAGGCCCCGGCCTGAATTTGAAATACGCATACTTTTGTTCCTATTTTCCCCGGTTAAGAGCTCAAATTAAACCAGTCATGTTATTACCAAATGTTTGAACAAGTGAAGCGTTAATATTTTCATACGGTGCATGTTTTGAGAGGCGGAATGCGCGCGCGCGGTACAACGGCGCGGGCTCTGTAAACAATGGCAGTAATTTACAAATACGAGTTACTGCCGTTTGATCGAGACATGAACTGTCCTTTCATGAGTCATACACAACATACTCTTACAAAAATGCAAACATACTCTTTTCAATAAAATATTGAAAAGAGTATGTTTGCATTTTTGTAAGAGCATTCTGCTATCATTTTTTACTTAGATTGTAGATACTCTCCCACCACTGGGAAAAAGCCTGCCCTAAATCTCTTTAGCGGTAAGTCTGGAGCTAAAAATTGCCCATACGGAAGGGAGATCCTTGGGAGCGTTAGCTATATTTAGTATTCATTGCCTGGGGGTGTTTTAGAAAACCACGTTTCAGACTGATTTGAATATAAGTAACTAGGTAAAGTTAATTTAATTTTAGTATCTCAACTCGGCTAGGCGCGTGAACGTTCAATTCATATACCGGTTATTATTTATTTACAGTTTTTAAATATGGCGGCTGATTTTGTGTGAATAAAAGTGGTTTAACCATTCTGCGTAGATTTAGATTTAAATCTGCGATATCATTTCTCCCTATTGAATAATGATATGCCGTATCATTTCTTCCTTTCTTTGCCTATAGCTTTTAATGAACAAATTATACAGATGATTAAAAAACAGGCATTTAGGTTATATAGCTCAAAAACAAAACACCTGCAATAAGATTTTGCTTTGCAATCGATGTTTATTTCGGCCATTTTGTGACAGCTAAACAGTGGCCCCTTGTTTTGGCGTTTTATACGAATAAGACGGCAATTTTGCATACTGACTGTGACCCTGACCCTGAGATAAGGTACTACCTTGTGTGGCAATCAGAAACAACAAAAGTACTTAAGAAGTCAGAATCATTAGCAATCCGCATGCTTGTTTGCCACCGCCACTATACCTATTAAAAAACGCAAGTTCTGTTTTCCAGACATACGAGTATTTAATGTACAAAATAAGTCAAGTCTACACAGTGAAATATTCCCATGACGCTGTTCCTAAAAAAATACCACCAGAATTCACCCACCACGATCATAGAATGAAAATAAGAGATTTAAAAACATCTTGGAAGGTTATTGCCAATCGGCTACCAATTTCATGGCCCATTAGTACTACATGCTCAGTCATTCTGATACCTTGCCATTATAATAACCATAATGCACTTTACGACATGGACTTAAAGTAGAGATCCCTTTGGTATTTCAGGTTTATTTGATTCGACACAGCTCACGCATTGACAAGTTATAGCCAGCGGTGAAAAAGTGAGGTAATGCGTTTTGGTTATTAAGTATTCACAGTTAGAATCAAAAGTGATATTTGTATGTGATATATGTGTGTTCAACACGACGGGCATTTGCTTTTCATAGACTGATCAGGAAACTACATCAAATTCTTTATCTATGAGTAGCGTAGTATTTCTGAAAACTTGGTCCTTGGTATCTTCTTTGTATTGCTGTCCGTGGTAACAGAGCTCAGCCCGCAATCCGGAGGTCCAGGTTGAAAACCCAGATCGGGCAAAGTGTGTTTTGAATATTTTAGAGCCTGGTTTGGCAAGCCTGCTTGATTTCAATGATGGAGGCTTTTGCCCAACTGTGGGACAGTACAATCAGCTGATTACTTTACTTATTTTTGTCCTAGAAGACCTGGTTATAAATTATAGGTATCTTACTAATCCGGCACTTCAATACAACCGACACGTCCAATAAACCGGCACCCTCCTCGCTCACCCCTCTTCAATTAAACATTATTATAATATATTGTTATCTTAACTATGTTATTACAAGTTAATTTTGAGATACCTATGTCACTGTTAATAAAACGTGTAGAACAGGAACCTAATTACGTCGTATTTTCTTTATCACATGCTTTATTTAATTTATTATGTTTTTTTATACAACCCAACAATTCGAACATTTCATTAATACGGCACTCTATGGTTTTCAATAGTGCCAGATTATGGAGATTCCACTGTATTTTAAAGAGATGAAATACAAAAAAAGTATTCTTCTACTAGCTTGCTGCCCGCGGCTTCGCCCGCGTGAACTTAATTTTTATTTATTTATTCATTAATTTAGACCAATCAACATCTGCTAACACTATTACATGCTTATTATACCTTGAATAATATATATTTATAACTAAATGCAAGTTCCATAATATACGAGCATGTATAAATAAATAAATATGCGCCAGACAACACACCTCTTGTAATGGTCTCGAAGTAGGGATTACTATCCCTGTGTTACGAGGTACCACACAAGGAAATAAGCCAGGGGCGTCTCCCAGCACACCCAGACCTGAGTCAATTCAGAAAATATCGTTTCCTGAATTGACCCGACCGGGAATCGAACCCGGGACACTACGGAAATCGAGACGAGAAACCGTGCTACAGCGCACTGCGCCAATCGTGTCGTCATAAAAGGAGGGAAGGTGTGTATGAAAGGATTAATGAGAGTGGAAGAAGCGCAAGCGGTGTGTCAGGACCGTAGCAAGTGGAAAGATGTGGTCTCTGCCTACCCCGTTGGGAAAAAGGCGTGATGGTGTGTATGTATGTATGTATGTAAGTGCAACAAATACTTAAAGGTTAGCTCCACATGCATTGAGAATCTTCCTTATTTCTTTACAAAAACTTTTTTTTTAACAAAATTTTGTTTTTTTTGCGTTCGGTTACATATATTTTAATTTTAAAAAGTTTAAAACGGTTTTGTAGAACTTGCCATATGAATTAAAATGTACGTCCAATAATTCACTGCATGCACTAAGAGTCCTACTAAGCCTAGGCACAGGAGAGTTAAATCCCAGTACCTACTGTTCTACGTGAAGGTGGACATAAAGGCACCATGGTCTTACGTGGTATTCTAGGTGGGGCGCGGAACAAGAAATAGCTCAGCAGTCTGGGGCAATCTATTTTACCTCTTATCAATTCATACAGGAAAAGCAAGTCTTTTAGTTCTCCAATCATATCCAGAGGACTTATTCTTAAGTACTGTAGCCTAGACTTATTAGTTTTACTATTAATTTTTATAAGATATGGTTTTTTTCCGACTTACTATACTTGTTATTCACAAAATCCCGTCTTTGTTAGCATCTACGTCCTAAATGGAACTCCTGTGCAACATTTGAGACTCCTAGCACTTGAAGTAACGAAGTTTCATACAACCCCTTAGAGGTCGAATTTCCCAAAAACCCGTCTTAGTCAGCACCTAAGTACAAAAAAACAATTTAAACTAACACCTGTAGTTCCTGAAATTTCGTGAGTGACCTTTCGCTTTTAAATATTTTAATAATTTTGCGGGCGTCTTTTTTAATTTCACGATATATCAGAATCTTATAATCCAATTAATGTATTGTAAAGAACAAAATTTATATATATGATGAAATAACTTATAATCATAAGGATTGATATGCTTGTGCAGTAATAATTCTCAAGATCTTCCTTTTAATTAACAGGATTTTTTTACACATAACGTACCTTATAGCTATTTATCCATAAAATATAGATGTATTGTGTTATGGACTTTTTTATGGATTTATTAAAATCCTATATTTTTGTAGTACATTGTATGCATGTATACTCAACAGTGGGGCCAGCGCACGCATAAAAAGATTTCGGGTGGCGCTTTTTTTCCGAGTTACTTAATAAGTGTTGATTGATCTGGCTGAAAACTAATTATTTCTAAACAAATATATGTTAACAGAAATGTAGTTAATGGAGTTTTTAAACAGTGAAAGAATTTTGAAATCGGTTTAGTATTTTCGGAGATTACCTGTCCCAAACATAGGTACAAACTCACAAACGCTTACCTCTATATAATATTAGTATATAATAAATATCCCTGGACATATAAATATCCCTGGACATTATTCCACACAGCGCCATCTAGCCCCAAAGTAAGCTAATTAAAGCTTGTGTTATGGGATACTAGACAACGGATAAACATACTTAAATACATTTTCTTTTGTAAATACATACTTATTATACATAGGAGACACCCAGACCAGTACAAACAGACATGTTCATGCACACAAATGTTTGTACTGTGCGGGGATCGAACCCGCGACCTCTGGTGTAGTAGCCAACTTCTTAACCATTAAAAAAATATAATAGGTGGGTAACTAACACCTCGACAGTCGATGCACCAGATGCGGGGAACTGGATTGTGGTTTCTATTGTGTTAGCTATACCTATCGATTGACGCCGTGTTAGGATAAATCTAAATAGAGGCGGCATTTCTATTAAATAAGGACATGCGCTACTGAAAACCAGTTGTGCGCAAATCGGCGTGCAAAAGCACTTAAGTCCACTTTACCTGGCGATGACTAGCGGCAAATAGGATTACTGCCCTCTAAACTTGGGGGAAGGGGAGAGGGTAGTATCCATAAAGTTTCAAAAGTTTGTACAACGTTTTGTTACGACGAATGGAATGAGTATTGTTTGGGATTTTCCACAAGTTGGCGCGGGGGAGAGTTTCTGTTGTACTTGGCGAAGTAGAGTCAATTCACATTACTTGGTTTTCGATTTGAGATATTGATAAAGTGACTGTTGATAATTTAGTTTTATTTATGCCTGTGTGGCAAACTTTCTTTTAAGTATCTCTTTAATTATTAATACAGTATCTATCTCAAAAAATATTAGCAAAAATATTGCCCACACATTAATGAAACAACATTGGCTCACAGCGTATAGAACACTAGAGACATACGCCAAACTGTTAATTACATCGTTAGCTTAATTAGGAGAGTTAATTGCGAAAGACGTGGGTTTAAGTCACTTCAGCCATGGGGCCAAAATTTGGATTTTTCTGGTTTCTACGTTCAATAAATAATAATGTTAGTATTTCCATGTGCTTTCTTTGCTCATTCTGAACGGGATTATAAGACACTATACGTAAGACACACACAACACATAGGAAGTGGTTGAATTCAGAATTATTAATGTAATCATCATCACTCATTAAAAGAAGCTTAGTTTTCATAGTATCTTCCTAAACTTAATTAAATATGTAAAAGAGTGTTTGCTGTTTAAATTATACATTGTTACCAATATTTGAAGCAGTTTTTGGAGATTTGATTCTTAGATCTTACTAGAGAGTCAATCAATTAAGACGGCTTCGATCACTATTCCCCGATTCGGTAAATAAATCAGGACTGAAATTTATAAATCACGGTCAGACAGTAAAGTAATTGAAACCACCACTCCTACGGGACCGCTAATTAGGTGCTTAGCGCGAAACTGGCAATTACTGGGATCCGGCGCCCCAGCGTGTTGTCGCGCCGTTTAATTTGGAGCTAGGGTTGGCACCTGCCTGGCACAAGGAAAGCAAAGGTAAGACGCTGGGGGCTAGCCCAGAGCAACACGCCACGACGATTTCGAATGTCAAAATAGTCGTGGCGGGTTGCTCTTAAATTGTCCTTTTACCAACACAGCTTGGTTGGTTTAACATTGACCTCAATTTCTAAACTTAAACCCCTGTTTCAATTTGTGAATTGAAACAGGAACACAATACACGTCATTAACATAATACACGTCTATATTCAAAATGAAGAAGCCAGACACAAGTTGAGCACTTTTTATTTTTTTGTAAGATCTGTCATTGTTTTAAGTTACCAAACACACCACTTTTTGGTTGGCTATTTGGCATAGGTATACAACAGGCTTTTGAGATATAATATACTAATTCAACCTCCCACATAGTTGGCGTTTTAAATATTGCACTAAATGATATCTCTCGAACACAGGGCATTGAATGAATTCTGATTTGGCTGTTTTACAGCCAAATCAGAATTCAATAAAATTAATGCTTGAATTATATTTGTACTAATTACGAATATCTGGCGATACCCGACTGTGCAGGTGACAGCCCTGTGCCCGGGGCGCAGGTCGATCCGGGATAATCCCCTTCCCGGGGTCCCGTCCCTCACCACGTCGCCCGGGGGTTTACGGTATCACATAAACTTACTTATACTTTTTAGCTGTAGTGTTTTATTGTTTTACGACGTTGTAAACCTGTCTTCACGGGTTATTTCGCGGGTTGACGACACGATTGGCGTAGTGTGCTGTAGCACGGTTTTCTCGCCTCCGTTTCCGTAGTGTCCCGGGTTCGATTCCCGGTCGGGTCAATTTAGGAAATGATCTTTTCTGAATTGTCTCGGGTCTGGGTGTGCTGGGAGACGCCCCTGGCTTATTTTCTTTTCCTTGTGTGGTACCTCGTAACACAGGGATATTAATCCCTACTTCGAGACCATTACAATAGGTGTGTTGTCTGGCGCATATTTATATTTATTTATTTATTTTATTCATTTCATTTACTTACTTGCAATAAAATGAAGTTCTTAAGTACTGGTATGTAGTAAATGCTAGAAAGGTGAAATAATCAGCTAGAATACTGTGTCATTTATGACGAAGACTCCATCATTGGCGATCAGTCATTGCTACTCTTTTAAGTGTTAGATCAACAGCCACGCTTGCAAAATGAATTTTGATGATCACGACACCAATACAAGAGAGGCATTGTGGTTGAATAGGTAATATAGCAGAGGCTTACTTGAAAAGAAGTCTTCCACCATAACCATCGCAACTTTCCGTATTTAGGGACGTATGAATTAGATAAACATTCAAGATTGTTTCATATTGTAAACCAAAACCTTCCCAATTTGAAGTTGCTATCTCATTCGTCACAATTATTTCGTAAAAGTCATGCAGGTTTTTCAAAATACCTAACTTAGAAGATTGTACAAAGAAAGCATTAAGTCACGACCGCCCTCTACACTGTTTTAGGAATAGATAGAGAGAGAGGGTGGAATCATCAAACAACCCTCTTTTTCAATTTAAGCCTTGACGTTTCGGCCACCTGGTGCCTGAGGGAATAGTGCTATCACAGCAATTCTGTTTAACGTATTTTCATTTCATACTCGAATAAAACACCGGCTATTACTTCAATGGGATAGAGGCAGTTTCTGAATTAAAAACTGAACTATTCAAGTCGAATCTCAATAACAGCCAAATTCTTTATTTTCAGTGTTTAAATACCGTAAAAACCATGTTAGTAATAATGAGGCTAGTTCACCATTAACTAAATGGTTTTTACTTTCAGCTGCTGTAATGGTGCCTGTAAACTCTCACCAAGGCGTTCCTGGAGTTTAACGCTTTCATCTCCATTGAGTGGCTATAAAATCGTCAATCTTCCTCTTTTAAAAAAAAAAAATTAATACATATTATCAAGCGCTTGCTATTGTCGTGTCCTGCGTCCTTCCACCTGCATACTAGGGGACCTCTACAACGCCACATAGAATGCAGTTCGTTTGGCTGTGAAGTGGTCAAAATACATATATGTATACGACTTGCCGGAATTGATTCGATAAAAAGAGGCTTGCTAAACATCGGTTGGACATGTACCACTAACGCTGTGACTTACTGACATCGTTGGTACCCACCAAATCCTAGTAAACTTTTTTTTCAAACTGGCTGTAATTTAATAATAGGATATTCCCACAGTAAAAGTTTGAATTGCATAACCCGTTGGCAGCGTATAAAGCGGTTAGCTCGTAACTGCGGTGACTGGCTCTATCCGGGGTCCCGTGGTCCCAGGGGCGCGGGAGCCAATTTCCCGGGAAACTTTTAATCGTTTGCCGGTTTTAGTTATTCGAGTACGTGACTGTTGGGTAGGGTGAAATTCGCGGTTAAGCTAATTTTTAATTAATATTAGAGCAGATAATATGCAACAAAAAGTGTAACGGTTTTATATCCTGTAAGAATATTCTAATCTACGCAGAAGTTTTTAATTACTGCAATCTATTCTATTTTCAATATGTGTTATGGTAAGTTATATTTTAACTGTTTTGACCGAATCAATTGAATCAATAAACTTTAATGAACATTTTAAAGACATATACTTGTATTTTGAATGTATTCTAGTGTAAAGTGTAAAAACAAACTGATAAAGAGGCTGTATGGGCTTATACTTCTTTGCCTTCCCATTGTCATCAATGCCAATGTCAAATCACTCACATAACGTTACGTTTGATTTTTATTATTTTAATATTTATAACATTTTTTTTCGTTTTCATCTAATAATCAAACTGTAAGAGAAAGCAGCCCACCAGAATTACCTGCACCACCTGTTACAGAAAAACATAATCAAATTGAAACCCAGCAAACAAATAATAAAGAAAACAATCAAATTAGCTCTTCCAACATTATGAAGAGCAGCTACCACTGCTGACCGTTGCTTGTTTCCAGAGTGTTATGTTTGGGAAAAACTTCATGTACCTGAGTCTATACGCAGAAGGGTCCTAGTAGACTATAAGTAGCACAAGGGAGTGGAGCCATTTTAGGATATTATTGTTATTGTGCTGCTGGAAATCACACAGTTGGGTGTTGCTCGCACATAATGCCCATTTTATGGTATATGGGGTACGCTTATCATCAGGATCATTTCGGAGCTCCTGCTGCATTCTTGGACAACTTGTTAATTATTTAAATAAATGTACATAAATAAGTTAATGTTTTTTATTTTATAGGTTACATAGCAGTAAAACTTAAATAAGCCTCACACTGAGCTAAACAAACTTAATTCAGGTACACCAGAAATGTACTTCTTTTGTTCTTTGTATTGTTATATAGTTTGGTGATGATGTGATAAGGGCTACGGGTGACAGATTGCTCGTGCCACGCATCGTTGCGGCATCTGCGAGGGCGCGGAGTCCGCCTTCCCACGACGGTCATCCGCGCAACTCTCCGGAACGGGACACTTTGCATGGAGCCGTGCCTAGTCAGACAAAATGCGGATATTGTACGTTGCATTGTATCATTATAATAAGGCATATCTAACCAAACAGTGTGTAAACATCAGTGACCTTATATTCAATAAAAATGATTAAAAACCAACTGTTTAAATTATAACCTCACTACCTTCAATAGCTTTAATATCTTTTTAACCCCAGCTTTAAAAGAGTCAAAACAATTAACTTAACTAAAAACATCAACCGATATCTTTTATGTACGCGGCCCGTAAGTAGAGGTCTGAAATTACATGGATGTTCGCCGTCCTACTTTGTCCAATAGGATAATGTGATAATGTTGTCACATTTTTAAATAAGACCTTATTGTTTCATCATAACCTTTTTATCCCAACCAATGTTGTTTTTGATGTGCAATAAATAATATTTTTATCGTATCTTCTAAACAACTAAACAGACAGACATAAATTCTAAAAAAGGGAGTCTCAGTAAGAGTGCACTTTTTAATTTTGAAATTATAATTTAAAGAATTTTATGAGAAAGTTATGATATTTTTATAAGATTGTCAAGAAGACATTGTTTCGATTAAGTATGGACTAAAATATCCGGCAAATGCCCCACGGCTCTGATGGTAGGCCATTGCTCTTTTCATTAAATTTTCTATGACTCTTTCACAGAGATGTGGCTGTAGTTAGATCTCTGATTCGAGCTCAGGAATTGGTTCTGGTTTATTCGCATACACCCGAGATTTCACAAAACCCCAAACAAAAACGCACGGCGTTAAATCTTCTCGATCTTGCCGGCCAGTACGTCTACCACGAGTTACTACTATCGTTCGTATCGTTAAAAAATGTGTCATCCCAATACAATTTTTTTACGCGAACGATAACGTAAATTTAAAGTGGTAGGACGTGGTAGACGTACAGTTGACATCAGAATTTCGTGTGATTATGTGTTCTGGATTCACAATTTTAACTTTTGTTCTTTCGTAAAGCGCTCTTTTTTCAATAATCGGAATAAACATAGGTGACAGTTGTCAAATTTTAGCGTTGCCACTTGCACGAAAAAAAAAATTCTAAATTTAAAAAGTACACTCTTACTGCGACACCCTTTATTATTAAATCTCATTCATTAACGTTAATATTCGTAACTGTTTCTTACATTGTTTGGATTGGATTTACATGAATAACTGTTTATATATATATATATATAGATAGGTGGGATTTTGTTGTTATGCCACCGAGGGTCAGACGTCGAAGCCTCAGGGCCAAACAAACAAAATCCGTATTCAACAGGTACAAGTTTTGGCACTCCGCCTGTCAAAACTTCCAGAAATAACTTTTGGGGGTCGTAAGCGGAGGGGAGAGCTGTCAAGTGGAAGTTAGAAGGTTTTTACACAATCCGACCATGATATTAAGTCTAGTCGCGACGACGCGATGGTTCAGCATTTGCGAGATTGTTTTTGTAGCAGTGCTGAAGAACAGTGTTGGAGATAGATAGGCTTTCGGCAGATAACCTTCCGCGTTCACCTCAAAAACTGGGGGCCTACTCGCGAACGAAATGTCCGTAGTTTCGGTCAAACTAATATGTCAACAGAACCTGCAACAGTACGATTTTCTCGAAAATGTATTTAGATATCTAAGGTGAATAATTTTTAAAGATTATAAAAGTATGAAAACGAGTTTTGTTCAAATAAACTTCGTTTTCATACTAATTAGAACCATGTTAGTTTGCCCGAAACTACGGACATTATGTTAGTGAATAAGCACTCTGGAGTCAAAATCTTTTGCGGCTGAATAGCCGTGATGATTATAATTAAGGATAACAGCACAGACAGCGTTTCGAGACAGCCAGAAAGATGTAACATTTCCTCAAACTTCAAAGAGATGTACTATACGAGAAGAAGAGCAATAATAAATAAATAAATATCCCTGGACATTATTCCACACAGCGCCATCTAGCCCCAAAGTAAGCTAATTAAAGCTTGTGTTATGGGATACTAGACCACGGATAAACATACTTAAATACATTTTCTTTTGTAAATACATACTTATTATACATAGGAGACACCCAGCCCAGTACAAACAGACATGTTCATGCACACAAATATTTGTACTGTGCGGGGATCGAACCCGCGACCTCTGGTGTAGTAGCCAACTTCTTAACCATTACACCAAGTCGGTCGTCGATGCGCCTGAGAAGTATCTGTTTCACAATATGTTCATTAATTGATGCCCTTTTTATACAATTGTTTTGGCAATGATCTATTGGATAGCAATGATTGAATAAAACATAAAACCGTAACTCAGAAGTGAAAAATGTTGTTAGATTAAAGAATTAATCGTTCTCTGTAAAGCCGTCTTCTTCAGATGCGACTCCTTGCAAGGGGCGCCTTTAGAAAAAATAGGGGAAAACAATTATCTGTTCGAGTTTCTGTGTGGTTTACTTTGCTTTTGTAGAGGGATGATGAGTTATGTATTCATGTTGAGGTTTTTATTTAACTTCGCGTGGGCTGCAACTCGTGGAATATTACTGATAACCATGATTCATCGTCATCAGTAGACGCAAAACAGCCAGTGCTGCTAAATATTGTCTTTCTCGTTGGCTCTGTAGATCATCCTTTCTTCTCCTTCTATGGGTTCGATCTCAATTTCAATTACTTTCGTTATTGTAAAAAGGCACACATCCTGCGAATTTTGTGATTAAATTAAGTACAGTACCCAACTAAACTGTTCTAAATTATTTTGGGAATAAATCATTATTTCAAATAATATGGCGCGTACTTATGTTTCTTTGAGATGAAATAAGCGTGGTTCCACTAGGATATGCTTAATTAGATAAGGTATACTTTATAACAAGTTTACACCCGTGACTTCATCTACCTGAAATTTGGATGATAAGTGATAACATTACCAAGTCAGGCAAGTAAGTAAAACAAAGTAAGTAAATCCTTCTATATCCAAAGGTCTAACCATTGAAACTTTTACATCCACAATCCTAATAGGAGTATTGGTCAGAACTAGCTAACACGGCGGTCGTCTCTTGCATACGTTTGTGGGAAAAATATTTATGAGTCGATAAAAAATAAATAAATAGGCTGCGCCCGCGCACAAAGCGCCGCCATTCGCTCCATCAATTTGAGGAACGCAGCGGATGAGAATTGATAGGTGTGACTCTAGTGCTTTTTTATTGATTGTTTTTGTTATGTGAGTTTTATTGAGCAATTAGTTTTGTTTTAGTATTATTAGTTTCTTACTTTAGGTTGTTTTTTTTCACAAGTTTAACGTCACACCTACTCATAGTTTTCTTTGAGGAGTTGTCAGTTAAATCAAGTTTGACTTGCTCAGGTAAAAGCTGCTCAGCTTTCACAGGTCTGGGCTCATAATTTGGGGAGAAGTAGACCTTTTCAAGCTGTTCTCCGAGATAGCTTGTATTATTGGCTTAATTTTTTTACTATGTCACGCTCATAATATATAGTTCAGGGTTTTAAGAAAACCTTTAAGCTTTTCTTCAAAGGAACTCAGATTTAACTTACTTTATCAGGACTAACAAGTCTTCAGAAGACTCGTGTAGAGTCTATTTTATTGTAAGATTAAGAGACTCAAGTTGTTTTCCATGCAGGTCTGTTAATCTACTTATGTTGATAAGAAAACATTATGGCAATGTTCCTACCAATGCGACATACGTGTAGTGTTAAATCAATATTTTTTTCACGAAATTGCATGGTTTTTGATGTCTAAGTCTTTCTTTCCCGTATTTCAGAAACTTCTTGTGTTACTTAATTTGGACACTTGCTCGTCTAAAAAAAGATCAAATACTCTGTTAAATAAACCAGCAAAACCTGTATGATATTCGATATAATTTACAGCTACATCAATTCGTGCTTAATCAGATCTTACCTGAACTTCCGTTGTAGAACCTTCTTCGAGCGAGATCAATTAAATTTTTATCAGTGTTAAGTTACCAAAAAAACACACATAAAAATCCGATCTTTTGCGCCATGTACCCAACTGCTTGACGTGGGTGTCTGGTATCGACGGCAGACAGGAACAGCATTATCCAAGACAGTTAAAGAGTGAAAGAGATGTCGTGTAACCCTTCTGAGGTTCTGAGAACAAGATAATATCGTTGCAACGGAAAGACGCGGGCGCAGGGTTGATAAAAAAAGGTATTTTCGTCCCATTGTTAACTGCTGTTAACTTATTTATTCATCATAACACCTTTGTCGGTTCTTTAAGCTCATTCATTTCTATTAGTTGAGGAGTTGTCTACATAATGATGATGCAATTATGAATGAACTAGAGAGAGGCCTGATTAGGAATAATTAATGAGCGCCATGCTTCATAGCTCCTGCAATATTTAATTTGCATAATGGAATGTAGAAAGGATGCATAGATAGATAGAAATCTATCAACTTCCTTTGCTATTGCTAATGTAGCTATGTTTTATTTTTAAAAATAAATATTATTAGCACAACACGCGGACGGAGCGGCCTACTAAACATGTTACAAAATTATAAGTAGATGATATTTATTTGTTGTTGTTCAGCAAGGGAGGGGATAAAGTTAATACGAGTATTTAGTTATGGCTTTCACTGGTCATGGTTTAATCACCATGCTTTGCAATAACGGAGAATGCTTTACACACCGGTAATTCACTACGTACGTCGAGTAAAAAAATGTGTTTCAAAGTGTTCCATTTAATTTAAAGTCGCTAAAACACACATAAAATTATAGTGAGTGTACTTTAAAACCTGCGAAGCCTTGGCATTAAAGCATAGAGTAGTGACAGTTATTCTCGTTGAAGGGCACGTGAAATCCAGGTGGCGTATATTCCGGAAGCAGAAATAATACACGACGACACGTTTGGCGTAGTGTGCTGTAGCACGGTTTCTCGCCTCGATTTCCGTAGTGTCCCGGGTTCGATTCCTGGTCGGGTCAATTCAGGAAACGATCTTTTCTGAATTGACTCGGGTCTGGGTGTGCTGGGAGACGCCCCTAGCTTATTTCCTTGTGTGGTACCTCGTAACACAGGGATTTAATAATCCCTATTTCGAGACCATTACAAGAGGTGTGTTGTCTGGCGCATATTTATATTATATATATTAATATGGCACGTTCAGTACATATCGGCGACGTCACACCTAAGAGATGAGCCTGTAGTTAGAGACATCCAATAGCCTTTCTTTAGTGTGATTTACGCAATGGTCCAGATGGGAAAGCACAATGTCACTCAACGAGATATAGAGAGGGAAGATATTTAACTAAGTGGTAAAATCAGTAGGTAATGAGGAAATCTGCAGAAGAACGTACCCATTTGACCGACATTGCCGAGCGGATAAAACCCCTTGTTCATACTGTACCCATGCGCAAAACAATCCCCTCCACTGTCATCTAGCGTTCTTTCTACACTGTTTATGGGCTCTGTGCATTCATTCAGGTATGTTCCAAATAACCAAAAACAATGTCAAAACGGCCAAAGAGAAAACTGCTCAGCGCGCTGGCGGCATTGTGCGGTGAAACGCCGCGAAATCCGCTTTCTATTGCGCCGGCGCACGACTCGCGCCGCATTTCTATTGATCATGACGCAAACGTCACGACACGAACCCGCCGCGATTACGGCTGAGATAGTTGCGGATAATTTGATGGGAATCTGGAATAATAAACACTAATGTTGCGATGTATCTGTGAGTGTGGTTTAAGCGAAGTAAATGAATATTAAAGACACTTTAAGCAGAGTACCTGTCTCAAAACTTATTGTAATTTATTATCCCTCCCTACTAGCTCATGTCTGCAACTTTGTCCTTGTAAACCATTTTCCATACCGTCGAGATAATGAGCTTTCCAATGGACCAATCGACCTCTCTACCGAAATTCATTAAAATTGGTCAGCGATTCAGGCGTGAAAGCGTAACAAACAGACAAAGCCTTATTTGTAAACTACTTATTATGTATGATACCCTTAAACATTTCTGAAACATAGTGCTTTAGTGATGTGCGACTGGCCCCTTTGTAAAAGTAAGATCTTATCAAAGCTCTAAATGACACAAACAAACATTACGATAAGAAAACTTTCATCAAGTGTTTGTTCTGCGTCTATGTGTCATTATTTACAATTGGCTTAAAACATACGATTGTGTTTTTTAATAAACTTTGTATTACAATATCTGCTTGGAGATTGGGAGAAGCCATACTCAATACTCAATTCTTTATTGCATTTCAAGATCTTAATATTTAAATAGTTCACCATGAACCCTGTCGGGCACAACAAAAATGAAGAGGAGGAACACCATTGTTCCTAGAAAATTGAATTACAATGCAACAAAATAATATTAAATTATATCTAATTATTATTTAGATACTCGTATATAGATTATAATTAAGGTATTTTATAGATTATTATTTAGGTAAGTATAAAGAATATTTGTATTATATATTTCAATCAATAGTTTGGTTTTTAGTATTACTATTCACACTTCAATTTATTTAAAAAAAAATCTTCTAAAAATTATTTTATAGTGTAGTTTTTGTATTTGTATTTATATTTTTGAGGCCATTAAAAAGTTCTTATTGTTATTTATGTTTCTTAAGGAATCCGGTAGTTTATTATAGATTTTTATAGACATTACTAATGGGCTGGGAAGAGTGGTGTATCATTCTAGAGGTCGGTAATGCTAGTTTATTTCCGTAGCAAAGTTGATGTTTTATAATATTATTATCTCGTGTTGTATATAGGTTAGGGTATTAAAGATAGTTGCGTTCTTAACAATCATAAAATCGATAATACTGTAAGTCTGCTTCAAGATGGGGATGGCCAGCTCAGTGATTCGTGTGCTTGTCAGTCTCATATCTGGACCTCACGATCACTTACCATCAGGTGGAGTGAGGTCATCTTGTCACCTTGATGAAGAACCGAAACCACTCGACCGACGAAGCCTACTAATAAGTAGTAGTAAGCAGCACGAAGTATAGAGCGAAGTGCTAATGCCCGTTTGGGCAGAAAAGTTGGAGGGCACTAACAGGCAAACTAACCATTCAGCTAACAAGATGGAAGGATCACCCGATAAAAGTTGTAGGATTAAGGTAGCTGCAGGTCTAATGCAGCCAGCTACTCTCAAAATTGCACGGGGAAGGCCTTGGATTTGCTACTCTTTCATCATCATTAGATGATAAAATATACTTGTCAGCAACTATCAAAGTCAAGATCCACATTTTTCTACATGATAAAATCTTGTAACGTATGTTACCACATAAAATGTTGTGATTCCAACACATTTTATAATTCCTGCAGGACGAAATTAATTAGTATGTTGCTCTTGGCTACGGCTCTATTACAGCTACATTTGATACAGATACAGTAATTGACATAGTATCAAATTACAAGTAACGATTTGCTTTAGCAATATGTGTCTCTACCTAGCGATTGACCATGTCCTACGGGATAAAGAATGTGTTAGATAATTAGTTCAATATTTGTTCTACCGAAACATATGTAGTTTGTAATTTGTTCAATTTCGGTTTCTCAGAAAAAGTGCTTTAACTACAAGTGTCGGCCAGCGATGTTTTTTCTTATTAATGACTTAATGAATACAAAATCAAACTCAGCAATTAAGTAGTTCTATGCTGGATCTAACTGTATACGTTCTTTCATTTAAATTATTTGGTATATTCATTAATTTGGTGTAAAAGGTGTATACAGCGATGTCCTCTTGTAAATATCAGGGTCTTTATGCCTAGGTATAGACACATTTTAGCAATAGCCGATCGCCTATAACAGCGGCACATTGTTAATGAAGTGTTATCGCTCCAGGTGCCTTTGATCGCAATTAGCGAAAGTGATCGCAATTGGCTTCCACCACCGACATAAATCGAAATATATTGATGACTCGAATGTGTGTAAGTATGTACTCGTCAAAAGGCAGTACAATGCTCTTCTTTCGATGCTGCTTCAGGGCAACGGATGACAAAATTCTAGTAAATTTATATTTATGGTTTCTTTTACTACGAAATTGATTAAAAAAATGGGCAATGACCAATACTGATATGATATGGTGCCGTATGCCGTCACAGCAAGCGTCATAAAAGTGGTTATTGATTGTTATACTGGGGATTTGCGTTGTCTATTTCAAAGAATATCTGTGGCTTTTACTCGTGTTTAGTTTAATGGCCGCCCGAGTTTCTTTCGCTTGTCGTCGATCAAACTTGTGCATACGCCTGCGCACGCGATTCTCTCGTGAGCGGGGTCTTCAATCGATTTAAGTTGACAGCAATGGAATAATTTAATTTTGAAAGTTGTTGGATAATTAATTTCGATGTGCTGCATAATAGCACGTCCAGCCAGCCTGTCCACGACACACTGAGGCTGATTGAGCTGCGGAGCACCGCACACGGTCGATCGGAGAATCTATGCGTTTTCACAAAAAAGCCGCAAAGATGTCGATCGACTTCAGCTTCTGCCAGTATCTCTGAGGCACCACAGAAGTCGCAACCCCATCAGCATCCTTAGTGAGTCATTATTATATTAGGTGCGCAGGGCCCGTATGCTCCTTCAGTGTCATTCGTCCACAGGCTGCACGTGTTACAATAGGCTTTTAAAACTTGTTACCTTGACCTAAGATTTAGTACCTACAGTTTACCACGCCTATGAAAGCCTGCAACTCCAAAGCATCACTCACGTGTTGCAGATCCTGTAAAAACCTTTTCAAACTCTTCTTGAAGAACTCCACGTTAGCTAATTGGATGAACACAAGCCACGATTTAAGCATCCAAGAAGGAACTATCTTAAGTTTATTTTTGAATTTACTTATCTCCTAACGAAATTTTAATTGAATACAATGACACAGAAAACCTACTTAAATATGATGATGATTCTAATTTTCGTTTGATCATATATTTTTCGTCAGACCCGCCTCACTCACACACACACATAAACATACACACACACATACACATACACACACACACACTTATTAAGAAATGTAAGTTAGTTTTGTCTTTATACTTAATTTAATATAAATTTAATCAGTTAGTTTCGGTAAATTAAAGAAATGGCTTTTTACTGTTGTTTCATTTGTATTTGTTATGGAAAAGTTGCTCATTCTAACACAGGTGCTGTAGCACTTAAAAGAAAAAGACATACATATATAAGTATTCTATATTATATTTAAATATCAACTGCTTAATTAATGACAGCTCGGCATGAGTAACATCCCTTCATCTATGTCATTTGGTAAATGTTGGCATACTTCTTAACTGCAATCATGGCCAAACCACTAATCTCATTATTAACTAGTTGTTCATAACGTGGCTAATGTGAAGACTGCACGGTCGGTGGCGCCTCCGCCGGCGCGGCGGCCGGTGAGTAAATCACTCTGTTTACAGACTCGCGCCGGCATTACCAATGCAAATGATGCCCTATTGAGCGCGCCGGTACCGTCCGCAGATACGAGTGGCTATTTAAATTACCGCTTGGCTTTTTTACGTTTACTATAGTTTTTTTTTCTGTTTGAATGCCATGTAAAATGTTGGATTACTTTAATTGGGGTGGTACTTCAAAGAGCAACATTAACCAAAATTTTACTGAACTTGTCTTCTGCCTATGCGGGATAGACAAGGTCGTTCTTCAATTAAACAATTCATGATTAAAATAGCGTTACTAACGAACATCAACTTTTTTCGTGTTAAGAATGAATTTAGATAAATAAAATAAAAATTACCAAAAAAAGGAATGGAAAGACCACATCTTAAAACTACACACATTTTTAGTTTTAATTCTCTAAATCGAGCGATCTTGCAAAAATTTTTTTCGTCTTTAACAAAAAAAGAGAATACTGCTAATGCATTAAATTAAAAAGTATAATTTTTTTAAGTTCTCAGGCACAGCCCATAAATCATACAATTAGGTGTTAGGGAGACACATACATTTTTGTTAAATAAAATACTTTAACAAACCTCAGGATGCTGATAGATTACAGCATTAACTTGAAACATACCATGAAGCATTTGTCGTTTTTGTGCCTTTCGAAAAACGTAACATTACAATGAAATGCTAGCGGAAATTCTCTAGTCTTAACTCACCTTCATGCGTCTAGCTACGTGACGCTACGTGACACTATCAAAACGCTACATATTTAAATATACATTTCAAGTGGCCGTTTTTTCCTGACCGTATACGAAATTTCGACGGCATGTTTTGCTTTTACGTGCTACGCCGCGCCAGCGCCGCCGCCCGACTGTATACGTATGTAAATATCCCGCGTCCACTGAGAGCTGAACTGTGCTCGCTCTTACAACAGACTTGATTGTGTTGCCAACCGATGATTGGTCAATTCTAGCTTGAAAAAAGAATACGAGTTAAAAAGTTAAATATTATTAAAAATGAGGAAATTACGATTGGACTTTGGGTTGGCAATCCTAATGAAATGAAAACTACGAGAAGTGCTTAACTGAATGGATATAGTAATAAAATAAGGAAAATAAGTATATACAACTATGAACTGAGCAAATCGAACAATCAACAAAGTAGTGATAAAAAAGAAAATTCAGTAAAATTAGAGAAAAATAATAATCCTGAAAAGTATTTAGTACAAACTACCAAATGAACGTATAAAAAGGTGGCTTCAAATGAGTCCGCAACAATTTTTTTAGTTAAGTACTTCAGTACAATATAGAAAACAATATTTCACGTCGACGCAGTGCTTAGTGTTAAAGTTCGTCTTCGCAGCCTAAACATGATCAATATATATCCAGACTAGCTTCTGGCCGCGACTTCGTCCGCATGGAATGATGATATATCCTATAGCCTTCCTCGATAAATGGGCTATCTAACAATGAAATAATTTTTCAAATCGGACCAGTAGTTCCTGAGATTAGCGCGTTCAAGCAAACAAGCAAACAAACAAACTGTTCAGCTTTATAATATTGGTAGTATATATAGTGAAGTTACTTACACTGCGCTACACTTGTTTTGAGTGTGCAAAATTTACTAATATGTAACCATATTTGTATTTTACAATGTTGGCATTTGGGGCTTGGGAATTCTCGACAATTTAAAAGTCTTCAACGACTTCAAGACGTTTAAGAAAAGAATTTGAATTAAGTTAATCTCTGGTGAAACATACTCGTATTAATAAAACAGCAATTTTTTAGTGAAAATCAGCATTGATTACATTGATGGGCGTTGTCGATTTTACAAGCGCCGGAAAAAGAAACACCACACCACATTCACCTCATAAATGAAATTGACGACGGACTGAGCTGACACAGACACAATTATAATTCAAACATATTCCAGTCCAGCGCTGGAATACCACTGGAATAATGTGAACTGCCACTGGAATGTCCACATTGATTAAGCGCTGGATTGTAATGCTTGACTGGAATAATATGAACAGGACTTCGAGACACGAGACGTACCGGGACCTAAACCTTATTTGGCATGTAAGTTTAATCAAATATTCGTATATTTTGTATTAAATTCGGCTCATCTATGGCCACGTAAATATATGCTGACTATTAAAACAATTGTTTTTATTAAAATACCTTCTCAGCTTCACTTCAAAGTTTTCGATAAGAGATAATGTATAAAAATAAATAAAAAAATAATTAAAATGCCAACCGTAGCAACAGTTCAAGCAACACTGGTGGTGTTGTTCGAATTAGCGAGTGTTCGTGAGAGACGTGTTAGCGCTCGGCTCACCTTCGGGCGACCTCGGCCACTCGAACAACGCGCATTGTCCGAGCTGCGCGCGCAGTTTACTGATGAGCTAACCAATCGGCGAGTTCTATTTTTAAAATTCGATCTTGAACGAGTGATTCGATTGTCGCATGTTCGATAGTTGAGGTCGTGATATTGTATGGTGCAAGAAAAAGTTTCTCAAAATAATTGGACTCTCTAATATATTCAGTTGCGACAGGTATTAACTACAATACTTATCATAAACTTGCTTTCCGCCCGCGGCTTCGCCCGCGTGAACTTCATTTTTATGACATGAAAACTAATTATTTGAAAACAAATATATGCCTATAGCAATCAGGGATAATGTAGCTTTTCAACAGTGAAATATTATTTTTTATAGTAATTTTTGAAATTGATTCGGTGGTTTCGGACGCTAACATACAAACTCACAAACGCTTTCCTCTTTATAATATTAATGTAGATTCACCATATGAATTGAATATATTAGATAGAAGATAATCGTGAAAACGAAGACATGCTTTACTTTTTATCGATACTTACCTTTGAAGCATACAGGGTGGTCCCAACATACACGTCAATTATTTTTTTGTAGTTTTCGAATTATGATATTTTTACGAATTTTTTAAAATTTCTGGGTTGAGTCACTTTTTCGGTCACTGTGGCGCGATCTGTTAAGATAAATGCCTTATCTTTTTTCGTTATTAGATGAATAATAGCGCTGAATGATTCTGAAGAATTAACATCCATAACGCTTATTTAAATAACTCAAAAAAAATATATGAAATTGAAAAAGTTAGAAATGCTGTTTTTTCCCTGAACTTTCAAGGCCGTTTTAAAAAAAGTTACCTTATAATTTAAATCCAAATCTTTTTAAAAACTTCACTATTCAGTAATCTGTGTATCAACTAAAACTTGATTAAGTTTGAGTAAACTAAAAACATCTTAATGAAAAAAAAGACATAAAACGCTTTCAAAATGAACATTTTATTGCTCAAAGCAGATAATACATCGTCAAAACAAAAAAATAATTAAGGCTATAAATGCGTTTACTTAGACGACTATTTGTGTAAAATATTTTTTTAAATAACGTCGAATCTATGTGAAACTAATAAGTCACCATTTTGAACACTTAATATAACGTTGTTTTTATAAATAAATCCATTAAGTCAACTTGTAATCAAGTTTTAGTTGATACACTGATTACTTAAATTTTACACTGCTGACACTTTGAATGAAAATGTAGGTACGATGCCGTTGAAATTACTCTTTGAAATTTACATGGTAAATAGTTAGGGAGTGTAGTGAAGTTTTAAAAAAGATTAGAATGAAAATTTTAGGTAACTTATTGAAATAAAAACGGCATTCAAACTTCAGGGAAAAAACAGCATTTCTTACTTTTTCAATGTCATAATTTTTTTTCAGAGTTATGATAAGCGTTATGGATGAAAATTATTCAGAACCATCTAGCGCTAATATTCATCTGATAAGGAAAAAATAATCAAGCAGTTATCTCAACAGATCACGCTACAGTGACCGAAAAAGTGACTTAATCTAGAAATTTTGGAAAATTCGTAAAAAAATTCATAACTTGTAAACTACAAAAAATCGGGTAAAATATATTGGGTATTTTCGGATGCCCCTGAGTGTAAAGAAGCTAAAAATATTGATGTGTATGTTTGGACCAACCTGTAAATTATTGTTAGCTATTCGATAGCCCGTCGTCTGTCGATTACCGGCCGACAGTAAAATTGTATTGCTGTTCTATTGTGTCTAACACGTACTCGTACAAAATACTTCTCACAAAGATAATGCAAGATAACTTCTGTGACATTACGCAGTCTAGCGGGACTAGAAATGCAAGTAAATCCGGTTGGCTTACTCGTATACCAAGTCAAGTTCTTAACTGCAGGCAATCGGTTCTGTGAAATTAACGCGTTGCTAGACTACACACTAGATCTTGTTAAGTCTTCTATTTTTATTTCACAGAACCATCGACAGGATTTACAACTTTGTAGTTTGTTCAAGTCTGATTTAGCTTCTAGCCTAATCTTTCGACTGAACCAGACGATTTACCATAACACAATCAATTACATTTACGTCAAATTAATTCCGTACCTTGTCGAATACCTTCGACAATACATTGACAACCAGACGAGACAGGGGCCTAAAAGAAACAAATGGCAGTTATCAAATTTAAAAATATTCGACATCAAAAGTCATCTCGATTAGACGAGTGCTTATGTCATTCCCGTACATTTCACATTTGACATGTCGACACGAAAGTAGCGTGTTGCTATTGGCTAGCCCCCTGTTTCTTTTAGGACAGTATTCTTGAATGTTGCTCAAGAGTGGACCAGTATGTCATTGTCCACCATGAGCTTCAGTCACGTAAACTACGGTGGATGCTTTCAGAAATGTGTATGGGATTGTACTGCACCGAAATCCTACACGAAAACGTGAACGCGGGTTACGCGGGCGTTATCGGCTGTCATTGGTGTAAACTCATGGTAGACACACATGTGATGGTAGACCAGCTGCGTTCCGAGGTAACTTCCGCTATTCTGCAACAAAATGTTGGAACAACATCCCTCCGCCCATTAGAAAGTCTGACAGTATTAGATCATTCAAAGTAAATCTGAAGAGGTTCTTGCTACAAAATCAGAAGCAGAATAGCGGAATACTAATATCCGGGAACCCACTCATTTATTTTTTGTACATAGTAATCTAAAAATAATGTAACAATACGAAAGGTCTGTTTAATGTTGTAGAATGTAACACGTGAGAGAACGGAACCTGTACTGGGAAATCCTGTGTTACGGAATTCCGGCCCCTACCATCGGACCATTGTAGTAAATATATATATTGGGTTTGTTAAATTTTGTGATAATGTTCTTCTGTCCATGTTTTTATAATTTTGTACAGAATGTGTTTATATTTGTGTTTTTTATTTTTTATTTTATTCAATTTGTATAATTTAAAGACTGTTTGTTTGCGCGGTGCTATACTCGTATGCCCACTTTTAGACGGCATCCACAGAAAACCAGCGTCATGGTATCCTACCAGTGCCATGACAATATGCTGAGCGGAGACCTATTTGGTACTCAAATGTAAAATATTGTCATGTCTTGTAAGTATTACTAGGTAATTGTTAAGTATCAAATAAACCTTATCCTATTCTATTCTATTCTATTGTTTATTAAACATAGTACAGTTATTGAGTAGAAGTTAGTAAACGTCAGTTCACACCAAGAAAATAACTTTTACGATACTATAGTTTGTGGCTAAGAATACAGTAAGTCTATCACGAGTTGCCAATTTAAATTTACGTTATCGTTTGCGTAATTTTTTTTATTATAATGACACATGACATGACATGACAATGGCAAAACCCAATACATTTATTTACGCAAGCGATAGTGTAAATTTGAAGTGGCAACTCGTGGTAGACGCACTGATCTCAAAAGTGGAAGAAACTAGTTATGTACATTTCATTCATGGAGAAATATTCTAAGAAATTTCTAGAACCGACTAGATGTTGAAAGCGCGTTGATGACCCAAACAGCAGCTTGGGCACATAAATTGTGTTCCTTGCAGGTTCAGAAACAGCCTGAAAACAAGACATTGGTGAACCGATTCATGCCTTTTGTGTGTTGTATATTTTGTTAACGAAGAACATAGCCTCAGATTTGGCAGAAATAAACAATCAGACAGTGAAAATCATTCCTGGATTGACAACACTATCATTGACCTGGGCCTTATTACAATCCCATAAAACCTGTCAAGTTCCTTCCCTAAACTGAGAGCAGCGAGCACATTCGTAAAATGATCTTTCATTTCCAGCCAGTCAGCGTTTACCTGGAACTATAGCATCTTTTAGATATTTACTGACGAAATTATCACTATATTCAGTTTAGCAAAATAACTTGACTGGATATATGAACCATACCAAACAGGGCAGAAAATAAAATATTACTCGTCAGAAACTTCGACGAATACGCATTTTTATCGTGAGATAAT
Source organism: Udea olivalis (assembly GCA_947369235.1). Lineage (NCBI taxonomy): Eukaryota > Metazoa > Arthropoda > Insecta > Lepidoptera > Crambidae > Udea > Udea olivalis. The sequence goes on along the minus strand of OX376345.1, from coordinate 7,321,834 downwards.
TACAAAAACTCAAATGGTGGCCGTACCACCGTACCCTTCACGAAAGTGCGCAACCGAATTGCACTATTACATTTTACGGCATAACAAATCGAGTCCAAGCAAAGTAATTCTATTTGCATTCATAATATTTGCGGACCACACTCGTAAATTCTGACCGTCCTCGTCCGACGGCACCCTTGGGGCTCAACCCTTCCAAGGAACTCGCCAAACAAACAGGACCCTTGATGGTAATGAGATTTCCTGATACAAGAGTTCTGTGTGCATTGGTTTTGTATTTTTAGGTTAACAAAGGTTGTTTACCTAAAGAGATAAAGAAGGCGAAAGAAAAACTTTATGGATAAGGTTTTTGTTTTAATGAATTAATAGATAAAAAACTTAAAATCACTTTTAGCTGGTTATATCTTAATCGGAAGTGAAATACCTATTTGAACAATATTTCTTTCGGGTGTTAGAAGGCGCATGTCCTTGTAACATTGATGAAACAACGTTGGCTTACAACGTAAAATACACTAGACAATATCGTTTGAGCTCCCGCTCAGAGATAAAAATCACTTATATAAATGAATAAGTACTAGGAGTTAAATATAATATATTGATAACGTTACCATATCGTTAAAAAAAAATTATCAATACAAAACCTTTCACTCAACTCAATTTATTACATATATTGGCAATGAGCAAAAAAATCCCACGTAATTTAAAAGCTACATTTAATGAAAAAATTACGAGCATAGACTTCATGCCTTTCTCTTTGAATATTTTATAATTTCTTTTAAACAGGAACTCATTATGAAGAGTACAAGACTTCCCCTTGATAAGCCGCTCGTGAAATTTTTTACGGCTCCCCTGTTGTTTTCATTTATTTTTCACGACGCGGCTTCTTCTTCTTTCAATTTCACGGTAGCTCCTACGCCCTTTCCTTCTACTGAATAAATTATGCTCACACCTCGTAAATCGATGTGCGTCTGTTTGTCTGTGGTTAGTGTCGGAAGGAGATTTGTTTGTTTCTTGATTCGGGAAATGGGAGGACGTGACGAGATTCGCAAAGGGTTTGGCTGCGCTGGGGATCTTTTATGGATGCGTCAAACGCATTTTATTCAGCTTCTGTTCCATGAAATATTCATATTTTTTCAAATTAGTTTCTGTAACACTTTTGCCTGAATGCAGAAATAAAAATCAAAGTTGAGTAGCCATTATTATGTATAGCTGTCCCTTTCATTTCTACTGACATAATGGCAAGACAGCATCAATTTGAAGTGTGCACAAAGATTATCTATTCTGGATTCTGGGGCTTAGCATTTTGTTTGATAGTACAATTATTTCTTATTCATCAGCAAAGATACTAGAGCCATCACGTAAGCGTTGCCTTATTTTTTTTGAATATCAGTGAACTGGTATAAGCAAGTATCTAATTTGTCCCAGAGAAATTCCCATCCTACGATGTTCAGGTTGTGGAAAAGGGTTGTCAGTAGTTTTCCCCACGATTGACAGCAGCACGAGCTCTTCAATGGAAATTTAAAATATTCCTGCAAGGTCGGCATGAAAAGAATATCTCCTCTAGGTTGTAAAAAAGGTTCAATTGCCCTGGTTACTACCAAATCTGAGGCGATGGTCTTTGTTAATAAAAATATGCCAAAAGCAAAAGAAGAACCGTTCCAATTTCTTGTTATAAGGCTATTTCTGAACTTGCATGGAGCTCAATTTATGTGACCAAGCTGCTCTTTATTTAGGTCATCAACACGGTAACAGATAGTCCTCGCTGGGGACGAAAGTGGAGCCGCACTCCTCCTTTTGTGCGAGCAGTTTAATTTAAAGTTAAGATGAAATAAGGATGTCATGAGATCGATAAATCGTATACTGTCATACAAATGAGGTATATAAAGTTGGGATGGGTAATTTTGCAATATTTTCTAATACTAATGGCAGTTAAAAAATACTTATTGACAGAGTTTATTTTTCAAGGTTGGTTTTTTATGACTATCTACGACTAATCTAATAATTCTTGCTCTTGATTCTGACACTATATTTTACTTTTGACGTATCTATGAAAACAGACCAACCTGCTTAAATGGTAACTATCGTGTTATCCATTACCGGAACTGTTTAGATTTATGTAATTCGTTTCATTGACATTCTATCGGATGAAGTCATATTTAATCATACTAAAACTATTTAATTTGGGCTCAGTTGAAAACAGTTTGTACCAGAAACTAAGTCAATCAGCTAGCTTACCCAATGTATCTCTGCAAAAAGCCCCACATGACATGTCTCCTGTGTGTTACTCTCATCGTCGTTAAATTTCAATCCTCGACAGAAAAATACTTTCCCATCACTAACACTATTACACCCTACGTATGGGCCCGACGCGAATTGCCCGAACTTGTTTCTCGGCCGGCTCCAATTCATTATCGGACTTCCAGACACAACACGAATATCATTCCGGGCACACATTCAACATCACTTTCAACTGTAAAATCATCAGAATTAGGTTCAATATTAGATGCGAATGTGCACTCGATAAGACAAACTGGAATCCGACATCGAATGATTACTAGTCTCGCATGCTCGATTGCTGAACGTCGTACCCGTTGGAACTTGTAATTAAGAAGCGACTTTACTGTCTGTACGTTTAGGTTAATTTTAGTTTTATTGGAATGTTTTTAGGTCGTTTTTATTGCTTGGCTTGGTGAAGCAATGAGAGAGGGCGTGCGATAAATATCCGCCTTTGAGCCGTCACCGCTCGGCTATTAAAATATATTCAGAAATGCTGTTCTTTTTGCGAATGTCACTTGGCCGATATTCCGGCCCCCGACGGCGCTTGCAACTCTCTGGGGCTTTGATTCGATGCTCTTTGTTCGAAAATCAAAGCTGACTCAAAGCTTTGCAATATCAAGTTTTAATTATGTTGGCTGTTATGCCGCTACTTTGTTTCTCAATAACTGCTAGCAATGATACGTATGTGTAATCACTGTTGCAATAGTTATTTTGGCACGATGAATGGTTCGACTGTTTTCGTTGGGCCTAGTAACGCCATCTGTTGGCACGATTGAGCAAAGTACGCGCTCCGATGATGTTTTGCTAAGACTTACTCGGGTATGACTGTACGGAAAAATGTATTATTAATTATTACTGATTACCACATGTTGCAGGTGTGTTATGATATTTATGTTACAGATGACTAAGTAACTTATATAGGTTATTTAAGTTGTAGTACCTACAATAGGTAGGTTTACAATATTGTTATTCATTTAATATTGAATAATAATATGTACTAACATATGATAAAGCTTTTATAACAAATAAGATTATCAATGTAAATTTGAATTCTTAAAAATTAAAAATAAATAATCCTAGTTAAATTTAATACCAGGGGCTATATTACAATCTCTTAAAGCCAGTCACGTTAATGTCCTAAGCTGACGGTAGGTACTTAGCGAGCAATTTCGTCATTAAATATCTGGCCTAGAGGATGCATTATTGACAGGTAGCCGCTGACTGGCTGAAAATGAAGTATAATTTAACTTGACTAGATTTAAGAGATGGTAATACGGCCTCTAGTAAGTGGAAATTGATTGATTTATTTTGTCAATCGTATCACCATCACCCTTTCCACTGATCGTCACAGTATCTGATTAAATAAATAAATAAATAAATATCCCTGGACATTATTCCACACAGCGCCATCTAGCCCCAAAGTAAGCTAATTAAAGCTTGTGTTATGGGATACTAGACAACGGATAAACATACTTAAATACATTTTCTTTTGTAAATACATACTTATTATACATAGGAGACACCCAGACCAGTACAAACAGACATGTTCATGCACACAAATGTTTGTACTGTGCGGGGATCGAACCCGCGACCTCTGGTGTAGTAGCCAACTTCTTAACCATTACACCAAGTCGGTCGTCACATCAAAAAAAAAAATACAATAAAAAATAAATAATACAATATACTGGTAAAGTAAAGATACTTACTGGCTTCGTGTAATAAGAGATAAGCAGTTACCTGTACCAAGAAGACGTTGCCTTGTTTCAAATCTAGCAATCAGGTAATCAACTAATCGGTAACTGTTTGCATAGGACAGTTTAATTCCTATAGAAATGAAAGTGTCCCAAAACTCACATATTAGCAGCAGGGTTTTAATCTAAAGCTTCGCATGCTCACAAGTATTCGTTTGTAAATCCCGACCGGGGAAGCGCGCCGTAACAAACATGACATCCGACTTCCGAAGCGGGAGACAAAACCGGATAGCGACGAACGAGAGCGGAAACGAGTCTCCGATACACGTAGGGAACATGGCAATAGCACTGATGTCACTGAGAGCAGGGCTGGGCCTTTGCGGAATAAAACTGCAATGCAAGAGGACGACTCGAAGAACTGTTGCCTTAAATTAGATATTATACACACACACAACCATTTATTAGTATGCAGCGGAAATAAAACATACTTAGATATAAAAACAATAAGATTTACGGAACTTTTTGAAAACGAAGTTCTGATGAGGAGATTGAACGGCTGACGCACGTATTTTTAATTAATATAATGCCAAAAGACGATTCAAAGACCTTCTCGACGCGGTGACTTGTAGGCATCCTGCAATCAATGAAAATCTATGTCTTTATCCGCTTAGACGTCCATCTCAGAAAGGGCCCCTTGTATCCCCTACTGCGCTCAACATCAAGACAAGTGTTTAATCCAGAAATGTTGGTCCTAAAGGTTCTCCAGACGGTTGTACACTTCCTACACGATTATATTATCTACCATTTGCTCATCTACTCGTATACGAATTCCTTCTGAACATTTACTTCCCATTCATAGAAATGTTGAAGCATTTTTGTAGTTATTTTTAAAATGTTTAGCGTTTTTTTCAAGAGACTCAGCAAGCTTTTGCCATCCCTATCAAACTACATGAATTGGTCTTTCTTGTGGGTCGCGTGTACAGAACAATTAACATGTTCATATTAAAAGACAGTTTGACGAGAAAACGCATGAAATTCTTACTCATACAAAAGACATAACAGCTGTAGTAGGAAAATTGCCCATCAGGTATTATTTGTTTCATGGACATATAATGGTATTAAATATATCTTTTTGTAGAAACTAAATAGTTTAAAACTGTTACATCTTATGGTTAGGAACATGAGAACAAATATAGCCTTAGCCGGAGCCGGGGCTCATAATGACGAGCAATGCAAAATATCAGAGGTAGGGGATTGATTCTTATTAGGGGGAACAACGGATTCCTCCGCTTGTTTTTGCGTTGCCCGAATAGATGCAAAACCCTCCACCATTCAAAAATCTGAAACAAAATACACACAACAACATGGTCTAGGGATATATGAAACTTTTTTTAAGAACATAAAAAGTACTGGCCTTACAAAAAAACTATTAATGACAGATTATAAAAACATTATTAAGTTCCTTTTCTAAATTCTAATTTGTATATAACAGGTTTTGTTTTAAGATGAAATTCGCATTCATTGAATTTCTTCCAAAGAAGTGAATCTTCACGAACTTCTAACTTGATTGAAACTCCATAAATTTCTATAAATCTTTGTCAAACACATTTCCGGTGTTCATTTAATTATGCCACGTAGACACTTGACCAGGAACGAAATGTTAAGAGCAGTGGGCATGATTCAAGCTGGCGCTACCCAAATTGCGGCTTCTGAAGCCATGAGGACCAGTCGGAGCGTTATATCCAGGCTTTGGTCATGTTATCGTGTCACGGGGGAAGTGGTGGAACGGCACCGAGGACCTCAACGCATTACAACACATGTACAGGACCGATTCATAGTAAATGCAATTGGCTTTAACTTAAAGTATAAAGGCTACGAGTAAAAATATGGCGCAAACTGTACACGTGCACTTGCCACGGCATGGTCACTATTTATTTGACGAGAAGAAAAATAAGAAGATTTCTTTTATGAGATAGATACAGAAATATAGAAATTCATGGTGAACCTTAGGTGAAGAGAACGTGTACCTCAGTACAAACATCAACTTCACTCGGAAGTTGTTTTGTGCGTTCGTGCTTCGATATTATTAGTATCATATTTTGCTCCAAAACAGAAATTGCTACTCAAACTACATTTGCTTTTGCTTAGCATGATTTTTTCAAATATGAGCTACAGTTACACATGCTCGTTACTAGCACGAAAGCATGCTACTATGGAGCAACTGCTACTTAGTAGCACGTCCAAAGCATTGCTAATAATGAGCTGATTTCAATGAATAATGAGCATGCTCGTTTTAAGCATGCTATTGCTGTAGCTTTACTTTTAAATAGGCGTGTTCAAAGCAAACATTTAAATACACAAGCTATTTACGCAAGGGCTGGAAGCGTAGGTATTCGACATTCTACCAAGTTCTCTGCCGGTTTTCCAGTGCAGGTTGTTAAAAAGAAAAACCAAAGCCCTCTGATTGAATAAAATCATCTTTTTTGTTGCAATACAATGTGTCCAAAAACTTTCGCATGACAAAAATAACAACTAATCGATACTAGCATGCTCATTAAGCAAACTGGCGCTGAAGGTAGCATGCCAAAAATCGCACGACTGTCGACACATATATTACTAAAGCGGGTGCATCACGGACGCCAACAAAACCACCAACATAACAATGGATCGACGGTCGGCCCGACCAAGGTCACCTCTGTTGGTGGTCTTGTTGCCGACCGTGTAGCAGACGTTTATGTAGCAATTACTAAATAATAAGTGGCATTCTTTCGAGCAAGAACGAGCAAGAGTAACAGTACCTTTAGTTAATTGAGTGTTATAAATGCAAACGGATTGATTAACGACAGAGCTTGAAGAATCAGGTCAAATTCAAATTCAAAATTCATTTATTCGTCATCACAGGTAGTACAAGATGGTATGGTGAAAAATAATAAGAAAACTTCATGACGCGCCTTCAAAGGCATACGAAAAACATTACAGATGAATAAACATACAAATAAAAATAGCAATACAATTATTAAAATGAACACAGTCATGTCAAACAAATAGTTCATATTTTTTTATGAAATAACTGTTCAGTTTAATTGACTGTAGGTACCTGTAGCTTGAGCTACCTCATCTATGTATGTATGGTCTTGAAAATGATGTTGACGAAAAAAAAATGTTTAGTTTAGTTGTTTGAATGTTTAGGAAATATCGAGTGTAAGTTGAGCTCAGAAAAATGTGATGATCCTTAATAATTAAGGTTCAGCTCAAGCTAGACTGGTTGATGAACCCGACCATGCGTGTTTGGGAGACGCACGGCCCTGCTCGGTAACAACTATATTTGGTAACGCAGATTGTTTACCATACAATATTATTTTTTGTATATATATCAAGTAATTAGCCTTTAAACTGGGCAAGGCTGGGCTCCATCATTAAAATTAAGTCATCGTCACAACTGATGGGTTTTTGGCATAATCATCATTCATGCCAAATGAGGGTTGGTGATCACAAACCCGAGTTATGTTCCGAAAAATCCGTAAACACCCTTTGCCTGACCTGGTATTTAAACCCGGGACCTCCGGAACTGCTCGGAGGTACAAACAGGGGGCACACAGGCACACTACATAATAATGATATCAAAATATTCATATATCACACATTTATTATATAATGAAACATGTTAAGTTAACACGTCTTTAAAGCCAAGATTAATATTAAATCCGTATGTTCTCTGTTAAACCGTGCGGTTGACTGGTAGAGAATGCCTCTAGGCATTAAGTCCGCCAATTGTACCTATTTTTATAAATGTGCAATAAAGAATAAATAAATAAATATATTTTTCTTACAATTCTTTAGTTTTTAATTTTTATGTGTAAAGAAAATATTAGTACTTTCAAATTAGTCCGAACAGCAAGTGCTCAGTCTCAGGCGGAACCTTAAGAACGGGAAGCACGTCTCACTGCCGATCTCAGGGGTCATGCATTTTTGCGTGAGTCTGACACCTTAACATACAAGAAAACACCAGCTAATCTGTAAGAGAGTTCAGACAGCAGGCGCTCGGTTTAGTTTCAGTAGTCGCAAGTAGCAGCTGAAAGAGTGTGTGTGATCGTTTCTGAACTTACTATACTTCTTTGAAGATAAAAACTTTTTTAATCACACCTATAGTAATAAATTAGGCTTAGGCCTTAGGCTGATTTTCGACCAAAGATGTGCTATGCTACATTGTGGTCACATTGATTGGTCCACATAGAATAGCAATGATGGAAACGGGTACTACTCAGCTATATTTTTATTTAGACACATGAATGCGTGCTGTGGAGGCGTGCTATGATGGCTGCGTGCTGCGCGTGCCTTCCCTACTGACGATACATCGCATAGCTTGAGCTGCGCATCTTCCTTGCACAGATACCTTGCGGCAGCATATCTTCGTAGCACATCTTACTCGCTCCGTTACATAGCATATCATCAGTGGAAACGGTCAAACAGTTTCGTAGCTTATAGCTTGCACATCCTCGCAGCATAGATGCGTAGCACATCTCTGGTGGAAGAGTAGCCAGAAAGTGGTGAAAAAGGGAATAGTTGGAAAGTTGCTTATTGTGCTGTGATGTGCCCTGTTATATTTAGGTGCTTATCTCAAATAGAAATCAATCACCCACCGCGGTTAGGTTATCAACACTCCACGTTTTCGAAAAAAACTGGTCTACGCGGACGAAGTCGCGGGCAAAAGCTAGTTTTAAAAATAATTCCGTTTTTTTCTAAAAAATACATAACTGAAAAACAAATGACGGCAGGACAAAATTGACTAACGATCAAAATTATGGAAAAGAAAAGCAACACGGGAAAACCGAAGCGATTGCAAAACAAAGAGGCTCCTAGATGTGAAAAACTAATGAAAATTAACGAATGTTTAAAAACGATGATCGTGTATTCGTTTCCTTTAATAGGTACTTTAATAAGTACGCATTCTGCTTGTAACCCCATGCCACTTATTCGGTGGCACAGATAACACCCGGATCACATATCGGAAGACGCAGTGCAGACCCGAGGAGGTAAATCACGGGACCAAATGACATTTTTTCCGGTTTTCGCCCTCCGACGAGTGCTGTCTCGGCAGATAGCACTCTGTTTGGTACTGGCTGCAAAAGAGGACCACAGAATATGATTGATGCTTTTTTCGTTCTCAGTGACTTCGGTGAGCCAGCTCGCTGCAAACTCACTATTGTTCTATACAAAGCTACAAGAAAGTAACTCGCTATTGTTTTCATTTAAATGACACTTTTGTTATTTATTTGGACTTTTCTGAACATTATTCTGAATAAAATGAGTTTTGTTTTCATTTATTAATAATACTAGAATTGGATTTGTTTTGCTTAGTTAGGTATACCCTGCCGAATACTTAGTGGAGTTCTGCCGCTACACATAGGCTGATTGATGTAGTAAATTATTTGTAAGTCACGAACATTCTCTTAAAGTCATTTTGCTAGATTTTAGAAAAAAATTGCTAGTCTGTAACAGCGTTTGTTGTTCCTTACTTCTCTCGGTTGGATCAGGCCGAATTTTTCTAGTTTCTATCTTTGAATGGTAAGCAGTTCATTGAAGTAATGCTAAAAATAAAAATTGTACACAATTTATTAATTTAGGTAATTCAGTGAGTTACTCCGTCATTTTAATCTAACAAACATCCCACACAGCTGCCACATTCCAAATGATTGTGAACTTTACAGAACCAATTTTGTAGAAAATATAAATTAGTTATCATTTCGTGCATTTTTTTGCAGTTCGTACTATAAGGGCGGGGCGGGGCGTCGGGATCATTATTTAGATATTAATCCTCTCCCTCCGGCGTCCTCGGCTCCTCGTCACGTCTCGCTGGTCGCTTTAATTAATGTACGACTTTACACTGTACAGAAATGAAAAAAACACATTTTTTATGCAGTCCATTTCTTTTCGTTTAGTGTTGGAAATAAATGACGTTAAAGGGGAGGAATGCTGAAACTGAAGAGATTATTTGTGGTTTCGTCTTACGGTCTGATGATAAACTAAGATTTCCGAAATGACACTCAAAGTGCAGCATTGCTAAAAGCACAGCTGTCACAATCAGTGAACTGTCTGATAAAAGGAAATCCATCAATTGAGTGCTTCTTATCTCTGAGGTGAGGAACCTCAAAATCTATTGATACTAATATTATAAAGCTGAAGAGTTTGTTTGTTTACTTGAACGCGCTAATCTCAGGAACTACTGGTCCGATTTAAAAATATCTTTCAGGTGTAGATAGCCCATTTATCGAGAAAGGCTATATAGCCTTTATATCATCACGCTAAGACCAATAAGAGCGGAGCACCAATGAAGAATGTTTCAAAATCGGGGTTTTTTTTTCCTTTTGAGAGCTTCCGCTGCGAGCGCTGCGTAAACGGTTAAAGTTTCGCAAAAATCATGTATGACAGAATTGTTTCCCTTTAAAAGTTCTAAATAAAAGTCCGCGACAGCATATGTTTATCTTTTAAGGTTGGCTCACTATAACCTTTTTTATGCTCACCAAATTTGTTCTAAAATAATGCATTATTTGCGAAAGTGTTTTTATAAACATGATATTAATCCTTATCCAAATTAATACGTTATTCATCACAAGTAATTAATTTAAAACAAAATTGCCCTTGACATCATTCGATTTCAATGAATGTCTTAGGAGATATCACAGTTTTAAAATAACATCACATCAAAATAATGATCAAGTACTGCGCGCGCATTTATAATGTACAGAGGCGTTCACATCAACCTTTACAAAACCATTGCAAGATGGGTCTTATGTCAGCTGCATAAGGTGCCCCTATGTAAAGGTTGATGTGAACGCCTGTGTACAAAGCCGGCGGGCAGTCATGGGGAGGAAGGGCGGTGGCCCCAGTTAGCTCTCTCTCTCAAATTTTGGGAGTCTCAAATTTTGCATAGGGATAACCACGCGGATGAAGTCGCGGGCAACAGCTAGTAATATAATAAAATTGTTTACTACGAAGTCGTGTGAACGACATCGTCTTACAGTCCCAATATAAAAGTACACTGTAATGTTAACAAACATTTAAAATTAAACCAATAAACCTAATTACTGGTAGCCCTAAGAATTTCATAATTATAATGGAACTATAATGCCGTATAGCAAGAAATTACAAAACCAAATGATGTTATTCGATAAGTATGTACTTTATGGCATTAGGTAGCTGCGTGAAGGTGCCAACGTCCGATTTGATCTAGGCATTCAGCGGAGACGTGTCTGGGGTCGCAAGTCTAGGCATTGCAAATGACAAAGGTCGACGACTCGGCAAGGATTTAGTTTGTCTACAGGTGTGAGCAACCTTTGGGTTGATACGAGCAAAATTTGTGATACTGCGTGATGATACTGGCCGCTATAACTTTTATATTATTTGTCAAATAGAATGTTATTCTGTTTGACATATCCAGGGATACAAATATTCAGGAATTTATAATTTAAAAAAAAGTAGTTTAACCTGTTCCTACTCGCTTTGCAGTTGAAACTGAAAACGATAAACTCAAACTCAAACTCAAATAACTTTATTCAAATAGACTTTCACAGTAAGTACCTAGTACCTACTTTCAAATCGTCAAATTTAAAGCAAGATATACTAAATAATAGACATAATTACTTTAATTATTTAGATATATAAATACACATACAGACATAGTTTTCTTGATGCTATTTTATGAAACAAATGTCGTTCTTACAAATTCAGTGGTTTTTTTCATTTTAGTCAAGTTACATTGTATTCAAGACCTCAGCTGTTATGAAAAAATGCCCAAAATTAATCAATTTTATTTATTGGAAAGACATGCAATCGACCACATAGGTATTATTACCCACAATGAAACTTTGACTTTGTAAACTATTGAAATAACTTTTCTGAAATAAATAAAAACATAACCTTACAATTCACCGCAATTCACCCTCTAATAAAGTGTGAATGTAACACCATAGTAGCAAAACATACATAGATTTGATGGTGGGAAGCCATACTAGCTCATAGTGAAATAGACTACAGTTTGACGTGTGTACGCTATTATTACTTATTTTCTATCTTATTCCTTTTATTACAGATTTCTGAAGAGTTATTCGAGCTTTCGTTTCATATGTTTACTTGGGCGAGTAGCTTGCGTTTTGTTTTTGGTAAGTTAGTAGGTATTCTGTGCATAAAACTGTACTAACAAGTTCTCTGATCTGCAACAGCTAATGAAGTTCGTCATGTTTCAGTAACTAATAAAGCGCGAAGGCGAAATGCATTGCTTAATCAATAAAACAATCCTAAGCCCCTATCTGCTTTCCTGTAAGGTTGAAATTGCCCTGCCCTCGAGCTTACACCGCGGTGCATCAATGACGCATCGCGCTGTTCGTAAGCAGATTTATGACGATGCTAGCACGAGTGCGGAATTTGAACGAACAAAGCGCGGAGCTTATTTGATAACACCGCCACGAGGGTTGCCAGTTGATTTGTTGGTGTTTCAATAAAGAAAAAAGGTTAGACTTCCCCTCAACATGGCAACGAAATAAAATGTACCCAGGACTTTTCTCTCACCGAGGTCATCTAACTCCAGACTACCTTATCGTAAATAGATTACAACACCCATACACATAAATTGATATGTTGATTGACCTGTTGGTGCAATGGCAGCGATCCTGCCTTTAGCGCCGGAGGTCGTAGGTTCAATTCCCACCCATGACGATTCAGTGACGAACATTCGTGTTTGTTGGTGTTATTATCTATTGAAGTATGCATTTAGAAATATTTATGTATGTTTAACGCCTCCGTGGCCGAGTGGTTTCAGAGCTCGGCCCGAAACCCGAAGGTACCGGGTTTAATTCCCAGGTCGGGCAAAGTGTGTTTTCGGATTTTTCGGAACATAGCCCGGGTTTGTGATTACCAACCCGCATTTGGCAAGCGTAGTGATTAAGCCAATACCCATCCATTGCAGCGATGACTTGATTTCAATGATGGCGGCCTTTGCCCAGCAGTGCGACAGTATAAAGGCTAATTACTTTACTTTACATTACTATGTATGTTTATCAGCCTCTCCCCCGTATCCACAAACGCTTTAGTCCATTTCACGAGTGATGGGTACTGTGACTTGAAGGTTTTTCATTTCACGCACGATGTATTCGAAGAAATTACAAACTGAGATTCTATACAGCAGACTTAAAACTATTTACATACTTAAAATATGTTTTAATTTACATTTAAAATAAAATACTGTTTTGCGGTATCCGGAATTATTAAAATTGAAATTTAAAAACATAAATTTAAATTTTTATAAAATGGCTGAACCCGTAAACGGTTGGAACGGTTTGTATTAGGGATTGACACAAAGAAATCGGTTACAATTGATGCATTTTTCATATTATTATCATGAACGGAATCGTTTCTTGATTTGTTTCTTCTTTCGTTATAATTTTATTTAACAATATATTTTATGGCTTGAATACAAAACTAAAAAGATAATTATTAAGAAAATCGAACTAAGTGATCAATATTTTTAATATACAGTTATTATTTAAGAAGCTAAAATAAGGTACGGCGACAATGGTAAAACAGGAGTCGGTTGGTCATTCGCAGTGTTGGCCACAAACTCGTGGCCGTAGTTATTAATTGTTTAAAGGTTTTTACGTTATTGACTTACTGTAATTTCAGTTAAACCTTCTAGAAAGATATTTTTCAAATTTTGTGCTGGCAAAACTAGTTGGTTGCTGCCTTATCAAATCATGTTAGAATCGTCAGAACTTGATATTGATTAATATTTTAGTCGACTAATAATCATCCGATATTACCGTAACCACATCACTAGAAACTTTAACTCCTTGAGTGTCAGCCGAACACACGGGTGTTCGTAAGAAAACCCTAAGAAAAAAAATGGCAAACAATGACTCACAATGCAAAAACCTGAACAATAGAAACACGGGACGGAGCCCAAACGTCACACCGTACCCATCGCTCGTGAAATGGACTATAGTGAAAAGTTGAGCCCACCTCAAATTGATGCTGCCCTGTCACATGTCAATAGAAATGAAAGGGACAGCTATACTTGTAAGGGCGCCAATGGGCCAGTCATATGCAAAAAAATGTGTCATTAAAACACCTCAACCATAAGTTTGACTTAAGTAAACTATGATTGCTAACTGCAGCAACTTTCAGTTCAATTGTTATTTACCAGAGGCACTGTATCAAAGTTCCATACAAAAATGAGGACCACAGGCTCTAGCGACTGTCATCGGCGTGTAGGTACTCTTGGTAGAGATACAGTTCAATTTCCGAGGCATGTAATGACAGTTACTTTATTCATGTGACGTCTTCTTTTATTTTTTAATTCGATGGGATAGCCAGAAACAATAACACGAAAGTTTCATTTATTACACTTGAAGAATCATGCTTCTCCGTTGTGACGCGTCGTGTGTATTGTGTCTAAAGGCCTGTTTACACTTTGCGTAGTAGGTAGTTATTGCAGGTGATTAGTGCAGGTGCTTAGTGTTAGGAGAAAATATGTGTGGACAGCGATTGATTAATGCGATTGAATAGAACACGCTTCTAATCACTTCACGACACAGGTTACAGTCCACACGTGTTTTCTCCTTACACTAAGCACCTGCACTAATCACCTGCACTAACTACTAAGCAAAGTGTAACCGGGCCTTAAGAGCGTTTTCAGACTGGGGTTTTTTTTTCGCGCGTATACGCGGCCGCTGTGTCATACGCTCCTACATTCTTTTTGCGGCTTCTTCAATTAACCCGGGAGTGGTGAGTCAGTATCTATATGGACGTCTTAAGCGAGTCAATACTCGTACGAGTTACGCGTGCGGCAAAAGGCGCGCATGTACGTGGCGACATGCGCTTCTAAAAACAAGCTTATACGCGCGTATAAAACGCTAGTCTGAAAACGTTCTGATAACTGTTGTTTCAAACGAATCTCATTCAAAAAGGCAATCACCACCCCTGCAGAAGGGTTGCGTAATTGGACGCGTCGGCCTCTCAAAGCAGTCGTGTGCAGTTTGTGATTTAATTGGGCATAGTAATGTGCGATTGTTTGTAGATTGTGTTGCGACCGCTGTAGTGGCCAGAACTGCAGATGAATAATGAAATGGAGCACTTGTGACGTCACGTTGGATCACGGTGAGATTTCATTTTCGTCTTCTCTAACCGTTGAGTTACGGAGACCTTGTTAGCAGGACCAATCGAATGTATCTAGAGTATTTTACGCTTCTAGGCGGCGTTACTTCAACGTTAAGTAGTTATTCACCAAAACCTTTCAAAATCCCTATTATTGACTTTCAATTAAGATAATACTAGCTGCCGCTAGCCCATCAAACTAAATGGTCATATAAAAATGTCTTATATGCGACTTTCGGTTATATAAGTGTTGAATAGATGTTATTAGACAACTACAACGTTAAGTAGCCGTTATTCCTTCAACAATTTAGTCCTATAACTACAAGGTACATAAAATTAGTTGAGTAAACGTTTTTACTACTACTTTATGCAACGTCATATAATGATACGAAAATTTAGGTTAAGTAAATGTTTTTAAGACTGTGTATGCACGTCGTATAGTGGTGCCTGTGTATAGGTTAGGCAGACGTTATTACGACTGATTTATAGGTACAACGTCGTGTAATGATACGAAAATATAGGTAAAGTCAACGTTTTTACGACTGTATATGCGAAGTCGTATAGTAAGTGGTGCATGTGTATAGGTTAGGTAGACGTTTTTATGATTGCTCTATACAACGTCGAAATTATGAAAAAATATTAAATAACATAATATAAATATAATATAAATATGCGCCAGACAACACACCTCTTGTCATGGTCTCGAAGGAAGGATAAATCTCCCTGTATTACTAGGTACCAGACAAGGAATTAAGCCAGGGGCGTCTCCCAGCACACCCAGACCCGAGGCAAATTAGAAAAGATCGTTTCCTGAATTGACCCGACCGGGAATCGAACCCGGAGCACTGCGGGATCCGAGGCGAGAAACCATGCTACTGCACACTACGCCAATCGTGCCGTCAATGCAACCAGTTTATGTAGGTAGACTAAAAGTTTAAAATACTCATTAATGCGACGTTATACAACAGTTAGATAAGAGGGTTCGTATAACCGTCATAGTGGTCTACATAAACTTAACACGACTTTTATATAATCAAACCGTCGCTTAAATGTTACTATCTCACGAACCTCTAAAATAATTTATCAAGGACGACCCTGTTGGTCACAAGAAACCGCATTATAACTTTTTATTCTATAATTGTTAAAGTCGGTTCCTAACTTAGACAAGATGGCTGCTATTTTAGTATGAAAAAATTTTTTTTGATAATTTTCTACAAAAATTGAATTTCAAGGAATTCGAATGGGGCGTAAGAAATTTCACAATAGCACACCTATATTTCAACATAAAACTGAAGTTCCCTTAAGAACTAGGTACACTGCACACATTTATTTTCCTTACACTCTGTTCGCGTATGAAGATTTATAAAGTAAATGTAAAATTAGTTAAGAAAACCGTCTAAATTTTGTTTTTGATAACACGCACTTTTCCAGCAATCATCACAGGAACGAATGAATGGAATGGACTGAATGTGTACAATAAAAGTGGATATTAAACACTAAACTGACATTTGAGTCATCTTCTAATATCTATTCAACTGTAATAGGACTTCAGTGGTTCGATAACAGTCAGGATATAACCAGTATGTAACCAAATGGTCGGTCGAAAACTTAACATTTAAACAACGTTGAAAAGTTCTTGACTGACTTTTATTTAACTTGTAAATAACAATAATGTGGTATAATTTGGGCCTATTTCGCGTTGTATAAACGTCTACGACTATGTTTATACGACCTACTTTGTAGAACCAACAGGAAGTGTAAAACGTATACTCAACTATTATGCAACAATAATTTGTTTTGACCATTCAATTTTGGATAAAAATTTAACATTCTGAATGAAAACACAAAACTTCTTACTCTTTTTGAGAGTCCGAGAAACCCAAAATGATGGCAGTCACACTGCTGGTTCGGAAACCTTTTTCAAGCCTAAAAATTATCTCCATCAGAAAAGGCACTATCTCTTTTTTAAAAAGCTGAATTTAGTGCACTGTTGCCAGACGTTTTTGAAGTTGAACTGAACTGAAACACACCTAAATAACTATTATTGGCCCCGAAAAAGTTAAATTCTCAGAAGGTTGTGATTCTTTTGAAAAACTTTTGTAAGATCTGTTTGCCGTATCAATTTTTAGCAATTAGAAGCTGCCGCGATGTGATGTACCTACCAGACCCGCCGCTGCGCGTATAAAATGATTAATTTTGAAAAACTGTGTTGTACCTTTTTATCATAGTCAAGTTTTTCATTTAACATTATAATTTTGCTTCGGGTCACACCTGTTTATCATTTACAATTTACATAATCATTTTGTGTCGGGTCACACCGAACAAGTATTTATAATTTTAATGAAATACGTATACCCAATCCATCGCCCGATCAGGGGGCTAAGTCAACAACTAATTAGTAAATACTTATACGTGTCAGTCAACCCTATTTTTTTTAACAAAAGCTTTAGCGTCACAAAGTCCTCATTGCAAGTAAATTCGTAACCGAAACGTGAAGAAAATGGACATTGCTAATAGAAGGTACGCGACATCTATTTTCATGCGAGTTGTCAGTTATTTCCAGGTAGCTTAAAATAGCACTTCATGGTATAATCCTACTAGAATCAAAAATGGGGATATCCCTAGAAGAAGTAAAGTCACCTACATAGCCAGCAGGAGCATTTTTAGAACCGTAAACGGTCAAGCTGCGATAGTGGAAATGATATCTAGTAATACGGCCCCAGTTCGGTAAAGGTTAAATTGACAAAAACTTAGGGGTACATAAGTGTCGTTGCAGCTTGAATTCTCAGACAATATTTAACCAATATAGAACTTTACAGTTAAATAAGTAGGTACTGCTTGGAATTAAAACGCCATGTGTGACACGGAGAACAACGCCTATCGTCTGAGATAGGAAGACGTTTGGAGTTAATCACAAACAGGACATAGTTTATGAGCTTCTTAATAGTCTCGTTGAGTGAAACCCCACATGTGTTTTGATACAGGGCTGCTAAGTGATTGAACTGAACTAACGTCTTGAGAACATCCAAATTACAACATACCGTAGCCGATTCGAGTTCAAACTTATTCGGATGAACAGTAGTATATCTACCATGAGTTTTAGTGGTTTCAGTCACGTCCACGGCGATCGTTGCGTTCAGTGATTCGTATTCCAATTTTGGTTCATTTTAATTCACTAGGGAGGGGCGCAATTGTGTGTTTCATTGGTGTAATAAACTCTTGGTAAACATCGTGATAAGTTTAAAACTCTGGTAAGTTTTCTACACTTTTGATGGAGAAACATGTCACTTAAGATGGCTTTGGAATAATCCAAGTTTTGAAGACGTTGTTGCTGAACAATAAAAGTACCCACTACAAGTTTCTTCAACATTGTTAGCTGCAGAGCTTCAAGATATTACTACGTACAATATTGGTAACCCTACTGCTATATTGCTACTGGTTTTGAACCTAATTATCAATTCGTTCCTATGTTTATTCGTGCTTAACGACATTGTCTTTTGAGTGTTTGTTGTACATACGGGTGTACATCGAAAATGTTCGGCACGCTATGTAAAACCGGTTGTATTGTGACACACGACGGGTTATGGATAGGTACATACCTACTCAAGCGCCCAAAAATAACTAGCCCACATCGCATAAAGTTTTATCTATGCCCATACTTTATAAAACTTGTTATTAAAAAAAACATACAGTCGAATTGAGAACCTCCTCCTTTTTTTGAAGTCGGTTAAGAAAACAGTTTATTACTACTTTAAAAGTCTTATTGCCAGAAACTAATCGAACTACACTAAATGTGTAATTCTAGCTTCCCTTCTACTGTCATCGCGGGAACACACAAATAGGGGGTTTTTACTTTGAGTTACGTTTCAGATTTGTTTAAAATAGTTTTGTAGCTCTGAACTTTAACCATTTAGATGTTCTATGTCAGAACGAACCCGTATTTCTTTATCTTTATTAAAAAGAAAACATGTTGGTTAACCAGCTGAATTAAAAATTTACTTACCTACTTATGACAGTCTAAACCGAATATAACGACATCGTTTATAACGTGAGATCGGTTATACATGATAAGGTATCTAACAACCAAATGGCAAGGTCCCGGCCGAAGCCCCATTTAAACTAATACCTAAGTGAACATACCGCCTTTATTATCGACATCGGATGCAGCGACATATCGCATAAAACGACGAAACTGGGTCTATTATATTCATCGGCAATAACGATCAACCGTTTACTTGTTGGAGCAAAACAATACCTACGAATAATTTTTAACCTTCATGAATAGTTTGACTTATTTATTGATATTAGCTCACCCGAACTGCTTTCGCGCTCTTTTCCATTTGACCTTGAAATTATTGCATGTTTCACGATATTTAGTGCGATAGTTAGTAGGTACAGTGTACATGACAAGTTGATTTAGGTTTATAGTATTGGTTTAGAATTTAGATCGTTTGTTTACGCGACATGGTACCTACCTACCTGTCGCAAAAAAGAGGAAAGTGTTTAATATTGACAAAAAATACCTACCTAAGTACCTACATTATGACTATTAGATGACTTCTTGTGTATACCTAGGTATTGCTTAAAACAGCTATCGGACATATCACATAACGTCCGAATTATACGGTCCCTTCAATGTCGTTCTGTCCGGTTTCGACTGAATAGGTATCTCTAAAACATACCCAGTTAAGCTTTGGAGTGATTAATTTGACCTGAGATGGCTAAGGTTCTACACTTATCAATTAACCGATACCAGTAAACTTTAACCTACTTACAACGAACTAGGCTAAACAACAAAGCTTCCTTTGTTAAATGCAATCTGCCTCGCAGTCGCTAATAACCGCTAATATTGTTCGCATCGCAGTGAAGTTAGCTCGCGCGGGCTGGCAACGTGTTGTTAACCCGAGTTCGCGCGACGTTGCCGCTCCGGCCGACACCGGTGTCGATCGCCTTTCCCCCGCCCCGCGCCAGTCTCGCTAGAGCGATTTCGAGAGTGCTACGTGATTGCGTGACACCGCGATGGATTCAAACTCGAATTCGTCTGATATGTTATGGCCGAAAATAGAAATGGATTTGGAGAGTGAAGATGCGAAGAAGGACAGATTGACTTGGTATACGGAGAACACGATGAATCTGATTGAAGTTTTGGAAAAAGATTGCAGGTAGGGTGCTTTTAAATATTTTGCGTTGTACTGTATAGGTACAACGTACCTATGTGTTCTTCTGCTAACTTCACTTCAGTGTTTTGACGTCATTGTAATGCATGCAAAAAAGTATACCTAGATACCGCTGCAAAAATTGTTTTTTTCAACCTACCTACTTATCGTCTGTACTGCTGTATGACTTGTTTGTTTTAACTTGTTGTAGCGCATTGAAGTAGGTAGGTATTTATTTCTTATCTGATGGTAAAAAAAACCTTATTTTTTTAGAGATAAATTAGTTAAATTAAATACTTACTTACTTTTGTAAATTAGGTCAACTTTTTCATTAGGGATTTATTTAATATAATTTAAACTTAAACAAATATCATCAAGAAAGTCTATTACGTGTGAATACCGGTAAACTACAAGCGTGACGTTAGAATAATAACGTATAGAAGGATAGTCTTCCTTTAGCAACCGCCCCCGCCCCGTCAAAAATGAAGCACTAATCCGATCCACACTTGCGGGACTATTACTTGCTTACGGAGGATTGCGGAGCTGTAATGAACACTGCACAGCGGTCCATTTGGAGCCATGCTCCAATTAAGGTGCTTCAAAATAGGCGCGCGGACTTGGTTTCTATATGTAATTATTCTAAGAGTTACGTTACTTACTTAAACGGCGCAGCGACCCAAAATGAGTCTTGGCCTCCGATAATAGGGATCTCCACTTCGGTCTATCCTGCACCGTCTCCCGCTAGTCATCATCGGCATGCAGCTCGGACAAGTCCTTGACCACCTCGTGCCCCCAGCGGTACCTAGGACGACCGACTGAACGACAACCATAATGGCCGCCCCTGATACGCTCGCTTCACTGCACGACTGACGTACCTAGTACCTAGTAGGAAAATGACCTCTATGCTTCTAGAATGATAACGTATAGAAGGATAGTCTTCATACAACCGCCCCGTCAAAAATGAAGCACTAATCCGATCCACACATGCGTGCCTATTACTTGCTTACGTGCGGCGCGCTTTGACATTGAGCATTGCGGAGCTGTAATGAACACTGCAAAGCGTTCCGTTTGGAGCCATTTATTTAGTTTCTATATGTAATTATTCTAAGCCTCTATGGCTTTGACGCTGATGCCAATTGTCTAAGGGCATAGTTACGGTTAGTCTGTAGTGTACGTCCGATCAATGACAGCTCAAGCACATTCCTATAACTGCTGTGAATACAAATTTAATTATAAAAACAAGCTTACAACTTATTTCGCTACTGCTCACTAAATGCCCTTGCCCTTTAATTTTGCGTCCCTTACTTTACGCACTGAAGGGAATGGCAAAATTGTTCATTAGTGGATAACGTTGGCCCATAGTAATGTTATACGGGGTGATTATTATTGACCATTACCCGGCATTTTAAACGGGTTTAGTAATCATAAATGTTAAAAAAAACCTTATAAACCGCTGCTTCAAAACAAGATATATTTTGGGTATTTCAGTGAAAAAATCTGTTTTGAGGTTTTATTTTTGAGGTTAGTTCACATTCACATTTGTAAGCTGGCAAATCACATTTCATAACACTTAGCTCTAAGTTATAGTTATTGGTCCATAGCGTATGCATGTGTTAACATCTTGTTGGTTGATAAATAAAACAGTGAAAAATTTACCCTACTTCACTAATTTCATTTTTTCTTTCTTCTTCCCTTGCTTGTTCACTAAAACTCATTGTGTGTAACCAACCATTTCCATTGTAGAGAACTCTGGGACGTGAAACACCCCCTGAACAGAGACCGCGCAGCTCGGCAGGCGAAGCACGAGTTCCTCGCAGACATGTTCGGCACCACGGCCGATGAGATCAGCCGGAAGATACACAACTTGCGGACGCAGTTGAACAATGAGTTGAGGAAGATAAAACGGCGGCAGGTATGAATAGAGGATTCATACCTATTTTACTTTAGGTTAGAATGATAACTACATTTTACAGGAAACGTGATCTGTGCTTAAATTCATTTAGTGTTTTCTTTCTTCAAAGTATTGGACTTGTTAAATTACAGTTAATTTGTGGTTAACATCGCGAGCTACTCAAAATAATGTTATTCTGCATATTTACTTAGGTTACAATACATTTTAAAAAAAATGGTTGATAAAACCAGACCTTTTTTACAGGCATTGTTAGTTAATTATTAGGTGGGCTTTGTACATCCTCACGAAGCACCACCTTATAGCAACGGGAACTCAAAAAAAATCAACGGTGTAGGTACTTTTTTTATTACACAACAGAAATAGATAGATACTTCTTGATCTCATGGGAAAAAACATGATAGTTGCATGTTGTTATAATTGAACTGCTACAGTATTATAAACTCATAGTAAAACAAGTCCAGTCAACCTTGCTAATGCCAGAAATATTCAGCCGTTTCAGCTCAATATGGACTTACCGTCAGAGCTCAATTTTCAAGTTTCTGTGGTAAAAACTGAAACAAAAGTTTAATATGGTCGGTAAAAGGGCGTAAGTAACATTTTTTTCAAAAGTGACACATTATATGAAACAATAAATATAAACAATAAAAATATTCTAAGTATGGATTCATTGGCTGTTTCTTTGGCAGGTGACGTCAGGTGGCGGAGAGAACAGCGGGGGCAGCAGCTGGGAATACTTCGATGCCCTTTCCTTCCTCCTACGGACCCCCCTAGAGGAGCCCTTTGAAAACATCGAAGGAGTCAATTTGGCGGTGCGTTGCTTCACATGTGTGTTTTATGCCATGCACGGATGTCAAACACAGCTGATGTTAACCGCGTTAGCAATTTCGTTACATTTATATTAAAAAATATCTGATTAGGAAAACTGGTTAAATTATCGTATTTAATATGTACGTATTAATAATGAATATTAAGTAGATAAGTTATACGATAAATTTAAATGGTCAAAAAATTGAAAATAATTAATTTCGTTCACGGTAGTTCAGTCAGAAACAGAAATAGCTTAACACCTTACCTAACCTTAGTACCTTGCCATCATTCAATTCAATTCAATTCATAACTTGGTCGAAGTTGTCTTAGCAATTCCGAGGAAAATTACAAATGATAAGACTGCTTTTGTTGCTGACTGTACCAGCAAAACATGTTTTTAAACCGCCTACAGGTAAAATGAAATGATAATATGTATTTGTTTTAATAACTAAAATAGCAATTAAATAACAAATTTTGGCCTACCAGCTCGCAGAATTCCAAGCTGATGAAGAAGAAGAATTTGGCAATCCTGCGCGCGCGCTTCCCTTGTCCAACAGCAACAGCCCGCCCGCCCTATTGCGGATCAGGGTCGCCGCATCCGCGCCAATGCCGCTTTCGGTCAACCCGCTCTTGTGGCACGAGGAGGCCGTGCCGAGTTTAGGGTCTGGAGCCGGCGCTGATGAATGTCAGGTAAATGCGGTCTACTCCGAAATATGCCTGTAGCTGGCATACCAGTAGCAGAAACGCGACAAGGGAAGCCAATCAAATCGTGTCAAATTTGCAGCAAATACGCAGATGTGGCCACAGATTATGGCGTTAGATGTCAATGTCGAGCCATAACTCGGGTGGGAGTGCGTCAAAAGGATTTGAACGCGTTTAAATGTTCGTTGGCCACTAACACAAGCTTTACTTTTTGCTTTGAATGCTAAATCAGCTATGGCTTTGCTTTTCTCGGTATTTCACATTCTTTATGCTATATTTGGCATCACAGCAGATTTTTTTTATTTTTTTATTCAAAATCATTAACATCTATCCTTACAGGCAAAACCTAATGCGATAGTGTGGCTACATGGTACCTTATTGACTAAATTCCTAATTAACATAACATGCTATATATAACACTACCCTTGCGAGTTCACTCAGATTGCCCGAAAATACATCAATCCGCTCGTGAACTTTGTTCACCAAGAGGATCGTTTGCGCAAGCGGTGTTTTACTGGACAAATTGGTCCTGGCCACGGGCACCGCCAGCAGTGGCGGGCGACGCCTCCTCCAGACGTAGCGGTCCGGCACGCTCAGCTGCAGGTGGCGCAGGACCCCCGGGTCGCACGCGGCGCCTCGCAGGAGCTACGTTGCCAGTGCGAACTGTCTTCCCACTCTGAACTGGTTATAACCGACCATTCCGAGTACGAACAAGGGGTAAAACGGATATACCCATACAGCTTAAAATATAAATGCCGAGTGAATTTATTTTGGACACGTTCTATCATTAGGCTATATTTTTCCTCGTGCGGTGCCCATATACCAGCTCCATACTACAAGTGACTCCTGAGTTCCTGACCAATGCGTCATAAAATACTTTCAGTGTGGTGATGTTGGTAAAACCTCATGACTGCCTAAGAAAAAAACCCAGATTCCTATATGCCTTCTTACAAATTTTTACAACATGCTCGCGAAACGTTACATCAGCCGTGAAATGGACACCGAGATCTCGCACCTGCGACACACGCGTCATCGGGACCTCGTCCACCGTGTAGTCAAAATGCACCGGCTTACGCGCACGGGTGAATAACAATGAGCATTTGGACACGTTAAAGTAGAGTTTATTGTCGTGGCTCCACTTTACCACTCTATTAATGACCTCCTGCAAACGCTCACAGTCCAATGTATCACTAACCTGAAGCAGCCACTTAGGGTCATCTGCAAACAATAAATAAATAAATATCCCTGGACATTATTCCACACAGCGCCATCTAGCCCCAAAGTAAGCTAATTAAAGCTTGTGTTATGGGATACTAGACAACGGATAAACATACTTAAATACATTTTCTTTTGTAAATACATACTTATTATACATAGGAGACACCCAGACCAGTACAAACAGACATGTTCATGCACACAAATGTTTGTACTGTGCGGGGATCGAACCCGCGACCTCTGGTGTAGTAGCCAACTTCTTAACCATTACACCAAGTCGGTCGTCAACAATAAGCACGTACTGTCTCTTACAACCTATGGTAAGTTATTCATCGAAATTATAAATTCGAGAGGCCCCAAATTACTGCCCTGGCTCACCCCGGACCTTGTAAAGTAGAGCCCAGATTCATACCCATTAAATTCTACATACGACAAAGAACCGGAGCATTTGCGGAGTGAATCCAACTTAAGCTAGCTTCTTTAATGGGACATCATTATCTACTGTGTCGAATGCCTTCTTAAAATCAACGTAAGCTGCGTCCATTTGTCCACCCGCATCCACCGCCGGCACCACATGGGCCATAAGAATTGAGCAGGTTGGTAGTAGTACTACGGCCCGGTCTGAAGCCGTGCTGTGCGTCGGAGATATGAGCGCTGACTTGCGCCTGCATCCGCCTCTGGATGGCTGACTCGAACACTTTCGCCGCTGTCGATAGCACAGTCACAGGTCTAAAGCCACTCACGTCAGGGCCTGCCTTGCCTTTCGGTACCGGAATGACTCTTTTAACCTTCCATCTCGCCGGAAATGTTGCTTGCTTTAGGCACATGTTAAAAATATAATGTAGCGGTTCTGCCAATATCCAGCTACAGTCTCTAAAAAGAAAGGCTGGCATACCATCCGGACCTGATGACCGTTTTGGTTTTATTTACAAAATGTACCTCTACTAGCATATTGAATTCTCATATCAGTAATAGTTTTGCAGAGACCTCGTTACAGATTGCTTCTCTATCGAACTCGCTTCTTAATTATATCTACTTCGTAGGTCCCTATAGCGCCGGCGAGATGCTTTCTGCTTAGCACTATAAATGGCTTTTTGCTATCGCTATCGATTCTCTGATTCTAAAATACGAGATAATATTACGTCAAGAACTAATAACCCATACATGGAAAAGATTAATTAGTCTTAACGCTCGCGTACACCTAAACCGTTACCGCCCGAACTATGCTCGGCTCGGCCGTCATCGGCCGATCAAATCAAACAAATGTAAAAGAACGGTACGCGTACACCAAAACCGATTTTGTCAGCCAATGGCGGACATAACTACTACACAGTAACAAGTTTGATCTGATTGGCCGAGTTCGGCCGATGACGGCCGTGCATATTTCGGCCGATAACGGATTATGTATACGCGAGCCGGTAGTCTCAGGTCACGCACACACGCGTGAAGAGTACTGATCGGTTCACAAAAGATGGCCACAAATGGCGGCCCTCTGCGCATGTAGTACATTCATGAAGAAAAGACTTATGAGAAAATAATATGGCACCAAATATACATTCAAAACCAGGCATCGCTCCGGTCTTGACACATTCCGCCCGTGCCTCACCCCGCACCTCCAAAAGGACCTAAGAAATGGCTTCTGCGCAGTGGTCATCTTTGGAGAACCGTACTGTACTAGTATCTATGAAAATTTGTCTCTGTTCCGTTTTATCCTCATGTTCTATGCATCGAAAAACCAAACTGTCAAAAACGTAACCTTTAAAGTCAGTTAATGTCCTTCTAGATATTCGGCGACTTCGTAGCCTCAGAGCTGCGCACGCTCCGCTCAGACGAGGCTCGCAAGAAGCTCAAGATATTGATCCAAAAAGCAATACTGCAGATCGGAGAGGCGGAAGACGTGAATATTATCTCAGAGTAGCGCCGACGACGCCACTCCTCTGACTCCCTGGAGCTCATGGATTGAGGCGAGCGAGATAGATAGATGTCGTGGGTAGCTTCAGGCTCAGTAGTAATTTGAAGTTCCGACACCGTTAAGTGTTTTATACTACGCGCATAATGATGATCGGCTTAGTTCGCGACAATCTTAGACTTAAGCTAAAATAAGTATTTACGTCTACTTTAAATCTTTGATAAATAGTATTCTTTGAGGATCCCGTCGACACATCTTGTAAGGCGTTAAGGGGGAATTTTGCAACGCTATCATCGGATAATTCGGAAACTAGAACAAATAATGGAACCTTAAATTTCAAGCTATAACTGAAGTTTAAGCTAAATTGGTAGACCACTGTTTGCCTAACGTTTGTGCAAGGCACCGTGTATTCAAGCGCACAAACAGTTTCACTCTTGCTATTCGATTTTATAATCTAAAAGTATTCGCTTAAGAATGATACTTCTCGAACGTGCTGTCTGTGTGAACCGCTTTGCGAGTGCGTTCGCATGCGAAAGTTGAAGTGGCACGCATGAAGACGCCTAATAATACCTACACCCACTGCGTTGCGGTGTCCATCAGCCATATAAGTTGTGTCGTCTACACGATTACGCATATTATTGTAGCTCTATGAAAAGTATTCAACCCTAAATGTCTGTATTCTGTTGATGTATTTTTTATTAAGGATATCAAATCCCTTTTGGAAGAAATACTTACAGGTTAGTAAGTGACTTTTTAAGAGATGTTAATTTTACTTCAAAACAATATTTTTATGTAGTGTTTAAACTGTAATAATTCCATACATATAGACTTACTATAAAAATTAGGTTTCTTATTAAATGATTAAATAAGTTATGTTAATACATATTTCTCAAAAGGATTAGTACCTAAATAATGTTATGTTAATCTGATTTTGTGTACTAAAAATTGCATAATTAGCTAAGATTGAACTTATGTAAAATTGGCGAATAACGTATTATTTAAATTATCATTGCAGTAATAGTCAAACTTTCATGATACATAATAAATTGAACTATAATCCGAATAAATTATCATCAATAATTGGTAATACGCATTTTATTTTAAAACAACCTTTTTTTATTACGTACTCATTAGGTTGGGGAAAAAGTCTTTTTGCATAAAGTATGTATGAACTTGTAATAAAATCTCTTTGGCTATACTATTTGTATCTGGCTGGTTTTGGTATCATTAAAAGTTTAAAGGATAGTGTACGCCCACACATTGCCGCCTATGAACCAACAGTCATGAAAAATACCTCTTAGGGTACAAAAATACATACACTACGAGTTCTCAGAAGTGTCCGTCCATAAACTACGTTTTGACACTGTCTTTGACCCTTCTGAGAACTCGTTAAATATAAAAAACTGAAAAATTTTGAGGTTATATTTAGTAATATAATGCGAAGTTTTATTTACGTGAGTGGGACTAATGTTCTTCAAGCACATATTTTGTTGATCTGCCACTTCTGCCAGTACCATCGAAGCAGTAGCTGAGCCACAATTCACAAAATGTTATTTCGGTTGCGATGATCGTAAATCCGTAATTATTGCTGAGTTAGCTTTAAGCAGGTTACAAGAGCGGCGGCAAATCCCCCTGGCATGACGGGCTCAGCATTGAGCATTTCAGGTATGCGGGTTTTCATTTGCCGAGGGTGTTGTCCATGTTCTTCACTTTGTGCGTTAGTCACTCACATCTTCCACTAGACTTAATGAAAACCATAGTTATACCTATAGTGAAGAACAGGTCAGGTGACATCTCTGACAGGGGAAACTACCGTCCGATCTCACTGGCGACTACGATTGCAAAGACATTGGACAGTTTGCTTGACTCCTGCTTAAAGAGCTATTTAGATCCTCACGACGCTCAGTTCGGCTTTTGAGCTGGGCTATCCACTGAGAGCGCAACCGTGGTACTCAAGCAGGCTGTCAGATATTACACTGTTCGTAAAACGCCGGTGTACGCCTGTTTTCTTGACCTCTCCAAGGCCTTTGACCTAGTTTCGTACGAAGTGCTTTGGAAGAAGATGGAGGACAGGCGTGTTCCGGCTGAAATACTAAATATTTTTAAATTCTGGTATGCTAACCAGACTAATGTTGTCAAGTGGGCCAATGTTTTCTCTGCAGCATATAGGCTGGAGTGCGGGGTCAGGCAGGAGGGTTTGACGTCTCCCAAGCTCTTCAGCCTGTATGTAAATGACCTCATAGTCAAGCTGAGCAGCATGCGGGTCGGATGTCGAGTTGATGATGTTAGCATTAACAGCATCAGCTATGCTGACGACATGGTGCTGCTCGGACCGACGGCGAGTGCCATTCTGAAAATGTTGCGAGTCTGTGAGAAATATGCGGCAGCACACGGACTCAGTTATAATACAAAGAAAAGTGAATACATGGTCTTTAAGGCCGCCGGTAAATGTCCTGATTACGCGCATTTATTTGCCCTAAATGGCTTGTACATTAACCGCGTAAATAAATTTAAATACCTTGGACACTTTCTTACCGATGACCTTAAAGACGATGGAGACATTGAAAGGGAGCGTAGGTCACTAGCTGTCCGTGGTAACATGCTGGCTCGCAGATTTTCCCGTTGTACTGACCAAGTTAAAATCACGCTATTTAAAGCATATTGTCAGAGTTTTTACACGGGAGGTCTGTGGGTCTGCCATACCAAGAGATCTCTAGATGTCTTACGTATCCAGTACAATAACATCTTTAGGTTGTTGTTGCGGCTGCCGCGCCACTGCAGCGCATCGGGGATGTTTGCGCAACATTACACTGATGGCTTTCACGCCATCATCTGTAAGAAGACAACATCTGTGATAAACTGACTGCGTGGCAGCCGCAACAGCATTCTCAAGACGGTGGCTGACAGATACACATCACCTATTTGGAGATGTTGGGTGCGAAGGGTGATTATGTGAGAAGACACTTCTGACATAATCACACTTTAGGCAAAACATAAAATATGAGTACTTACCTATATACGTTCTCCACTAACATTAATTCTAAGATTATTTGTGTTACTAACCAATATGAACTGTAAATAGTGGTTCGAAATAAATTTCTTATTATTATTATTATTGTTCTTCGTTACTTCTCAGCTCAAATGCTGCTTTGACATCAGTTACCTACGGGTAAAATACCAAGCAATCTGATCTTTTTATACCGTGATTGAATTGTTGTTGTACGGCTCATCTTGGGGACAGTTATATCTATTAGGTATGCAGTTTTATTAAGTTTGTTTACAAGAGTTATATCCGGTCTATTGCAATGTGTGGTTTTGTCTGTTAGTATGGCTCTATCGAAATATAACTTGCTGATGGGGTTCTTTAAAACGGATTTGGGTGAGTATTGATAATATGGTTCTATTTGGAGGAAATAATATGTATTTTATGGCAAGTTTTTGATGTACATAGTGTGCCACTTGGTTATGTCAGTGTGTGTAGTCGTATTGTGTTAGAATCGGGCAAGGATTTATTACATGTTGTATTGTTTCTGGGTTCCTATGGCATTTCCTACAGTTGTCGTCTTGTGCAGCGGGATCTTTTATTATGTATTTTCTGTAATTTTACGTATTGATTACCTGGTCTTGGATAGAAATTAAAAATCCTTCTGTTTCTGGAAATAGATATCCAAGTTTAAGCCACTCGTTGGATGCTTCTGAGTCTATGTGAATTTGTTCCAGGTCCTGAACTAACAAGCCATGTAGCTGTTTCTTCCGCCATGAATTTAATTTGTTTATGTCGTACTGCTCTCTTGTCTGGTATTCTATTTCAGTTGCTTTTAAGATTAAGAGGAGTAAAATTGTTGTCTGCATCTACCACGGCTTTGCGTATAGTACGGCTACTAGATTTACTATTGAAAAAATTCGGAGGTTAACAATCTGACTGCCCATAGCATTTTTGCATAAATGGTTCAAAATAATTAATAAATGGCATTATTGTTAACAGTAATATTTAAGTATAAAGTAGGATGGTTTCTAACACGGATTTAAAAAGTCTTCGGTGAAAGTAAGGCTCACCAGCGGCTGACCGCTAGCGCGACCGCACTTCCTGCGTTGTTATTTCCAAAGGAATACGACAGAGCGTATTCCCATTTAATAGGCAAGCAACGCATTGGTGACACCTCTGGTGTTGCAGTTGTCCATGGGCGAAGGTGATCACTTTCCATCAGGTGACCTTCCTGCTCGTTTGCCCCTATTACATAAAAAAAAACACGGCCAGCGACAATAGCCGTATCATATCAGCTCTAGCACAAAATAAGGAGGTAACAGAAGGACCGCTTGGGTTACTACTTACTAGATATATTCGCTCTGAATTTTTAAAATGGAGTAGGTACTTGACTGAACCGGCCAAAAACAAAATTCATCATGTGAAAATTGCACCAAGTTCGACAAAAACAAAAACACTCGCGACAGTGCGACTGATTGACTCATTGATGCTCACTGGTAAATAAATAAATAAAATAAATATGCGCCAGACAACACACCTCTTGTCACAGTCTCGAGGTAGGGATAAGTATCCCTGTGTTACGAGGTACCAGACAAGGAATTAAGCCAGGGGCGTCTCCCAGCACACCCAGACCCAAGCCAATTCATAAAAGATCGTTACCTCAATTGACCTGACCGGGGATGAAACCCGGGACACTACGGAGTTCAAGGCAAGAAACCGTGCTACAGCTGCGCACTACACCAATCGTGTCGACGCTGGTATCGCCTGTAAACTCACTGTGTCTGTGTGCATGATCAAAATGGCGGGTTTATTTCAGCGGACTATCTGTCAAAGGCGCCGCATAACAATTTATGGCTATAATAATTTAGTAATTTGTGGCTCTAGTCACAAAATAAAGAGTTTACAGAAGGACCGCTCTCGCTCTTTTATATCAACTTGCCTGATCGCCTAGGGTTGCTACTCGCTACTATATTCGCCAGATAAGCGCGATTTGACAAATGCCGCTAAAAATAAAATACATCAAGTGAAAAATACCTACCTACCTAGTAGGCTGTAGATAACACCATGAGCTACCGCTACGGCGGCCACCTGTCAGCAGCGCGGCGCGCGGCGTGGATGCAGCAGCCGCGCGTGCCAATAAAAGAATATATCAAAAATACTAGGGCCGATTCTGCTAATTAAAAGCCAATGGAATCGTAGTTGAATGACATGATTTTGTCTTTTTTTTCATACTAAAACTGTCAAAATCACGCCATTCAATTACGATTCCATCGGCTTTCCATTAGCAGAATCGGACCCCTGGTGTTTTACCAATGCATGTTAAGATAAGTTACGGAAAAAGTAAAAGCCCATTTGTATTGGATTTGAATGTGTTACGAAATTTAATGGTTTATATACTTAATTTACTCGTACATAGTACTACTAACTTGCAAACGATATCTAAGTTTTACTAGCCATTCAACATCATTTGGTAACTTAAAAAACGTATTCAATCACAATTTCGTGTGGTATTCATACAGCCAAATACACTGCAACAGAAATATCTGCGCGAAACCATTTTTGACCAGGTATCTGACGACACGTACAAATAATATCTCAATGTTTTCGACAGTGCGACTGACCGCGACACTGAAACTCACTGACTTCTCCTGTAAACTCACGTCTCTGTGTGCGTGTGTCAAAAATGGCGTGTTGTTCTAAGCGTTCTATCTGTCAGAGCGCCGCGCATGTCTAATTTGTGCTCTAGTGCTTAGAGAAATGTTGAGGAACGTCAAACAAGTGACTGCAGTTTTTGATTTACTCTTTGGATTGCAGATGAACAGATGATGGGCCAAAGTAAGCCCAGAGCGCGACCGTTCATGGTTCCCAAATGCTCACTTTTAGTTCTACACACGTCAACATGGTCTAGGGATATTTCAATTGAACCTAAATAACTAAAAATTATATTAACTTTTTGTTAAGACACCTACACATTGAAATAAACCTTGTTTAATAGCCTATCTAATCTTGTGAATAAATTTTTAGATCAAGTTAAATTTAAAAAAAACTTAGAAGAAGAGAAAAAAAACTCAGACAAAATTTCAATCTTAACTTTATTTTTGAAACATCAAAACGTAAACAAAACAACTATTTTTTTTATAAAAATTGTTGTAAACTTAAAATTAATAATCCGTGGATCCACCTAAGACTCTCTTGACACATCTGCAACGGTTCTGCATACTCAAAACAAGGGTGTCAATATCCTGTTCTGGAATACTGTCCCAAGTCCTGATAAGATGCAAGAAAAGCTGGTTTTCATGCATAATATCTTCAGGGAAATTCCTAAGAGCTCGTCTCTGAAGCATATCCCAGGCATGCTCAATAGGATTTAAGTCAGGAGATTGTGCAGGACAGTCTAGAGCTTGGATATAATGATGTTGTAACCAAGTTGTAACGATACGCGCCGTATGTGGACGGGCATTGTCGTGCAATAGCTGGAAATTTTGTCCCATTTGCTGTCTGTGGGGCAAGATTTAGATTTTAGAGCAGTCATATTGCCTTGTATCCAAACGACCGCCGAGACGAATTCCTGCCCAAACCACAATCGTGCCACCTTGATATGCATGAACTTGTTGTGGTTGCTGCAGTCGATTCCAACGTGCAGGTTCTCTCCAAACGCGTTTTCCTCGCGAACCAGGATGAAATTCAAACCTGGATTCATCAGTGAAAAACACAAGTGATCATTGAGAATGGTTCCAATTTTCGTGTGCAAACTTAAAATTAATTTCCCATGCCCATTGTAAGCTTCAGCCTCGATTGCCTCTCCTTAGCGCTGTCTTTCTGCGTTGCTTTTTAATACTTATAACGGGTTTGGGAATTTATTCACTAATGCGACTCAATTAGATTTAGCGAATGTCTTTTAAATTTGTACCCGAATTCGCCTACGAGCACGTAGGTTGACTTCATGCAGTCGTCTTCTCAAAGTTTGACCGCTTACCAGCAAACCATACTCTCTCTGTAGCCTTTGAACACCTTGTTACATTTGGTTGACTTCGTGCAGCATTTACTATGAATCGGTCCTGTACATGTGTTGTGTGTGATGCGTTGAGGCCCTCGGTGCCGTTCCACCACTTCCCCCGTAACACGATAACGTGACCAAAGCCTGGATATAACGCTCTGACTGGTCCTCATGGCTTCAGAAACCGCAATTTGGGTAGCGCCAGCTTGAATCATGCCCACTGCTCTTAACATTTAGTTTCTGGTCAAGTGTCTACGTGGCATGACTAAATGAACACCGGAGATGCGTTTGACAAAGATTTATAGAAATTTATGGAGTTTTTATTCAAGTTAGAAGTTCGTGAAGATTCACTTCTTTGGAAGAAATTCAATGAATGCGAATTTCATCTTAAAACAAAACCTGTTATATATATATAAATTTGAATTTAGAAAAGGAACTTAATAATGTTTTTATAATCTGTCATTAATAGTTTTTTTGTAAGGCCAGTACTTTTTAAGTTATTTAAAAAAGTTTTATATATCCCTAGACCATGTTGTTGTGTGTAAGTATTCTATACAAAGTGAGCATTTTAGAACCGCAAACGGCCACGGCCGTGACAGCGGCAAAAGATTGTAATACGGCCCCAGTGTCACAAGATAATGATACTTATTGTTTTTAATCGGAAGATAAAATTATTTAAGTTTACCAATATCATGAAATTCTTTAATAATTGTTTAATTTAATATTGGCTTTATACAATAATTTTAGGCGATATTTATTTACCGATGACAAATAAAAAACCCATACCTGTCGTGGCCATAAATTATTTCAACAAAACCCAAACCGTTATTAGGGCCCAGCGTACGCCGCCAATTATATCCGACGATTGGACACAAATAATGGTTAGCAGGGTCCAACCGTCAACAAAAAAGGGAGACTTATCATTTAAAGCAATTTAATGTTGCTGAATTGCGATGTTTTGAAGATAAGAACGAGAAAAACCAATTCACAACTCGTGAATTGTCCAGAAATATTAATTGTGTTTTACAATTGCTTTTTTTTGTTTTTCTCGGTTCCGTGTTACGAAGATGTTGAAATAGCAAATAAGATATACTCGTACTTACTCCGGTGGTTGATTGGTAAAATCTGGACGAAATTCTAAATGATATCGATAACCAGAAGTGTCCTTCACAATCCAATGGGTAAAAATGACAAATAAAAATTGAAACAAACTATCCTTTGGAAAGTTTCAAAGTTACTTAATGTATTGTGATCAGGGGCACACATTTCAAAACGACACAATTCGCCCCCGAGTTTGTATGAAAAATATTGCTTGTCTAAAGGTGTATTTAGACCAGACGAGCGAATGCTCATTCTATCCCCACTCTTTCAAATTATATTACAAATCTTTTAGTGTAAATGAAAAACGAATTATCATTGGCACTAAAATATCAAGAACGAACATTCTTGCTCTAGCTCTATGTTCATTTGGTCTAAATACGCCTTTAGGTTGTTCCCTAATAGGCAACTGTTCTAACATTAGGATCATCTCAGACATTTTTTTTACAAAACGCCGCCAACACGATTACTGCTTCGCCGAGGGTTTGACTGGTAGAGAATGTCATTGGGCATTAAATCTGTTCATTGAACTTTTCTTTGTCCAGTGAGTTTTTTTTTCACTACGTGACGTAATGACGAGTATAACCCTTAAATAAAATACAGTCGAACCAGTATCAAGCACGTCGTCACCACTTTGCTATTGATCTTGCCCCTATATTAATAATGACAGTTAAGTAGTACTGATCGATTGTGTCTGACAAAAACGACTGCGTTCAACCATTCATATTTGACTCAGTGCGTCTACGAGTTGTCAATTTAAATTTACGTTATCGTTCGCGTGAAAAAATTGTATTGCGATGACACATGACATTAAATAACAATGTAAAATCCCAATACATTTTTTTACGCGAACGATAATGTAAATAAAGTGAGAACTCGCTGGTATGTTATTGCTTCTACAGAACAAAATTTAACGCTCTAACTAAAATCCTTTGCAGTGTCAAAAAAACGTCAAAAACAATGCTGCATACCAATCATCGTTAATCTGTTAGCCACATCTGCGCAATGTGAAAATTAAAACATCACGGCGAAGGTGGATATTATAAAGACACTTAAAAAATTTCGAATACGAATTGATGAAAACATTCATCACTGAAATTCGAATTAATCTCGCAGTTACCAGTACGTTGTTTATTTTTTTTAAGTGCGGGAATTGTTTTGTTTTGTTTATCTAACCAGCCATAGTGTTGTCCAAATGCAAGAAAAAGACGAGACTTAGGGAGCCTTGGTCAAGACCAAGGTCTTGCGCCAATACACCTGGTTTTAGTCTTGGTATTGCGCTCCGCTCCTAGTCTTGGTCTTGGTCTTGGCCTATTGCTATTAATTGAACGTTAATTCATATCTTGGAACAAATTAACAGAGTAGGTACATTTTGAGCTTGAACTAACGTAACCATAGTAAAAACCAACCAAATTAATAATGTCCAAACATTTAGTGAGAACCTCGAAAAGTTAACTGACACCGGGCGGGGTTTGAACCCACGACCTAAGCGATCCGTGACGATGCTCTAACCAACTGAGCTATCTACCGTGACCTACTGAAGTCGGTCTGTTTCTGAATAAACGTTTACATTTAGTAAGCTTACATGTGCTAAAACATGGTTAGGACATATTATATTAAACAAATTAATGACATTAACTTGGCTTTTAACTTAACTTCAACAATTTTAGGAACATTATCTATCTAGAAGAAGATTGATAGACTCTCACCTTACATGAAATGGAATAAAAGAGTTACACAATTTATACAATTTACCATTTATTTAAATAAAATATAAAATGCAATACAATAGTACAATAAGATATAAGTGCGGTAAGTTGAAAATTACAGCCGAGGCGATATTGCTAGCCCGAGCCGTAGGCGAGGGCTACAAGAAAGCAGAGGCTATAATTAAAATAGGAGTTATAAAATTTTTTACTTGTTCACAAATTAGCGATACGCGCGCATCAGCGCTTTTTTCAGGCAAAGGCATAATAAAAAAAGCCAGCATTACTAATAAAGTAAATTAATATTTTTGTGTTTTTGTTACAGATATGTGATTGTAATTTATTGTCAAAATTAATAAAATTATAGAATTAAATCTCTATTTATTATATTTTATCTCCCATAGTTAATTTTATTCATGAAATGTTGACCTCTATTCTGACATAAAAACTCTTTGCTAAGATTTAAAAAAATACCGTTCGTTCTAGACGGAGCCTCTTGATAAACCGTGCGTTTTACATTACAATAACGCACAAGTGCGTAATACAATATGATATTGAAATTGGTGAAATAAGAGACCCTTTACGAGCAATTCAGTTATAAATTAAATTACAGAACAGTACACAACACTTTACGTTACTTTAAGTAACAGTAATCTCAAAGCAGATTACTGTTACTAAAGTAACTTACTTAATAATAATTCTTTAGACCAAGAATTATTACAAAGTAGTACAATTTATTGAATTTACCATTTATTGAAATAAAAATACAACAGAAATTAAATCACGGGCCATCTTCGATAAAGTCGGATATTCTGTCTCATGCTTCCTCCACAACTCTAAAATGTTTTCCGAGCTGGCTGCTCTGGGTTTACTTAGGTACTCCTCCAACTCGGCTTTATTACTTTATTTATTTAATTTTCAATTTTTTTTCTAAATTTTTTTGCGTCTCATGGAGTCCCTAAGCGTATACTCGAACTCCTATACTCCCTGAAACGACACTCAGTCCTATGTTCTTGCTCAAATCTCGCACGGTTAGTCTTGTTCTTGCTAAAATTAGGCGGTCTTGGTCTTGGTATTGGTCTTGCGAAAATGCAAGAACAAGATCAAGACTGCAAGACCAAGACCGATTTTGGCCAACACTTACCAGCCAGCAATAATCTTGAGACGCTTATGTGAACAAACCCCTAAAAGATGAGGATTGTTAGTTAAAACTTTGTGTGGCAAACCGAACTCCTTTTAAAAACCTGTATTAATTTTAACTTTCAAATTCATAATCCATCTTTTCTTTGTTTCACATCAGTCTGTCACTTCATTACTTACTCTTTGTCACACCACACAACGTAATACTTAGATTATAATTCGACGACCGACTTGGTGTAATGGTTAAGAAGTTGGCTACTACACCAGAGGTCGCGGGTTTGATCCCCGCACAGTACAAACATTTGTGTGCATGAACATGTCTGTTTGTACTGGTCTGGGTGTCTCCTATGTATAATAAGTATGTATTTACAAAAGAAAATATATTTAAGTATGTTTATCCGTTGTCTAGTATCCCATAACACAAGCTTTAATTAGCTTACTTTGGGGCTAGATGGCGCTGTGTGGAATAATGTCCAGTGATATTTATTTATTTATTTTATTTTATTTTATTATTTATTTTCCAGCTACAACGCGTTATCCTCCACTTTCCCCGATCCCTCTACGTTCGCAATACTTTACATTTGGTGTTATATGTGGTTCCGTGGAATGAACTTGTTTTTGAAGGATTTTAGGCAGGATTAAAGTTTTTCTATGGTTGCTCTAGCAAAGGATAATTTGCCACTGCAAAGTTGATGAAATGATTGTTTGTTAACTTAAATATTGGCATCATGTACGAGTATTTTACTATGCTTCACGGAATAAGTACACTAGATACTCAATCCGTTCCCGTCCTGCAATTTCGATAACATGCCTTAACTTTCCATAATTTCACACCTCCTTAACAGGAAATACATATAAAACGACTTATTCAATTGAAATATCTTACTAATAACACTATGCTATGAAATTGAACAGATAGATATAAAATGCATCAGTTAAATAACGTTAATCATTCCTAAACTTTTAAAAACAGATCGATCAATCTCTCGTTTTTGGCGCGTAAGTTTTTATTATGGTAATCTTCTTTCTCGAATAAAATTAATGTTATCTCCTTCACTTTCATTCTTTAATTTGATTGAACATAAGACATGTTAAGACTTCAGGCTAATCTTATTCAAGTTAATTCAACTTTTCCGTTCCCTAACTTCAGAAACAAAGTTATTTTGAATGAAGCTCTGCTTCTTGTAATCTTATCAAACCTGCGGTATACTTGTGGTGTTTGTATTACATAAAGTCATTATATCCGTCTGCACCGCAAATTAAGTATGAAGGACAGCAGATCTACCCTAACAAAACCGTAGCAAAATGAGTCTTAAACCAAGAGGATAAGACCCACATGTAAAGCTCGATTTGGTGTCGTGTGCGTCTACTCAGTTGAACGGTGATTAAGCCTGATAGAGAGTCGACACGTGCCGCGAGTAGAGATAGCATCGACTTCTCCCTCACACGTAAGATAGAGCCGGCATCCACAAGCCAATAGAAAAAGTACACGATTAGCAAAAAAAAGGGTTTCGTGGACTTAGGCCCGTATTCTAGCATCTTACTCAAGCACTGATCTGTACTTGAGTAGAGATTTCTAAACGTCAGTTCATATAAAAACTTCGCTCAGATACTCTACTCAGGTACAGATTTTGTTACAGAGTACGGGCCTTAGTCGGCTAGCCTAGCAGGTGTTTGATCTGCAAGACTTTTATTCAGGCAACTAACGTGACATATTAGTGGATTTATTTGGCGAAAGTTAATTTTTATTAACTGTTTTAGTGAATTATTGAAACCAAGAGATAAGATAAAATAAGATAGATATACTTTATTGAACAAAAAACCATAACATCAAGAGAAGTTTGTTTTTTGTAAGAAACATGAAATGGGAAAGGCTGTAACATTTTTAATGAGAAACTCATCTTTGTTCAAATTTTTCTGCTACTTTACAAAAAAATATTTACAAAACTGGTTAAGGACATTGAATTGAACATATAATTAAGCGAGACTTCTCAAAAAGAATGGTGAAACTAAACTAACTACGAGTATATCTAATTAAATGACAGTAGTAGGTAGTACACAGGTGTTCACATAAACCTTTACAAAACCATTGCAAAGTGGGTCTTATGTCAGCAGCTTAAGGTGCCCCTTTGTAGAGGTTGATGTGAACGCCTCTGTACATTATACCTACTTAGAAGCATTAGCTTTTATTCTTTTTCAAGTCGACAGAGAGATTGCAGCATTTGAGTTGTTTAAAAGTGCTATGTTATGCTTTGCTAATGAAAATTTAAGTGCGTGTAAGCGCGTATGCAAAAGCGATCGTGCACGCGCAAATATCTAAAACTAAACCCAAAACATGCACGAAAGAAAACTTTATTGTTAATTACTGTTGTCATTATAAGATTTTCACCATTACATCAACATGAGCATGTTATTGAGGCGCAAAGGCCGTAACGCGTATCGTGGTCAGGAAAAGTCTACTTTCACCTTTTCCTTCAGAGCTACCTTAGTTAGTAAGTAGATAATAATATGTTCATTTTGCAGTAGGTATAAAATTAATTGTAGAATACTAATTACTTGCTATGAATTGCTTTTTGTTGATGAATAATGTCATCAACGAAACAAAAAGCTCATATCCACCACAAACTTTGCAATTCAAAGCTCATATCTTAAAATAATATGTAATTATTCTGAGGCTCAAAGAATCTTCTTCAAGTCGAACTCGAAAAAAGTCGAGTTTTACTTTACGTCCGTATTTGCCAGCACCACAGCACTGCTTCTCGCATCTCATTCTGGCTTCAAGCAACGTGGTCGTGCCTCTCTTTCGCGCGGCCGTCGACCTGCCCGGCGTCACCATTACCTACGCACTGAGTACATACAATCGGATAGTTTGGGACTTTGGGATGATAACATTGAATTTGTTCCAGATTTATTGATGTGTGACGTTTTCGTTGGGATTTCTCAATACACATAAATGACTGTTAATAAAGATTCCTATTTACCTACCTATTTGTTTAACACAGCCTGCAATTTTTGACAAATATTTTTCTAAATGATCATTAAAACTCATAAGTATGAATGAGATAAAGATAAGTATATATAGTATATATAGATATATAATCTTTATTGCACAAACGAAACCGACAGGTAAAACAAAAGATACAAAAGAAAAAGTACAAATTATCGCTAGGTACTGACTGAGCGATTTAAGTACCTAATCTTCGATGAAGTTGATTAGTTTCGCGCTAGGCTGCCATCATTCAAACAATAAATACCTACATGATACAATCAATTATTATAGGTAACTAGTGATGTTTTTCTACTATTATCTTGAACTCATAACCTGATACTATTATTAAAACTAGTTATTTTGTTAACGTTTAACTTGGAACTCGGAAAGATTTAAAATAAGATGCGTCATTTTCACGCAACATTCGATGTCATTACCAGGCGCTCATGACAATGCCAGAGGTGCACTGAAAAGAGCTAGTGACATTAAGGAATATTCGTATACCATTAAGGTGAATCGCAACGGAATGTTAAAATATTTACCAATTACCTACCTACGATTTGTAACGAATAAATTATCATTTAATTTTCATTACATTTCACATCATTTGTAAAAAAACTACACTATACACCGTCCTACGAGTAGATGTGATAAATTGTACGATATTACTTACATAGGTAATTAATATCTAATATAATTTTTTGTGTAATATTACTCAAACAATTTATAAAAGCAAAATAAAATCTTTATCATTTACTAATTTACAAAAATCAGGCAAAACAACTAGGACTAGGTTTGAAAAAACAAATAAAAAGTCACTATTAAAAGAAGGATGTCACTATTAATTTACTTGTTTCATCTATACTCGTACTAATACTAATACTATTAATACAATATTTAGGAGTAGATGTAGTTGTGGAATAGTAAATATAAGATCTGCCAATCCAGTGACTTGTTTATTGAATAATGTAAAAGTATAGGTAGGAAAGAAGAACCCGATACACGGTTCCTGTTACTTATAACTGTTTACAATAATTGGTTATTTAAAGTATTTAAAAATACACCATCACGTAAGTTAAACTTAAACTGGTAATCTGGTAAAATGGCTCGCAAGCTCTGTTCAGTGCGATGGTTTTGGTAGGACTGAGGTCCGACTCAAAATGCTGAACAGCGAACGTGGAACGATAAATTAAATTTTGAGAGTACAGGTACAGAATATGATGGCCAGTAAGTTTAACTATGAAGTTTTCAGCCATCGTGGAGATTCTAACGTCCACGAGACTTGAAGGAAACGGCATCGTTACAATACCGGGGTGGCAGGCGCAAAAAAAAATCTTTAAGGATTTTTTTGTTAAATAATTAATAAGGCAGATGTTGTTTTAACATTTAAATTAAATTTGTAAGATGGTAGGTAGTTACAAACAAGTTACTTTTTTATAGTAATACAATTTATGTAATTACATATTAATTATTTTATGGAAGTGTATGATAAAATGTTGAGTGTATGAATGGTTTTTACAGTGAGAAATTTAATATTATAAAGAGGTAAGCGTTTGTGAGTTTGTAAGTTTGTTTGTTTGGGACAGGTAATCTCCGAAACTACCCAACCGATTTCAAGAATTCTTTCACTATTAAAAAGCTACATTACTCCTGACTATAGGCATATATTTGTTTTGAAATAATTAGTTTTCAGCCAGATCAATTAACAATTATAAAGTAATCCCGGAAAACAGCGCTATCGAAAATCTTTCTGTGCGTGCGCTGGCCCCACTAGACCCGTAGCGCTAGGCTCTTTTGAGGTCATAAGTTTCAAAAATTCTGAAGTTGCTTATTTCCTGCCTGTAGATAGAATCGTACCTGAGAAGCTTATTTTTGAGTTTTGTGTCACATCTGACTGTCACATAATCAGCAATTCTACTATTTGTATGCCATAGTTTTTACTCAAAATAAAACTGCCAAAATTAATGTATATAGTTTAAAATCTTTATAGTATCATATCTAGTATAGCCTGCGGAGTGTGAAAACCTAATTTGTGTCATCTTCGTCCAGCGCAAACTGTCATAAGGTCAGTATGTAAAAACAGTTACAACTCTCGCACCGATTCGTTCGAACAAAGCTGACTTTTTAAAATAATAAGATTTCGTAGATGAAAATGACACAAATTCAGAATTTAGTGTTCTAATTACAACATTATAAATAAAAACACGTAAATTTCAATAACTTGCATTATCTTTCGTGGCTTGTACAGAGAGTTGTAATAAAAAAAATTGACTGGCTTGTCGGTGCGATGGCAGCGATCCTGCCTTTAGCACCGGAGGTCGTGGATTCGATCCCCACCCATGACAAACATTTATGTGACGAACATTTGTGTTTGTTGTGTGTCTGGGTGTTATTATCTATTTAAGTATGTATTTAGAAATATTTAAGTATGTTTATCAGTCTCTGACACCCATAGTACGCTCTGCTTAGTTTGGGGGTCAGATGATCTTGGTGTTATTTTTCCCGGATATTTATTTATTTATTTATAAAAACATTAATATAATATACTAATGTCGTGGATAAATTCAACACAAAATACGTTGTATGACAGATATTAGTATTCAAAATTGCATAACACTTATTTATCCAACTGTAATATTCTTTTATGAGCTAATCGAGCGACATGTTAGGTATTAGTTAAATGTCAGGGTTCCTGTGGACAGAGCTGACACTAAATGCATCTGTACATCGGTTACTACTTTGTTATCATCATGAAAGTAACATTTTCATCTTTAATTTTTTTTCGTCCAATACTGACCGCATAGACAAATACCTAAATTTCTACCTATACGACTGACTAAAATGACACAAATTAATGTATTAGGTTGGACGAAGGATTCCGAAACTACATGCGAAAAAGATAGAACTTTACTATTTTTGAAACCTCAAACCCCAGCGCTACGGGTCTACACTGTTGATTATACATATACAATACAATGTACTACAAAAATATAGGGTTTAAGTGGATCTTTAAAGTAGTCCGCGACACAATACAACTTTCTATACTATATAATAAAGAGCATTTGTGAGTTTGTGAGTTTGTATGTTTAGGACAGGTAATCTCCGACACTACTAATTAAACATTTCAAAAATTAATTCACTGTTAAAAAGCTACAATAACCCTGATTACTATAGGCATATATTTGTTTTGAAAATATTAGTTTTCAGCCAGATCAATTAAAACCTGTTAGGTAATCGAGAAAAAAGCGCCACCGTAAATCTTTTCGTGCGTGCGCTGGCCCCAATGTTGATATATACATGCATACAATGTACTACAAAAATATAGGTTTTTAGTAGATCTATAAAAAAGTCCATGAAACAATACATCTGTCTTTTATGAATAAGTAGCTGTAAGGTATGTTATGTGTTAGAAAATAATGTAAATTGAAAGGTAGATTTTGAGCATCATTATATTACTACACAAGCATATCAATCCTTATGATTAAAAGTTATTTCATCATCAAGGTAATTTTACGGAGATAAACTTTGTCCTTTACAACAGATTGATTGGATTATTAGATTCTGATATATCGTGAAATTAAAAATA
Organism: Udea olivalis; assembly: GCA_947369235.1. Taxonomy (NCBI): domain Eukaryota; kingdom Metazoa; phylum Arthropoda; class Insecta; order Lepidoptera; family Crambidae; genus Udea; species Udea olivalis. The sequence continues at coordinate 7,277,521 of OX376345.1, read as the reverse complement.
CGCACGCAAAATTATTCAAATATTGAAAAGCGAATCATAACGAAATTTCAGAAACTACAAGTGCTAGTAGTTTAAAAATTTGCACAAGGGGTTCTTTTTAAGACGTAGGTGCTAACTAAGACGGGGTTTTGCGAAATTCTACCTCTAAGGGGTTGTTTTTGGGGTTGATAGTTTGTTTGTATTATACTTCGCGATAAGCCGCGGGCGGATAGCTAGTCTTTTATAAATAAGTGGCTATAAGGTAGGTATGTTATGTGTTAAAAAAAATGTAAATTAAAAGGTAGATTCTGAGAATTACTACTACACAAGCATATTTGTCCTTTACAGCACATAAATTGGACTAATAGATTCTGATATTTCGTGAAATAAAAAACTACGCACGCAAAATTATTATATTTTTGTGCACGCGGCTCTTGGCGCTCGGGGTGAGTGAGTGAGACGCGGTCCCGCAACGAAATCGTGTGATTTTTCACTTGGTACCTAAGTACCTATTTTTAAAAACTTTAGGGATCCGTATGAAAACTTTGATATGTAATGTAAACCAACGTGTGAAATTTGTCCACGCGGGCGTAGCCACGGGCGAAAAGCTAGTGTTATTATATTTTTCCGCTGATTAGAATTATGAATTGTTGTTACCAAGGGTTCCTCACATTCCTCAGTGTTCCAACTCAACAAACTGTGGTCTTCTTTTTGAACATTTAAGTTTAAGTTCAAATCTGTAGGTAACCGAAATATGCCATAGTTTAAAACATTAACGTATTACGAATAATCAAATATGAATTTATCTATCCACTCCTTCCTGCGCAGAAACGTATGATGGTATGTTTAAATCGACAAATAGACGATATACTTTTGTAGTTTGTTTAATCTAATGCCAAACACTCAAACACAGAATACTTATACGTGAAGTAGCTAGCCGAGGACGGACTCCGATGACAGATAGGCATGCTAATATTATACGGAATGATACGGGAGTAAGTATAATACAGAACGGAACAGAAATCACTAAAGCTCATATTTTTATAAGCCCCAAGCGGAACTCAGTGAAAATCCCTCAAAATTAAACAGCCACTATAGGTACCTGTTGTATTTAATTCGTGGTAAGTAATCCATCGATTTCAAATCACTTTTGCTAAAATTTTAACCACCTTGGATTTTTTTGGTTGATTTTATAATTTTGCAATAACGAAAATCTTAACTTGTCATCATAAGGAGCCTACAATCGAAAATAAAACTCGTGTTTTACTAGTATAGGTAATTAAGTGATACTACTTACTGGGAACTGTTGGTCCTTAAATCACCGTCAGCATTTGCGTGTCATGTAAAACCGAGGGTAATTAGCATAATTTTCATGAATATTCCTACATTCTTACATTAACTTTATTTACATTTAATATTATTTATTATTTTACTCTCTATCATCAAATCATCTTAGTTGTTTCTTTTTTAGCTGTTGCCTGTTACCAAATTTTGATGTGACATGATATGCCCTTTGATGCAATTTAACAGCAAATACCTACAGCTTAACATTGCCATTAATTGCATTTGCCAGCTCATAGTTGCCACGGCTGCTATTCGTACAACATACGTAAAAATAACGCTGACAGTAGAGGGGATGGTTCTGAGCACTGGTACAATATGGGGGGTTTCAAACCACCAATTTGGCTCTGGATTCGCGCACTACAGAGTTCCTGGGGCCTTAGTACGAAACACTCGTTTCCACGCACAAAAAGATTCAGGGACTCCTTTCTTTATCAAACCATCGAGACGTAGAACGCTCTCCCAGCGTTTGTGTTTTCTTCCTCTTATAATCCCGGGGTCTCCAAGCAGGGCATGAAAAGGCATTTTTGCAGGCCTTCAAGATGAGTATGACCAGCTCAGTGATTGCTTTGCATTACTGTGCTTGTCAGCCTCATGTCTGGATCTCGCGATCGCTTTCCATCAGGTGGAGAGAGGTCATCTTGACGGGCACTATATATAAAAAAACACTGCGGAGATCCTGGGGCCTTAGTTCAATACATTGTGTCCAGTCAAGTTAATCCCCTAAGCTGAGGGTAGCGACTAATTTTGTCAGTAAATATCCAGCCTAGAAAATGCGATAGTGCCAGGGAACTGCTACTGGCTGGTAATTATTCTTCTTCTTTCGTGTTGACAGCAAAATTAAATTTCATTTGACCAGTATTCTGCCATCTTAATAGCCTCAGCATTGGCACATATATGGTCATCGTGTGAGCAGCTGTTTGGACACGAGGGGCATGACAAAAGGTTATCCATAGTCTGCGGGGATGCACCGTATTCGCACACATTCTTTGCACCCTCGATGTATCTGAAAAGATTGTCCTTGCAGCGACCGACCCGTGTCCTTCGCTTGCTTAGTTTAGGGAATGAACTTGGGAAGTTAAATGGGATTGAAATGAGGCTAAGATGCGCGCCCTACGAGAAGAGTAGACATAAAATCCTTCGATCTAATTTCTCGATTTCTCTATTTTGTCTACCGTTCCTAACATGTCAGCAATTGTCGTGACATAATATTTTGTATGGGAAATTCAATTTTGTCGACAGATCCTAACATGGCGCCTTCTTTTTGTCGTGGTTTAGAAGAGATATCTCGTGTGTGTACTCGTCGGTCATTTTTGTGGACGACAAACCAATTATGCATTAAAATAGCATGAAAACAGGCGTTGCGGTGCGTCAAAATGCTGATTTTTTTTTAAGTGCAGTAATAAAGCGATGCATTTATGAGCCGTCGCTATTTTAGCTAATAATGAGTGTAAATAATGAGATTGAGAGCGTCGTGGCCTAGTGGTCGCACCCAACTCAGATCGTGCATTGTGTGGTCCCGAGTTCAAATCTGGCCAGAACCAAAATATTTGTGTTCATTGTTAAATATCCGACTAACTCTCCGGTGATGGAAAACATCGATAAAAAACCAAATCAACCCGGATAGCGGCGGAGAGCTCACCACCTACCACGTCGGGTTCAAATACTATTGGGGAAAAGTGGGCTTCTGAGTGTTTCGTTCACCATGACGACACAGTCACTTGCCTCTGACTACCCCGTTTGGGATAAAGTCGTGATGGTATGTATGTATGTAATGTACGAGTGTAAATTTTACATAAAATAAATTCAAATGAAGCGGACTAATTCTTTTTCGCTTTAAGCGAAAAAACTTATTTAGGTATTAGGTATAATTTCCATAAAAAACAAGTGTTATACAAATAGTTTGGGATATCAAGAGTATCGATAAAATTATTCATCTCGATTATTGGTGTCATTTAAAACGATTATTTGTATCGATTAATTGAATATTCGTTTCAATAAATCGATTGTTATTTATCAATTAATTAGGCATTTAGCGATTATTATTTCGAATCGATTAATTAGTCGAATAATTGATCGATTCGTTAAATCGATTAGTTGAATCGATTAGTCGAATCGATTAGTTTAATCGATTAGTCGGATCGACTAGTTGAATCGATTTGTTGCATCGATTTGTTAAATCGATTACTTGACTCGATTTGTTGAATCGACTAGTTTAATCGATCATTTCGATTCTTTATATCGTTTAGCTGCACCGATCGATTATTTAAATCGATTAGGTTAATCGATTTAAATAATCGATCGTTTATATCGATACTATCGTGTCTTCAAATCAGTACTATTGATAATATCGATTATAATAATAATAAATCTGTGTTAAACATGTCTACACCCCTTTGTCATCCGAGGAAACTTGTCTTGTCTACATCTTTTGTCGACTCTCTAAGACGAGAAACGAGAAATTACCTTATGTTGCGCATCTTAGCCAGGCTGGCCAGCGTACTTTTTAGACAGGAGTACTCTTGTTATTAGGTAGTATATGCGGCCCACTGCGCCCTCTGTAGTTGTTGGCTCACATGCTAATAGCGCTGTCATTGGTGCTATAAATATTCAGCGCCACCGACGCGGTAGCGCGATACTGAAACGATAATGAACGGAGGCGCGATATTTACATTAAACGCTGGTGTATAACTTTGCTGTTGTTTATTTTCGTTTTATTGCTATTGAGAAGTATTTGGTGCGAGATTGTGTCAGGCTGGACTTGACAAGATGCGTTAGACTCAATGAAAGCGTGTGAGAATACTCACATTGTAAAAAAACGGTAACCCCTTTGATGAAAAAAATAAGATTCTAGTGATTTCTAGTCTCTCAATATGTACTTAACATTAACCCCTAGTAATATTACATAACTTCATAAAAAAATGCATTTTTATTTGTAACAGAACTTATGGCCGGACTAGTGTACCTACATATTTAAAAAGTGATGACGTATCTTACTTTACTTTCTGACTACCTAAATAAACTTTTACATAAGCCTCTTCTGAGTTTATTCGTTTAAAACATCCAATTTTTTTTTATTATTTAGGTATTAGTATAGATATACAAGAAAACATTGTCTTGGAGTGTTAATGTTATGATAACGGCTTAGCCCGTTGAGCATCTATCTACCTTTCATAAAGTAAGGTTTTTCAAAATATAGTGATTCAGATTTAACAAAACCACTTATTTCTATGTAATATTATCATTGATAATGTGTGACCAGAAGGAATCATTTATTAATATCAGGTTGAGTTATGGAGATGTAGTGTACAACAGAAAGAACCCAGAAATAAGTTCTCTAAGAGTTTGATGCGTAGATACTGCCTCACGTACTGATCACTTATTATTTCAAAAAAGTTATCGTTCTTGTCAAAAGATTAACCGTAGCACTTAGCCTAGACACGAAGTTATTACCATCGTAAATATTTACCATGTAGCGTGACGTATTATAGCTGAAAGGTCACCACCGCCAGGCGTAGCTTGAAATTCGATTTGAAAATCTACCAAAAACTGATAAGTAAAAATCTAGTAATAAGTATTGTATTTTGGATTATTTTTTGTTCTTAATAGAAGGACTAACCAAAAAAACAGTTGTAGCTGTATCAAAAACGACAAAAGTAGAAAACTGGTAATCCTGTATTTGTACAGAGCACAGACCTTTATTTTGCGTCAGGAAATGCATTTAGGCATTCCCAAGGCCCTGGGTTCGGGACACCTGGGATATGTGGGACTTGGAACTCCTGGGAAACCAGAGACCCCTACCCACTAAAACCTGACGGTGGTCATCTTCGGCGCAGAATGGAAGGGACCCGGGATCCCCAACGAGGGAGAGACTCCTCGCAGGACCCTTCGGAGGAGTCTCTCCTTCCGCCGCCTGGCAGCCAACCTCGGGAGGAGCAAGCTCAACTCCAGTGCACGATAACACAGACCACTGTGTCCGAAGACACGCGTTACCGTCTTTCTCGGGGTCGCAAAGAGAAACACACGCAGCCCCCCCCGAGTGCGCTTCGGGACCCCAAGGGCCCTTTTAGTCGCCTCTTACGACAGACAGGGACACCTCGGTAGTATTCTCTTCCCCTAACCGCAAGGAACACAGAGCACAGACCTACCGTAAGTTAACGGCCCATAAACTACGAGACTTTGTCAAAATCCCATACAAATAGGTACTTCACCTCAACCACTAGCGACTATCGTAACGTAAACTCATTAAAATGTCGGTTAGCGTTGCGACCGAGGCAAATACTACGACAGAAAACTGCGACCAGAACTTGCCACTATTGCTTTGTGCAGACGCAAGTTCACATAAACAGAGACAGAGACCTTTTTGACATGTATACTCGTAATAAATATTTTGACTTTGACTTTGACAGGAGACAGACACGCGAAAAAAGTTAAAAAGCCCAAATAACACTTGTGGTCGCGGTCCCTTGTCTCGGTCTTCGGTCGCGGTCGTGCGGGCCTACTGAAGTTGAGAGTGGTAATGAGCGAAACTGAGCGACGAGTGTCGGCGATAATGACTTGCACCTGTTCGCGTTCTCGTCTGCGTTGGGGGTTCATTAATGATATGACTACGGTGTTTGATTTAAAAGAGATTATGTTTCCAGCTTCATTCTTAGCGATTTATATTCTCACATATTGTAATACCACGCTACAGCCTTCTAACACGATTTTTTAAAGTAAAACAAAAAAATTAAGTCACTCATTTGACTTCTTTAGTCAATATCCCTACTACCCCCACTCTACAGACTCAACGGCTCGGGTCGACTCCGACATTTTATTCATTCTGCGTGTCCGTGTTGCAGCCTTCACACGTCCACTGTCACTCGTAGGAATTATTTAAATTTGCGAATAACCGTCTCTCAACATGGGGAAAAAACGAAAGTATGAAGATATGGACGAGGAAAAATTATTACGAAAGATAAGAAAATTACAGGAAAAATTAAAAGACAAACAGAATAAAGATCATACACAAGTAAATTCACCAGTATCAAGTAAGTAAAATATCACCGGCCATGAACCTCTTTAATTTTTGATCTTTATAAACTCTAAATGCGTAACTGCCACACTGGGCTTTTACCGTTTATACAAAATATGTTGCGAGCTTACCACACTGGGTATTCTCCTTCATTGCTAATAAAGGTTCTTGGTTTATTTTTCAGGTCCGTTCAGGACTGACAATATCGACCTTGTTTTTAACGAGGACTGCGATTCTATTCACATGCCACCAAGTGATTGGGCCGGCACTGTCACACCGATGCCTGAGCAATACATGTCTGCTAACGTACCAGCGCAGTTAATGGAACCTCAACCTGCAATCAGCTATTCACCACAACCAGGACCATCCACCGCACCCGTGACATTAGTGACGGAGGTAGCGGGCGAAAACAATCTGGACGATTCGATATTGACTATTCTTGGTGACGCACCTAAACCTGAGACCATTTTTGGCAAAAATATCCATAAAGACATTGCTTCTACATGGCAAGAAATACTAGCCAAAGGACTGCCGAAAGAAACTAAAGAAAAACTTGTAAGTGAATACCATATACCTGGTAATTGTGATCTTTTAGTACCACTAACCTTAAATCCAGAGGCTAAGGCAGCGCTCCCAGAAGCATTAGTGAAAAGGGATTTTTCGCTGCAAAATAAACAAAAACACTTAGCAACAGCACTGGCAGCCTTGGCGCAAGTAACTGAAATGCTGATTTCGAATGAATATTCGAGAGAAACATTGCTTAAACCTCTTAGTGATGTTAGTCGGCTCCTTTGTGATAGCCACAACTTAGAAACGAAGACCAGACGCAGTTTTGTGATATCTTCCATTAACAGTAACTTGAAAGGCGCATTAATTGATACACACCGAGACAAATTCCTCTTCGGAGAAAATTTAACTGAAAAATTAAATGCTGCAAAAACAATACAAAAATCTGGTGAAACGTTGAAAAATCAATACCGACCGCAAATTAATAAAAACAGTTTTAATAATAAAGACAGATCGAAGGGCAGATTAAACACCAAAGCCCTGCATCCGAGACAAATAGTGGGCAGGTCCGATGCAGGGCAGAATCGGTCAGCAGCGTACAGAGCTCCGCCAGCACCCAGGACGCAGCCCCCGCCACCGCGCCGGGGCCGGGCGTCACCACCGCCGCCGCCTCCCAGGACTCACCAACACTATCGCCGCTAAATCCGCACCAATCTGAGGTACAGTACGCTGGTCGTCTTTCTCGTTATGCTCATAAGTGGGCCGATATAACTGACGATACATCAGTTCTTGCTTGGGTAAAAGGTTACACCATACCCTTTCAATCAATCCCAAAACAGTTTTCACAACCAATTGTCTATCCAAAATCCGAACAGGATTCATTCGATTTTGAGATTGCTATTAAAAAACTATTAAAAATTAATGCTATTTCCAAATGTGAACATGTTCAGGGAGAGTTTATCTCTAGTGTATTTTTAATACCAAAACCCAATGGAGAAAAACGATTTATTTTAAACTTGAAAAGCCTAAACAAATTTATTATTACATCTCATTTCAAAATGGAGGACTACCGAACCTCCTTAAAGTTAATCACTGAAAACTGTTTAATGGCAACAGTGGATTTAAAGGACTCTTACTTTTTCATTGCAGTCAAAAAATCACATAGAAAGTATCTCAGGTTCAATTATAACAACACTCTCTACGAATTCAATTGTTTACCCTTTGGTCTTTGTACAGCGCCGTTTGTTTTCACGAAGATTCTCAAACCTGTCATGCAATACCTAAGATCTAAGAGATTTGTGTCGGTTATTTATTTGGATGACATACAGTGCTTTGGTCGTTCATACGTAGAATGCGAGGAAAACGTACACACCACCATAACAGTTTTAAAAACATTAGGTTTCATTATTAATAATGACAAAAGTTGTTTGATACCTAACACGGTTTGCCAATTTCTCGGCTATCTTTTCGATTCAAAGAACATGCATTTGTCGTTACCAGACACTAAACGTACAAAAATCACTGAAATCTTAAACACATTCATTAAATTAAAAGTCTGCAAACTTCGCCAATTCGCAAGACTTTTAGGCTTATTAGTGTCTGCCTGCCCCGCTATTGATTATTCTTGGATGTACACAAAAGCCTTAGAACGCCATAAATACTTATATTTGTTATTAAACCCGAGTTATGATCAAATTATTCCTATACCTGAAGAACTAAAATATGAATTGCAATGGTGGGTAGAACACTTAAAGAGCGACGTGTCAAGATTCCGCTTTAATCATTTTTGTACTGAAATATTTTCTGATGCGTCTTCATCTGGCTGGGGTGCTTATTGTGACAAAAAAGAATCATTTGGTTATTGGAAAGACCATGAGCTTAAACAACATATAAATGAATTAGAAATGAGAGCCGCATTTTTTGCTTTAAAAATATTTGCCAAAAATTTAAGTGACTGTGAAGTTTTACTTAGAATTGATAACGTAACTGCAATATCTTGCCTTAATCGCATGGGTAGTGTACAATTTCCTCATCTAAATAATATTGCACGACAGGTCTGGCAATGGTGTGAAAAGCGCAAAATTTTCATTTTTGCATCATACATAAACACAAAGGACAATTTGGATGCCGACAGATTATCTCGAACGAAGTTTAGCGATACAGAATGGGAGTTAGCTGATTATGCATTTTTTGAAATAAAAGAAAAGTTGGGAAAACCTACAATCGATTTGTTTGCCACTCGCCAAAACTCAAAATGTACTTATTATGTCTCATGGAAGAAGGACCCTGATGCATGGGCCGTTGACGCTTTTACAATATCTTGGCAGAAAATGTTATTTTACGCTTTTCCCCCCTTTTCACTTATTTTAAAAACAGTGCAAAAAATTATTCATGATAAGGCAGAAGGCATTATTGTCGTACCCTATTGGCCAACACAACCTTGGTTTCCAATTTTCCAAAGTTTGATTGTACCTAATAGCATGATAACATTTGACCCTGACATCAACCTTTTAATTTCTCCTTTCAGAAAACCACACAACTTGCACCGCAGCCTCCGGTTGGTTGCCGCGAGGTTATCAGGCAAGCTCTTTTAAAAAGATCATTGTCCGATAGGTCAGTCGAAATAATGCTTTCCTCCATAACGGAAAATACATATAAGCAATATGATTGTGCCATAAGGAAATGGTTGAATTATTGTAATACTCATGGTTATGATCATACATCAGTTTCAGTACCAATTGTGATTCATTTTTTGACTGAAGTTTTTGATTCAGGAGCTAAATATGGAACTCTTAATAGCTATAAATCAGCTTTATCTTTGTTAATCAGTAACAACATAACTAATGATAGTAGGATTAAAAGATTCATGAAAGGAGTTTTCAGGTTAAGACCAACAAAACCAAAATATGACTTAACGTGGAATCCCAGCTGTGTATTGGATTATTTAGCCCAAGAATGGCCTAACGAAGGTCTTAATCTGAAAACACTCTCACAAAAGACTTTGACTCTGTTGGCCCTGGTTACTGCACATCGAATGCAAACTTTTGCGCTCATTAAACTTGAAAATATTTCTATTAGCACTGAAAAAATACTTATTAAAATTCCTGACTTAATAAAAACATCGAATCCTATCTCATTGCAACCACTTCTAAAGCTTCCATTTTTAACATTATACCGGAAATTTGTCCCGGTAGGTGTTTGCAGGAATATATAAATAAAACTAGTAGTCTGCGTAGGGATAATTGCTCTTTCTTATTCATAAGTTATAGAAAAACACATAACAAAATTTCTTCCCAAAGAATGAGTCACTGGATAAACGATGTTCTTGTTAAAAGTGGAGTTGATACTTCGGTGTTTACGGCACACAGTACGCGCCACGCATCTACGTCTGCGGCCAACAGACTTGGAGTCGGTATAGATATGATTCGGAAGACCGCCGGTTGGTCGGACTCTTCCCTGACATTCGCCAAATATTATAATAAAGAGGTAACATCCCAGGATAGTAATCATTTTGCCAGAACAATATTGTCTTCTTCAAGATAGACACGATGTATTGTCACTATTGTCAACAATGTATCTGCAAAATAAATTGATTTGTTAAATTATATTTTTTATTTACATACGCAATGATTTAGTACTTACCAGAATCCCTAGCACTATACTAGGTAAAAAACACATTTTATTTGCTAATTCTTTTAACATCTACAATATGTGAGAATAAAAATCGCTAAGAATGAAGCTGGAAACATAATTGAGGATCAAACGAACTTACCAAGTGAAGTTCGATACCAATTATGTGACAGCTTCATTCGACGCGATTTATATACACCCACCCGATAATTTATCAGAGAAAAATCACCTTGCACTAAGTTGTAAACCATCTTTACTAAGACGATTCATCTTCCCTACCCTATAAATAAAATGTAAATCATAGAGCATTGACTACCCACAAAAGTGTTTATATTATATTAAACGATGTAAATAAAAACTAGTGTCTTTAAACTGAATGAATAAAATGTCGGAGTCGACCCGAGCCGTTGAGTCTGTAGAGTGGGGGTAGTAGGGATATTGACTAAAGAAGTCAAATGAGTGACTTAATTTTTTTGTTTTACTTTAAAAAATCGTGTTAGAAGGCTGTAGCGTGGTAACGCTACTACAATATGTGAGAATATAAATCGCGTCGAATGAAGCTGTCACATAATTGGTATCGAACTTCACTTGGTAAGTTCGTTTGATTCTCAATTATTACCTGGTTTTCCTGATACAACGTTTGACTAATTCATGAAACGAAAAAATATTATTATTTGTTCGTTTTGGACAATTTATTGGTTAATAGAATGCTAAGCCCAATAGATTCAGAAACCTCATTTGGGTGAGAGATGGCCAAGCAGAAGTCCAAAAATAAACAGTGAGTACGTCTACCACGAAATGCCACTTTAAATTTACATTATCGTTCGCGTAAAAAATATATTGGGATTTGATAGTGTCATGTCATGTCATGTGTCATACCGAAACAATTTTTTTACGCGAACGATAATTTAAATTTTATATAAAGTGGCAACTCGTGGTAGACGTACTGCGGGGCCAAAATGCGCGCCCTACGAGAAGAGTAGACAAGAAACCCTCCAATCAAATTTCGCTATTTCACGATTTCTCTATTTTGTCTACCGTTACTAACATGGCAGCAATTGTCGTCACTCAATATTTTGTATGGGAAATTCAATTTTGTCGACAGATCCTAACATGGCGCCTTATTTCTGTCGTGGTTTAGAAGAGATATCTGGTCGGTCATTTTTGTGGACGATAAACCAATTATGCATTAAAATAGCATGAAAACAGGCGTTGCGGTGCGTCAAAATGCTGTAATTTTTTTAAGTGCAGTAATAAGGCGATGAATTTATGAGCCGTCGCTATTTTAGCTATTAATGAGTGTAAATTTTACATAAAAAAAAAAATTCAAATAAAGCAGACTATTTTTTTTTCGCTTTTTGCGAGTTAGGTATAATTTCGATAAAAACAAGTGTTAAATAAAAATGGTTTGGGATATCAATAGTATCGATAAAATTATTTATCGCGATTATTGGTTTCCTTCATATTATTATTTGTATCGATTAATTGTATTTTCGGTCCATAAATCGATTGTTATTTATCAATTAATTAAGTATTTAACGATTATTATTTCGAATCGATTAATTGAATTGATTAGTTGAATCGATAAGTCGAATCGATTAGTGGAGCGATTAGTCGAAGCGTTTAGTTGAATCGATTTGTTGAATCGATTTGTTAAATCGATTTGTTGAATCGATTTGTTAAATCGATTTGTTGACTTGATTAGTTGAATCGAGTAGTTGAATCGACTAGTTTAATCGATCATTTCGATTCATTGTATTGTTTAGCTGCATCGATTACATCGATTATTTAAATCGATTATTGTATCGATTGTTTATATAAATGTTGATACTATCGTGTCCTCAAATCAGTACTATTAATAATATCGATTATAAATATTATAATATTAATAAATCTGTGTTAAACATGTCTACACCCCTTTGTCATCCGAGGAAACTTGTCTGCTCTTTTGTCGACTCTCAGAACCTTATGTTGCGCATCTTAGCCAGGCTGGTCTCTGTCCCACCCACCTGTAGTATGCGAGTTCATATTAATGAAAGATCAAATTTCGGCGGTTATTTTAAGTGTTAGATTTTCGTTTGATATCCTTTTTTTCCATTTCTACTTTTATCATTTCTGATACGGCCAAACACATTTTTGTGAATAAGTTTATAACATTAAGGCACTGAACTGAACGCCTCCGTGGCCGAGTGGTTCCAGAACTCGGCCCAAAAACCTGGTGGTCCCGGGTTCAATTCCCAGCTCAGGCAAAGTGTGTTTTTCGGAACATAGCTCGGTTTTTGTGATCACCAACCCGCATTTGGCAAGCGTGGTGACTAAGCCTAATACCCATCCATTGTAGCGATGACTTGATTTCAATGATGGTGGCCTTTGCCAAGCAGTGTGACAGTATATAGGCTAATTACTTACTATAATAGCACTTCCTCAACGTGAACATTCGCCTGTAATGGGACAGTTTCGATTATAGCATCACACCATGAAACCCCAGCATCAAGCATTTCGAATCGTGGGTATATAACATTCGACTGATTTTCAGTCAGCAAGGCAGTATTGTACCGTATTGCACAAAATTGAATCTTGGATTGTTACTTTACGGTGACTGTATCGGCCAGGGGACAATCCCATATAATTTTTCAAGTTCATTATACACACTGATCTAGCACTACGTAAAGTATTTTTATATAAATGTATTATAGGCTGGATATTTACTGACCAATTTGTTCGCTACCCTAAACTGAGGAGATTAGGGAATTCGGTGGACAAAACTTTCGTTAATTTATTTGCTTGTGTTGGCACCTTTCAGGGCACTGTTTTTCAGTAAGTATTTGTAAGAATACTTAATGTACTTGCTAGTCATTTACATTATTACTGTAACTAAGTAAGTAGTAAGTTGGAGTTCATCACAGACATTAAGAAAACACAATTTTTCAATTAATCGTCGAAAATTAAAAATCTACATCCTTCGAGTTCAAAATTATCAAAATAGGTAAAGAAACGTCCAGAAACCATGGCCTTTATGATTTACGACCACTTCACGACGTTCATTCTGCCAATTTCACCTTGATCATTCCCGTTCCCGACCTCGTGTTACGCAATTACTTTTTTTGTTCATTCCCATTCATTCCGTTGCTACGGCGCGTTTTAATCGGCTTCCGAACCATTCATTTTGTCCGGGACCCGTCAACCAAGACCGCTTGTAATGTTCCGGTCTCTTGCGTCTCTTTCGCACGTACTCGTTTGTGGTATTGTGCTCTCTGTTATACACCGCATGGCTCTTTTGTGCGCTGGTAGGCGATTTAGGGGACTTGGCACGTTCGCGTTCCTGAGAAACCGGCAGATGCTTAAAGTTGGGCCGTTGTTTGCTCTGGTGGCTACGGGACTTTTGATAATGTTGACAATCGCGGGCTTATCTGGCTTCGAGGGTTTATGAACTATCTTTTTTGTGTAATCATTTGGAAAGTTGCCGCTAAAGAAGATAATGGCGTGTGCAGGCGCTGCAGTTATAATTCTGTTATTCATAAAACACGATAATCCTTTTCTTGTTTACCCTTCTTAACATGAGATATTTGTACACACACAACGAATAAGTAAATGACCGGTTATGAACAATGTTTAATATATCATACCTAAGTGTGATTTCATCTTATTACCAACCTCAAAATAATAAATGAACACAAATCATAGACCATAAATAACAAAAAGATCTCATGCCTCTCTCAAAAAAAAAAAGCAAATGCCAATAAGTAAACGTCTCCCTCTCAAATCAATAGTTAGGCCGAGATCTTTAATCGTTAAAGCTAAGCACAGACTTATCACATTAATTACTGTCTTACTTATTTAGTATTGTTTTATTTTATTACTAACGAATACCTAAGCTGATGTTTAAATAAGACAAAAAAAACATAAAAAAGAAGTAACTAATATCGATAGAGCTGTTCAAACTCTAAGATTAGACTAAGTTTAAGCTACGAGTAAGCTTAGTACCTTAAACTTAGTCAAAGGCCTTAGTGTAGTGAGTGTACCTACGCCCACACTGCTACAACACTGCTGCCGGACTTTATGTACAAAGTACACCAGTTTCGATTAGTACAATTTGTGAACGATCGAGATAAATATTTGAAAAAACTTTAAAAACAACATAAAACTCTTCAATCGTAAAAATATTGGTTACCTAATAACAAACTGGCTTTTAAAACGCTTTACTTGTCACCCACTTTAGTAAAAATTAAAAGATACCGGAAAGAGAGCTGTTTGCTAACTTATTTCACTTTTTATACCAGGTGATTGTTGAAAGACTATCAAAAACTGTATGGCATACTCCGTAAGTGATATAGTAACTATGTGAGTAAAAATTTGATAATTATTATTAATTAAACTTATTTTTACCTACATAGTTAATATAGTACATTCATAATCATCCGTGCGGTCTATCCCGTGGGGTCCCAGGGTCTGCCTTTCTTATTTTATTGGCCCACTTTGCGCGATCTTGTGCATCCTCAGTGGTAAGTCTGTTGGCACGCATGTCACCCTTGACGACGTCGAGCCACCGCTTCTTGGGTCGACCTCTTCTACCAGTACTTGGCGGGGGCGGCATGGCCAGACATTTGTTGCCCACGTAGTTTGCCGATCTCCGCGAGACATGACCATACCAACAAAGGCGGCACTCCTGCAGCTTGTCTGCGATGTCACGAACACGAAGGCTGCCGCGGATGCGGGTGTTCCGCACGCGATCTTTGCGTGAGACTCCACACATCCACCGCAGCATCTTCATTTCCGTGACGCGCAGCTCCTGCTTGTGTCGCTCTAGTAACAGCCATGTTTCACTGCCATATTGAAGGGCAGTCCTAATGATGGTTTTATAGACCTGCCCTTTCAGCTGGTTCGGCATTTTGGGGTCACAAATGACAGCAGTCACCTCCGGGTTCGGACTTTAAATACAGTTAATTAGGATAAAATTTAATAATGAGCAGAAAAATATATAGGGACAGTGAATAAAATAAGTAGGTGAGTAAGAATGAACTGCAAATGTTTGCATTGACAGATAAAGTGGTCAAAATATGGCAACTGTTCGAACCAAAACAAATTGCAACAAAACGTTTCAGATATTGTTTGTTTTATTTAAATTGCGGTGAAAATTTTACACGTCAATTCAACGCCGTATTTATGTTCTTATATTTAGTTGATATTTCAAATGAATACTGAAGTAATTAGTACAGAAGTTGTTGTCAAAAGTTCGGTTTTTCTTTTGTAAGGACGCCGGACATGAGCTTAATAATAAACAACTGCGTTCGGCTGTTTAATTTTTCCAACTAAAAATGTCCACTTTAAAGATTTATCTACACTCCAAAGTGGACAGTATGTTCACGTAAACATTGTCTGAAAACCTTTTTATTCTTTGAACCGAAAAAGACTAAAAAAAGGTGCGTTGCAAAGGTAAACTACATTGCACCATGTTCAAAAGTAAGAAAAACTAGGTGTGCCACTTCCCCCGGTGCCGAGCGAGAGACTGTCGCGTACTCGTTGCTCTGTGTCGCCTCGCGCGACACAGAATACCTCCCCGTGCGCTATGTCGCCCTGGTACTTGTCACCAGCTCCGATTGAGCATTCGAGGCGGCCGCTAATTAGGACTTTTTGTAGCGGTGTTAAAACAAAAGATTGAATAAACACTGCGTTGAAACGCGTTATTGAAATAGCGGTTCTATTGGCAGCTATATTTATAGCGGAAAACTGGAAAATACTGTTGTTTTATATGACATTTTGTAGTTGGGTCTTGCGTTAATCATCTGTTTCTAGTTATTTCAATATTAATGCGAGTGCTAAGAGACTGTTAGAGTAGGTAATTTGCAGTTAATTCCACCAAACTTTTATATCTTACCTAAAAATAAAATTTGATTAATTATTTTTATCGACTATACTATTTTGAACCCATATTCATGGATTTTCTTGAATAATTTTATTCGACACCATTGAACATAAAAATAATAGAAATAGTTAATAGTTGAATAGTTTTTTTTGTTGTGAATCTTTGTTTTTATATGAATACTTTTTTATAGAAATAGGTTATTATATATATGCCCCAGCCAACACACCTCTTGTCAAGTAGGGATATATATTTCTGTGTTACGAGGTACCAGACAAGGAATTAAGCCAGGGGCGTCTCCCAGCACACCCAGACCCAGGCCAATTTAGAAAAGATCGTTTCCTGAATTGACCTGACCGGGGATCGAACCCGGGACACTACGGAATTAAAGGCGAGAAACCGTGCTACAGCGCACTACGCCAATCGTGTCGTCAAGGTTGTGCTGAAACTTTTAGTTTGAGATCCATGCTTGTAGTAGGTACTTCATTAAAATATCTAGATACTTTGAGTTAGTTTCTTACGTTTAATAAACTTTATTGTCTACAAGTTAAGTAACACGAACGAATTCTACCTCTGATTTACTTCACTAGTCGACTGATTCAAATCGCTTATTTATTTCAGTTCACCGCTCGTTTCAGTAGTAGAATTCTGAACAAATAGTACATAATAAGCTGTTTGTTCAAAAGTAAAAGGAAGTAATAATTTACGAAAATAATATTGGTACTGCTTGTATAAGAAAATATATTTTCATGAGGTCGGAATCAGGTGGCTCGTTGTATTGTCTATGGTTTGTGCTTTGTTCGTGAAATGAGGAGTCTGCTCAATGTTCCCACTAGGCATTATTACCAGGCACAAGTTTGCCGAGAAACTTTGTATTTGAAAGTGTCGTAAATATCGTAAATTGGCCAACTCCACTCGAAACTTCGCAGACGCGACTCCGAATCGGTAAAGAATAGGAAGGTACGCACGCGGGAACGCGACTGTGCCGCCACAATCGAGTGCTACTTATCGTTGCGATTTATTCGGTCCATTCTCAATTTCAAATAATGGAAATCAGGCCATGAGTAAGAAATTTAGAAAAAAAACAGCATTTTTTTAAATTTTGCATAGGCATTAAATAAATAAATAAATAAATAAATATCCCTGGACATTATTCCACACAGCGCCATCTAGCCCCAAAGTAAGCTAATTAAAGCTTGTGTTATGGGATACTAGACAACGGATAAACATACTTAAATACATTTTCTTTTGTAAATACATACTTATTATACATAGCATTGTAACAAAAGTATTCGGCGTTGGGTACTCTATGCAGAAAAAATTTTGAAATGATTTTAAAACTAAACACTTGAGCGCAATGAAACAAAGCTACTGATGCAAACTTATTACAGGTCATATTGAAAAAATACAACAAATAAACTTCGATTTGTAATTAAGTGATTTTTGCAGAAATTCAATATAATTTGCCGTATTTCTCTTTCCAATAATGATAAAATAATGTACATAATTGCCCCCTTTACCCTATTTTTTATTTTAAATTTATTTACATTGTATTAGCTTTAGCACTGATAATCACGGAATGACACAGATGTTATTTGTCAAGAAAGTAGTTGTTTTCTCATTCCCGGAACATGCCGGTTCTCCCTATCGAGGACGTGGAACTTATCAAATCTATTAATGATTGGGTTTGTCAAGGGCATGTCCAGAAACTGCTGACTTATTACTTTTACGATTTTTGGCATCATCATATGCTCCTTAATTCGCGTACCGATGCTTTTCCTGGTGTCTTATTTTATCTCAATGTACGAGAGCCGACAAAGGTTGATTGTGATTGTAATTCTAAACTTATTTTTAGTTCCTGCGCATCAATGGCGTGTGTAACATTTCTGTATATTTGCTTTGTACAGGAAGCACGTGTAAGAGGTGAAGTCATGAATATGGGCTTTTGCTATGGGTTTGTAAAGGTTGACCTGTAATCCTTCATAACCTAAATTCTCCTGACGTGTATATTTATACTACAAATATGTGCATTCATAAAAGAACACAGTGAATATTTTTGTAAAAAGTGTGAAACTAAAAATATTTTGCGTTTACAGTATAAGTACCTATGACTTGTGTGTAGTAAAGTCTTCGAGTTATGAAAAGTAATTTTGAAAACGAATTTGGTTGGTTTTTACTATGGCTAATATGGCTATGTTAGTTCAAGCTCAAAATACTATGTTGCCTTGTTCTAAGATATACATTAACGTTCAATTAATAGCAATAGGCTAATGGGTAATTGCGAGACTTGCGAGACTTGCGAGACCAAGACCAAGACCAGATGTATTGGCGCAAGACCAAGACCAAGACTGGCTAAGTCTCGTCTTGTTCTTGCATTTGGGCAACACTAGTTGTAAGTATCCGGAAACATAGACGCAGGAAGAGCGTTCCACTCGGTTGTGGTGCGGACCAGAAAAGACGCAGCAAACCGTTGAGTGCGCATTGCTGGAAAGTCAACCACATGGGGGTGGAAGCTCTCCCGGTGTCTAGTGGTATTTTGTGTGTTTCACATTCAGATTCAGTGGTAAAAAGTTCAAGCCAGGTTAGTGGCTGGTCAGAATAGCCGGGAGCATACTAAATTGCTAACACCTTATTGATTTGGATTTGGAGTACTCGTTTCTTTATAACGATCGAGTGCTAAATCCCAGTTATTTCGATCTGATTCAAACGCAAAAAAGTGTATTGTTGCTGAGGATATTCAAGACGAAAATAACTATAGATTCATCAGGTGTTTGCAATATGTGGTGGTGGTATGTTGGATATTACGATTACTACTGCTGGTGGGACATGACGTGGTAGGTAAGGGTTTAATGGTAGGCTTTAGCTTAATTACATATAGAAACAAAGTCCACGCGACCATTTTGAAGCACCTTAATTGCAGCCATAAATGGCTCCAAACGGATCGCTTTGCTGTGTTCATTACAGCTCCGCAATGTTCAATGTCAAAGCGCGCCGCACGTAAGCAAGTAATAGTCACGCATGTGTGGATCGGATTAGTGCTTCATTTCTGACGGGGCGGTTGTATGAAGACTATCCTTCTATACGTTATTATTCTAAGTGAAGAAACGTTTTGAGAGGGTTAAAATCCTGATTGTTATTGACACTTATCTTTGCTCTTATTGCTTTCAACTATTCTCTTCTTACTAGTCTCTAATATTTTTTTATTACAATTTGTTCTCAGTAAGATACGTTTTGGTAGTAAATCATTAAAATCATCAATAAAATTAATAGCCATCCACACATAGCATCGGATTTTTTTTTGTAATCACAACAAACGGTTGAAAGATAACGTCGCACTTCTCTTACTAATCGTCGGCCACGGCTTATTCAGTTCAAACACTTCTACTAAGTTCTATAACTCCAGACAAAAATGAAACGTGCAGACAAAACAAAAAGGTTGATATTCAACCGGCGAGCGACGTTACGTCATTACTCGCCGAGGTAATTCGAGTCCGTATGGCAAGAACGGTAAACATATGATTTATGTCAAGCTGTGCCCGCTCTCGCGTGTGGTGTGCCCGGCCCGGCTCAATAATCCGACGCATGCGCGCTGACGACTAACGCCATCTGTCGACACGTGGTTTGAGACGCAGCGCGCCGACGCGGCGACATCGATCCCGTCACCTTGACTGGATAATAAATTCATACACACGCAGACTTAGCTGAGCTCCTTTTATAATGTCTTAGGTACACGTGAGTGTTAGGTACGAGTATACACTATACAGGTACCTGGAACAATAATTGTGACGTCAGTTTTATAGTGATTTATGAAGTTTGAAAGAAAAATGTAACATCAGCTCGTTTGCCAGCAGTATCGTTGTTAATGGTACTTTGCTACCTACACACGTGACGTGGTAGGTAGGTAACTTGTTTAGCCGACGCCCGAGTTGGATCGTACCTATATGCAAATTATAGTGATATTGTTTGAAGTTTAGGTCGGAACGTCGAAGTAGATTTCATAATAATGGTTGTTGAAGGTAAACAAGCAAAACACGTGACAATTTAGCTGCTTCAGAGCTGTTTATCGAAGTTAAGTTGGAAAAACCAACTTATTTTAATATTGGCCTTCAAGATGAAAGATCAGTATTTTCTGTTCACAGAGGAATGCTTGTGCACACTAGGAAAATCTGAACATGACACCCTGACGATTGCAAGCACATTTTATAGAAGATACAGGCATAACTTCAAGCAGTTCTTCGAAAACAAAATCTAATGTTCAAGCGATAGCATTTGCACAGAGAGACAATGTACCTCTTGAAACTTACGGTAAAGCCGCTTTACATCTTGAGATCGTCAACAATCCTTGTCTTAAGTTAGGAAATCCTTGAGTAACAAGGACTTAGTTGGTTTTCTAACACTTCTGCACGTAGGCACGTAGCGCTAGAATTGTACATAACTAGGTATGTCAACGCCAAAAAGCCTAATTCTGTAACATCTTGTAAAGCTTATCTTGACCGGACATAGTACCTGCATTTATAAATGTTGGCTGAGGTTTTGTAAATTATGAAATGTACTATAGGCTTTGTGATACATCCATCAAACCTTAAAATAATTACGCATAGAAGGCGAGTTGGGGCATCCGTTTTGGTGCCACAAATATCAGGACGTCATGTCTTGATCTGAACTTACTGATGTTAATTTCTCGAGGTAAGAGTTTCTTTAAAATGTTTATTTGTGCAGTAAATAGTTGCAACAATATAACAGAAAAGCACGAGTAGTATACATGTAAATACTGCAAATTGTGATTACATGTTTGAAGAATTATATTATATATATAATAATTAATTATATATATATATATATATTATTTTGACAGTTGATTTTGGCATCAGAAATGGCGTGCCTTTTTGTATGGAACTATCCTTCTAGGTGTAATTATTCTAAGCATCAAACTAATTTAATAACAAATACAGATACTGTAAGTAGAAATATTGAACAAAATAAGAACGAAGCAAAGAGGAGGATTTGCTAACGCAATAGGTCCTTGGAAATGACCAAGAACAGCTAAAATAACGGGTTTGGTAGGAAAGTTATACTTACTCAAACATAATAATATGTAGATCACAACCACTGTCTCTAAAAATAATCCTGACTGAATATGCTTCAGCTTATTCTAATTTGTTTTACTGTATTCATTATAAGGTGACATCTATTGAATCTCATTTTTCAATTCCTTTAAATGATTATATTCCGACGAGACAACATTTTTAATAGACACGACACGACGCGTTAGTAAATCGATTCGACATTGCATTGTCCAGTAGCAGTATAATAAACTTCTGTCCTTAACCCTATTATATATATATATATTTTGACGACACAGTGGCGCAGTGCGCTGTGGCACGGTTTTACGCCTTGATTTGCGTGGTGTCCCGGGTTCGATTCCCGGTCGGGTCAATTCAGGAAATGATCTTTTCTGAATTGACTCTGGTCTGGGTGTGCTAGGAGACGCCCCTGGCTTAATTCCCTGTCTAGTACCTCGTAACACAAGGATATTTATCCTTACTTCGAGACCATGACGAGTAGTGTGTTGTCTGGCGCATATTTATATTTATTTATTTATTTACTCTCAAAGCTATAAAATGTAAAAAAGATATCCATTTCTTAGGGGTATTATTCACACACCCAAACTAACCAGAGTTTGTACCTACGTGTCGTAGACGGAGTGATTTACATCCTTGTTTAGTTGTCTGATTAATTTTACCAACAAAATGAGATTGAGATTAAATACAGTAAATCTTTTTGCCAGGGTGCAAAGATGTAAAAAATCTGGAAAAAACAAATCTCAGAAAAATCTTACAAAAAATCCTTGTTATTTCACAATAGTAATTGTTTTTCTTTTTCTTTTAAAAACAACCATAATTCCCAGCGTAACCCTCGCAGGGGAATGACGCGGCAGGTATCAATGACACGAAGCTACCAGGGCCCCATAAACGCGAACTGGTATCGCGCGCTCCTAGTGGAGCGGGAGCGGCACGCCCACGGGTCCCCTGCCCCTCACCCACCCCGCGTCACCGCAGGGATTGTGGCGTTAACTTTTTAATTTGCTTTTCTTTTCAGATGCTTTCTGATATGAGCTTTTGAAGATATGGATAGATACTTTCTGGTTTTGGAACTTTAGATGCAATGAAGCTTTATGGTAATTAAAATTTACCCAATTCGATGGCAAAACCAAACATTCGCCAATTTGAACCTGTGAACTACTGAACGTACCGGTTTATTGCAGTTGTTCCTACGTTCACATGTTTCGAATATCTATCTTGAATCTGATATTAGAGATTGTCTCCACTTGAGGTTGAACCACTTCAATAGAGCTTGTCTAATTTGAAATGACTCACCCCACTACTTTTTTGGTTGTTTTAAATGTGCAGAGTGTACTTTTGCGAACAAGCGACGCGTGCTCCTAGGTTCGAGTCCGACTGGCTATTACAGTGACATGTTCAGATAATGTATTGCGTTAAGATTTATATTCGTGCGTGAATGCAGTGGAGGGGGCGCGTCATTTCAGCTTATACAACTCTACCCATCCTTATTACAAATATTTTAGATATATTGTCTTGTCTATCTATTTTTGAGAAGTAGCACACAGAGGATTCCTTGGACCGTAAAATTTGAGGGCCACCTCACAACTGTCTGACTGTCAAGTCTGGATGCAATTATCTCTATCTTACGTAAAGCAACAGACAACGAGATAACACTGTTTAAACGGAGTGTTGTGATCTTGCTATTAAGTTAGGCAGCCGAGCTCATCAAGAGATGATTCTTGGTCAGCAGCGTAGCGAGAAAAGGAAAATTTTTCTTCTTGTTGATTACAAAATGTATTTATTTATTTAATTATTACGAAAACCAATTTATAGCACTAGTTAACAATAAAGCTAATGACAGGTTTTCCAAGACATTATAAAATGTATAACTGAAGCAGACAGTAGCTTATGAGTCTTATAACACAAAATTTCAAAATCTTAATTGAAATCTAACTAAGTTACTTAACATCTTTAATGTTTTCTTTATGCACTCGCTATTTAAATACCTCGTCATGCACAGCTTTTACTCATATTGTTTATGATTATTTAGAGTTAAATACTATTTTTTTTTTGTAAAGAATATCCCTCGCAGATTCGCAATCGACGAAAAAATTTCACAACGTTTGTTGTGCATGCCATAATCTCACCTGTCGTGATCTCACTAAAGATAATCACTAAAGAAAACATTTAACTTGCCAAAAAAAATAATGTGAACAAAAATTTGATAATATATTATTTCCTATTAAGTAATTTATTTTGTTAATATAGGGTCATTTCGCCTGTTCGCGTCCACTGCCCCATTCGCGTCCAAACTACGGATCAATCTCGAAAAACAGTGGAAAATAACCAAACACACAGTGACAAGCACGAACGACATTTCTATGAATGCCTAGATGTATGACAGGTACACAAACATTAACAAAAGCTTCTTGCGCGCTACCCTTATTGCGTAGAAAATGCACTAGTTTAACGTGTGAAACGAAGAAGAGAGCACGTGCGTAATTTCAAAAAAATAAATAGTGAGCAGCTGCGCGTTTCACGGTAAGTTTTCAATTGATTTATATCAAATTTGGGATTGAATGTTGTTTCCAGACCTTAGCCATGGACCATATTAGTCAGGATAGTGATGGTTGAGATTGTATTTTAATAAATAATGGTAAAAATAAGGTGGACGCGCAGTGGACGCTGTCTGGTCTAACTATCTTCAACTTGGATGTTAATTATCACACGATAAAAAGTGAAAAAATACTACTACTTTTTATATTTATTTTAATGTTCTTTACATGCATATTGTAATAGCCAATTCGCGTCCACATTATCAGGATTATAAAACAAGATACAGATGTTGAAAATCTTACTTGGACGCCAATTGGACCTATTTATAGCAAAAGAAGAGACCATGAAAAAGATTGCGTCCATCCTTAAATGAGATTTAATCATATTTTCTTTATTAATTTGTGTGTTTAATTGATTTATTTGAGATTTAGGATTGAGTATTAGAATTTCATGTTACCAATTAAGGCTAGAAAAATGAATTCGCATTGAACAGTAGATACTAATCCGTATTTTAATTTTATTTTAGATGAGTTCTTCACAGGAACAAGTGGAAAGAAAAAAAAAAACATATTCAGAAGCGGATTTATTGAAAGCGTTGGACGAATAGTTAGGACTGCGGTTGGTGACACGCTTCCCTTCCTTATCACCGTTGGAGTACACCAAGGCCCAGTGCTTAGCCCGTTTCTGTTCAGCGTAATATAAGACGTTCTGTCAAACAGCAGCCGAGACCACCACGAGCAACCACCCTGGTTGCTCATGTATGCTGATGATATTGCGCCAGCAGATTCGGACAGGGGACGGCTGGTACAACGGGTGAATAAGTGGAAAAATTCACTTGAAAACGGCGGTCTGAAACTTAATGTGGCGAAGACGGAGTCCGCATAGGCGTTGACGTGGTCGAGCGCACGGACCGTGTCAAATACCTGGGATCTGTGTTAAGCGCGTCTGAAGACATCGACCGCGACGTCAGAGCCCGAATATCCGCGGCTTGGGCCAAATGGCGCCAGGTGACTGGTGTCATTTGTGACCCCAAAATGCCGATCAAGCTGAAGGGGCAGGTCTATAAAACCATCATTAGGCCCGTCTTTTTATATGGCAGTGAAACATGGCCGTTACTAGAGCGACACAAGCAGGAGCTGCGCGTCATGGAAATGAGATGCTGCGGTGGATGTGTGGAGTCTCACGCAAAGATCGCGTGCGTAACAACCACATCCGCGGCAGCCTCCGTGTTCGTGACATCGCAGACAAGCTGCAGGAGTGCCACCTTCGTTGGTATGTCTCACGAAGATCGGCAAACTACGTGGGCAACAAATGTCTGGCCATGCCGCCCCCGCCAGGTACCGGTAAAAGAGGTCGACCCAAGAAGCGGTGGCTCGACGTCTTTAAGGGTGACATGCGTGCCAACAAACTCATCAGAATGCACAAGACCGCGCGAAGTGGGCCAAGAAAATAATAAAAGGCGGACCCAGGCACCCCACACACCAGTGTAACCAGTGTTGGTTCACAACCGGGATAGACCGCACTGATGATGATGATGATAGTCTGATTTTTACAAGAAATATAAAAATCTGAATTCATTAAATAAACAATTTAATTATAAGCCGAAGCTTTCCTTTACATTTATGAAATTCATCTCCCTTAATTCCCTATTCTGAATGGTGGACGCTAATTGGTCCATAGGCGGACGCAATCTAGATTTTTTGGACGCGCAATGGATAAATCGCCTGTTTCAGCAATTTTTCGATTTATAATATAAACTAGAAGTTGCTTTATCTAAAAGTGTGCAGGAAACTGACAAAGAGTAAATGGAATAAATAAAATCCACTTTTCGTTCTAAACTAATATGCACAAACATTTTCATTTTCTCTCTCAAACTTATCAACTCCACTAAGTGGACGCGAACAAGCGAAATGACCCTATATGCAATAAGTGTGACAGATTTTGCTAGATATTAAATTATAAATATGACCACTACGCGGCTAGTTTAAACTTTTATCATAATTTACCGATAAACTGAGCGCAATTGTAATAGTTTTTTAATTAGACTTGTCGTAAAAGCAATTTTGAATTGAAAAAAGGGTCAATATTGTATAAGTACAAATTGTAAGTGCGTGGTAAACGCACTAAAACATAATTTAATTAGTTCTAAAAGAAGGTACGTGTAGAAAAGGAGTCCGTCGCGTACGACGCTGGGGGTACAGAATCCTAAGCCCGCAACCAGCGGCGCACAATCCAGGCCCATTCACAATATCATACAGAAAACACACTTATCCATGACTATGCGTCTTTCTTCAAGTGTTATGAAACCGTGATGACAGCTTTCGATGTATGATTAATGATGATAACCGCGTATATATCCATTCATTTAATGGTTTATCATTTTTTTTTTAATGGTTGGTTGGTAAAATTCAAAACATTTTTTAATATAGTTTATTTACATTTAACTAAAGTACCTATGTAGGACCATTATGTTTGATTACTTTTTGCCAGCTTGTAGGTAGGGATATGATACCATTGCGATAGGAATTTTGAGGGCTCGGCTATTGATTATCGTCCCACGATTTTCGATATCGGATGTTTACCATTTGAAAGATTATATTTTTCTACACATATTCACGGAATACCACATAAAGGAAACTTGGTATTTTTTTTTTATAAAAAATTGAAAACCGTAAAAACTTGCTTCGATTTTTGACGTTTTGCCACTTTCTCTTTTGTGTGTGTGCAAGTGTTAGACTCTAATGAGCCGCTTGTGCCCACTTATGCTGTAGTTCCGAGTGCTGTAGTTTTAGACTCAAATGAGCCTTTGCAACAGCTTTCGGAGCCCGTAGCCGGCAGTTCTTACGCCGATCCAACGCCTGGCTGTTCATGGGAACAGTCGCCGCAACCATCGACGTCGCACGGAGGTGCTTCTCACAGGCGGCGCCGCCAATTGTATGCGGAAGAAGTTAGATCTCTTCAAAATCTTCAACAAATATTATATGATTTAGGTGAATCAAATTTTTATCTTATAATTTATGTTAGAATATAACTATGTAAACTACACACATCAAAAGTGTCTAGGGATCAAGCATTTTTATGCGGATTTCTTGAGATTGAGATGTGGCTTTGTAATAAATTTATGATTTTATAAATTTATATGGATCCTTTTTGGTGCATTTCATAATTTGAAACAGGAACTGTCAATCAAATTCGAGTAAAAGATGAAAATCAGCTGTCAATATTTTCCCTATAAAAACATACAACGCATTGAAGACATTATTAGTGCTACTGTTTCCCTACTACTGATTAAAACCAACGTTATTATGGAGCGGCGACGTCATTTAAGCAGGGAAGAAATGCTCAGAGCCGTGGGAATGATAGAAGCTGGTTCCCGGCAACGTACTGTGGCTTTAGCTCTGAATACAAGTCAGAGTGTTATCAGTCGACTTTGGACACGTTACCGAAGCACTGGTACCGTGGCTAAGCGCCATGGAGGACGGTATCGCTGCACCACACGGAGACAAGACCGATACATTCAAATCACAACTCGAAGAGCTCCAACAATAACCGCCATGATGTTAGCCGTTAGGCTTCATCACTCTTCAGGGAACTTAATTAGCGACCAAACAGTCAGAAACCGCTTGCATGAAGTGAACCTTCATTCCCGAAGACCGCTAAGGGTACCACCTATAGCAATGCACAATCGTAGGATTCGATATCAATGGGCTCTTGAACACAGAAATTGGGCAGAAGAACAATGGCGTTTCGTGTGCTTTTCTGATGAGTCTCGTTTTGGTATGAGACCGGATACAAGACGTATACGATACTGGAGAACCCCTGGACGCCAACAGCGATTAAAATCCTGCCAGGAAGTCCATCCTTATAGTGGTGGAACCATCATGGTATGGGCGGGTATTTGGATCGGCGGAAGAACTGAGTTGATTTGGATCAGAGACAACCTCAACGCTCAAATTTATGCTGAGACGATTGTATCAGACGTCATCGTTCCTCTACAAGTGCAAATCGGTCGCTTATTTCAGTTAATGCATGATAATGCACGACCGCACACCGCAAGAGTTGTAAGACAGACTCTCGCCACAGCTAACATCAATGTCCTGCCCTGGCCTGCTCAGTCGCCAGACTTGAACCCGATTGAGCATGCATGGGATATGCTACAGAGAAGAGCTCTGCCGAATATGGAGGGTATCCAGTCGCAAGAAGACCTTTTTTTGTTGTTGCAACGAACATGGGCGGCCATTCCACAGCGTGATTTGGATGAACTCATTTTGAGTATGCCAAACCGATGTTCTTGTGTTGTTAGTGTTCGCGGTAGAAACACGGATTATTAATTGTTTAAGTTACCCAATAAAATTTTAAAGAAAACTGTTATTTCAGTCTTTTTTTCGAACTTTAATGTTAGTGGTTCAAATGTCAAAAATCCCTTTATTAGGAAAATGGCAAATTTCTTTATTAATGCAAAGGTGACTTGGTTTATCGTTACTGTAGACAAACGAAAACACTTTATTTGATGAATCCTTAAAGAAAATTTTAATTAATATCAATCAGGAGAAAAGTTATTGCAAAAATGTATGTTGATCCCTAGACACTTTTGATGTGTGTATTTTTTGTTTGTTTGAAGAGCAAAGGGTGCGTTGTGCTCCCTTACCTTGTGTACCATACCTTTATCTTCAATCGGCTAAAATTTAGTTGGTGGACGCATAGCACCTGCACTAATCACTTGCACCAACTACTAAGCAAATTGTAACTGGGCCTTAACAGAGCATAATGGCAGGCAATAACAGTAGGCAACCACAGTAGCGGGGTGACGGGGGGGCATACCCCCCCCACAAGGATGAATAATGCCCTTCCAATCCCATCACAGCCACAGTTTCGCCACAGTCTGTGAAGCCTGACCGGCCTTTGACCGCGACCTTTTTCACACGTTCTTGGCGTACGTGATCCACTTTTCATCACCAGTTATCAGCTTCTTCAAAAATGGTCCGGTTTCATTACGTCGTAATAAAGAATCACAAATGAGTACTCGGTTCATTAGGTTTCTTTCAGTTAGCTCGTGAGGTACCCAAATATCGAGCTTTTTTGTGTACCTACCCAGTTTTTATCAAATGCGCCAAAACTGTTTTGTAGTTAATTCTTAGTTCTTTAGCTACGTCGTAACTACTGATATGCCGATCTTGCTCCACTTTTTAAAAAATGGCATCCATTTTATCCGTAATAGCGACGTTCATCTTTCACATCAAAATTTCCGGATTGAAAACGCTTAAAACTAAATTTGTGCTACTCGTCAGAGACACTGCACTAGCAAATTTTTTTCGCGGCTTGCGTTGCGTTCTAACCTTTTTTTAAGTAAAATTTTTCAATGTATCGAATTTCTTCATTAGATTCACTCATCTTGACAGTAAGAAAAACAAATGAAAATCACACATTTCCCAAATTTGAATATGGAATTATCTTCTTTAAAATTCGAACTTATAATGATACTAAAACCAGCCAGATACAAATAGTATAACCATAAGAGATTTTATTACATACATACTATATGCGAAAAGACTTTTTCCCCAACCTAATACATATAATATATGTATTAGGTTGGGGAAAAATAATATTATTAAGAATAATATTATTATATCTAAATAAAAAGTATCACTATATCCGCATCGGTGGCAAACCAAGGGGCCGACTCGTGCAAAACATACCAAGTTTCGTGTAACTTTGGAAGGCTGAAAAAACACAAAAAGCTAACATCCTTTTTGTGCGATACGTAATGTTTATAAAGTGATATTTTATTTATTTTTTTTGACTGGCCTGTTGGCGAAATGGCAGCGATCCTGCCTTTAGCGCCGGAGGTCGTGGGTTCGATCCCCACCCATGACAAATATTTGTGTGACGAACATGTGTATTTGTTGTGTGTCTGGGTGTTATTATCTATTTAAGTATGTATTTAGAAATATTTAAGTATATTTATCAGTCTCTGACGCCCATAATACAAGCTCTGCTTAGTTTGGGGTCAGGTGATCTTGGTGTGAATTGTCCCAGATATTTATTTATTTTGTACAATAAAATATGATGATTGGAGTACAAAAAAAACTCCGGAAATTTCAAACTGTAAGTATTTTTTTTAACGCACAAAAGTACACGCTGCTACTACAGCCGAGTTGTGACAGGTTCATTACTATCCGAGTAGCGTAATAGCGTCTCGTTTCGGGGATCCCCGGTCCCTTACATCCTGCGCCGAGGACGTCCACCGTCAGGTTTTAGCCGGTACGGGGTTCTAGTTTCCCAGGAGCTCCATATATCACAGGCGTCCCGTGCCCAGGGCAGGGAATGACTCAAAAACTGAACTCCGACAAACGTTTCTTCGACAATACGCAACTCCGACACTATGTTAAACCGACCTTATGGTACTCAGCAACTACCTACGTTTATTCGACAGTACGTGATACCGACATGGCCTCACTCCGACACTTTGTTACTCTGACAGTATTTCACTACGACATGACTTAATAACACAGACGCCATTCTACTCCGACATTTATTTATAGATTTGAAAGATGATTTTTGAGCTACTGAAAATGCATTTTGTTATCAAAATAATGTTAATTAAGATAGAAAACACAAAATATACATTTTTGATGTCAACCAAAAAATTCAAAAACAATAACGATACTTGGGGCCAGCAGTGCGAGTGTAACGACTAAGTATATAGGCGTTAATGTTGGTGATTGTGTAATTCACCCCGGTGAAAGTCGGGGGACTTTCACCACAATGCACGGTGCTCCTGTCTGGGGGTGTCCCCGTATACCGGGATGCCCCTGCTGCGGTAAGAGGCTCGGCGTGAAGGCTGGGCCGTCCGCTAGGGACGGCATGGTAATCCGAACTAGTCGCCACACCATGTCGTCCCGTCAAGGCGATGAGGTATACCGGGGGTCTTTTTAGTTGGTATGCCGTCACCTTCAGTGACGGAGAGTACCACACTCCCCCGCTGCCCCACCCAGGCAGCGGGATAGTGCGTAATGCATTTTTTTCCCCGCAAAAAAATAATAATACATGGTTATTGTAGTAATTACCCATTATGACTTCAAAGCAGTTAACTAGTTGTCTAGGTAAAGTCAATTACATAATGTCGGAGTAGAATAGCGTCTGTGATAAGTCATGGCGTAGTAAGATACTGTAGGAGTAACAAAGTGTCGGAGTGAGGTGGGTCATGTCGGTATCACGTACTGTCGAATAAACGTAGTGTCTGAGTTCAGTTTTTGAGTACTTGGGAATGCCTAAATGCATTTCCTGACGCAAAAAAATTGTTTATTACTACGTGGTAGTAAAGTCACCAGTCTTAGCGCGGCGGTTGTTGAAGCGTTGTATAAATAAATAATAATAATAAATACATATCTGGGACAATTCACACCAAGATCATCTGACCCCAAACTAAGCAGAGCTTGTAATATGGGCGTCAGAGACTGATAAACATACTTAAATATTTCTAAATACATACTTAAATAGTATCTGTTCCCTTCATTTTGTCTACTCATGTGCCGTAACACTCGCGTGTGTGCGACCCTCTTTCAAGTGCGTTTCATCATCAGTTATTTCAGTTATAGTCCAGAATACCTTCACACGATGTGGGAAGGGGCAATTTAAAACTGCGTTTACTCTTAATGTCCTACTGTTGGCCAAAGGTCTTCCCCATATGGAGAAGCCATTTGAGGTCTTTTTGAGGTTGGACTGGTCATTCGTTACACCATTGCTTTCGAGGCCTTCCTCTTCGGCGATGACCATCTTTGCGTTGTTGCCATGCCAATGGGGAGTTACCTGGTCCTTTATCTGGGCGCATTTCAGAAACGTGACCCGCATAATTTTATTTGTATTGTTCTTCTTTATCTTTTATACTGATGATTCTATTGCACATGAACTGCAACAAAATTATCTCATGCTTCTTCTCTCTCACAGTAAATACGGATGGTATAAGATAACGCTAGTGATAATTTATAACTTCGCCCGTCGCGCATCTTACTTC